>OX376157.1:7200000-8400000 GCA_947363495.1 Euzophera pinguis | reverse complement strand
GACCTGAACCTATATTACCTTAATATTTTTTTCTTGTAATTCTATTCTTTTAATAAATAAAGTGATATAAAATGTACCATTTTTCGTTTTTATTTTACATATCGAAATATAGGGACAGAACTCAGAAGTGACACAATTTTTATTTTTTGGCGACTTTAAGAATGTGGTAGAAATGTAGCAGCAGGGGGTCCACCGAAACCAGTAAAATTTTGAAAGTGGTCCACGAGAAAAATAAGTTTGGGAACTACTGGTCTATAGCAACATTTCATTTGACATAATTATTATTTTTGAAAAATTTGTCATAAGGTCTGTCTCAGTGGAAACAAATATGGCCCTCTGTCAGTTTTGTCAATGGTGTTTTTGTGAGAATTATTTGTGGGTCCATTGAGATGTGAATGTGACAAGCATTTATAATCGAATGTAAGTGATTAATAACTGAGTAATTTAACTAAATTGCCATTGTTCACATTATTGTCTCTTTCTATCGAGACAGACTAAACATTTTTTCAAATTGCAGGTGGAATGCAGCGTAGGAGGATGGCCGTGCGTGTTGGCATGCTCTGCCTTATATCCGTGCTTGCGTGCAGAACAACTATTAGTTTGTGTGGGCGCGCACGCGGGGCGGCTTCGAGCGCGAGTGCCCGCGTACCCCGCCGCGCCGCGCATGGCCGAGCTCGCGGCTGCGCTGGCCGATACTAACGTGCCGATGATCAGGGCTCTGCTCACACAGCTCAGGTACGTCAACTTTCCTAAATGACAGCTTTTTTTTTAACCTGGCTGGCGACAGGCGGCCCGCTAGATTTTTTTTAGCTGCGATTTTCCGTAAAGAAAAACAACTCGTGTCAACAACAACCACAACATCTTCGTCCTGTATTTTTTTTTATTAACCCTGGTAAATCCCTGGCAAATCATTGTTTGATTTAACGAAAGAGCCATAAACTAAAAATTTTATCGAATTGTAAAGAAACAGAAATAATAGGATTTATCTTCATAGGTTCTGGCTAGTGGCCCGGCGCTGCGAGAAAACACTCCAACACTTACCGGCCAGCGTGTGCGAACACTTGCCTTTCTTGCACGGGCCCGAGCACCCGCTCAACAAGCTGTCCTCCGACCGTCTCTACGTCACCCTGCATCGACACACTGATCATATACTCGTGAGTGATGAGTCGCCATTCCTGCCTGACTTTGATAAACAAAATAAGAGTTTCTTTTCAAAATTTTGATTACGCAACTAGAAATACACGCTTGTGTGAAGGAAGAAGCTACAATACTTGACAACATTTTCAAAAAGTAACCGAATTCGAAAACAACAACATAATTGGTCATTGTAATAGCAGTGATTATCCCATGTTATTGCGTACAGTACGCTTCAAACGAAATTTCTTTCCTCGTACACTGCGATTATGAATTGTACTCCCTGCCATGGTTTTCCCTAGTGACTATAACATGGGAGCCTTCAAAGAGGGCGTGAAAAAAATCCTTTAGGGTCGGCAACGCGCTCGTACATCTCTGGTGTTGCAGGCGTTCATAGGCTACGGTAACCACTTACCATCAGGTGGGCCGTACGCCTGTTAGCCTACTTAGTTAATATAAAATAGTATAAAAAAAAATAGCATTTAAAGTTTTCTAATGAAGAAATTTAAAGTGGGTGTGTGGTAGGGACTTTGTTATCTTTTGTATGCACGAAATCAAATGGCAGTGAAGTCACTTCACCACTAAGTGCATCCTTTTCTTGTTTCTTGTCATTTTTCCCTTACACAGGATATCAAAGGCTTAAAATTTATTTTATATTTAACGGATTCTAATTTTTTTCTTTTTTCGAATTCAGGTACAAAAATTTTGGATATGAATAATAAAAAATATTGACTGGCATAGCATCGTCCTAAAATTATAGTGATGTTCCAGATAGTGGAGATGAAAGAAGTGAGCACGTGTACTGGCGCAGCGGGCAGTTCGACCGGAGCGAGCTGTGCCGTCTCGCTCGCCTTCCACCTCGCAGGCGCACGCCGGGCCACGCCTGATGAATGTGAGGACGAGGTACGTTAGAGGACGAGGTCATACTGCCTGGGAGATGAAGGCAGTGAGCACGTGTACTGGCGCAGCGGGCAGTTCGACCGGAGCGAGCTGTGCCGTCTCGCTCGCCTTCCACCTCGCAGGCGCACGCCGGGCCACGCCTGATGAATGTGAGGACGAGGTACGTTAGAGGACGAGGTCATACTGCCTGGGAGATGAAGGCAGTGAGCACGTGTACTGGCGCAGCGGGCAGTTCGACCGGAGCGAGCTGTGCCGTCTCGCTCGCCTTCCACCTCGCAGGCGCACGCCGGGCCACGCCTGATGAATGTGAGGACGAGGTACGTTAGAGGACGAGGTCATACTGCCTGGGAGATGAAGGCAGTGAGCACGTGTACTGGCGCAGCGGGCAGTTCGACCGGAGCGAGCTGTGCCGTCTCGCTCGCCTTCCACCTCGCAGGCGCACGCCGGGCCACGCCTGATGAATGTGAGGACGAGGTACGTTAGAGGACGAGGTCATACTGCTTGGGAGATGAAGGCAGTGAGCACGTGTACTGGCAGTGATTGTCTGATAAGATACATGATTTTTTGGTTCGAAAAGCATGTTAGACGTTAATCCGAAATTCTGTTACATAGTTGAGAGAAGTTTGTCTACAAAGTTATGTTTTAAAAATACTAACGTGTTTTATTCATCGTCAGCTTCATATTTGAATACAATTGACTCGCACCCTCCGTGTGTGTAGACACTCCATGGGCAGTCGTGTAAATGACCGTTCACACTGACGCGAATCCCGTTTGCCCACAGAATTAAGAATATATAGAAGTGTCATTGGCAGGCCAGTTAACTTGTGCACACGCTACGGCACTACAACTGATTCTTATTTCTATGGGCGTCCCGTCAGTCGCGCGGGATTCTCGTCAGTTTGAACGGTCCTTAATAATTAAAGTAACTCCAATTTTTTGCAAATTTTATAGGATAGGATTAGCACATCCTAATAAGGTCTAAACAGCATCACATCCCTTAATTCTGCGTTCGACTCGCATAGGATCTAGATCGACATCACATTAAACGTTTTGACCTTATTAATAAAAATTTCGTCACAGTTGTAAGAAGTTCACCGTTCATTGGGGGGTTCGGTATGTTGAGCGCAGTTTGTTCGGCTTGTTTCGTTTCCGACGCTGCTGCTCATCGAAACCATTTTTTTAAGCGAGTAAAGGGTAGGAGTTTTTTGGACTACTCAAGAGGTCAAGAATGTCAATGATACAACATTAATGAATGTATTTCATTTTGCAGTCATCGTCCAGCACGACGGTGGCTACGAGTGCGCCAAACGCGCCCGCCCGCGCCTACCTGAAGATCCATTCGCTGGTCGAACTCGACACGTTCACTCTCACTCATGGCCCGTTCACACCGTTAGACACGCCAGGTAAGATAACGATGAAGTCGACTGCTATTATGAATAAAGAAAATGAATAGTGTCCTCAAACATGTTAATTTGCAAATGTATTTCTATTTTTAAATTTTATGTCTCATGCTATAAGAAACCTTTTTAAATCTGGAAACTTATCTCCATTTTAGTAACATGTGTTTTGTTTGCAATCTGTAGGTATGCAGCCAGGCAAACGCAAGATGGCGCCGTCGGCAGTTCGGGCGGTACGCGGTCGCCAACCAGCGTACTTCCTGCCCGAGCTGGCGCACGTGGTGGCTGCAGCTGACGAACGAGTGCCGTTCGTCAACCTCGCGCAGGAGGTCACTTCACATTACATATTGTTAGGGCCGCGCAAGAAGTAAACTAAATAAAGAAATTTAAAATTTTACATACTTACGCTATGATCTCTTTGTTTATGAAATTTCTAGCTTTGAGTTTCATTAAAGAAGTCCCTGGAAGCTCGAATTCTCCTTTTGCTGTTTGGGGTGGCATTACCATGCTATTTAAATTCTAATACGTCACACAAGTTAGTCTCTTGATGTGGCATTTTTGCTGTTACGAGAGCGATGTCTCTGACCTCCAACCCAACCCCCGGGAAAAGCCATCGCCAGAGTCTCGTCTGCTTTTCAGCAGGCACACTTACTAGCAGGCCATGATACCCTGCTGTTTTAGAATTCCTATTATCTAGCTACAGATATTTCATATCATTCATTTTTGTGAGAAATTTTATATAATAAGTAGCTTATTATGCTGATATTGTCATAATATACATTACTGATCCCTTTGTTCCCAAACAACAACTGACCAAGTGATATGTATAACAGTTGGCCGCGCGAGGCGTGACACACGGCGGCGTGCAACCTGAATGGAGTGGTTCAGCGCTGGCCATGCGAGTAGTAGCACTTCCGCGACCGCCCGGGGCTCCAAGTTCAGCCCACGCAGCCCTGAGGACGAGACTACTGGCTGCTACAATCAGACTCACTACCAAGAACCAAGCTCGAGTATGGACTGCAGAAATTGTCTTCCACGGCTCGCCTGTGCGCACGCCCAATCCCAAGGAACAAGGTATAACGATAACCAACTTTTTAAGAGATTTGTATTGTCATGCGTGTGTGTCAATGTTCAAGAAATAGGTGCAAGCGAGATAGAAAATAAAATTTATAAATACAGTTGCTTCAACGCTGACCTTTAACAACATCGAACAATAATGGGATATTTTTTAAAACTTACTTCGTGGTCAGTACAACTTAAGTGCTCGATCACTGAAGCTCGATATTTCAAATGTTTATTTCAGTCCTTAAGTTTAGGGGAGCGTCATTCCTTGTAATATCAGTTAAGCACAGATTTTGAGTTTAAAATCACTTAACAAGGCATTAGCTACGCTTCGACGTTTTAATATTACTCTGCCACAAATTGGTTTATTTCCGGCCTCGACAATAATGTACTATTGGGATTACGACAACGTTCAAAAATTTAAAAAGTAATGATATTACATGATAGCGTACATGTAATTAAATTCGTTATTAAAATTAACACTTACAATTTTTTCACAGGAGATTTTTTATAACAATTTAAAAATAGAAGTCCATTTTGAAAATATAAAAATAAAATTATATTATAACCGATGGACACATGCAAAAATTAAGAAACTTTCATTTAGGAACTATTTACATAAACACAATATTTAAGGTAGTTGTCGAACAAATTTAGTCTCACCCCTTGTAAATTTGGTAATTTACAAGACTAAATTTGTTACCTAATTTGTGACGCCTAGGTAGGCGTGAGTTCACTGCTAGGTATCCATTAGTATGGAGCGTTTGGTATCGTCCAAACTGCACGTGAGTTTGACTTGGTCATATCTCAGTTAGTTTAAGCTTTATCGACTTGCTTTTTTTACCAATATGCCTATTGAAGTGAGGTCTTTAATTTAAACATGAAACCGAAAATTATTCGTCATGCCTATTGTTTCTAGGGGAGCGTCGTTGCGTATACTTACAATACGAGCTCGGAACAGATGCTGGTCGCACGGCTGATGCGTTCCTAGCGGACTGGGCCGCCATCGTACATCTCCACACTCTGTTGCACGACTTCATGCTGCGCCCTGCTCAAGGTAAGGACTGCTGAAGCGTTTTAGAATATCAGATCGATTGTTTTGTCATTGTTATTCTCTTTTGTTTTTTTCTAAAAATTTTAGTCGTTTTCCAATTTATTTTTAGCTTACGTACAGAATGATAAACAGTGTTGTTTGTTCACCAATTTAACTTTTCATCAGAACGCGAGACCCTCTGGCAAGACGTGTGCATCAGATCGTACACATATCGCTCGCTAGTGGTGGGATTCGGGGCTTCTCAACGCGCTACCGCCGTGCTGCAGTGGAGCGCCGCCTCGCAGCGCTACACTGTGGCCACGCCCGCCCACCAGCCCGCCGCCAACGCACACCATCTGCTGCACCACCACCTCGACCACTACATCAACTGGTGAGTGTCACTTGCCGCGCGCAGCGCTACACTGTGGCCACGCCCGCCCACCAGCCCGCCGCCAACGCACACCATCTGCTGCACCACCACCTCGACCACTACATCAATTGGTGAGTGCCACGTGCCGCTCGCAGCGCTACACTGTGGCCACGCCCGCCCACCAGCCCGCCGCCAACGCACACCATCTGCTGCACCACCACCTCGACCACTACATCAACTGGTGAGTGTCACTTGCCGCGCGCAGCGCTACACTGTGGCCACGCCCGCCCACCAGCCCGCCGCCAACGCACACCATCTGCTGCACCACCACCTCGACCACTACATCAATTGGTGAGTGCCACGTGCCGCTCGCAGCGCTACACTGTGGCCACGCCCGCCCACCAGCCCGCCGCCAACGCACACCATCTGCTGCACCACCACCTCGACCACTACATCAACTGGTGAGTGTCACTTGCCGCTCGCAGCGCTACACTGTGGCCACGCCCGCCCACCAGCCCGCCGCCAACGCACACCATCTGCTGCACCACCACCTCGACCACTACATCAATTGGTGAGTGCCACGTGCCGCTCGCAGCGCTACACTGTGGCCACGCCCGCCCACCAGCCCGCCGCCAACGCACACCATCTGCTGCACCACCACCTCGACCACTACATCAACTGGTGAGTGTCACTTGCCGCGCGCAGCGCTACACTGTGGCCACGCCCGCCCACCAGCCCGCCGCCAACGCACACCATCTGCTGCACCACCACCTCGACCACTACATCAATTGGTGAGTGCCACGTGCCGCTCGCAGCGCTACACTGTGGCCACGCCCGCCCACCAGCCCGCCGCCAACGCACACCATCTGCTGCACCACCACCTCGACCACTACATCAACTGGTGAGTGTCACTTGCCGCTCGCAGCGCTACACTGTGGCCACGCCCGCCCACCAGCCCGCCGCCAACGCACACCATCTGCTGCACCACCACCTCGACCACTACATCAACTGGTGAGTGTCACTTGCCGCTCGCAGCGCTACACTGTGGCCACGCCCGCCCACCAGCCCGCCGCCAACGCACACCATCTGCTGCACCACCACCTCGACCACTACATCAACTGGTGAGTGTCACTTGCCGCTCGCAGCGCTACACTGTGGCCACGCCCGCCCACCAGCCCGCCGCCAACGCACACCATCTGCTGCACCACCACCTCGACCACTACATCAACTGGTGAGTGTCACTTGCCGCTCGCAGCGCTACACTGTGGCCACGCCCGCCCACCAGCCCGCCGCCAACGCACACCATCTGCTGCACCACCACCTCGACCACTACATCAACTGGTGAGTGTCACTTGCCGCTCGCAGCGCTACACTGTGGCCACGCCCGCCCACCAGCCCGCCGCCAACGCACACCATCTGCTGCACCACCACCTCGACCACTACATCAACTGGTGAGTGTCACTTGCCGCTCGCAGCGCTACACTGTGGCCACGCCCGCCCACCAGCCCGCCGCCAACGCACACCATCTGCTGCACCACCACCTCGACCACTACATCAACTGGTGAGTGCCACGTGCCGCTCGCAGCGCTACACTGTGGCCACGCCCGCCCACCAGCCCGCCGCCAACGCACACCATCTGCTGCACCACCACCTCGACCACTACATCAACTGGTGAGTGCCACGTGCCGCTCGCAGCGCTACACTGTGGCCACGCCCGCCCACCAGCCCGCCGCCAACGCACACCATCTGCTGCACCACCACCTCGACCACTACATCAACTGGTGAGTGCCACGTGCCGCTCGCAGCGCTACACTGTGGCCACGCCCGCCCACCAGCCCGCCGCCAACGCACACCATCTGCTGCACCACCACTTCGACCACTACATCAACTGGTGAGTGCCACGTGCCGCTCGCAGCGCTACACTGTGGCCACGCCCGCCCACCAGCCCGCCGCCAACGCACACCATCTGCTGCACCACCACCTCGACCACTACATCAACTGGTGAGTGTCACTTGCCGCTCGCAGCGCTACACTGTGGCCACGCCCGCCCACCAGCCCGCCGCCAACGCACACCATCTGCTGCACCACCACCTCGACCACTACATCAACTGGTGAGTGTCACTTGCCGCTCGCAGCGCTACACTGTGGCCACGCCCGCCCACCAGCCTGCCGCCAACGCACACCATCTGCTGCACCACCACCTCGACCACTACATCAACTGGTGAGTGCCACGTGCCGCTCGCAGCGCTACACTGTGGCCACGCCCGCCCACCAGCCCGCCGCCAACGCACACCATCTGCTGCACCACCACCTCGACCACTACATCAACTGGTGAGTGTCACTTGCCGCTCGCAGCGCTACACTGTGGCCACGCCCGCCCACCAGCCCGCCGCCAACGCACACCATCTGCTGCACCACCACCTCGACCACTACATCAACTGGTGAGTGTCACTTGCCGCTCGCAGCGCTACACTGTGGCCACGCCTGCCCACCAGCCCGCCGCCAACGCACACCATCTGCTGCACCACCACCTCGACCACTACATCAACTGGTGAGTGTCACTTGCCGCCTCGCAGCGCTACACTGTGGCCACGCCCGCCCACCAGCCCGCCGCCAACGCACACCATCTGCTGCACCACCACCTCGACCACTACATCAACTGGTGAGTGTCACTTGCCGCTCGCAGCGCTACACTGTGGCCACGCCTGCCCACCAGCCCGCCGCCAACGCACACCATCTGCTGCACCACCACCTCGACCACTACATCAACTGGTGAGTGTCACTTGCCGCTCGCAGCGCTACACTGTGGCCACGCCCGCCCACCAGCCCGCCGCCAACGCACACCATCTGCTGCACCACCACCTCGACCACTACATCAACTGGTGAGTGTCACTTGCCGCTCGCAGCGCTACACTGTGGCCACGCCCGCCCACCAGCCTGCCGCCAACGCACACCATCTGCTGCACCACCACCTCGACCACTACATCAACTGGTGAGTGCCACGTGCCGCTCGCAGCGCTACACTGTGGCCACGCCCGCCCACCAGCCCGCCGCCAACGCACACCATCTGCTGCACCACCACCTCGACCACTACATCAACTGGTGAGTGTCACTTGCCGCTCGCAGCGCTACACTGTGGCCACGCCCGCCCACCAGCCCGCCGCCAACGCACACCATCTGCTGCACCACCACCTCGACCACTACATCAACTGGTGAGTGTCACTTGCCGCTCGCAGCGCTACACTGTGGCCACGCCTGCCCACCAGCCCGCCGCCAACGCACACCATCTGCTGCACCACCACCTCGACCACTACATCAACTGGTGAGTGTCACTTGCCGCTCGCAGCGCTACACTGTGGCCACGCCCGCCCACCAGCCCGCCGCCAACGCACACCATCTGCTGCACCACCACCTCGACCACTACATCAACTGGTGAGTGTCACTTGCCGCTCGCAGCGCTACACTGTGGCCACGCCCGCCCACCAGCCTGCCGCCAACGCACACCATCTGCTGCACCACCACCTCGACCACTACATCAACTGGTGAGTGCCACGTGCCGCTCGCAGCGCTACACTGTGGCCACGCCCGCCCACCAGCCCGCCGCCAACGCACACCATCTGCTGCACCACCACCTCGACCACTACATCAACTGGTGAGTGTCACTTGCCGCTCGCAGCGCTACACTGTGGCCACGCCCGCCCACCAGCCCGCCGCCAACGCACACCATCTGCTGCACCACCACCTCGACCACTACATCAACTGGTGAGTGTCACTTGCCGCTCGCAGCGCTACACTGTGGCCACGCCTGCCCACCAGCCCGCCGCCAACGCACACCATCTGCTGCACCACCACCTCGACCACTACATCAACTGGTGAGTGTCACTTGCCGCCTCGCAGCGCTACACTGTGGCCACGCCCGCCCACCAGCCCGCCGCCAACGCACACCATCTGCTGCACCACCACCTCGACCACTACATCAACTGGTGAGTGTCACTTGCCGCTCGCAGCGCTACACTGTGGCCACGCCTGCCCACCAGCCCGCCGCCAACGCACACCATCTGCTGCACCACCACCTCGACCACTACATCAACTGGTGAGTGTCACTTGCCGCTCGCAGCGCTACACTGTGGCCACGCCCGCCCACCAGCCCGCCGCCAACGCACACCATCTGCTGCACCACCACCTCGACCACTACATCAACTGGTGAGTGTCACTTGCCGCTCGCAGCGCTACACTGTGGCCACGCCTGCCCACCAGCCCGCCGCCAACGCACACCATCTGCTGCACCACCACCTCGACCACTACATCAACTGGTGAGTGTCACTTGCCGCCTCGCAGCGCTACACTGTGGCCACGCCCGCCCACCAGCCCGCCGCCAACGCACACCATCTGCTGCACCACCACCTCGACCACTACATCAACTGGTGAGTGTCACTTGCCGCTCGCAGCGCTACACTGTGGCCACGCCTGCCCACCAGCCCGCCGCCAACGCACACCATCTGCTGCACCACCACCTCGACCACTACATCAACTGGTGAGTGTCACTTGCCGCTCGCAGCGCTACACTGTGGCCACGCCCGCCCACCAGCCCGCCGCCAACGCACACCATCTGCTGCACCACCACCTCGACCACTACATCAACTGGTGAGTGTCACTTGCCGCTCGCAGCGCTACACTGTGGCCACGCCCGCCCACCAGCCCGCCGCCAACGCACACCATCTGCTGCACCACCACCTCGACCACTACATCAACTGGTGAGTGTCACTTGCCGCTCGCAGCGCTACCCTGTGGCCACACCCGCCCACCAGCCCGCCGCCAACGCACACCATCTGCTGCACCACCACCTCGACCACTACATCAACTGGTGAGTGTCACTTGCCGCTCGCAGCGCTACACTGTGGCCACGCCCGCCCACCAGCCCGCCGCCAACGCACACCATCTGCTGCACCACCACCTCGACCACTACATCAACTGGTGAGTGCCACGTGCCGCTCGCAGCGCTACACTGTGGCCACGCCCGCCCACCAGCCCGCCGCCAACGCACACCATCTGCTGCACCACCACCTCGACCACTACATCAACTGGTGAGTGTCACTTGCCGCTCGCAGCGCTACACTGTGGCCACGCCCGCCCACCAGCCCGCCGCCAACGCACACCATCTGCTGCACCACCACCTCGACCACTACATCAACTGGTGAGTGTCACTTGCCGCTCGCAGCGCTACACTGTGGCCACGCCCGCCCACCAGCCCGCCGCCAACGCACACCATCTGCTGCACCACCACCTCGACCACTACATCAACTGGTGAGTGACACGTGCCGCTCGCAGCGCTACACTGTGGCCACGCCCGCCCACCAGCCCGCCGCCAACGCACACCATCTGCTGCACCACCACCTCGACCACTACATCAACTGGTGAGTGACACGTGCCGCTCGCAGCGCTACACTGTGGCCACGCCCGCCCACCAGCCCGCCGCCAACGCACACCATCTGCTGCACCACCACCTCGACCACTACATCAACTGGTGAGTGACACGTGCCGTAACCACCACCACGGTTGTAAGACCATTTGCATGCATATTCTCCAGTGCGACGCGACGTCGACCCAGCATTTTTTGGGCGCGGCCTTCTTCTACGGCCTGGCGAGGTTGGTATGGCTTGATACTTGTTCCCCAAGTGAATCGGTAAGACGTCGCCGTACCATTGTAAGCGGCTCTCCTGAAGTTTTTCTTGGCACCAACATGAGTAACAAACACAATCTTTCTTTTCAGGCACAAAGACTTGATGTCTCTGGGCGTAGTCCTACGGGAAACGTACGCGCCTTTACTGGCCCTGTCCCGTTTGCCCACGCTGCCGCAATTGGGCCTACATCACGTGCGCACCCACATGCCCACGCCCACATTCACTTTACTGGCACATTCATGGAGAAAGGTATATGGATAAATTTGCTCTCGTAAAATAAACGTCCGTTTGTCATCCGATGAATCGATTGTCTTCATGATTCTGCAGTGTATACATTTTGCTTTATTGATAACTTTGTGGTCTGGTGATCTAGCATGTGACTTACGATACCGAAGCCGTGGGTTCGAATTTCACGGAAAACATTTGTCGTTTGCCTCTAATAACTAATGTAAAAATACTTATCTCCTGCGTGCGAGCAATTGTGTTAACGGGCTGGTTAGAAATACTGATGTAAACTTTTTCAACTCTAGCGCTGTGTCAATAAGGCGACTTACTTTTGGTGAATGAACTGTATAATTAAATGTTCATGGTGTACACTGGTCATAAAAAGTGAGGAACAATAATTTGATGCGGATTGTTTGTTTGCTGAAATGATTGTGCTCTTTTTTTCTTTTTTCATTGTTGTGGTTTATTGGCTTTTAAGTGTATAAATTTGTTTTATATTCTGTAATATTTAGCTGTTCGGTCTCCATGAAAATAAAATATTAAATATAATAAAAATAAAGTACAATTTATTTTCAATTAAATTGGACGTTGCAGGCTTGAATAATAATCATTTATTTTTATAAGCACGTGACAAGAAAGAGTTTATTTATAGCCTGACCGGGAAAATAGTAACCTTCGCCATATTGCGGTAAAATATTAGAACTAATTTCTTTTACTGGCAACTAAGCAATAATTATATAATAATTCATGTATCATTCCATCCTCTCAACGTCATCTGCCAAAAAGAGACAGGATGTGACATTGTGTATTTTGTGATTATTTCCTACGATTTATTCAAAGAAATAGCAAAAATAATTTATAGTAATGAGAGAATAAATGATATAAAAGATGTTATAATATTCAACGCGAGTAAAAACGAAGGATTGACTTGTGTTTAATTAAATGGCATTGTCGATTTTTTGTTGACATGCTACTAAAACATGTTGACCCTTAAAGGCGAACAGTAGCCACGCTAATGCAGGGTTTTTATTTTCCTGATCGGGCTATACATTATAATAATCATCTGATTGTCCGTTAAGAAAGATGAATCCGTTTTTTTTTTTCGGAAGGCATGTTATGCCCTTGCTGCCAGCTGTCAAGTGGCGGAAAAGCGGTTTCAAAATATCTGACACTAGACTATACTAGAAAGAGTCAATTTGTCCTCTCAATTAACATTTAATATTGTTCTTTTCTATAAACCAAAAAGCTTTAACATGACATTGTATTCCAGATCCGCGTGATATATGCAGGCGCATACTCCATAGAAGTGGGTATTCGCGGCGGAGGCGTGGTCACTATTCGAGATGGATCCTACTCCAAGTTCGATCGAAGCACAGTGGTTGATGAATTTGCGCCGGCGCTCGGTTTGAAGGTGTGTTTACATTGAATATTCAAATTATGTCTTAACGGAAAAATACAATAATGTAAAAATAGTAAAAATGACTTGTGGGTTCATTGAGATGTGGATGTGATAAGCATTGATTTTCGAATGTGAGTGATTGATGAGTAATTTTAATAAATTGTTATTATTTACATTATTGCCTTTTTCCATTGGGACAGACTTTATGTTTTATCTATACTAATATTATAAAGAGGAAAGATTTGATTGTTTGTTTGTTTGAATTGAATAGGCTCCGAAAATACTAGACCGATTTAAAAAATTCTTTCACCGTTGGAAAGCTACATTATTCCCGGTGAACATAGGCTATACTTTATTTTCAAAAACATTAGGGATCCTTAAAAAAAACTGCAATAATGTAACCCAAGGTGCAAAAAAAGACCTAAAAATTGCTTACATCGAGTGCGCTGCGAAAACTATTGATGATAGAACAAAATAATGTACTACAACTTTGCAGAACACATTATTATCTACAAAAAATGTCGCGACAGTATATGTCTGACTATTATATTTAAGTCACAAAAAGTGTTTTTTTATTTTAAAAATGTAATTAAATTGCCGCCGTTAGAAACGGTTCTTTATTTCTACCTTCGTATTAATCCTTATCAAAATAAATAACTTCATATTCAAGAATGCTTCAATACCATTATATAACTTTTTGAATTATTCCATTCGAAAGATATCACGAGTTCAAAAAACTATTAGAAAAAAGTCGCGTGGTCACCGCGCGGTCGCCTCCCTACGCAGCGGTCGTGTGCGGAATCGAATAATTTTCGCTTGAAAATATTTTGGATTCGTTTAGTAGGTAATTAAATACAACAAAAAAGTTTTTTTAAAACTAAACAAAAGTTCTTTTCAGAACTAACCCCATTTTTTCAGTAAATACTAGCTGATAATAAATATATATATATATATTGTACATTTAACTTACAATTTAACAGCAGTTTAATTTTTTTTATCCTTTTAAAATGCCCAAAAGATCATATGGTATAACTTTGTCAAGCAAAAAGTTATATAACGTTTTTGTCAAATGATTGTTCATCAAACGTTTTTTATCTCAGGATATCGACGCGTAAGTGTCGTTAAATGTATGATTATATCTAACTGTACATTCTGTGTTCCCAAGGAAGGTTAACGTAGGCAGGCGGCCGATCGTAAAACATGCCAAAATAACAATAGGAATGGAAACACCAAGAAGAGAAAGCGTCATGGAAGCGGGAGCTGAGGACGAAACTGGGAGAATGCTAAGAATTTTTGTAGTATATTATAGATTAGTATTTCAAGAGTTTAATTTTAAGTACACTATACACTCCTTTTACCCCGTGGAGGGAACTAATGAAAATTATTGATACCTTGATTATTTTTCTGGTGTAAGAATAAGGTTTCTTTTTATTCGAAAAGATATCAGATTTTTAGGATCAGCCAATTAATTTTTAAAAATAATCACATTTAATTCCCCTGAAAAATTTATCTTGAAGGCTCTATGGGCATATGCCTATACTTTCGATCTTCCTTGGAAATACATTCGTACATTATTTATAGGTTACTAGCTTTTTCCTGCAGCTCCGCCTGCGTCTTTAAGTAGCCTATGTTTGACCCCGGGTCTTCAACTATATTCATACCAAATTTCATCAAAATCCGTTCAGCGGTTTGGCCGTGAAAGCGTAACAGACAGACAGACTTTCGCATTTATAATATGAATAAGTATGGATTAGGAACTACTCGGCGTCAGAAAGATCTATGTAGCTGGTTTTGAAAGAGATGGATAATGAAGTATTTATCTTTAACTTACTACATACTTTGTATAACCCGGACGAAGTCGGGGCGGGCTGCTAGTTATTTATACATTGATTACTGATCTTATAACTTTTATATTATACTTATATTAAACAGCGATAGAATAGAATAATTCTTTTTGTTTTGTATGGTTCGGTAACCTAATTTTGAACGGGTAAGTATTTCTGGTGAACGTCGACACGACAAGAAGAAGCAAATTTGTATGTTCTACAAAAAATAATAAATATTTTAATAACCGTTACAAATCAACTTTTACACACCAGGAAGCTTACCACTATCTCATAAAGAGGCAGTGAGCAAGTGAGACCTTACTGCTTGTATTGCGCCATCTCGTTTACTCATTCGTTTCTAGGGCACAAGTAGGGCACTTTAGAGATGTTGGTAAGTAGACTCAAGACTCTAAAAGCTGCGAAACCACTATTATTCGGGTTTCACCTCGTAAAATAATTAAGTGCAAAAAAGAACACTGCTTTCGCTTCCTGGTCATTTAAAGCTAATTTAAAATTATTATTATTTTGTACAGACATTCTTGTCCCGGTATGTGGAAGAGAATCTCAGCTCGCGGCTTCTAGCCGAGGAGGACAATCCTCCGTCACCAATGTCTCCGATGCCTCCAGGTACAACTATATTGTAATTTTAATATATATTCATATATAAACTATGTTTTTTTTAATATTGTTATAGGAACTCGCTAATAATATTGTTGTGAACATTAAAAATGCGGACCTACAATTGATAAAAAATTCTCGTACAATCGCTGCGTGCTTCCATACGGAAATAATTGCGCGAACGATCTAGTACATTGCTTGTCTCGCTCTGGCATATTGCTTTGTCTCGCTCTCACGTGTTCGAGAAACCTAATGAACGAGTCCGAAAGTATTGCTGTCTCTTACTATTCTGGAGTAATTGTGAACTTTCTGGAAACTTATCGACGATCGCGGTTTTAGGGCTATATAAACAGCAAAAGGTGCCACAGTAGAACATCACCGATATGCACGCCACCGATAGGTTCTCAGTAGGCATTTCAGGCACAATAGTGGCCCTTATGGCATAGAGCGTTTGCTACCGCTCGCGAGTTTGCATTGCTCAAATCCCATGGTCGAGGTTCGTCCCAACTGGGAGCCCCTTGTGCATTTGCCGAAAAGGCTGAGTGGTTAATAGCCCTCGCCTCAAACTGTCCCGTTGTAAATTTGAAAG
Source organism: Euzophera pinguis (assembly GCA_947363495.1). Classification (NCBI taxonomy): domain Eukaryota; kingdom Metazoa; phylum Arthropoda; class Insecta; order Lepidoptera; family Pyralidae; genus Euzophera; species Euzophera pinguis. The sequence continues at coordinate 8,383,766 of OX376157.1, read as the reverse complement.
CTCACATGCGCTAAACTTGTAGGTCCGGTCAAAAAAAAAAACCTCAGTAGGCCATGACTCAGCGTATCATGACATAATAATATGGTGGAACTTTCAATTTGTTTGACAACTAAATATTTATGTAAATAGTATGATTATCTTTATTTTGTGTAGGTTCATTAATTATAAAGTAATTTTCAAAATGGACTTTCCCATCGATTTTTAAAATAAATCTGCGCAAAATTTCAAACTGAATATTTGAATAACGTGTTTTTATGAACTTGTATTCTATTAGGATACGCATTTTTTTCCAAAATTTTGGAATCTACCTTATTTGTTTGCAATCGTAATTACTGCTAAGTTCCGTCATTTTGCCGTGTCGTAGCTCTATAATACGGACATGATGTACACGAACAATGTATGTTATCAGGCGGCCTCCGCTTCCCCGCACCGCTGACTCCGCCTCAGCCGCACACCCCGCACTCCGCGCCCGTCACCCCCCACCCCGCCTCGCCCGCTCAACACCAGGTAACGTATACTATTGGAGTCGTCGTGTTAAGCCACGTTCTCAACTGCCAGAAACGTCTGACGGGCAGTCCGCCAGCAGCTTGCAAACGCTGTGGCTACTGGCTAGTTCATTTCATTGTTTACATTTGTAAGTTGCTATCGGCTAGATCGGCAGACATTTCTTGTAGGAGTTTTCTTGCAGGTGGAATGCCTTGACGTCAGGACTTATTAATTTTAAGCTCCACGTTTATTTGCTTGGGTTTACCTGTCGGTCGATTCACACCGAATCCGTTTAAGTGAACGAGCACACGCACTTGATGTTGTTATGCATACAATTGTATGAGATTTGATGGTGCATAATGGTATTTGAACTAATACGCCCGTATATAGTCGGAGGTAGATAATCCAGCCCAAAGGACGACGCAAAACCGAGCATTAAAATCAATCAGAAAGACCTCGGCTGCACTCGGCCTGCCAATAATACTCTGCCGTAATTTGCTCCATTTCCGGTTTCGACAGTAATGCATTACGAGTATTAGTCACCTAACATAAATATAGCTTACTTAAAAGGTTACTCCAACTATTAAATTTGTAACAGCATGAATAAAAATATTTTTCATTTTTAGAAAGAAGTATTTTAATTTTAAGACTATTTTTTTTTTTTAATTTTTTTTTTTAGCTCTGTCCAGTTCAAATAAAGACATTATAATGTTGTACAGATGAGCAGCAGCTCGTTCAACCTAACGTCGCCACCTGGCGGCGCTGTCTCGGCGTCGCCGGCGTCTCCACTAGCGCCCTCTCCATTAGGAGCGGCGGCAGCGTCGCCCCACCCTCCCCCTACTTCACCCTTCACTGCGTGGCCTGCTTCACCCTCACTGCCCCGGCCATCGCCTGGCCATCATCCCTCGCCTAGACATCACCCGGATCTCAAAGGTGAGTCGTTGTTTTGAGGCGCTTCTTCATTCCTATGTTAGGTAGTAGAAGGTGCGTGGTAACAGGAAAGTGAAGTGTAATAGCATGGTAGGAGCGTCGATACGACAAATCCTACAGGCTCAAAGATCTAATGAGTTTACTAGCTCCTTCTACATGGCAAGCAGCATCAGCGTCTTACTACCCTCCCCTTCACCGCGTGACTCGCTTTACCTTCATTGCCTCTGTCATCGCATACACTTCATCCCTTGCCTAGACACCACTCGGATTATAAAAGTGAGTACCGCTATTGTGTTTTGAACAGGTTCAATTTATTTTAGGTTGACATTTGATAGCTATAAGACCGAATGAAGTATAATAGTCTAGTACGAACGTCGATTAGTCAGATCCTAGAGGCTCAAAGAAAGGTCTTAGTACACTATTTGGTTCATTATGTTAGATACTTAGTTGGTTTTAAATTTGCGTTAGTCTAGCCTGGTACTAGCTTCGTACATTCTGATCATAAAAACTCGAAAGGTTCAGCGCCCACCTGGCTAATATCAGTAGCCAGTGATGGCGTGTCTTGTAAGCGCGTGACATAGATTCAGCCTTACTGTTTTGTTCGTCTTTTTCTCTCATACTGCAACTATATATGTTGTGCGACTGAGAGGGAACGATGTATCTTGACTCGTGAGATCTCTTCTTGATTTTTTAAAGCGAACTAGGGCTGTTGATTTTGTAATGATAAATAAATATTGATGCTCCGGCTACATTATCGCGATAACGCGAAGGTTTGTGTTGTCACGCCAAAGAGTTCGTCCTGTCGCGAATTATCTTCGCAAATACAAATGCCCTTCGCGCCGCTGTCGGTCACGGGTTTTGTTCTGTTGGCTACACGACGCAATCGCCTCTGTTTTCCCTAAAATGCATTATCGCCACATTCTATATTATCGCGACGTAGCGAGTTAATGTGACCAAGTACATCGTCATAGATCGAACACGAAGTTTAATCGCGGCAACGCAAACACGAATGATCGCGTTCAAGTGTGGCCGCAGCATTATTGATCATTTATACGTGTATCATGTCTAGCCGGAGCGTCGAGCGGCAGCCGCGGCGGCGGGACGCGCGTGTGGTCCGGTGCGACCGCGACGCCGCTGGCGGTGTGCAAGCTGGAGTTGCTGTGCACTCCCAGCGAGCCCCCGCCAGGCGCGCCGCCCGGGCCTCCGCTGGCGCCACTGCAGAGGTTCCTCGCCTGTGTCTACATGAAGCGCACGCTGCAGCGGTTCGTGCAGCAGGAGGAGCACGTCAGTACTGCCCGCTTATTATCAAACTGAAATATATACATACACTCATTTCGCTCGGTGCATTGGAATCAATCGATACGTTTGTGATTTAATCTGAGAATACTTCTGTTTACATGAAACTTTGAAAGAAGTCGATCCGTCGACAATCTGCAGTCGTTAATGTACAAGATATGTCCAGAGGCTCAAACGCGGTTTCGAGACACAACTTAACTTTAACTTTGTACACAAAACATCAATAAACGACTGGCTACCGTGGCTACCGTCCGAAATCCTGAAATATTTATTACTTGGGTAATGATTTTGAAGATTGACAATTTTGTGTTCAGTTAACGTTGGTGACGTCTGACGCGACCAGCCTGACGTTCCGCATGGACGGCGCAGCGCTGGCGGCTCGAGTGTCGCTCCACTCGCAGCACATGCAGTCGCTGCAGCTGCAGCTCACGCCGCTGCCCGACCACAAGGAGCAGTGGAGCTCGGACGATATACAGGTGACGTCACAGCTTGAAGATAACGGCGGACCTTGAAAATAACCCATTTTGACCGGATCGACCCCGTGACCGTGACATAAAACGTCCGTCCACGCAAATACAAAGCACAATGTTCGGACCTTTTATTATAATCGACGGTTTGTTTGAAAGTTCGAGTATGGATTACTGACAAATTTCGTCCACATTATTGTACTTGACACGGCTACGGTTACAGTCACGACGTATTTCCGCTTTTTCTTCTTTGCGTGTCGATGTTCTTCCAATTAAATAAATAAATTTCTTCCTGAGAAGTGTTTTGCCACATTTACGACCTCATCGGTAGCAGCCATCAGGTAATCCCTAGTGCAGGTGTTAAAGCACAAGGGGCAGGACAGTGCTTCATCGTTTGGGAAGAGACACCACACTCGCACATCGGATCTGACTAGCACATGACGCCTCTGCGACTGGCCGGTTTCTCACCAGAAACCGGACTCACCACTCTCAGAGGCCCTCCGACACCTGGAGGACCTCTGCCACCGGGTGGGACTGCTCCAGTCCCACCGCTTATGGGGGCGCTTCCAGGCGCGCCAAGTAGCGCCTGCGACGCACCCCCCCTCTTCGCCGTCGGATCGGGTCCGCGAGGGGATCGTCCTCGCGGTCCCTTTCCTCGGCCTCCCTCTGCGACATGACGACCTCGCAGAAGGAGGCCATTGCATTCCAGGCGCTGTCGCTCTCGAGCATCGCGTTGGCGACACTCGGGAGCGACAGGTCCGTCCCGCCAAGCGCGGCGGCCAGGTCATGGCGCTGCCGGCTCCACCTCGGACACCGCTCAAGGACATGTTGAGCGGTGTCCTGAGCCTCGCCACAGTCGTGGCAGCGAGGCTCGGCCTCCCTCCGGGCCACGCGGTGCAGGTACTCACCGAAGCAACCGTGCCCGGTGAGCACCTGCGTCATGCGGAAGGTGAGAGGCTTGCGCCGCCTCATCATCCACTTCTCCAGGACCTGACGCAGGGCCTCCACTGTGCGGACACCGAACGCCGCCTGCGCCAGGTCCGCCTCCCACCTCCGCACGAGTTCCACCTGCGCTCGCAGGCGCACCCGCCGCACGATCTCCGCCGAGGGGCGCTCGCCGATTTCCCTCCTGTGCGCCACAAAGTGGTACACTTCGGCGAGCGCCTCCGCTACCAACTCCCACGGCGGGTCGCCCGCGAGGGCCGTGGCCGCAGAGAAGGCTACTGTACGGTACCCCCGTATCACCCTCACCGCGATCACCTTCTGCGCCTGTCGCAGAAGGCGTTTATATGAACCCCCACCTGGCCAGGCTATTTTTACACCGGCCAACTTAGATCCGCAACCTATTGAGCATCCTCCAAACAGGCAAAGACAGGTCGTGATCAGGGGGGTAGAAAGTAGAGAGGATTGAAACTAGGATGATGTAAAGAATGAATATGTACTGCCTCTTTACTTACTAAGTTAAGAATAAGGAGAGTAGAAGAAAATAAAATACAGTGCCGAAACTGCTTTTCTCAGCTTCTCGCCAAAAGTCGTCAAAACATGTCGTTATAATGTATTCGATTGACCAGGTGATGGAGAAGTTCTTCGAGCAGCGCGTGGCGATCGCGCCGTACCGCGCCACCGCGCTGCAGGGCTGGGGGCGGGCGTGGGGAGCACCGGGCGCCGCGTTGCCGTCACTAGTGGCGCTCATGCGCGCGGACCTGGGTGGCGGCGCGACAGGCGGCGCGACCAGCGGCGCGCTGTGGTCGCTGCAGTGGGCGCTGCGCATGCCGCCCGCCGCGCCGCAGATCGTGCCCGCCGGCCAGCCCGCCGTGCTGCTCGCCAAGCACAAGATACTATTCTTTGTGAGTATTTACTAATACTCTGGTCTCACCTATCGCGAAGGTTTGCATTGTCGCTACACGTCTCGCCGAAGAATTCTTCGCGATACGATTGCCCTTCGCGCCGATGTCGCTAAAATGCCGGACATCAAAGGGGTTTTGTCACGACAAACTTCGTGCCTTCGTTAGCAAGTCTCAGCCGTAAATTTATTTATTTTAAGCATCATGTAATATTAGTAATGTAATAGTACATTTTATATATATACATATAATTAATATATAACTTTTTTATTTTTTTCACAATCACGTTGGCCATAAAATTAATCACTCGACTTGTTGTACATACATTTTTAGATCTGCCTAACTCGCATGGACACACAACTAGTTCTGCCGCTTGTGTACGACATGCAGCAGAACGTGACGCAGCTGGCCGACAAGCGAGACTCGCAGCCGCATCTCATCGCCGTCGCGTTGCATCTCAAAAGGTAAGTCTTTAACAACTCGATATTATTGTCCAAAAATTGTGTAAGGCTACGCGGGGCGGAAGGCAGACATGCGGGGAGCTCGGTTTGGCCGTGGCTCCGCCCCTATTGACGATCGCCTCTCCGATCCCCTTACCAATAGATGTCGCTAGCAAATCGAAGATTTCAACATAAAATCTATATTTTTATTTCTATATTACAGATATTTTGAAAATTAAAAACACACATATATTTTGTGTAATACTAAATCAATTAAATAGATTCGAAAATATATTATTTACTTACGTTTTTTGTGATCCCATAACAGTACATAGTACAGCATTGAAACACTTAACACTAAATGATTTAAAATATTTTACAAAATACGGACTGAAAAGAGACATAAGAGCTCGCTCCACGTCACACATCATTCACAGTTTAACGATAAATGACGTAAGCCCCGCCCCTTATTCCGACGTCACTGCACTGTTGACCGTAACGGAGCACTAGTCGATACGCCGTCCTCTTTGTAATTGCTCCGTGGTTAATGGCGATATAAAGAAAGAATTCGTTAGTTAGATTGCTCTTACAAAATTAGGGGCCAAATTGTCTTTTGCTCTACTTGGGCCTCCGTAACTACATTTGCATGTCAAACGAATCTTAAGAGTAAAATATCCACATCCAATTATCAACAATTCAGACAAATATTAGAGGGAGAGCAAATCAGTGATATCGACCGACTTTCAGGTTCAGCGAGTTCAACCAGAACCACTCGGAGTGCACGCTGTGGCCGGCCGTCCGCGACCTTCTGACCAACTTCACGTTGCCGCAGGAGCCCCCGCCTGCGCCCGCGCCGCCCCCCTCCTAGCCCAACACACATTTACACTACACACACACTAGCACGCGATGAATGCGACTAGTATCATAAAAATATGACTGTATATTAGTTGACAGCCCCATAGAAAGTGATGATGAAACCATACTGATTTATAATGACAAAATTGATAGATTTTTTAAAATTAATTTGATGTGTGACAAAGAATAATACAACATACTCACGCATCAAGTCAACGCTTAAGGCATCGGGATGGACTGAATATGTGCTTTTAGACCTATATTACTTCTGCATTGACTTTAGCCACTCCCACTACCGTTGGAGTGTGACCATGCCAATACAAACTGCATGGAATTTAAGTACTAATCCTTTTTATACAGTTGAGTGCACATAAGAGGCATATTTCTCAGCAGTGAACATAATAAAGACTGATTGTGTTGAAGTCATCTGCTAAGCCTCCTTCATATTTTTGAACTCATACTTAGCGGCAAGTTAGAAAAGTCCATCCGCCGAAAGACTGGCTTGGAAACGCCACACCAATTATAAACTATATTTACCCTGATCTGTGTGTCTGGAACATATAGAGAATCTAACGATTGAAATGGAAGAATATTAAGTAATATACTATAATGACTGCATAGTGTGACATCAAGTATTATTTTTCCTTTATTTATTAAAAAAACAAATTTTTCAGTATGTTTTTTCGTTAATCTACACAAGCTGTATTTATCATTAAATGGCGTAAGGATATTTGGCCTGGGCAAATTAGCTCAGATCAAACATGTGTACATATAATTTCTAAACTAAACATCTTAGTTTAAGATCGTTAAGCGATACTTGTAATCATATTATTATTTGAATAAATATTCATTTCGTAAAACTGCATTTTATTTATATTTTAATTTAACACACTCGATGGCTTCGCGCATTTGTACATAGATGGAAGATTTTATTTTGCATGCTTCAATTAACCAGGTTTTTACTGGATTCAATATTAGGTTAGGATCAATGTATGAACATTTTACTGTGGAACATAGAAGTATTATATAAATAAAGTGCGTAGGTAGAAGGCAATTCATATTTGGACCATCATTTAATAAATTAGAAGTGAAATGCATAAATAATACGTACGACTCGTACGAGCAGATTCAGACGCGGTCGAAACAGAGTTAAGAAGTTAAGGAAGGAAAGTTTTCGATGCTCTTTGGAATAAAGCATGGAAGTACTTAACCGTCGTATAAAGTAAATCACCCGCCAGTGTTTTGTAAAAATTTGCCTGGTGTAATTTTGTGTGTAAAAAATTGTGTTTGTCAAAGTGAGTGGAGTAAAATCAGGGTGTCGGCATGACAAAGTCTAATAAGTTTTGACAACTAAAATTATCAGTTTTTCGCGAAAGTATATTTATTTACCTAAATTGCAAATATTTTTGTATAAAATGGCAGGAGCACAAACAACTTCTATGGAAACTATTCTTACCTTTGAAAATAGAAATGTCGTAAGTGTAACACTATTTTAATTTATAGTTCATAATAATTGTTTTGTATGGAAATGGTCCTATACAAGGCTTTAATTTACTACTTGTTTGGAATTGGTTCCGTTAAAGAGTCGGATGTTTTCAATTTACTTATGTAAAAGTGTCGTGTAGGTACTAGGCTATAAATTTATAAAGAACTTATGTCGCACAAGGCTTTAAATTTATTTATATGGAACTGAAGAGTCAATGGTCGGCCATGTGGTCGACGAACAACATCACGGGAGTGGGCGGTCCTGCGCCCACTCGGCGGCCGGCGACTGGTCGTAAGAGGCTGCGGCTGTCAGCCTTGTCACTGGGGGCCTTTCTCACTATGCACTGCAAAATTACAGCCGCTGCGCTCACTGGAGGCTTTTGTTAGTATTTGTTTTTTTATTATTTAATACTGTTGACACAAACAAGTGGAATGCAGTTAAAGCCTCGACAGCAACGGCTTCCACACTAGAAGGGAACAGGTGTGTTGCTGGCCCTGAAGATATTTCCACACCCCTTTTGACAGGCCTCTTCTTGTAGACACTTTTCTTTGTATAATTAAAGACTAGAGAAGATCGCAAGCAAAAGAACAAGAAGCCAGTAACGTGGGTGATAGACGTACGAGTAAATACGCGTACTTTAAAACCGTCGCGCAAGTCGTCGGCGATCCAACCGGTTTAAAATCTTGCTCGTAGCTCGTCGTACGTGTGGCAGCACTGCGAGCCGCGAGCCGCCATTAATGGCTGGTTTACACACGATCCAGTGCGGCGATCCAGTGCTTTTACGGACACATTTCTTTATAAAAACTCTACCATTATTTGTCTTTTGATAGCTACATCTCTTATGAATGCATCAAATTCGTTTAACCACTTTATTCTGGAAATATATTGGTTAGCACCAGCCCCCGACCGTGTAGAGTTTTTTATTTTATCAACTTCGTATTATGTTTATCTTTTATTTTATTTTTTGACATCTGAATTAGTCAAATCCCCAATATTCATTCCTAGACAAATATTTATTAACGCTGTAGCCCTAGATTCTCTATTCCGGTAATAAATTGATTTTATATTCCACAAGCATTCTTATTGACGGTCAATACGGTGGGTAATTTCGTGTCTATGACACCACTTGATCGTGTGTAAACCAGCCATTATTCCTAAATAACACAAAGCTTCTTCTGTCGACGACATCGCGAGCAAGCTTCACGTGTGTCACCGACGCGACGTCGAGCCGAGTAAGTTCGCAAACTTAAAAACCGCGTACTTTAAGTTCGTGCGTCTATCCCTTAAAAGTGGGAGCCGTTTACAAATTGAAATACTTACACAAAATTACGGCATACCATTTGATACGACAACTTGCATTAAAAATATTATAGGGGGTATGATACTAAAACTTGCATTAAAAATATTATAGGGGTATGATGGCCATGGTATGATTGAAAACCAAGAACAAGTAATAGAACAATGACTGACAAAAGATAGAACGAAATGAACCCATAGCTGGAAATAGAATACATACGAGATAATTTAATAAAAACTTATTATTTTACAGTCATTTTCGTAATATTCCTAATCGTATCTGTCGTGGCGCTGGCGAACCCACTTCGACATTTTGAAGTCTACCTCGGCCAATGGAGCATCAGCGGGCCAGGGCGGGCTTTCCGCATCTTGCCTATGTTTGACGGTATGTGTGTCCCTTTAATATTGAACAGCTTTATAATTGTTTAATACAGTATTCAGTGCCTCGCGATTCCATCAGGCCTTATTAGGTATGTGGCTACACCATTACCTTTGTACTTACCTAATTACCTTACCTTAAAGTACAAATTAAGATACCTTACCATCACATGCAGAAAATACCTTGATAGAACAACCTTTAGAAACAGTTACAAGTACCAGCTCTAAGAAGAACTCTTTTAAGGATACCAAGAAAGAAAACACAACACACACATCATGCAAGCATTTTATTTATGGCGACGCATTGTCAAAGAAACGGCGAGTTGTCATAGAAACAAGATTTGGTTGAACATGCACGTGCTGTATGGAGTTTATCACACGTCGTTGTCAAGAAACAAGAATAGCACAGCACACGACTCTTCACTTCAAGCAGCACATCACAACACATGGAAACTCGCCGCTCGCCGCTCGCCGCACGCCGCAAGCTGTGCGCCGCAAGCTGTGCGCACGTCCGCACCGTTCCGAGCGCCGCCGTCGAAAAGGACTGCGAGATTGCGCGAGCTAGTTTTATTGGAACGGCCAAGCACGTCACGCGGTATCCAGTTCGCCCCGCCCTCCCCGCGCGGACCATCGTCAAAATGCGCCACCAAATATGGATGTAAACTGGAATACTAACTTATGATTGGTTATCATATCGCAACAAAAATTCACACTTGTAATGTTTGAATGTAAATAATTTTGTATAAATACGTGTCAATTTTGTAAATAAACCATTCCATTCCTTCTGAACAATTGGAGTATTATTCAAGTATCTCTCTCGCCAAAGGTATGTAAAAATCGTAAGGATCAGGCAAAAATATGTTTTTCTAACAAACTGTTCACCCTCATTATATTAGGAAAAATAGTCTGGGCCTGTAAGATTTATTACAACGCTGCAGTATACAGTACAAAACGCAACTGTAAATATGAATGAAATACAAACTTATTTGTTGAACACATCTTTAAATAAAAAATTAGGAGACTCGTTCTATTCTCGCTCCTAACTAAAGCGTAAAGGTAGGTTTACACATTACCAAAACCGGACGGCCTAATTAATATTCACTAGATATTTTGTCCATATTTCTATTCAAAAAAATATGTAATACATATTTATTTTGCAGGAATTGGCATCGCGATGTGCGTAAATGCCATAGTACGCGCGGTGACTTGCTGCACCATCGCAGCTATCACTGCAATCTACGTGTTCCATTCGGTGTCCGACGAAATACTGCCTTTTACATACTGTAGGTAAGTCAGCATGTTTCCAATAGGATTGTAATGTATGAAGAAAAGGTTAGAAATATCTAACCTATTCTTCATACATTACAACATGATGTGGCTGTCAGTTGACTTTTTGCTACTTGAGATCATGGGTGTGGGTAGGTTCCCTCCCCGATCCCGTCCGTGAGGAGCGCGACCGTACCTGAGAATGGTGATGACATAGGTACTATCCTATTATTATTTTGTTGCTAAGGCAGGTGTCGCCCCTCTTTTTTTCTACGTCCATGCTTAAGATGACCCAATTTTAAACAATGGATATTCTTTTGGTATGTCGTTTTTATACATTTGGTCATTGGCATGTGTTAAAAAAAGTGTAATAACATATCATTATAAGATGAATTATTACTCCGAAGAAGCTGCTAAAAGTAAGCTTCAGCACATACACCGTACGAAATATAATCAATAAGTGATTTTAAACTTTATAAATACTTAAAGAATCAATATCACTTTCAGGGATTTTCAGCTGAAGCAATACAAGCCGATATTAAAATCCGTCAAGAATAAACCTTTTTATGAGGTGTGTTTCAAGCGGTTTTCTAGTCTACTATTATTTACTGATGTTTATATATTTCAGAATTATTTAAGTACAACAAAGTTGATTATAATTACTTTTTATTATCAAGTACGTATTTACGAGTGGCAAGTACTTAAGCGCGTAGAAAGGTACTTACTGTATGTTGTATTTTGTTTTTGCAGACGAAACTCTTGAACACTTTAATATTTAATGACTATAGGAGATATGAATTATCACAGTTGCCCACACAAAGCTCGATCGCCACTACCGTAGGATTATCACATCTGGCGTGGAGAAACCTATCATTGCCATATATAAAGTACGTTCACCCATTCATCCTAATTCTATCTGAAGAATTAATTATGTCGATGATCCTAACTAATGTTTATTATACATATATATTATGATTGACTTTTGCTAGCAACACATTTTTGTTTCAGTGGGAAAATACATAAACTTTCTGTACGAAATATAAATTTTTGCAATGAAAACTATACTGGTCTATATCCAGCTTTATTCGACACGCCCGCTTACAACTTTTTCTAGTAAGTGGTACAGTACAATCAATAATATCGATCCTTACTTACCCATACTACCCGTCCAATGTACTACCCTACTAAGGTTTTATAAGCTTTTTTTAAAATATTTGTTACCAGATTTTTTATGATTACAGCGTGGAAGTGGTGAAATTAAGATCTGATTATAGTTTACGATCTTTTAATACTTTAATGATATATAGTATCATTATAATTTGGCTCGTAATCTGGGCGATGCTGATAGCAGAACGTATAATAAACAGAAGGGTAAGTAAATAAAAAAAAAAAACTAAGAAAAATATACAAATATCAAAGGAAAATGTCGATGATAACTAGATTGGGAATGCGAACTCTATATCTACTTTACGTGTTCGATGGACCAAAATACACGGAGTGCATGAAATTGAAATGTAGGTAGGTGAAAAGTTAGTCGCAGGTAGGGCAAAATTCTTCATTTTTATAAATGTTCTTGTTGTTTTATGTATTTAGCAAATATAGATAAAGTTTTCGTATAAACATCTCAAATATTATTGAGAATCACAACTGCTGTTATTCTTAATATATTTTGCAGCTGACTTGGAACAGGATGTATCAATGGTTTGTGATAGTTCCGTGGATATGGGGTCTCGTTCTCTTTGCATCCGCCGTTGGTCAATTCGCCGTGATGCAATACAAGTTAAAATATGCCTTCAGAATTAGTGCCAAAGAAATGTTTGTCGTAAGTACTTTTTAAATTCGTAAATATCAAATCGATATGAGAGATGTCCCTTTGACGGTATAGCTTTCCTTAAGTCATTGTGGTCTTTCTTTCTCTGTGTTTGTTTAGCCTTTACCGCCCTAAACTATTTTAGCCAGATTATTGTATGATAGGACATTTTATTTTAACCAGCAATAGTCGCGTGTTGTGAATGTGTACTGTGTGTACCTAAATACACAAAGTGAATTATGTTCTTTCCTCAATGACCTAAATATGACGAAACGTCAATTTTTTCCAGACATTAGCTGACGCCCTAGACGTTGCTATTTACATACACGCGGCAAGTCTTGGCACAGAACTGATTTACGGGAAAGGCTTAAATTATTACGGCAAGTTCTAATTTAGTGTACCTGGACAGTATGTTCTTTTATTTTTTATTTTACTACGAAACTAGAAACAGATTTTTTTATTGCTGATAGTAAGTTTGTTTGTGGATATTTAAGACTAAAGGTTTCACGAAATTCTCAAGAGAGCTAAGACCTATGAAGACGGCTGGTTAGAAATAAAGAAATATCATATGGCTCCAAAATGAAATATGACCAACGATTTAATTAATACAACTTTATTGTTCCACAAGTACAAATACAACAATTGGCGGACTTAATTTTAAGAGCATTCTCTACCAGTCGACCATTGATGTTGTAAAAAAACTGATTTCTGATGTAAACATGGGCAGTATGTCAAGTCTACAACATTTTGATAATTTATTTCGACTGCAGCATCCGGCCATATCGACCCATATCTGAACAAGGAAAACATTTGGCACTCCGTGATACTGACTCTCTTGGCGGGTCTTCATTCGGGCGGCGCCTCCGCTTGCGCCTTCTTCGACTACTTGCAGCTGGAGTCGGACCACAGAATATACGATATGCGTGAAAGTAAGAGCACATTTCGTTACACACACCTTCCACCACCACCTGCTACTGTCACATCCATCACTCGACCATGTGTTTCAATTGCATCTTCAGCTTGCACTTCCGAGTCAAAAGCTACGCGCCTTGGTCGCAGATTTGGCGAGATAGATATACACATTTATACACTAATGGGTTAAGGCGCTGTATCCCTCAACCTTTCGGTATTTGATATAGTACGTAATGAAATAAGGTTGAATACCGGTTGGCCTGTCACCAGTCTCAGTTAAAAACCGTGTCTGCCATTTCGGTTGTTATTTTTCAGTTTTAATTTATTAATTCAATAATTATAACTAAATATTGTATTTTTTTTAGGTATCCCTCTTGCTCATTAAGTATACTTTTTATAGACGCAAAAAAAAGTTGGTAGTTGTCGCTGAAAATATCAAGGAATTCGCGACGAAACTTTTTCTGGATATAGCTTTTTTGCTATTTTATTTTGCTAGGTTTTAAATACTTTTTTGAAAATATTTTGATGTAATCATTTATTTTGATCTTTAAACTGTACTTCATATTTTTTTTATGCTAGTATTCCATGGAAAATAAGGCTTACTGCGCGACGAAAAAATAGACGTTTTACGGTATTCCTCTGATGCACAGCGCCTTAAATTAAAACGACCATCACCACTATATTTATCATTATTCATATTGAAATAAATCCGCGAACTTTACTGAGCATTCTCTCGTTCACCACTCGGGATCACCATGGCATCTACATTGACAGTAACTTATTTGTCTCTTCAAAGGTAGTTGAATAATCGGGAATACATATTTCCGAAAAACTGAAAAAAATGTAGTTTGTCGATGAGGACAGTATAAGCCAGTTTTTCAACAAATGATGCTACAGGTTTTTCGTGCCCTTTTGGCAGCCTATGCATAAGTAGACTATTCATAATGCATATGCAAAAAAGAGTGCGTATTATTATCATCAAAATCCTATTTTTCATCAGCTGAAATGGAGGTTTGGAGGAAAGAAAGCTAAGTCTTGCTTCAGACCATCATTACTATCTAACACTATAGTTTTGATTGATATTTTAAACCCTTTAGCAATTGCTGGTGCTGAATGTAAGTTTTTTATTCATCCGATTTTCTAAAAAATGTGTAAAATTTTTATACTCTTATAGCCACTGTGCCAAAAGTGGCACAGTGATATTCAAAGCACAATATCTTTGAACACATACATTAAAAATTACTATATTTGTATACATATCTTAGTTTGACTTCTTATTAAGTTATATCCATAATAAGAAATACCATATCAAATAATTTTTCATCTTAAACATACCTAATACGGCTCGTCGAAAAACATACATTTTCAAAAAGGGGAAAATAAAGGTTTTCTAAATTATAACAATATTATGTAATAGTATTTGATCTGACGCACTTTCCTTACTTACTACGCACTCAGTGTTGACCTAAGGGGTATAAATCAAAGGGCTGTTAAGTAACACTCTAGACGGGGCCCTAAAACCTATCCTGGCTAACAAATCAGGGCAGTGCACGGAACCATTTAAGATCTTGTAATGGAATACTAGATCAGCAACATCTTTTATCTAAAGCAGTGATTCCCAAAGTGGTCCAGGTGGACCCCCAGGGGTCCACGGGAGACTTGCTGGGGGTCTACGTAGGCGTGAACAAAAAATGGGGGTCCATAAGATGTTAATGGGGGTCCACGAAAATTTATCTGCTTTTGATAGTAAAGAGCAAAAATGTAAGCATAGTTTTTATAAGGGCCTACCTACATTGTTTTAAGTACCTATCTAAGCAGATAATATTTTAATAAGGCAAGCGACTGTTACTTGTCCAAACTTGTGTATTCGATATTACGTACAATTTCGTGTACAGACTTGCAAAGCGCTATCCGCCCGACAATGCTTAATGCTTGTTCAGACATGAACTTGATCAACACTATAAATACTTGATGCCAAAGGCAACCAAACGCATTCATTTGTTTCCGGAATTTCGAAAACAAGGCGGAATTTGGAAAAAAGTTGTGAGAAAATTTATATCTGTGTTTGCTAGTGCCGGAGAAAAGTAAGTAACCTACCTTTTTTTGTTATAGTACTTAAGTATTTTGTTTACGTGTACTAGTCGGTTGATCACAACGGCCTGTATAGATAGGTAACTTAGTAACTTACAGATATTTTAATTGTCCTCTTTCGATTTGAAGACAAACACAGCACGTTTTATTCAATTGTTTTTTCACGAGAGAAGCACTGCCTCTCTAAAAAGGCCGAATAAGCAATATTGCAGAGCAATTAATTTTGTAATTTTTCTTGCAAATAACTACTAATTTTATAAAACAGTAATTTCATAATCATGTTAAATTGATTTTGAAGTAACTATTTTATCAAAACTATTCCTTTTCGGAAAGAGCGAGCGGTGCGCGGGCGACGGGAAAAGGGCGGGGCTTGAACTTCGATGCCTGTTTGTCACGTTTTAACAATGAAGCCGCAGACAAAAAATACGCAAATACACGGAGCGCGTGAACTCATTGATTTAATAAAATGTTAGTTATCGTTTTTATGGACAATTTTGGGATTTCGACGTTTATTTTTTCCTACACAAATATGATCAGTATTCGATACTGAGTACACTAATTTTTATTTATACTATTAAAAATTAGTGGTAAATTATGTACTTTAAAATTGATACCGTTTTGTGAAAACGTTTGTATTTGTCTCAGCGGTTTATTAGTTGGTCCCTTTACAAGCCGTAATTCTATTTCCGCGTGCTGACAAAGGCTGCGGTGTGATACCTATATTCAGAAAAAAACTTGGTTACTAAAACATTTTTTTTACAGGTAAGGTAACTGACACGAAACATGGCTACAGCAAAGAAAAAATGTCGACAATATAGTGTCGATTATTTGAAATATGGTTTTGTTCCATCAGAGGCAGACAAACAATTGCCCATGTGCCTATTATGCAACAAAGTTTTGAGCAATGACTCTATGAAACCATCAAAGCTCGAAGATCATCTAAAAAGGTGTCATACTGATAAAATAGGTAAAGATTTAAAATATTTTCAAACATTGAAAGAAAAATATGGAAAGAGACCCACCATGCACAGTATGTTCGCTTCAACATCTCAAAGTAACGATGATGGCTTGCGGGCATCTTACAATATCTCATTACTTATAGCAAAATCTGGAAAACCGCACACTATCGGAGAACAATTAATTTTACCCGCTGTTGAAGAGGTTTTAAAAACTGTTTTGCACAAATCTCCATTTGACGTACTAAAAAGAATTCCATTAAGTAACAATACTGTACAAAGACGCATTGATGAAATGAGCTCTGATATCGAAAGCTTTTTGTGCAATCATCTGCAAAAAACTCATTTTTCTATACAACTGGACGAGTCAACGTTACCCAGTAATGAAGCATTACTATTGGCATATGTCCGATTTATTGTTGAGGAAGAAATTCACGAAGAATTGCTATTTGCCAGAACTTTGGAGACTGACACTAAAGGCGAATCAATATTTAATGTCCTGAGTAATTTTTTTACGGAAAAATCGATCCCATTTACAAACATTATTTCAGTGGCAACAGACGGAGCTCCTGCAATGGTCGGGCGATATCGTGGGTTTATAAGTCATCTCAAAAGAATTATACCAGGACTTACAGCTATTCATTGCGTAATCCACCGACAACATCTTGTGGCAAAACATTTAAGTGACAGGTTGAACCAATCTCTTCATTTTGTAATAAAAGCTGTCAACAAAATCAGAAGCAATGCATTGAATACACGTTTATTTGCTCAATTGTGCGACGAAAATGATGAAGACTTCCAACGACTGCTCTTACATACTGAAGTACGCTGGTTGTCGAAAGGTGCATGCTTAACGAGATTTTACTCTGTTTTCGATTCCATATTAGAGTTCTTAGAAAGTAGAGATCCAGATTTAAAAGAAAACTTGATCAAATTCAAAGCAGACATTGCGTATTTGACAGATTTGTTTAAAAAATTTAATGATATTAACTTGCAGTTACAAGGGGACAGCCTGAATTTAATAAAAACAAAGGGGATAATTTCGGCTTTTCTTGGGAAATTGAAATTTATGAAGCAAAACATTAGTCGGCGCGAATTCTCTCAATTTCCAAACTTGTCGCAGGTAGAATGTATTGATGAGGATATCCATACCTACAGTCAACATTTAAGTGCCCTGCATGATGACTTCAAAACCAGGTTTGAAGATATACTGACGATGGATATACCACCATGGATAATAAATCCATTTGATGAAACGGAAGTGGCCAATGTTGTATTACAAGAGGAGCTGCTCGAGCTAAGCACTAATGAGGAGCTGAAGGTGAAATTTAGAAAAGGCTACCCAACATTTTGGCTGCAAGCAGAAATACCCGAAAAATATCCTGGACTGTGGGAAATCGCAAGGAAATTTTTAATAGCTTTTCCCTCGTCATATCTTGTCGAAAGGAGTTTTAGTGCCGTTACAAACCTCTTAACAAAAAAAAGGAGCAAATTAAACATCACAGAGCGGGGGGATTTGCGGTTATTGCTCACAAAAATAAAGCCAAACATTGATCGTTTGCTGACACTCCATCAGATACATCCTTCCCATTAATTAAAATTATGACCTGAACCTATATTACCTTAATATTTTTTTCTTGTAATTCTATTCTTTTAATAAATAAAGTGATATAAAATGTACCATTTTTCGTTTTTATTTTACATATCGAAATATAGGGACAGAACTCAGAAGTGACACAATTTTTATTTTTTGGCGACTTTAAGAATGTGGTAGAAATGTAGCAGCAGGGGGTCCACCGAAACCAGTAAAATTTTGAAAGTGGTCCACGAGAATAATAAGTTTGGGAACTACTGATCTAAAGGAAGGAGATGTTGCCTCGATCATATTTCATGATATTTATTAGAGCCATATTTCATATACATACAAAAGCATAAATATCGAATAAATTTCTTCAGGATTGCCTCAATTTTCGAAATATATATGTCATACCTAGGGTTCCAAATTTGGCTTGCATACTCTAAATGACTTCTAACATAGGTGCAATTCAAGTTTTTAAAGTTCATATATTTTCGAAGTTTTGGAGTTACGCATTAAACAACACGCATACAATATTGGAGGCCTTTGTAATAATTTTATTAATATGAGCATCAAACAATATGTTTTCGTCATGGTATACTCCCACCCAAATCATGCACGCCGGATTGTTTATAGTTTAGAAGTTCTTTACCCATAAGGTAATATTTAGAATCTATTGTTTTTTTCTTACAAGTAAATGTAACGAACGTGCATTTGTTGAGGTTTAAATCTCAGATTATTTTGCACACAATAAACTGCCTGCTAAACGATCCAAACCACCTGTAGAAATTTAACATCAGTACTGCATGATTTGGCTCTGAATACCTGCATATCATCCGCATAGCACAAAAGGTATGATGATACTAAGTAGCTACTGATATCGTTCACGAAAATAGTAAATAGCAATGGCCCAAGCAGGGATCCTTGCGGAACACCACTCGGTACGAGAACCCAGCTAGAAATATAGTTATTTAATACTACTGCTTGCGATCTGTTTTCCAGGTAAGATATGAACCACCTTAAAAGATTACCACGTATAATGATTACCATGTTAAATAACTTTGTGACCTGAAGAATGACTAATCCTGTCAAAAGCCTTGCTATAATCAGTATAAACAGTAACAAAGAATCAGTAACAAAGTCATTATGGAGGATGAGGTTAGACGTAGTTGAACGCCCCTTCAAAAATCCGTGTTGATCATTACCAATTGAACATGTTTACAAAAGAATAAATGATTATTGATTAATTCTATATAAAAAATACAGAAGTAATTCTGTTATATGTCAGTCTTTCTAAAAGTCTAACGATTATGCAAAGCTTCGAAATCGGTCTAAAATTTTCTACTTCTGTTTTTGGAACGGGAGTGATGAAGGCAGATTTCCAGATTGCCGGAACGCAGTGCTCTTTAAAAGATTTATTAAAAAGAAGAGAAATAGTGGTTCAAATTCTATAAAACTGACGGAGATGTCAAGTACTGCGTGATGAGGGTTCATAGGAACCAACGGATTGAGACATTCAACACAAGATCGAGTATTCTATAAAATTTATTCTGTATACAATTAAATTGGTGAAAATTCAAAAATGCCAGCTCATGAATAAAAAAATTTTTAGTCTATACTAGTAACGTTGGAAGGTTTAAAATGAGTGTCAGTTTCTCCAGACAACGCCCAATTAATTTTACTTAGATTAAAATCACCGACGATCAAGTATTTGTTGAACTCGTTTTTTGTCGAGTTTCTGCATAAATTTCGAAGTTGTTTTGAATAGGTAAAACCTCTACCTTGTTCACATAGATACAAATACAATTTTACATAACCTTTATTTTGCGATATTTTCATGCTCAACCATAGATCTTCCGCCTCAGAACATAAACTAGACTCGAGAGTTGTGATACTAAGTCCCTTCGTACGGCAATAAGTACGCCTCCACCCAAAGTCTGTCCGGTCAACACATAGTTACGGTCACGCCATATCTTGCGATGCGATAACAGCGGGTCGAACGGCTTAATGTGTATTGCGAAGCGCTGAGAAAGTGCGGCAGGACCAAGATAAGCCGTGTTTGCCGTCGCTTGATACGCGCGATCCTATGATTTTTAGTAGTTGTCGCCCGGTCCTCGTGGATGGGAAAAAGTATTTTTTATGGATAATCGGCAGAATTTATTCTTTCAGGTACACTATGGGTACTACCAATGTACTCCAAATGCGTGACGCAGGGTAACTATTCCCACTTTAAGTAAGTATTCATAACTTATAATTAATGACGTTGCTACTATTGGAACTGCCAATCAATTTTTTTTTCAGGTCTACTCTTCTGTTTGGAGGCCTTACATTTTCTTACATGGTCGTCGCATATATTATGGTCAAAACAGCACTCCACACAATTTTTGAATATAAAATTAAATTAGTGTAAGTCTCATTACTATACTGATACTAAATCTAAAATGTGACCGGGTTCTACGTCAAGATATTCTTCTTCTCTACTTTCAGGTATTGTGAGCAGGTGATCGGGGCCTGTTTAATTGTGGGCTGCATGGGACTCAGTATAATTTTTGCTACAAATGTAAGTATATTTCATTTTAATAATAGAGCATAATTGTTTATCACGTAAAAAAGCTGCTGTTTAAATAAAATAAAAAGAATAAGTACCAAGTAAAGGTATTGATTGGCATCCGGTGTGCTGTGATGCTTGTGAAATAATTGCTGATACCGCCTGCAATTTCTATTTGATATTATTCCATTCGCTAAAGTTTCATTCAGCAACTAAAGACTATTTTAACTTCTGTATAAAAAAAAATGTAAGTCAAACACATTTGTATCCTAAGGGAAATTCACGCAGTTCAAATGGATCGATCGATGCCTTCGATGATTAAGGCCTACTTTATAACATGGTTACATTTCTAAATGTAGGGTGGAGTAGTGCTGCTAGAAAGTGTAGACGCGACGATGACGAGCCTGTCGACACCACTGATCGCCCTGTTGGAACTGATAGCCATGCTGTACGTGTATCGGAGCCACGACTTCCAGTCCGACATGAATCTCTCCATGGAGGAAAACGCCTGGAGCACGCGCATTTCTACGCAGTGGCACATCATACCGATTGTCACATTTGTAAATTTAATTTTCTTTATGTAATTAATTAGTTACCTTTTCTCGGCAAAACGGTAGTCTCTCCATTGTACTAACCAGTGTACCCTTAAAAGCGTAACCTAGACTCTTGAAGCGTAAGCTAAGGACGTAAATTGGGAAACTCGCTCGGACGAAAAACGAAATGTATTTTCTTCAGAAGTTGTTATATTGTAGGGTTTCCGTTTTCTGTCTTTATTTAGCTGTTCTCCTCTTCACAGTGCATTTATTAATACTCTCAACTTTTATCCTTTAGTATTTAAAAAACAAATCCGAGAAAAACTCAGGAAAATAGAGTTTTTCCCTTTCTAGAATAATATACATTAATTGCAAAAGTATTCTACAGTTAAGTGATTCTGATTCATTAATCACAAAATGATGAATCAGCGTGAGTCTAAAAACTTTCAAAACGTTAATGACCAACCACATGAATGATTTTAGGGAACGCTAGCAGTGAAGATATACACGACTATGAATTCCGAGTTGCCGGGAAAGATGCTGTTGATAGCTATAGTCCCAGTGATCATCGTGATCCTATCGATACCGATGCGGGCGCTCCATAACGCATATGTGTTCCTACGCACGTGATATAAGGACAACCCTAAATGAAGCCTGTTTTCGCCCAAAAAGTAAGTAGGTACATATTAACTATTGTTTTTTTCTATCCGTTTTCAACGAACTCTTGTAATTAACGTGGTTATACGAAAGCTAAATATAACCATTTTGTACCAACGGTGGTCTGCTTTGTTTCCACTTTAGTATTTTTTTATAATATTTGCTATATTTTTTTCTGTTCAATATTGCAGTTGTGGCAGGTCTCTATAAATTATCTTGGACATTCAGTCTTACTACAAAAAGTTAGACATCTGTTTAACACATGCCTAAAAAAGTTCTATTAGACTACTGTTTAACAAAGCTTAAAACCATGTCTATACTCTGTTTAACTTTAAACTATAGAAAAACGTAGTTTAATGGTAGCATCTTTTTAAAACACATGTTAAACAGTTGTCTAATATTTTTATAGTAAGACTGTCAAAGTTAAAAAAATAACACACCATTGATTGAAAATAAGTTTATTGTATCTAATCAATCATTTAAAATTTTATAAATATAGATCTTTGTACAATGCCTGAACATATGCGTACACAATTGCTGATCCATATGACAGTAGTGAGACTCTGGTAAACCTACACAAAGGACGCTCGGGGCCAGCTCCGTACGACATTAACCTATGATGCCTATTTGTTGATTAAATTAAAATATCACAATATGTACATATTATTTTAGAGTATCTCAATAATATCAATAAACATTATGTGTGACACAAGCTTGTATATCTATTTACATCATTGATAATGAACTGATCCCGATTGGAATCGATACATTGTTTTACACAACTAGAATCGACAATCGACCGACATATATATTTATGAAGTTGTATGGCGTCGTTGTAAAGAAATACAAATATAACCTCTTCTCTTTCAGTACAGGCATATTCGATACAGTCGTTTATTAACTACAATGCTTAATTTTACACTAACATAATATTCGATTTAAATAAGTCGTTCATTGTAACATTTAATACTATCGAATAATTTAATAAAGACCAACACTTTAAATATCAATCTCTTTCACGTGAAGGCACTCCTAGCACTCATACAAAGTGACGGCCATATTCTTGGTTTTTTCAAAATCAATAAATATTTCCATTGCCACATCCCTACTAATTCTTATTTAGCACTGTATCGTCACACACACTAATATATAGTAGTTTGTTAGAATCTCTGTTTTAAAATCAGTCCCGTTTCGCTGAGATTCTACATATTATACCGTTGCGAAAACAGCTCCGGCCAAAAATCATTAAGCAGTAGATAGAGCAAGGTATCTGAACGGCGGGCGTAATCAATGGACGATCGAACGATACCGAGTAGGAAGAAGCGGTTTCCGCAGCGTCCGATTCCGGGTCGCATTCGCTCACGTTCTTCGTCTAATGAAAATTGACGTCATGCGGGTTACACCCGAGTAACGATTCAAATGACAATTAGAATGAGCACTGGTTTTGTAAATCAGGCCGGTGAGTTCACAGGCCGACTAGCATAGTGAAGGAGGGCGCGGCGCGGCGTCAGAAGCGGCGTAGCGCAGCCGCGGCACCCGCCTTGCGCACCGGCTGCACCGACAGCGGCGCCACCAGCACCGCGCCCGCCGAGCCCCCGCCCCCGTGGCTACCCATCTCCTGAAAATACATCATATTTTGCATAATGTCGCTTGTATAAACACATTAGGACCGTGCCCAGACCGTGGCGAGTTCGTGCATCCGTGTCGCGTCAGAGGGTCCCAGTGGCGTGACCGGGCCGTGGACGGACCGTATGCTTCCATATATCATGCCTTTCTGTTACTTCACTCTGTTTGCGGGTGCATAGAGGATTAGTAAATCCCTAGCACGGCCCTAGATGTGTGGCGGTGGCGATAGAGCTTAAAACGTGAGAATGTTTTCAAAATAGTTGTTTACATAATATATTGATGCAAATCTAGACAAGTATTTATTCAACTCACGTTAATATTATTACAGCTGGCGAGCCTCATCTGCGCGAGCTGCGATGCGGGCGTGTTGAGGTTGGAGTTCGAGCCGAACGGCGAGATCATGGAGGACATGGCTCGCTTCAGCTTCGACGGCGTCTTGTTGAACGACAGCGCGCGCCCCACCTGCCACACGCACACCGCTCAGTCGAGGAAACTCGTGCGCACGCGGAACCAATCCCAGTGCAAGAGGCCAGCAGTGTATCGTCAATTGCATACTGACGTATCAAAGCGTAATGTCTTCACTCGAAACAAAAATCGAATTTCGAAAACCACTTTACTTTTTCCATTAAAACTGTAAAATTTGAATGTTTCGAGCAACCAATGTTACGCCATGAGACATCATTAATTAATCCACACTGGTATGTTTATGTTAATTTTGATTCAATATAAATTTTTTTTGTCAATTAACTTGATAATTCTTTTCGTGCCTTTGATATTTCTAAGACTACATTTTAGTAACAATCTGTGGTCAGAAAAATAAACACCCAAATGACGTCACTTATAAAATCGGACTGGACATAGAGAAATTATTCCATAATAGAAACAAAAAATATAAATAGTGCAATGCAATTAGGTGCAACATAAAGTTTTTGTAATCAACTAGTTTTCAAAAATAAAAAGGAATATCGTCGAAGAATAAACAATCGAATAAAGTCTGTTCAAATAAACCTAATTGCATTGGGCTATAATGGAAGGATAGATTAATGGACATGAAGTGATGAATTCCAACAACCACAGGTATAGCACGCTCACTAAAACGGTTATCGACAGTGTAACAAGCGAAGCGTTATGATCATTCACTCCTGACATCGAAAGCTTCGAGTACAGTCGCATATACTCAATACCGACATCCATCCCATACAACTCCGCTACAAAGACGCTTTGTTGTAAAATTAAGCAATGTGTCATTAAAAAACTAATGACCGACGTATATTATTACAAAACATGTACGCACGCCGATTCCTGTGTTCACGACAGAGAAAAGAGTTAGATGACAAAAGCTGGATAAAAGGAAAATTCAGATGGGGTTTATGATGTCTCTCTTAACTCCATGCAAATGCGGGTGAGTAAACGAGAGGGCGCAATACGGTGCGGTGATGCATTTTATGAAGCATGTGATATGGTGAAATAATTGAGGAAAATATATCTACTAAGACCTTGTAATGTTATAGACGACGTATTGCCAAGGCGACGACTCTGCGCTCACAGTACTGAGACCTAGTTGGTTTAATTAAATAATGTAACATGAACCTACACGATCGTCACTTTGTTCACCTGTTTCACATTTTTACGTAATCATGAAATTTTGTCACATGATCCCAGTGTCTATATCCCTATTAATTAATGAAACTTTAGAACGAACCGAAACTAGTCGATCGCGATCTGTCTGAAACTCTATTTTTTATTAATCTGCGACTCAAAACCTACGAGCTACTGAATGTACAAAGTATTCGTTTGGCATAATGAGCGGGATAGCTAAGCATCGTCTCCTTGACAATACATATAAGCTTGGTGATGACACAGGAAGCGGCATGGCGGCGGACAGGAGCGTATGAGAACAAGCAGTTCGCGTCAGACCTGTGCGAGATAGTGAGCGCGCAATACCCATGTGTCTAGCAGCCCGCCCGCCGGCTCGGCGCGCAGCCAGCCTCGCAGCCCCGCCAGCGCCTCCAGCTACAACAACACGCCCCACGCTCACTACCACTACTTGACATCTAGCTGGCCACTACACCTACACACTAGTGTGCATACCACTCTTGCTTGGCTTGTGTGTGTTAACCAATAGCGAAATATTTGGAACTACATTTTTGTTATATCCAACTCTAATTTTAAAAAATAGTGGAGATAGTGCTTGTTATATGGATCCTTTTCTGGTGTTTAACTTCAACTACACCTACACTAGTGTGCATACCACTCTTGGCTTGTGTCAACCAATAGCCAACTACTTGGAATCAAATTATTGTTATGCCCCAACTGTATCATTGAAAAATAGTGCAGAAAGTGCTTATTATATGATTCCTTCTCAAGATTTTTAATTTGATATGAACACTATATCTGTAATAAGACTTCCAATTATTGTTGAGCCTAAAAGTGGCACTCAGAGTCCTGAACGACTCTTGAGTATACTCTTGAGTAATATTACCTAAGACTCCAGTTAGTATTCTAAAGTACCCAACCCTCAATACACGAGTTGTATATTATATGTACAGAGTGCATTCTTACCAATATCTTAATTTATTTAAGCAAGGGTATTTTCGCTTGCATAATCATTTGTTAACACAAAACCTCAACAAATAAAATCTACCTGTTGTATACAGCTGAAATTTGGTAAGTAACAAAATAACAAAAAGATTCTTAAATGTTTTTCAATATTCTCACATCATGTTGTACTCTGCCGCAACGCCCCCCATTGGAATCTTTGTTCAATCTAGCGTAGTTTACTAAGAAATTTTATTTGCATATACAATAGATTTTTGGGTCAGATGATGTACGAATGCTTATCAGTATATACGTATTAAAATAATAATGAAAATGTGATTAATCATCGTTTTATCTAAATATGAAAAATATGTACACAGAAATTCCTTACTATGCCACACTATATAATAGTTTAAAAAACTGTTGCTTATTATGGGTGCTAAACACGAGTAATTAAATTTAGAAATACGATAAAAAATTAAACGTTTTCGGACATTTTTTAAAAACAGAAACAAACATATTTGGATAAGAGTCCTTTAAGGCCTTCCTTATTTTTTAATTGTCTTTATGTAGTTTTTAAACAAAAAGAAGTACCTACCTAGCGGCCCATCTGATTGTAACCGATCACAGCGCCCATGGACGCCACCGGGAGCATTAACGATACTTAAGAAATACTTTCACGACCTTTTTGAAAACCCCCATATTGTAGTCTCCCGGGAAAACAGTGTTATAAGCACATTACTGTACGCAAAATCCTTTGTATTTGGATGATATACATAAATGAGAATGAATTCACTGTCGATGACGAGAAGTGTAAATAAGGTAAAAAGTTTTAAGAATTTAAGTTTTACTTTCGTCGAGTCTAAAATAATAAATATGTATTGTTGTCAAACACTGCGTTTATAAATTAACTAGCTTTTTACCGCAGCTCCGCTTGCGTTAAAAAGTAGCCTATGTTTGACCTCGGGTCTTCAACTATATTCATACCAATTTTCATCAAAATCCGTTCAACGGTTTGGCCGTGAAAGCGTAACAGACAGACAGACTTTCGCATTTATAATATTAGTATGGATTAGAGATATTTCAACAGACTTTCGGATGTATTTACTTTAGTTTGCTACAATTAATTGGTCTGTGATTTATTTGATGACTCCGTCAATTTGAGATCAATTTATTATTCCAAAGTATTACTGAACAATCGTTAATAGATATTGTTCGAAAATGGTACACTAGAAAGGTGTCTATTCTGTAGTTGGTACTGTGTTGAAATTGCAAGGGAAGTGAAAACAGTTTTATTTTGACAACTATTTAGTAGGCAAACGATTATTTGGCGTTCTGATGGTAAGCGGTTACCGTAGCGTACCTTCGGCAATGTCAGATGAATTTTCAAATCGATGGCGACGGTTGCGATGATAGAAGAATGATATTACCATGCAACTTTTATTGGCGGCGGTACGAAGTTTGCCGGGTCATCTAGTAAGTAAATAAATAAATTGGGAACATCACTGTTTGTAATATATGTTGAAAAACATTGATGGTTCCATTCATCATCATATCGTGTGGGCTACAAGGTCAATCTACCATGTACACCCTGGTGTCACAGTAGTTCGGAATCACCTCTCGGCCTCTGAGTTGGTTCTTTCAACGACTGTCATTGGTTCCATTTAGGGTGATTTTTAGTCTCGATAATCATTATCATTACATAGTATAAAACAAAGTCGCTTTCCTGTCTGTCTGTCCCTTTGTGTGCTTAAATCTTTAAAACTACGCAACGGATTTTGATGCGGATTTCTTTAATAGATAGAGTGTTTTAAGAGAAAGGTTTATATGAATAATTCATGCATAATATAGTCGAGAAACACTGATAATTTTAGAGGTTTCTGACGTGAAGTCGTAAATTTAACACATTTTTGGCGCTTACATTGCAAACGCTGGCTTAACCCTGTGAGATAGATCAAAATAATGTACTACAGTATTTTAGATCTTACAAAGGTTACAAAAATGTCCGCAATACTATATGTCTAACTATTGCAGTTACGTCACAGCAATTACTTTTTCAGTTAAAATTTGCAACAGTAACGCCGGTACAAACTAACTAGGCTTTATTATTCGTTTCACGGTTGTGATCCTTATCCAAATAAATCATTTCATATTCAAGACTGTTTTAATACCTGTAGATTAGTCTTTGAATGAAAGAAATCGGACATTCCAGTCCAAAGATATTACGAATTTTGTTTTGAGTTTCAATCTACTTTCCGTAAGATGGATATCATTACGGTTGGAGGCACGGCCGAAACGTGTGCCTTCCGCCCCGTGTAGCCTCACAAATACTTTTTTACAAAACGCTTATTACGGCATCTCCTCTTTGTAATTGCTCCGTGATCTGACCCAAAAATTAGCTTTCTATTGTATATGCAAATAAAAATTCTTAGTGGCGTTGCTGCGGAGTATACTCTTTAGCAGCGCCCTATAAAATACTCTATCAAAATTACTGCAGGTACATACACCATTGTTACATGTACATGGTTTTCGACTGTTGTACATTAAACTACGCTAGGTTGAACAAAGATTCCAATAGGGGGCGTTGCGGCAGAGTACAACGTTGAGACGTTATCTGCTGGTTACACTTTTCATTTGTTTATGCATTCCCATAGTAATATTTTTTTAAATCTTTCGCTATTTCTTTAATGTCCCGCAATGCGCTTGTTCTTCACTTCCGTGATCTCCATCAAAGATATGTAACATATAATGTACCATCATAATGAGTGGGTGACCATTTATGGCGAGCGATGCAGAACATATCGAGACTCATGCCTTAGTAACTATGATTGTAGGTTTTCACAGATACTGCAGAGCTAATTATACACTTACATAATCTGTTATTCTTTTGTTATTTCTAAGTGCAAGATAAGCTACATATATTTTACAGATATCATGCTCAGCATAGAAATTTTACTACTCAAAATAATTGTATGTTAAAAATTGAGTAACGGCAGTGATATAGAAGTTTAAACAAAATGTACATTTATTCGTATTAAAATTTATCTATATGCTATAGGTTAGGTATGTCATGGTAAATACCTTGATCCTGGTGCGCGCGGCGAACTTGGAGACTTTGGAAAGCGTACTTAGCGCGAGGTCGCTGGTGTCTATGTCCAGCTGGTGCGACTCCAGGCTCGCTAGGAACTTGTCCTGCACAACAATTATATTCGTTTTAAATCTTGAAGCTATCAAAAAATAATTTTTCCTAGGATTTAACTTCAAAATAATGGATCAGAAAACAAATATTGATTGATTGAGATAAGCCAAAAACAAAAAGAAAATGCAGTTACATCTAAATCGCCATAGCTCAAATGTGAAGGTAGGCACAGAGTAGAGTTATATTTATTACCTAGCAGTGATTATGTAATAGAAAGCTATTTCTTGGTAACAACGCTCAAAGATTTTGACGTGTAAACTCTATGTTGGAGTTGTGTAATGATGATGAACGAGTACACCTGGTCCTTCAGTTCCCGGTTGTTGTGTCTACAGAGATACATTGCCAACTCACAGCGTCGGCCTTGCAGACGGTGTTCGCCATCTGGCGGCACAGCTGACGCAGGAAGGTCTGCTTGTCCACAGCGTCGTCCGTGATCATGAACGAGTACAGCTGCTCCTTCAGTTCCTGGTTGTTGCGACACATTAGCGCGAATACGTTGTGGCAGTCTGCGAAAATACGTATTGTACCTTAGATTCGAAGAAATCAGTTAAATTCGGAATAATATAAATATACTGCTGCGGGTAAAATAGATGATAATAATAGGCTTGAAAAACCGCATTTCATTGTGGTAAATTCTACCAATGGAAAGTTAACATGAGGTAGAAGATCACAAAAAAAATTGTCCTCATAAACGGGGAAAATAATAATCGCGTTATAATGTACGAAGTAGTTTTAATTTGATGAGAATAGAGGCAAAGGAAGAATAAAGAGCTGGAAGATCTGGTGGCAGGGCCAAATAAAATTGGCAAGACGAGGTGAAGAGAGCATATGTGGGAGGGCCGAGGGGTCGGTCGTCACAGATATCGCTGGATTGACGAGGTGCGGAGGGATCTGCGCGAGCTGCACGCCGATGACTGGCAGAAGGTGGCGCAGGATAGATCGAAATGGAGATCCTTATTATTGGAGGCCAAGGCTCACTTTGGGTCGCTGCGCCATCTTAGTAAGTCATTTGAAAAGCATCAAATAGACAACGTGACGTGATATAGCAGATTTGAGACTATTGGGATGTAATGCTAATGAAATGCATTTGTTTACCTTCCGCCTCCCGGATGTCCACGACCCGCTTGACGGTGCTGAGCGGCATGAGCTGTATGTGTCGGTAGGGCTTGCTGGACCGCATCGTGCTGGTTCCGTTCGTAGGGCTTTTACTGTTAAATGCCTGCAAATTCAAGCGCTCAATGTAGTAATGAGTAAAATGTAAACCCATCGGTACTCAAGCTATTGTACTAAGTTATATATATAGTTTAGCTCGTGACTGTAATAACTATATTTTGCTTAGTTTACTCGGAATTAATAAGTGGGTTACTTATTATCATCATAAATTTAAGAGCTGGGGTCTTGTCGGTGAAACTTCTTCCATTCTATCAATTCAGGTGGGTTACTAAGGTCTAATAATTCCATCCAAATACGAGTGAGTAAGCGAGATATCGCCTTACATCCCGTATTGCGCCATGATCCATCTCGCTTATTCATGCGTTTGGATGAAATAAAAAAAATATATGTTATTGGAGGGATTGGAAAGAAAGAATTTCACCCTCAATCGTAACTTTAAGGCTTCTTAGTAAAAGCTTCAAATTGAAGTAAAATATCATAAAAGGCTTACATTAAGGTTATATTGGTTACAATCAATATACTACTACTATTTGTAACATATTAACACTAGATGTTTCCCGCGGCTCCGCCTGCGCCAAAAAGTAGCCTATATTTCACCCCGGGTCTTTAACTATATTCATACAAAATTTTATCAAAATTCGTTCAGCAGGTAAACGACAGATAGATGGACAGACAGACTTTCGCACTTGGAGGTATGGATTAGTAAGGTTACCTTAGAGCGTTTCTTGCACACCTCCATGGTGTCGGTGAAGAGGAACAACACGAGGTGGTCGCCGCGCCCCGACAGCTCCTTGGACAACTCCACCACTTCGCAGCGTGCCACGAACGACCGGTGCGACGACACCAGGTCCGCCTGGACACAGGGAAATATTGATATAGTGGGTTGCATTATTAATGGACCCTGTAAACTCTGGTGGAGTTTTTCAGAATTGCCTTTAGGCCACTAGTGTTGTTGCTTTAAGGGAAACACGGATTCATTATTATTATCAGATAATCGGGTTATTCAAGCTTGTAATGTCCTAACAAAAATGGGATCAACTAAACAAAGTATTAAACTATTTTAATAGGTACAATTTTTATCGCGTTTATTACTTACTTATTTACACCTAACATTAAACAATGACATAAAACATAAGAAATCATTAAACAAAGTATGCTTCCAGTGGTAAACGTACCCACGACTTCCGGGAAGTACTAATATACAACGAGTATTGGCCAGAATAGAAAACAATAGTTTATTTTGGCAAAAAAAAAAAAAGAGTTGATAAAACTCTTTTTTTTTTCTTAATGAAAAAACAGCCTTAAAATCTATTATTAACTAAAACACTGGTGGCCCCTATTTTGACCTATACCCACTGCTCTTTAAATGAAAACCGAAATCTCTGTGTTATTAAAGTAAGGGGTGTTTCAGAATGTTTTTCGTTTTTAGATGTTAAATAAAAAACAACAATATTAATTAAAACTCGTTTTATTTATTGTTAAATTAAAGAGCAGTTCTTGAAGTTTATTTATGAAAATCAACCGTTTGCAAATGCGCACCATTCGCTTCTTCACACTCATTTAACCTGGAGCTAAAATTTTGAATCACTCGCTGGAGCATCGCTCTTGGAATAGAGTTGATTCCTTCAGTGATTTTTTGCTTCAAAACATTCAGGTTGGATGGCAATGGATTGTAAACTTTACTTTTTAGGTAGCCCCATAGAAAAAAATCTGCAGGCGTTAAATCAGGGCTCCTCGGTGGCCAGTTGATGTCTCCTCGGCGGCTTATCACTCGTCCAGGGAATAAATCGTGAAGAGCAGCTAATGAGTCATTTGTAACATGAGAAGTGGCTCCATCTTGCTGGAAAAAGGTGTTGCGGTTGTAGCCATCCTGGTTTTGCATTTCTGTAGCTAAAAAAGTCCGGATCATATGGCAATATCGATCAGAATTAACGGTCTGAGTTCGACCTCGGTCATCCTCAAAAAAATAAGGAACGATAATTCCTTGACTTGATATGGCAGCCCAAACAATAACTTTTGGCGAGTGCAAGGGCTTCTGATGCAGTTCTAGCGGATTTTCGGAAGCCCAGTATCTGCAATTTTGTTTATTCACGTGACCGTTGATGTGAAAATTCGATTCATCTGAGAACCAGATGTTATTGAAACTCCCAAAACGGTTTTTCATTATCCTGCAGAATTCGACTCGTTTATCAGGATCATCAGGCTTCATTTCTTGAACAATAACAATTTTATAGGGGTGAAAATGTAAGTCTTTGTAGATTTGTTCAAATTAAGAGAAGCTGCGCGCAATCTCAACGACTGCCGTGGGTCGTCCAAAACAGACTGGCGAACGCGGTCGACGTTCATGCTCGTTCTTGATGACCTTTTGCGCCCAGACGATTTGTCCGGCATTGTATTCCCAGTCTCTTCAAACTTGCACACCCAATGCTTAATTAAATTGGCACTTGGCACATGTTTTAAGCTTGTTAAATTAAAATGTGTCCTGTAGAGACGACGAACAACAGTGTAGGAATCGTTGTTTTTATAAAACGCTCGCACGCAAAATGCGCGCTGCGGTCCCGTTAAACGATTCATGGCTACTAAACTTAACAAGCCGGAGCCGGCCAAGCGATTGAGACCACTCCCCTCCCCCTGCTACCTGCGGTTGGCGCGTAGTAGTCAATTCAAAAACGAAAAACTTTCTGAGACTCCTTTATTATTGCTAAATCATACAAAATTACATTTAAAATGCAGTTTTTAATTAACTTCCACTTCTTATATTTTAGAATAGAATAGAATAAAACTTTATTGATTGATCCATCACATACTGGAAAGACATTTTCATTTGTTTTCCCTTTAGGACAAAATAGCTTTGTCTAATAATGTCTTCGACGAGATTAGCACGCCATATAACTAGATTCATACCGGACAATGCTCGATGTCGTGGTAGATGTCGAACATCTGCAGCTGGCCCTCTGTCTTCCGCTTGTCTTCGTTGATGTGCGACATGACTTCCCGGAGCCCCGCTAGAGCAGACACGAGCGCTGTGTGGTCGGGGTTGTTCTTGTGCGTGTGTTTTAGTATATCTGTAAAGAAAAACATAAGTTCGATAATAACATTAGTCTTGCTGGAACTACAGTATACAAAAACGAACATATAACAATAAACTGACTAATAAGGTCAGTCTGGATAACCTTAAAGCTCCATTCGAAATAACGGAACGCGCAGAGAAATAAGATTAGGTAAAAGTGCCATAGCATGTGCCAAAGCTAGCTTGACCTGCTAAAGTTCTAAGTATTTTTATTTCTATGGGTGTCCTGCGTCTCACGCGGGATTCGCGTCAGTTTGAATGGAGCTTAATAATTTATAAGACATTTATTTGTGTATACAAGAATATTTTTGTGAGTCCCATTTTTATAGAAAGAAAAGACCTAGACCAGTTTCTAGTAACATTTGCCTATCACGCTTCGATTTCACTTTCATAATATTTGCCTTCTTATTTGTATTCTTAGTTCTAGAGATAATAATGAATGAGTACTTACCGTCGAGTAGTAAACTTATGCTAGGTAATCGCTGCACTGGTCTTATTAATAATTCCTGTAAACTTTGTCTGCCACACTCTGGCCTAGTTTGACAGATTTTCAGGAATGCATGAAATCTGAAATAAAAATTTCACCTATTAATAAAGTTTCTTTGACATTTTTTTTAGATGTTTAATCTCTAGATGAGCAAAATCAAGATGGAAAAAACAAATTAACATTTTATTCTTGTTGTCTATACAATCTTTGAACGTCATCTATGTATAGAAATAAAAAAATCCTACATAGGAGCATAATATTGAGTACATATTAGAATGCCAAAAAACATAACGCCTTCACTTAAAATATACGTGACCAAAATACCCGAATTCTAAATACCGTATATTTAAAATGCCAAGTATTCAAAATGCAAAATATTTGAAATACCTTATGGTTGAATAGCTCAAAACCGAAACAACTTATTAAGGAATACTTTATCCATAAACTTTAAAAAAACCTAGCCTAATATCTGATTTTATAAGTTCAAAATATTTTAGATTTCAATATAGCCACTGCATTACTATAACCTAACGTACCTTCTGTATTATAGTACTACGTAAGGATTATACATACTCGGACGTAGTTACAGAAGGTAGGTTAGGTTATGCAGTGACCATAATATGAGAGAGCGAGCGTCGATTTTGATTTGAAAGCTAATATAGCTTAATTAGCTTTATGTATTGGATAGACGTTCACTCGCTCATATTATGGTCACTGCATCGATCCAAATTATAAAGCTAATATAGCTATAGAAGCTTTCAAAGCAAGATCGACGCTCGTTTGCTCGCTCATGTTATGGTCACTGCATAACCTATAACCTAACCTACCTTCTGTAACTAAGTTTTATGTATTAGATACCCTAACACGGTATAATAAAAATGTTGCGTTACATTTTACACAGCCTTGAGAACAATAAATCAAATAATATTTATTTTATGCATTTCACATTTTGGAATTGTAATGTAAGGTTATTTGAAAATGTAATATTTAGAGGTTTGGTATTTATAAATCTGACATGAATGTTTTGGCATTTCTAATTCTGGCATTGTACAGTAAGGGCCTTCGATACGTGAAGCGTGGTGTTCCATGTGATCTCATCTCACAGCTCCTATTTAAAGTGCCTTACAGATTTATGTTCGGACTTTGAAGGTGTTGTGAAAAAAACTAAAGGAACTCGCTAACAATAAACAACGCTGACAAGAGTGTCTAAAATTTATGATGATATGAATTAAAAGCCGTTTTTATGTGCTCTTGTATTACGATCTTGATGTTCTTAAATATGTTCCAGTTACCTTGGGTTCTCACGATCGCACGTCTGCAGCATGTCCTTGGTGTTCTCGAAGAAGTTGATGAAGGGCGGGTACGCCTTGAGCATATCTGGCGTGTACTTGAGCACGATTCGGCCAATACTGGCTTCTTCGCTCCAGTGCGACTGCGTATGTCGCAGGTCTTCCAGCATCCGCCTGAACACGAAGAATATTTATGTAGCGTGTTACACGTAATCATAATTTCAGCCACTGTCTGTCCACTGCAGGATAAAGGGTCCAAGGATTTTCAGCAAGACCTGAAAGTTACCTGCATCCAGCCTGCTACTGAAAATTACATTATCCACTACCGTGTGCCTTAGTACCCAAAAATTGTATGGTACGGGTAACGTGAGCGAATATAAACATTTATTTAGCGTTAGAAAAACAAATTCACCTATCGTATCGCGTCAGTTGCAATTGGTAAAGAAAACTTTATTATTTGATCTATTACTAAGGTGTATCATGGTATTACTAAGGTATTGTTTTAATATTCAATAGTAGCAAATGATAAGATGAAGAATCAATAAGTGATAAGAATAAATAATAAAAAATTGGAAGAATACTCACTGGTGTAACTCGTAAATAGGCGGTAAGTTTCCAAATATATTTCTTAGTTCGGTATTATTGAGCAACGGCTGGTTCTTTCCATTATTCGTGTCCTCCTCTGTCATTTCTTCCAGTGGTTGTTTGAACAACTGTAGAGAAAGTGTTTTTGAGATACATACACCAAAACATGATCACTACTACATCAATACTCAATAATGACGAATTGTGTATCTATATAACCTTTTCTTTATTTTTCCTGTGTTTCACAATACTCGCGCATCTTAAGTTGCTTGTCTGTCAAATTCCGTAGCAGTCAAATCGCGAGTCTATCGTCATCCTTTGGGATTACGAAATACGTATATGACAAGAGTTTCAATGAGCTGTATCTCTATTTTCGAAACGTTATACAGTAAAAGACATATAAGCAAAAACCAAAACTCACTGTGACTATCGTGTGCAATATGCCGACATAATTAGACTCTGTTTGCAGCAACTCCATAAACACTTGTTGCCGAGGGGACAGTAGTTTCCGCACCACATTGTCGGGCACCTCTGACTCTGTGGATTTGATTTACACTTTTATATGTTAAGGTAAAATCATAATATTATTTGTTTGTTATTGACACTAGACTGAGCTGTTGTTTGAGTTACTCTCTTGTAGAAATATATTTTATGAAAGGCAACTTTTTATTGTTTATATAAAACACATTATAAACTTTCGATTGAAGTATTTGTAGATTAGTTAGTCGCCTTCTTGTTTTGAAGCTTACTCGTTCTACATGGTTGTCTGGAAGAGATAACTTCAGCAATAAGTTCACCGTAGCAAGTATGAATGTATGTGTATGTAAGTACCTGCTGCTGTGTATCTAATTGTTATCCTATATCGATGGCAATTAAGATATTATGTATGTTGATAAAAAAGGTAACCAACCTTCAAGCCTCGGTTTCCCATCAGGCGAAGGCGTGCAATCGAGCAAGTTGCCGGACAGGCTGAGCAACACGGCGTCGCTGACAGACGAGCGTCGCTTGTGCAGCGCGGCCTCCCCCCCGCGCAGCTTGCGTTTGCGCAGTCGTTGCAGCTGTGCCGGCGTGCTCCCCGCCCCCGCCCCCGCGCACCCCGCCCCCGCCCCCGTCACGCTCCCCGCCCCGACCGCCCCGCTCGCCTCCTCCTCACCCGCCACCGGCCCCGCCCCGCCTAGCGACGACCGCCGTGATACTTCGTCTAGGTACTGTAAATATTCATTGCTTTACTAGGTATACTCGTGTTCCATTGTTTGCTTGTAATACTTTATTGCACATAAAATAACATTACTATAATACAAAAACTAAAAAATTAATGCAACTTTTTTAATAACTAAAGTTACAAAAGTACCTTTTTGTCGTAGTTAACTAAAATAAGTTAGGTTAAATCAACTCGGTCTTTCTTTACTACTGTCTTTTTAAATTATCAATATTTTAACAAACTTGAAATTGTATATATACATATTTACAAAACTGATTTTGGTCATAGAATTAGACTTTCTTAAAACTAACAAAGATTTAATGCATTCCTCCTCATGCTCCAGATTTTAGAGGCTTATGGAAAGTCTATATTTTACTTTTTTAATT
This sequence comes from Euzophera pinguis, assembly GCA_947363495.1. Classification (NCBI taxonomy): domain Eukaryota; kingdom Metazoa; phylum Arthropoda; class Insecta; order Lepidoptera; family Pyralidae; genus Euzophera; species Euzophera pinguis. The sequence goes on along the minus strand of OX376157.1, from coordinate 8,346,385 downwards.
TCATCTTTTCAGATCATATCAAACAATACCGATAAGTCTAACGCGCCTTTTTCTGGAAAATAAAAAATAACGAGGTTGTTCCTCCTCATGCACCAAATTTAAGAGGTTTACATAGAAGGCGCTTTTGTCAATATTACTCAAATCTAACGACGTTGTATATGTACTAATAGCTATTTATTATTATTATTTATATTGCTTACAAATAATTAAAACATTGCACCCACAAACTCTGCATAACCCAAAGGTTTACTGTTAGACAATGCTCCTAGCATTAAGTTTGCCTTTTGTACTGTACGCATTGTATTTTGTGCAATATAGTTTAAATAAATAAATAACTATGTCATCTTAATATTTTAAAGGCACTTACATCTTTGAAAAGATAATCCCGCTCATCTTGCGCCTCTTCGTTTTGCACCGACGCCCAAAACCACTCCGCCTTCACGACGTGCACTCGCACGGAGCACTCCGGCGCCACCGCGGTGTTGTGTTCGTCAACCACCTACATAAATAATGATGTCAAAACGCAAACAAAGTCACTTCTACCATCACCAAATAACTGTCCCTAACATCCTAACTGTTTTTAATAAATCTCATACATGTATAAATATCTCATCCCAATGTGCAGGCCTATCAAGCTCCTACAGACAGTAAAGTATGTTCATTCTATGAGGCATGCATCGACCGGAAGAGTTCTCGATCGCGGCCCGCTTTCGCGCCGCGATCTTCTACGTAATAGAGCGCGGCCGCCTATGACAAGCTAACTCTAAAATTTAGTAGTGAATTAAATGGTGTTAGTACCGGCAGCGGGGTTCCGTGGCATTGCGCGGCGGCAGGCGGGCGGGCGACACGCGGCGGCCACACGGTCTGCGGCGTTTTGAATATGGTGGAGTCATCCAGCTCGTCCGCGGGGCCTGTCAGCGGCGTGGCCGGCTCCGTACTGTCCACCGTGTCCACTTGCACGGGCGATATGTCCAAGTGCATCTCGTTCAGCTCTCGCTTAGGCGTCGACACGCTGATCGCGTCCGCCGGCAGGTGGCACGCGTCCACCTGCACGGTGTTTCGCTCCGAACGTTTCTCATACTTCTTTTTGCGTTCGCTGCGAAACGACGCCGTGAACGACTTTACGCTCCTGCGCAGTTTCGACGCAGATTTTGCCGTTTTAGTGGCGAACGAGGTATCGAAGAAACCGGACTGTTTGCTCGTGTTCATAGAGCAGATAGATGCGTTATCGTCCTCTCTTATAGGTGATGAGGTGGATGCCACGTACTCTCCGGCGGGGTCCGTCGGCTTTAAGCTGTCCGGACTCACCGGCTCCACTGTTATATCTCCGGTTGTCTTAGAAACTGAGTCTTTCTTTGTCCTCTTAAATATAGCTGGTCTATTCTTAAATTTGAACGAATCCTTAATTTTAAGCCTCTTGATTGATTTCCAGTTGCTATCTTCGCATTTGTCTGGAGAGCTGTTTATATTTACAGCACTAACTTCGAAATTGGAATCTGTAGAGTTACGACTTCTCTTTTTGCCAGAAGATATTGTCGTGGTAGATTGTTGCAAATCTTTACCGACCGTGGACGTCGGTAATAAAAACCCAACTTCATCTTTGGAATCTAAATCACATAAGCTTTTCGTAAATGACGAATGTAGAGATCCAGCCTCTGCGAGACAATCAACTAAATTGAAAACGTTCATCGACTTATTTCTAAACACTTCTCGTTTGTCTCTCGTGCTGATTCCAACAGCACTACGCGATACAGGAGACTCGTTGTTTTCTTTGCCGCAGGTTTTGTATTTGCGGAATTCAATAACATCTATATTAGGCGTGCTCTTATTGCCTTCATTATTGACATACGTATCATCGATGAAAGATTTTCCTATACAACTAATAATACTGGCGTTATCTAGTTCATCTTTGGACATGACATGTTGCTCTCTTATCTTATCCCTTGCAAGTTGGACACGGTTTTCTCTATCGTGGGACAGTTTGCCGTCCCCATTGTGGGTGGGGCTGGAGCGACGGCCCGACAGCCTCGCCGATAGTCTACGGTACAGTGAGCTTTTGGGAGTAGACTGGGAGCGGTTGGGAGTCGCGCGGGACACTTTGGCTGAGGAGTTGGGCGTAGGGTGGGGTGATAGGATAAGCGAACGACCGAAAGTCTCCCCATTGGCCATTACCTGAAACATGTGTGAAACACACCACGCAATGATGTAATGAAGCCATTCCAATATAAACATGCACGACGGTATTATTTGTATCGTGATATAGCCAGTTAGACACAGATAAGCATATTATATATAAATATAAGTATATGTTTATTTACTCGAATTATGACTGAGCAAGATTTCCATCATTAGAGATTATTTATGTTGGAAAATTGTGAAATATGGTGCCGCGTGTGGAATAAATGTATGTCTACATAACAGAAAGTTCTACTTAAATAGTGCATAGGTGCGAGTGAACGTCAACATTAAGCAAACATGGATGACAGAAACTGAGCGGTAGCATGACGCAGTGAAAATTGAACATTTCGGTATGGTGTAGCTATGGCTACATGTACATGACGGGTCATTCATTATCCTCTGTTTCAAGATTATTTAATCAAATTATTAAAATTGAAAGGTCCTATTGCCAACATCAATAATGATCTGCAGACTGCTACCGCTTGATCAATAACGTTAATCATTGCACTTGCATACTTTTCTCGCTTTTTATTTCTTAACGTTGGCATTAGGACGTCAGTTTTTCACTATTTGATTGAACCCTATAAGGTGAGGTGAGTGCAGAGTGAATTCATTGGGAGAGCAACATCTACAGGCGGTGAAACAAAACAAACAATGGGTCGACTTTGCGCCGTGCGGAGCGGGACGTGGTCGGGGGGAGGGCAATCGCGTGACGTCACACGGTAAATAAAACATACTCGCTACGTGACGCGGCTCGAGGAATGCGCGCAACCCATTTATCGCGTTACTTGCACTAATAAAAAAAGAAAATGTGAAAAAAAACTACAGACTTTTCGGTTCACTTTTGCATCGTGACACGAGCTACTGACATTGAGCCGCTAAGTGACAAACATTATCGTTTGTCCGCGAATTTGTAAGCTAACAGTGTCTGACATTGGGATACCACATACAATGAAGTTGCAGGAAGAAATCAAAAGTATATAATATGAAGAAATAACATAACCAAAATAATACACTACTAGCTCATTTATAATCTACTACAATGTAACCAAACTAAGAGTGATTTGTGTTCCCAATAGTACTACGTGCATGCTTATTTCATAATTCTAAAATTAGTAACTAATATTGCACAATAAATAATAGAAATAAACGATAATGTAAAGTGTTTAACAGAAAATAATCTCAGTGACTAATTTAGAGAAGTTTTAGTCAACTTAATATATAGTAATCCTACACAGAGATTACATTTTTGTGTAATTTTTACAAAATGCGAGCGTGGCGTGGCAAAGAAAGCAATAATCTTCATTGATAAATTTTAAACAAATAAAAAATCTCAATCATTTTTTGTGATAAAACACAGTGGTTTTGCCTAGAGGATAGACTAATATTAACCCTATTTATTTTTCTTTTATGTATATATATTTTTTTTCCATTTTTGTGTTTTTAAAATAAATTATTTTCTTATTTCTTTCTTTCTATCGCTCGCATTTTCTACTATAGGAACATAATAATCTGCCATATTAAAATATTAACCTATTATCACGTTTGTTTTTATAGAATGCCAACGCGTTTAAAACGTTACATGAGGCATGAAACAGACGCGTTGGCTCTTTTCTGGTTTTCCAATGAGGCTTTAGTACTAAGACTGTGGTGCAAATTTTACTAATCTTATATAACTTGTCGATTTCAGAACTACGTACAGTCGGAAGCAGATAAAACTGACCAGTCATTGTGGCAGGTACGGCAGGGGATCAGTTTTATTTTCTTCAGAACTTTTTCACGGTCATTGAAAACTCTCATTGGAACCATATCTTGTATATTGAACCTTGCTCGTATAACAATAAGGCTGTCTACTCACGACGTGTGTGCAATCAGGATCGTCTATAGCGCACGTGGCGCCGCCATTGCTGGCGAGCACGTCGGCCATGTGCTGCGTCTCATCTTCAGGGAAACCCATGAAGCAGACGCGAGCGCCCGCAAACACTTTTAGTTTGTGCTCTTTCTGAAATAAAATTTTGTACATGTTTACAATCTTTTTACGTAGGTATTAAAATATTTTTATACCAGGCTTAATTATACCCGAAGGAGAGTGCGCGTATTATGAGTACATGTTAGAAAAAAAAAACAATAAAAATAACGTGTCGTAGCGATTCAAGTGCCGTTTGTTCGTTCATAAATGTATTTTTATAGGACTATGTTGGATCGTGAAAAGTAGCAGATACTTAGAGCGAGTTGCTAGCGCCCTGCCAAATTGTGAAACGATGAAAATGAGCCATCTGAAGTAATTTTTATAGCACGTGTAAGCTCTTCTTTATACTGGATCGTCAGTATTTAAGATTAGTATGCGTAATTATACACAATACAATACGAGTCAAACAACTTTCGAGTCTCTGAAGTTTGCTGCGAGTAGCGCCGCAATTAACATTTTTAGGTGTTAACAGATTGCGGGCACCAGTCTAGGAAGTTGCTAGGCAACACAGGCGAAATTGCCGAGTCGCCTAACAACGCAAAACTGTACCTGCGTGAGCATGACTGTTGGTTAACTTCAGAGATGCAAAGTTATGTGGGGCGGATACAAGAACTTTATATGCTTTAAAACATGGTACATAATTTATATTACAATGGTGTTACAGTTATACAGAGAACAGTCATGTTTTGCCATTAAGGGCCGATTTCACCAACATAATTCCTATCCAAGAGTAACTAATCTAAACAAAAAAAGAATTGACGGACATATTTATTCTAGAGACAGTACCTGAATCGTACGTGGATTAACAGTATATTCTCGGATTAACTGTGTGGTGAAAAATGTAAACTTCGAATCGAATCGTGTGGTGAAGTGTAAACTTGAAATCAGCCTAAGTGCAGCATGTAAATAGCGTATTTGCACTCACAATGATAACATCATCAGTGGCGAGGCAGGCGGGGTCGTCGCGGCGCTCCCAACACGCGTCCACCCAGGATCGCGCCAGCACGGGCAGCCCGAAGCCCGACGCGTACCGGTACTTGTCGCCGGTGGCCGCCGCCGCGATCAGGTGCGTCACCTTGCTCGACATGTCCTTGCGGATCGAACCGCCCATGTAGTGGATCAGCGTTATTAGGTTCGTCTGCATAGACCATAATAAATGTTTTAAGCCCGTTTTAAAGTGTTTCTCTGTTATGATGATAGATCCATGTAATTTTTAACGTCATCGTCTGAAAACCTCATTCACAATTATTTTTCACTTTGCAAAGGCAGTTATTGGAAAGCATGCTTTACTAGTAATATTTAAAATACAAAACCCCTCATTTTATTATGATGATCTCGGGATGTAAACTATTGCTGAATATAACTGCAAAGTTGTAAGCGGAATCGGCTTTCTTCTATCAATGATTCATTCAATCTATCATCAATCGAAGCGGATTTACGAAAGTGGGTTACGATAACAGCTGTTAAATATAAAGTGATTGACTAACAAGTTCATCCTTTTTGCGAAATCCCGAGAAGCATATGACGGCGCCTCGCATGGAGAGCGTGTAGAGCGGCCGCGCGTTCGTCGGCGGCGGCTCGTCGCGCTCCGATAGCTGGAGCACCGCTGTTGGACCCAGCACCCTGCAAAGAGCAATGCCATTTAGTTTACTAGCTCTACAATACTTAATATAAAAATGTAGGAAGATCAGGTGCGACTGGAAAAAACCATTAGCAAGTACACTCTCCCGCGATTCGGCTCAAATGACCTTGAGATTCAAGGAGCCATCACAGGTAGAGGGAGTAATACGTCCCACAAATCAATAAATCAAAGTTCTTCAACTTGTTTGGAAATAGGTCCATCATTCGGCCAACAGAGATTCTTTATGTGTTAAAACATTTTTTTTTTAATTTGCGGAAATTCCACAATTCCTGGCAAACTTATGGTGATGACCCCCCACCCACAAATATTAAAATTCTATTAACTCTGTTTGTTATGATTACACAAATATTAAAATTCTATTAACAGAGATTTAAAAATCTCAAATGTGTTTTTTAGAAATGATAGTCGTGACGTGACCATGGCTTCCTCGTATGATATATTTAAAGGTTCCGGAATGATGATTCAGTATACTGCTTGGTAAACAAACATTGTATGATACCACCTACCCATTCCCTCGTCGAGCCCACATTTGTCTGGCAGCACTCGGCCGATAGATTCCATCATGGCAGTGATCAAGATTAATGTAGTTTTGCAGTTAAAATTCTTATAAGACAAATGTAGCAAAATGTATACCGAGGTTCATTGAGAAATCGCATGCGGCGTAAATGATAAATTAACCTTACTGAACTTGAACGTTAACCCTAGAAAATTGATTATAACGGTTGCCCTTTATCTATGCTTAAGCTTCCCGTTTGTCATGTGTCTGAAATAGAAATTGACTGAAATGGATTATAACTTTACTCATGAATTAGGATGTCAGAAGCAAATATTAGTATCTGCCAAGTAGTTCCAGAATTTAGGTGACTAACCATTAGTATTTCTAACATTATATAATAGCATAAGTATTTATTCACTTTCAATAAGATAGACTATAACAGGATCAGTGACAATCAATCAATAAACATTAAATTGGAGATACCCTCTTAAGTTATCAAGTCTAGAAACCACCTATAATGCTGCATAAGGCATTTTGAGCTTAAACCCGAACTGAAAATATATTTTTATCATATATACGCGTGATTTAAAAATCCAACAAGTACAGTACCTGTTACCACATAATGGTCGTTTACGTTGGCGTCGTTCATACATAACATATGCACCTGCTGACCTGCCGGCGGCGCAGCGGAGCTGAACGAAATGCGAGACTTATTGAACAAGAACTTCGTTGCATCATGTATTTATTTATTTGCCTCTGTTGCATTTAATAGCCCTAATAATAATATTTTTAGGGTCTGGTAACTGCGGTGAAAAAAAATTATTTTTGCACAAAATACAATTTGTATGTAGACCATTTTTGTTTTAGTTAATCTTTTGGGGGGGAATGATTAGTTTACTTCAGTTCTCATCCTACCTTCCTAATTATGATAAAACTCATTTTTAACTAACTATTGTTTTCGTGTCGCCTGACTTACATCGCTTTTGTTTAGGTTTCTCCGTGTATGCCGAATATTCTCTTAAGTATATTTAGTCAGAGGCACGCATATGGGAAAATACAGATAGTAATGGTGATAATACAAGATTTATAGCCGGCTGTAACAGCAATAACACAGGAGCCGGCGCTGTTTATTATTTGATATGAAATGAAGCGTGAAGGCCGGCAAATGTTGAGAGTAAGTCGTGGTTATTTGATTTTATTTGTTAATAGACGGAGGATACAAGTCATATCTACTGTATATAATGTAGGGTTGTCAGGTAAACAATTGAACTGTTAATGAGATCTCATGTAACTGGATTTCGATTTTTAAATTATCCAAACAATGTCCACCTTACAATGAGATAAAATTAAAATAAATAATCTAGTCAACTGACGACAGTTTTTTAATTAAGTTTGATATTATATTTCATTCAATGTTTGACGCAATGGACAAACTGTCGGAATATAAAATTACAAAAACCATAATCACCATGCAGGAAGTATCTAATTGTTTCGGGACGTAAACCAGTTCAAACGACTTGGCCGTTATAGACTGTGATGGTATGATATGACTGACTGCCTATTAAACAAAACCTTCAAAGACAATTTACAATGAGACTTTATTTTGCACACAAGTTGACGATAATTTGAAATAATAACAATGTTTTTCCAACAATACAAATGTACATTTGATGATGAAAAACTAAAATAAATGGACTTCTACAAATTAAGAGTACAAATAAGTTGCCAGACATCCAATTAAAAATAAAAGGACAGATGATCTTTTAGCCGCTCTAAATAAACCTTCTTTATTAAAATATATAAGTAGTTAACATTTCAAAGTAAGTATAATAATAGTTAATATTTTGAGGATTCCACGAGATAAAAATACGAGATTAACGTTTTTATATATAGGACACGCAATTGGTACTCGGAGACATGAATTAAAGTGTCCATGAATATGGTGGGCGTCAGAAGCTATGACGTGCGAATAAGTGCGTTGCCGCTTCATAGGGCTACCGAAGATTCACTGTTTATTATTTTTTTACGATTAGCAGTCAAGTATAAGGCTCTTGAAAGATTGACTCGTGGACACCGTAGCCTAATTACGTTTGCGATGTCTTGAAAGTGTCACTAGCGCAGGTCTTGGAGTAGGTACTGCTAACTCGTGGCCTATGATATTACCAAGTAATTTCAATTCCTCCATCATCATTCAACACAAGGTGTTTGCTTCTCTCTTGCGAACACAGCGTGCGATGAACTTTATCGACATTTTATATACTTCATAAATATACATATACTTTAGAAAATAAACTTAGATAAAATCAGCAAAGCCTATCAATCCTGAAATCCTATTTATCGAATGGGTGCAGTTGTCCCGCAGCTCCGCCTGCGTCAAAAAGTAGCCTATGGTTGACTCCGGGTCTTCAACTATATTCATACCAAATTTCATCAAAATCCGTTCAGCCGTTTGGCCGTGAAGCGTAACAGACAGACAGACAGGCTTTCGCATTTATAATATTAGTATGGATTAAAAAAATCACAATCTCTATTATGAGAAATAATTATGCTGTAAGTATAACAGTTTTACAATCACACAAGGTTACAATTTTACCGATATTTTTAAGTTTGAGATGTTGGAGTGACATTTAATTTCACTCTTATTCTCAAATCATTTATTACCGCCGGGAGTTTATCTACCGCTTAATCGTGTTATTTATTTCCAAGTAATCTGTAGCAACCCTGAGTAAGACAGCAAATATTCGACGGCGCCGAATCGTGTGACATCACGGGATGCCATGGCTTACACGGACATTAGGTTTACGTGTCGTTATAGAAATAGTCCGTGAGATACATAGGGCGCACTGTAAGTTTCCGGAACTGGCCACTTACATAAACAATATTTAAAAATTTATTGCAACATTTGAAAATAGAACTCTTTGGCTGTAGAATGCAGTTTGTTTCATCGGACTGTCTTTTGTTTTTACCTTGTGGCGCCATTTAAAAAATTGTGTGTCTGCATCAACATGGATTTAACTCGGGAAAATTTTCGTAGTATGATTTTCTTCGATTTTAAATGTAATTTGACAGCTCAACAGAGCATCGCTCGGCTTGAAACAGCTTTTGGCAATGAAGCACCATGCAAGACAACTGTTTAAAGCTGGTTTGCAGAATTCAAGCGTGGTCGTATCAATCTCAGTGACGAATCTCGCGATGGTCGGCCGTCCACCGCTGTGACCAACAAAAACATCAATGTTGTGCGCCGTATGATTGAAACAGACAGGCATGTGACCTACCATGAAATTCGCGCATCCTTGAAAATAGGCATGAGTCAAATACAATTAATCCTACACAAACATTTGGGTGTGAGAAAGCTGTGCTCGCGGTGGATCCCACACAACTTGACCGAGGCTCAAAAAACGGACCGCGTCACTTGGTGCAGTGCCATGCTTACCAGATTCAACGAAGGTGCGTCAAATTTGGTGTGGGACATAGTAACAGGTGACGAAACATGGATTTATTGCTACGATCCCAAAACAAAGCAGCAATCGAGCGTATGGGTCTTTCAAGATGAGCCGAAACCAACCAAAGTGGCGCGCGTGAAAAGTGCATCTAAGCGGATGATTGCTTCTTTTTTTAATAAAACTGGACACGTGGCTACTGTTGCTTTAGAGAATCGTGGTACAGTGAATAGTGACCTGTACACGACCATTTGTTTGCCGGAAGTTATTGACGAACTCCGTAAAAATAACCGTAAGCGCCGTATCATCCTGCACCACGACAATGCTAGTTCTCACACGGCCAGACAGACAAACGACTTTTTGAAGGCGAAAAATGTAGAACTCATGAGTCATCCTGCATACAGTCCCGACCTGGCACCTTATGACTTTTTTCTGTTCCCAAAAATTAAGAACCAATTACGAGGTCAACGATTTTCATCACCAGAAGAGGCTGTCGAGGAGTATGATAAACACGTTTCAGAGGTCACCACAGAGGAGTGGCACAAAAGTTTTCAAAACTGGTTTCATCGAATGAAAAAGTGCATAGACGCCAAGGGAGATTATTTTGAAAAACAATAAATTAATTTTGTACCTTTAATAGTATTTTTTCATATTCATTCCGGAAACTTATAGTGCGCCCCACGTACATTCAGCTTCAGCATATGTAAACAATTGATTTAATTAAAACGGCTTACTCATCTGCAGGTCTATCTTACTAGCGACCGCAGCGAGGACTTGCTGAGGATACAGACACAAATATATTCGGCCTCACTGTCCGAATTGACACTTTTGAATGTTAATATTTTTTCGATAACAATTTAGATACTATCAAATTAATGAAGCTGTTCAGTACAGTCAGATTAAAAATGTTTTAAATATGATGAAAAAATATATTAAGAGGGGCTTTAGTAAATAGCTTTGTGGGCATGTACTACACTACACACTACGCTACTCGTATGTTGAAAAAAACTAACATTTAAAACTAACATATAATTAGTATGAAAGCACCCAAATAAATGGCACCAGAGTTACGCCACAAAAAACACTTACGAATAAGTAACAGATAAGTGTCGCGACATTTTTTTGTGATGTAAATTATTTTGTTTTATTTTTCAAAAGAATACAGATTGATCCAATTTTAATTAAAAATTAAACCCGACTCGCTAAGAAGAATAATAACTATTCGCCAAAGTACTAGGATCGCAGAAATTATGAGGAGGTTCTCAGCAAACCTTTCACATCAAAAAATGATGCCCAAATATTGTGTTTTTTTTTCTGTGAACCTCCTCATATTTTCTGTTATCTTAGTACTTTATGAATTTATTTTTGAATTAAATATCTCATATTCATATAAAATAGCTTATCAGGATGAAAACTATTCCAGATATTTATCAATAATTTTATAAATTATCTAAAAGTCAGACAATTTTTATTTCGACAGTGTCAGTGTAAACCCGGGTTGTTCGGGCTCGGTGTTTTAGTAGCTTTTGACTTTTAAATTATCATCGGAAATTTGTCTCTGACTGTGTGACTGTAAACATTGTTGACCGAATTGATATATAATCAGCAAATCGCCGCGAGACTAAAGAAAGTCCATTCTTAGCCGATTCTCATTACTATCTTTCAGTTTAAATCGGCATATCCTTTCGTTTAACAACAAGAATAAGTGAGTAAACTTTAAAAACTATGATAAATATTCATATTTCTAACTCGAAGCAAATTCAACTAAAATTTTTGCTTCCGGGGCGATGGAAAGCATCGTGTGAAAACGGGTACAGTTCAGTTGTAGTGTGTGAATGTTTATGCAGTGTGGTTTCCGGATCTACAATAGGTACACCATTTCGTGTATCTCGGAGTAGACGAGACTGGCGACTAAAAGATACAACTGTTTCTCCAGTAGCAATAGCATTCCCAAAAGGGATTGAGGGCAGGAAATCGCCGAGGGTTAAAAGAAAATCTTTAAATCTTGTTAAATAGTTTTTTAGTAGTTAGCCTACGGCCTACGAATACTGGAAGCGTTATATTAAAAATTAATTGTTTCTTATTTAAACAACACGTCCGTAAAAAAATTATATAATTTAATATATTCAGTGGAGTGGAATAAAATACTGGAAATATGCTGAGGTGCATCAGAGTGTGTATTAAGGAAATGGATACATTTTGATAAAATAACTAATTATGTACACTAACTACCAAAAATAAGACATTCTTACGGGTCACATTTGGTGCCCTGGGTGTCCGGAGTTTTCGGTTCGGCCAAAGCCATAAGCTCCTGAGGAGATTCCTCCTCCTCCGGCGTAGGTGGTAATCGCGTGGGTCCCATCGCTGTCACATTCACAGGTAAAATTATTTAAGCACTAGTCCTAAATTTCGTGTAAAACCAATTGGAAACACTACCGCTCCTCACACTTCCACTTCGAACCATAGTATCTGACATCACAACTTTACAACTTATTCATGACGATGAACTCGCGTGGAGATTCGTTCAATATAGTACGAGGAATTATCGTTAAACGCTAAAAACGCGTGGATTCGAGAAAATAGTTGATCGTTTATAGCACAAACAAAGGCAAGCGGCATGCGCGTTATGCGTTTCACGTTAGATTGAAAAACAGTGGCGAGGAATGTAAAGCTGAAAATAGCAAGGAGCGTCGCGCGGCCACAAGGGCGACCCTCGAGCGGCGGCGGCGGCGGGCGTAGCGCCCCCTCATCGTACGCGCACCTTTATTTACATCCTCCCATGAAATACAGTCACCTCACCCATCATGCGACCATTTTATGAGTGGAAGGTCCCGTGTGTATAAAGCAGTATAAACAACCGGCTGTCGTATGTTCAGGGCGAGGTAACATGTGTCGTGCCGTGCCGTAATGAATGGTTAGCTAAACACTAGCGGATATAACTTGCGTTTGCGTAGGAATAGAGTAGGAATACACAAATGTTTGGCGGTTTTAATCTCCATCATTTGTCCATTCAGCAATACTAAACTAAAATAGATTTTGGTTGACGATGTAAACAGATATTCGTCATAATTTCATCAATCAGTTAACGGACAAGCGTGAAGAGAAAAAAAAATCTTTCTATTTTTTATATTAAGTACCTAGTACATGGTAGGGAAAGTAGGGATTATGCCATAAAATAAGATAATTTGCATTGACTATTTTGTCTTTCGATTATATTCTGACGAAGTACTTATACATCTTGAAGTATATGTACATCGTGAATCAGAATGCATTCCGGTCGGGAAATTAAATTCTTGTATTATGTTATGATATACAAAGCCCAATCGACTTCTTTGAATTGAAACCATTTGTCGATTTGAATAATATTTTCTTTATTGGTCACATTTGAAACAAAAACAGAATCAGCATAATCCTGAGAAATGCTAAATTCAAACTAAAGTTGGCCTAAGTTAAATATCTGTAAAGTAAACAAGTGGCGAGCAGGGGAGGCGCAAAACAATAAACAATTTCTCATCACCGGGGCTCACCAATATCACATGAGTAGATAAGTAACAGAGGAAAATGTACTGGGAGGGAGAGTGAAACCATTGTACTCTTTCTCGTTGAACTTGCCCACTAGCTATCCGAAAATGTGGCATTTCAAAAACCTCCGATAGCGGCCATCAATATTTTTTTTATTACATTGTTGGCCAAGTGTGTAATGAGGCTATTAAGTTTTCATAAGCTTACAATTAAACTCAAGTTCCAGCTAAAACACACCTCTCAAGCTTAGTTAGGGTTCTCTCACTCTGTTCTGTATAATTTATCCACGTGCCAGCATTGCGCAGGCACTCACCTCTTCACAAGGAATGCAAATATGCAATACATCCAAATCCGTTGCTCCATTAAAGCTAAATATGCATATGAAACGTTTCATACACACTTAGTTCGGTTTAATTTTACACGTATAAAATGAAACATTTCTCGCTATACAACATGTATGTATACTTATAGTATATGTTAGTAACTTTTATACGAATACATATTACGGAGTAGATGTATGTAAGGTATTTATGTCTATAAACGATTCAAAAAATATTGTCAAGCGCTATATCTTTCATGATTAGTAATTATATTAAGGGCCGATTTCACCAAAAAATGTCAAGATTTAAAAATGTACCATCCATTTTTTATCTTTAGATTAGTTTCTCTTATATTCGTATTATACTCTTGGATAAGAACGACGTTGGTGAAATCGGCCCGAAAAAGACAATAAAATGCTTTCGATATCCACTATCCAAGCAGTCAATTTTTATAGTTCAAAGGCATGCATGTATTGTATACGGATGTAGGGGATAGACACGTCCAGCGGAGGGGTTGATGATCTCCTGGCATATTAATAGATGTAAATGTATCCATAAATTAATGACAAGAGAGTAACGAAAACGACTTTACAGGTAAACTAATTAGAGAGCGTTATGGATGGTTTAATTAGGGACTTAGGGTTTTTATAATGTTGTAGCCAAGTGTAACGATTATTATTTTCTGTCCATGACATTCATGACCAGACTTGTTTGATAAAATAATAATGAAAGGACGAATAATCTAAGACTAATAAGAACAACTAATAATCTGACTGGCCGAAACTAACGACGCCTAACTTAAAGAAATTAAGCGTAAAATGTAAAATTTGCTAAAATTGGTCTGACATAAAAAATCTCGCCATAGGCCTGTACAATGCCACTGATAAAGCCATGTCTCATATACATTTGCCACTCTTTATGAAGAAGATATAAAACTTAGATTAATAATTGGTCTCCGCGGCGCTCGCGCGAGACCAATTATTAATTTAAGATATAAAAGTTTGTTTAACCCGAAGAGGGCCCAAGTACCTAGTTTATACTAAACTAAAACGCAATGTGTGGCACGTGAACATTTGTGAAGCAGGGATATAAAAGTGTATTGCAGTGGTTCGGTGTCGGTGGCAAACCCGGGGGCGGCGATGTTTATAGAGATCGTAAATCGGCGTGAAGCCGGACACCTCGGCGTTGTGTCGTTGGAATTCGTGACATGCTGCCGCTAATTCGTCAAGAGATTGCTGTACGTATAATCGGCTACACAGTTTGCATACTACGTGTCAAACTTTGATGTACTGTAAGGTGTATATACAAATCTGCAGATCCGTGTACATTCGGAATGAATATGTATGTGATAGAGTCATATCTTGGTATTATTATGTATACAGTAGGTAGTCATGGTTCGTGCACGCACACATTTCTAAATTTCACCAAATAGATCTGCATAGCAATTAATACTATGTATACTCAAAGTAGAGAGATTCTAAATTAGATTGTCTTTTGTAACTAAGAACTGTTTTTGTTTTAACGACAATTTTATCAAAAGCGAAAGCGATAATTAATTCTAGTTAGTAGACAATACAGAGTTAAAACGCGGGGAAAACAGATAATTGAGATTAAATGACATTCAAGGGAACTGCGCGTTTTAGCTTTCTTCCAACTTGTTTCAAATTGGTCCCTATGAATGCCTGGAAGTCTGTTTTTGTTTTACATATACTGCCAAATTTTTATAAAATGAGAGTTGTAATACGCGTTCTATGAAAAATATCATTCAAATAGGTAATATTACAATTGTATTTCTGTAGACGTCAGTATACTTAGTGAACGTAGTCATCAATCAGCGTAGTTGTAATCGACGGCCAAGTGCGAACTACACCCACGTGAGTCTTCATGTCCAGTTAGTTCAAATTCAGTTCCAGGCTATGAAGTTACTAGTTCATATGTTAAAACAGGCTCTATCAAAACAGCTCATCTAAATAAATACTATTTCTGGTGTTTGTATACGTCACACACAGTGTACTATGGACGGTATATGGTGTAGCGTAGGTGAAGGCAAGACAAAAAGGCGTCAATGTGAACGCGTTACAAAACATCCGTCATGCTCGTTAGCGCTCCCGCGAGCGTCCGAGCCAAAATAAATGTCAATAACGATCGTCTCGTTCTTACCATTACCGCAGTGTACGCTATTGACACATAAATATTTCAATTATTCTCCGTGCATGAATGGAATACATTACAAGCTCTGCCGATCTCGTCGATCAACAATTACTATGTAAATCAAAAGAAAAATTCACATTTATACGATTAAACATAAACCGTATCAGTTTAATTTCTGAAATGTTATCATTGAGCTCGATATTTATAAGATGAATTTGATATAAAGAGGCAATCGTATCAATCACGCGAAAGAGAAGTCCTAGTGTCTTTGTTCCGATCAATAAATGATAGGTTATACAGAAAAAAAAATACTGATTGAGCTTCCCCAAAAATAAATTAATTGTTCTGTAAACTATAAGACTTTTAAGTTCTAAAACTTTGTGAAACTGCGCCGCAGATAACGGCAATCATAATCTGGCATGATAGTCAACAAGTACATACCTGAATTTGGCTCTATGTGCCGCGTCGAAAAGTTCGCCATCGAACGGCGCTGTGATGAGGTAGGACGGTGGCTGCGGCGGCGGCTGCTGCATCGGCAGCATGTCCGGGCTGGGCGCTGCCGCCAGGGTGCCCAGCCTCTCGCACGCAGCCCGTACCCGCTCGCATTCCATACACGACTCATTTAAATATACTATCGACGTCGACGAGCCTGTCAAAAAAAGATAGTAATTTTTATTTTACACTAAAATAGTTAATTAATGTAAGTACTGAACACGCGTTACATCAAAGACACACACACACTTCTATGGGATTCACTAAAGTGCATCTAGAGCAATGTAGGTTTTCTATAAAAATCATCTTTATATCGCCCAATCAAACAAATACTACGAGAATATATAATCTAACGCCAATATATTTTTGTGTTAATTATGTTATGCGTTCCTGGACTATCATGTATTTATAATAATCTGATATTGTACCGTGGTATTTGTGCCTATACGAATAGGCTACTTTCCTAAAAAAATATAATTAGGTAGTCCGTCAGATAATCAAAAAATATTGGAGACTTATTTTATTTTTTTGAAAATGTGGGTGACGTCACAAGGCTCCACTCCTACTTTGATGTGTTAAATCTTTATAATTTATTGCTCAATTGACAAAAGAAAAAATACGTCACTAATATAGGTATTTTGATTCCTTAAATGACGGACTAATTTTAATGTTAAGTCTTTTGACCCTAGAAACTAGCCTATTATAAATTTTACAAATCATAGTGCATACTACATCCCACCAATCTATTATTCCATATCAAATGGCTCTCTACTTGCTGATTATGTTAGTCATCAACTAATGGAGATTTAAGCTTGATAGTCGAGCGCGACCCGCGTATCCGTAGCGAATGCGCGTGACCAGCGACGGCGTGACGCGACCACTATTGGATTGGTCGCCATTTAGTGGCATTTACTATCTTGAGGTCCTCCGTGCTTCGGAAGGCACGTTAAGCCGTTGGTCCCGGTTGTTATCGATAGATAGCAGTCGTGAGACTGTGTCAGGTGCCTTAGGGCAGCCAGAAAAATTCTGACAGTGATGGCCACTAAGCACACCTCGGGTAGTGATGTACAAACCTCGAGGCGTCGAGTTCTAATTTTCAAGCCTCAAGGCGGATTGGCAGGTCTCAGTGAGCTCATAACCCCGAGTCTAGCCGAGACGCGAGCTCTCCGAGCCACGCCTCGAGTCGTCAACAGAGTACGAGCTTTAAAGAGCTCTAACTAATCTATCAAAAGAGCTCGAGCAAATTAGACTTGAGCCTCGAAAATTAGAACTTAAAAAGATGATAATCTTATGTCATTAAAGGCACCGTAGATGCTTAATTTATTGTGCTTTACCTCTACTTGTTCATCAACACAATTACAGAGCAGAAAAGAATAGTGCGGCGAAAAAGACTCGAGCCATGTAAAATCCTAGAGATCTATCGAGCTCGTAAAAAGGCTCGTACTCTTAAAAAAGCTCGAGCTCTGAAAAAGACTTCCGGGTCGTCGAACTTTATACAAACGAGGCGAGCCCTGTAAACGACGCCGAGCTCTAAACAAAAGGACTCCGAGAGCTCGACCCTTGTACGTCACTAAACTCGGGTCTGGTTTCCCTGTAAAAAGGGCAGTCGCTCCATTTTAATAACCAGTTCCGCCATATCTAGGACCATGACCTACATCATACCCTAGGCTCCGAAGCGTAAGCTGACGACGCAACTAGGAATACACGCTAGGATGATGATGACCCCAAACTTTCGACCGCGGGCAATTACACTCCTTTAAGATCAAGAGGTTTATATTAATTTTCTTTATAAGAAAGTCGTGAGTTAGTTTGGTATAAAAAAAGATTTATCTGATTACGGCAAAGCGTGTGGAGACAAAGCAGACACTGACGTCGAGTCTCCTTTGATCCTGCAAGAATTTGGCGATGTGCGAACACAGGATACGCGTAATCATTCACATTCAGTAATAGTATACTGAATTTAAAGTAAAAGATGCACAACTGAGTAATTCTACCCATAGCATATATAATTTTTTAGATCACATCTCATAATCAAACTACGATAACACAGTTGCCACTTGATCAATCTAGACCGCAATGACAAATAGACAACTACTTTAGATAAGATAACTACAACACAAACAATGTTATGAGTGACAACTGCATCATGGCGGAAAATTTAGCTTTTAGCAGAAAATCATAAGAGAATTGATGAAGCGCAAATATTAGGTCCTTACATATGAAATTGGCGTTTTGTATGGGAGGAACAAATTGTCGAATATTTTTTATTTTAATTATATGTATTTAATCAAAGTATGAACCATTGTTATCTATGCACTTGTGCTATCTCATAGGTAGTTCATTGATCCCTTTACTAAAAAAACCATTCGGACGGAAATCAATAAAATCTTTGAAGGCGGTTTGGACTGCTCCATCGGTGTTGAATTTTTCCCATGCAAGAAATCCAAATTTCGAAAAAAATTGTAATCTGTTGGAGCAAGGTCCAGGAAGTACGGTGAGTGTCTTAGACATTCCAATTGAAACTCTTCTAATATGGTAGCAGTCTGTTCTAGCGTTGCCGTGAAGCAGCAGTGGCGTAGAGCGATTGACCAGTCTCGGTTGTTTAGCAGCTTATCCATCATGGTTTGCAATTGCTGACAATTGACGTCTGCCGTAATCGTCTGGCCAGATTTGAGAAAACTGTAATGAACGACACCGGCACTAGTCCACCAAACGCTTATAAGTAACTTTTTTTGGGTCAATTTTCGCTTGGGGCAGGATTTGGCTGGCTTGCCAGGGTCCAGCCATTGCGATGAGCGCTTCTGATTATCGTAGAGAATCCACTTTTCATCACAGATAATGATTCGATTAAGAAACCCTTCATTAATGTGCCGGTCAAGTAATGGAACGCAGCAGTCGACGCGCGTTTGCCGGTTTGCTTCACTCAATTCGTGAGGAACCCACCTTTCAAGCTTTTTAATCTTCCCAACTTAGATTAATAATTGGTCTCGCGCGCTTGACTAGATACCGCGCTGTAAAGAAAAATCAGTTTCCAGAATGCGGCAACTTATTAGGACAGTGCGTGTAAAACAATGTGCAAATACGCACACTAGCGTCGATTATGGTGTTGTCAGCTATTTGACTGGTGCCCGACCATTGGGAAAATTATTAATTGCTGTGGTATTGTTACGGATTATAAAATGTAGCTAAGAAAATCCTTTAAAATGAAATTAAAATAAAACTGACCAAGGGTGAGTCGGCTCGCATCTATTTTTTTCGATTAATTGTCAAAAATCGATTAATTTGATTATATCAATACTATCGATGCCCCAGATTATTTAAAAAACAAAACAAAATCGATTGTTTGTTAATCGAATATCCGGCAACACTACCCTACGGGGCAAAGGTGGAAAATGTTATGAAAATAGTGATAGGTTGCTAGTCGCATCGCCTACTGATAGGTGTATGGTTTCTTTGATTTTCAACCACTCCCTCGGCTGGCTTGTATGGTCTGCGCGGAAAGAGAAGCAGCTATTGAAGAAATAAGTTGCCACAGACAGACAGGCAAAATTTAAGTCATTTCCTCTTTTGGGGTCGGGAGTTAAAAAACAAAATATCCAAATAACAATAATCGAAACCTTGGGAAAATTGGGATATTTTTAATACACGGCAACATTGAGCAATGCGCGGTATTTCGCGCCATATTTTAGGGCTTTATTATTTTCATGAGTAATTTATGTCCATATTTTGAAATTATACAATACTTACTGATGGTATGTAGTACCAATATCTTTCTTATTTCTTTTAGTATTATTCTTACACAGTTTGACTACGCAAACTGCCATTTTGCTTCGGCATTTACATTAAATTTTAAATTTATCTAGACGTCCAACTCACTCATCAGTTGCGGCGTGACTGACACGGGTACACCGCAAGTACGCCAAATTCGGCGTAGTTTTAGTTGCCGCATTTTTGTAGTACGCAGACGGTATCTAATCGAGCGCGCGAGACCAATTATTAATCTATGCTTCCTAATTTGCTTCAAGTGGATTAAAACAGTTTTATTACTAACACCACAGCGCAGCCTGCAGCTAACTCGGACGTGGTTTGCGATGGATCTGCTTCCACAATAGCCTTCAAGTCTTCATTGTCAACTTGGGTCTCCGGCCGTCTACGGGGCTTGTTCTGCAGGTCGAAATTTCCAGAACGAAAACGTTGGAACCAAAAACGCATTGTGTTTTCTTTTGCGACACGACCGCCATACACATCATTAACCCTTCGAGCCGTTTCCGCAGCACTGGTGTCACGGTGGAATTCGTACTCGTATATAACGCGATATTTCAAGTTTTCCATTTTGTAAACGGAGTGCCGTAAACAGAAGAAAAAAAACAAATGAAAAACGGTTTACGAAACATAAATACATGTGGAAATAGCTGTATAAATTTTAATTTGGAATTCCTAACCAAAGAGGAGAAATTTGTGATTAAAGTGGCCAGTACGACAAAACGCCAATTTCATATGTAAGGACAGTTGTCATTAACTCCCTAACCTCTTATGATTGATAAGATTATTTGTCAAACTTCACATGACCTTTTGTGATCGGTCTACGTGTTGATGTTTCAGGGTTGCTGAGTCACGATTGTGACACAGGGAACACCCGGCACTCTTGGCATGTAGCACCACGCGAACCTGGTGGCGTGGCGCTGCTAAAGGTGTCTCATTTCAGCGAAAACTGAAGTACACAGTAACAGACTTCATAAATTGTTTACAATTTTATGAGTTTATTTTATTAATAGAGATTTGACATGCATGTGTAATTTTAAAACTTTCCAAAATTTTGTATTAGCACTTTAATCCAAAAGTTTTTTTAGTGCAAAAGTCTGTCTATTACATTTTCACATCAAACAGCTAGTAATAAATAAGAATGGTGCCTTATTGACAATAAATCGAGGGCAGTTCATGATTTTTTTTTATATAATAATGATATAAATGTGGACAGTTTGCCAATGATAGTTTTACAGATAGTTAGTAGATTAGTGAATAGATAAATAAAATAAAACCAATAGCCTTTCAGGAAAACTATTAAAGGACACTAATCATCAACGTTTTTCAGTAAAGAAAATATCTTTTTTTTCAGCTTGATCTACATATTAGCAAGTACTTAGTGGAAGCAAACCTCTCATAATATTATGTACCACTGTTTTCTAATAAGTCTTGTAAGTAAATGAAGAATGTTGGGAGTTTATAAAAAGCTAAAGACCTGAACCACTTGGTCTACAAGTTAAGATCAATTTTACAGTACATAATCTCTCGCAAAACTTTAAAGAAATTTTAAGTTTTGAATCAATATTTATATGAAACATAATTAAAATGTATGGTCTTACTGGATCTTAAGTACCAGCTTTACAATGAGTCTACTTTTGTCAACTCCCTGGGACTTGACAATTTAACATAACTAGTATAAACTATTCGAAACAAAACAATAACAAATTTCAGACTATGATTTTTGCATAAATAACCATGTTTATCTGTCAGTAATGAAAGTAGCCAAGATGCTGTCAATCAATGAAACATTTACAATGGCAGGTTATGCGTCAATGAAGTGGTGGACCACACTTCATGCCTCAGTGACTCACATCCTCCACCGAGGTACGACCGCAGTTGTTCTACCAACGCTAGCATACTTGGCTTGCGTTCCGCAAACCACACACTACGCCATCTGCAAATGCAGTAACCATCAAAAACTATCATGGGTCATGTTACCAACAATAACAGCCACATACAATATAGGATCATAAAAAGAAATGACGTGAAAATGCATTTTAAATTGAAGTAATATATGAACATTAATAAATTAATTCAAAACAGTTATACTTTGTTTGACCTGGATGAATGGCAAATGCATGAATACAAAAATGTGATAAATATTATGTATTCTTTTTTATTATTCAATTAACAAGAGTAGCAATTTACAAAAGAAGGACCTCATAGAAATGTTGGTAAACTACCTAATCTTCTTCAATTTCCCTGTTTATGAACATAATTAAAGGTACTTATTTCACATTTGTGAGAAAACATTTGTTGTTATATATTGTGCATAAAACTAAAGAAGAAAACTATCATATGGCAATATAAAAAGGAAATTAATGGGGAAAATCATATCAAAAATTAGTATTGTATGTGCACATAAGTAGACTTTGAGAATGTAGTTGGTAGCAATGATTGACCTTTTGCTTAGGAAAATATGTACCTATGTAAAAATATTGATGACTATAGGTAGATACACTGTAATATACTGATATAGGTATATGTATGTAACATGGATGTGGTGTTATCTATAAAATGTACATAAGTTTAAGGTCATCTTTGAAAAAAAATATATTTCAACTGATAAAGATTTGTTAATATTTGCTAGATTAAAAATAGCAAATTTGTATAGGACAAATTTGGTACATATGTTTGTTTATGGAAAATTTTAAATATTGTATAGATTTATTTTGCTTAAAATGCCCACTAGGGCTAGAGAAAAAAAAAGTTTACTAGAAATTTCGTTAGAGTTTACGAAAGGGTGCAGTCATACAGGACTTTTTGATCGAAACTTGATATCCTATCAACACCTGTTTTTTAAGATGTCAGGGCTTGGGGATCATTATAACCATCACTTAAGGTCACGTGACAATTTTTCCTGCAGGGGATTTTTCAGAGTTAGGGTCACTTTTCTGAAAAATCATCTTGATCACGAAACCAACTTTATGCAAGAGTCATTAGGTTAGGTTATCTTCAGACCACCGAAATAAGCGAGCGAGGGAAACGAGTGAGCGTTCAACATCGTCACAAAACGTTACATTTTGTGACATTCTTATTTGCACACCCTTTCCAACACTCTGACCAAAACTTTTAACACTATGCATAAAGTATATTTATTAGTAGGTTATTACTAGGTAAATAATTAGTTACTTGTTGTGTTAGTTAGTAGAGTTCTAGTTACATCAGCAGTATTCCAAATCCTAACAGCCTTAGCTTCAGGAAGATGAAACAAAACAGAATTCATAAGCAGTCCAATACAATGATTTTAACCAAGACATGATTGTGTCACAATAAATTTATTGATATTTGATTGCCTAGATTACATGTATATAATAGTTATTTATTGTCAGTATAGGTAGAAAAACAAAAACAGTTCTTATTCATACTTCTTAGGCTCATTACTGTCTGTTCATTCTAAAACTTATGAAATCATTCCGTTTAAATTGGTTATGGGTATATTATTACACTTTATTAATTTTAACATTGATTGATTACACCAATATAGTAAATATTGTTACAAAAATATTGTTAAAAATGTAAACTGCAGACATTGCATTGCAATTGGATTCATTTGAATGTGATACGTTCACACTTTCTTTCATTCCAGCAGTTATGAGCAATTTCATATAATCAAAATAATTAAATAATGTTTTAAAAAACTGTGAATAAAATACATACCATCATATTCTTGAATTTTGTCAGTTGTGGCGGTGCTTCCTGTTTGTGTCATGCCCTTAGACAATTCGTCCATCTTGCCGTACACTGGTTCGTTACATCAATCATTAATACACAACACAAATTACAGTTAATAAAAACACATAATACACTACTTTCATTTACTAAATTTCAGTCTTTTTCGATTAAAACTAGTTTTATCCATTTCAAACACTTTTCTGAAAATCCTAGCAGAGGCTGTGAAATTATGAAGTGAATCGCCCATAAACAATGTAGAAGTGGCGTGACGTGAGACGTGAGTGAATCGTGATGCGTGATGATGACCGCTCATGGATATATAGATCAAGATGCCTACAATAGGCTGGCGTCAGAAAATTTGACCTGAATGCATTTCGTTACCCAACTCTCTCTTTCTAACTTGTGATGTGGTAGGGTGTCCATGATTTTACATCATTCGTAAATAAATCAGTTAATTGTACAACTTCATTTTCAAATTTAAGCACTTACTTGTAAAATATCACATGGATGCCACTCACTCTTGCAATCGTCAACAATACACTACACCACCATTTCATTAATATTAGTACGATAAATTATATAAATATTGCTCGAACTCTTTTAGGTGATACGATAAAATCCGCCATTTTGGGCTGTAATACATTTGACACATGATGATACTTCGAATCTGAGTTTCCATTACAGCACTTGATAACAACCACAAAAGTGGAAAAAAATGATAAACAATTACGTAGTAATATAATATTTATTTTGAGGTAGATTTTTATTAAAAAATGAAAAATAAT
Source organism: Euzophera pinguis (assembly GCA_947363495.1). Lineage (NCBI taxonomy): Eukaryota > Metazoa > Arthropoda > Insecta > Lepidoptera > Pyralidae > Euzophera > Euzophera pinguis. Next base: position 8,321,911 of record OX376157.1, on the reverse strand, counting down.
TATACTTGTTTTTGATATTAGGCAAACTGAGATTTTTATTCTATTGTATTTCTGACTAGGCAAAATTTTTGAAGTGATGGTAATACTTTGGGGAAAACAAGGGTTACTCCAGGTCAAATTTTCTAGAACCAGCCTGTTGTATGCTAGCTCGGCTTCCATCTTTACCTTTAGTTCCATGTGCCCGCTCAACATTCTAAAGTACCACCAAATTTATCACTGTATACTGTACAATCCAAATAAATTGTGTATTTTATTAATAGAATAGACTATTTTGGAGATACAATTTAAACGAAAAAATTCTTAAAATTATATTTAATTTGTTATTTAATTTTAAAGATTTTATAGTTATGACGTCACGCAACGATAATGGCCATAACGAACTGCAAGAAAGCAAAAATTACTACGGTATTAAAAAATATGTATGTCAGAGTCAAATGTCAAAGTCAGGATGGACCGAAGGCCGCGAGTTGGTTTCTTGTTTGTTTACAATCGCCAAATATCTTAGTACCTACCCCATTTCTCGTATCTATTGCATAATTGGCCTGTTCATTGGACTTTACTGCCGTCTCTTCATCCGTTGACATCTGATTTTTCAATAATTGGACACCGATTCTTGTAATGTATATATGAATGTAATGAAGATGTAGTTGTATGGGTTTACTTGAACAGAGATGACATTTGACATGGGTGACAAGTACGTGAAGCGCCTAATTAGTGCTACCAAACAAAAAATATTTATTCACTACCCTGTGCTACCAACCTAACAAATTAAATGTGAATAGCCGGAAGTTATCCGGCTACGTCATACGTTAACTTTGCTAAAAAATGAAAGTCATTGGGTTTTCTGCGATTTTCTTTAAAAATACTTGCATAACTAAAGATCTGATTAATGTAATCTGTTTCCTAAGCCTATTCCTCGAATTGGTTTACGAATTAGACATTTTCATGAAAAAGTTTACTTGCCAATTGTTTCGATAGTTTTTCTGCACTAATATATGAGAAATACACAGACATTTAATACTAAGAGAAGAAATATCATGTAGTTTTATCACATGATTGTGTAAGATGCATAAGAATTCAAATTTGGATAAAAATAAATACGTGAATTTTCACAATTTTTAACCTAATTCTTGAAGTTTATATTCACTTTATTTTATTTCAAGGATGCCTCAAGGTACCTCTCGACCAACCTTTTATTTAACAGTTCGATACTCACATCCAATGAGGAATCTCTTTAAGTCAAGGAAGCTAGTGACAACTAATCATACCAATGAGTTGGAGTAAGGTTGAGTCGAGTTTGAGCAAATGTTTGAAAATATGGGGGTTAGTCCTGTTTTAAAATACTAGGTCAATATTTACAATTAAAAGCGTAATCTTTGGTCTTGGGTACTAGGGGTGTCCACTTTAAAAAAACATCGATGTTTTTTTCGATTCGATAAATCAGTACTGTACATCGATGTCTTTCGTGTTTCGGGTGAAAACATCGATATTTTGTAAGCATCGAGTACTTTTTCAGGGTTAAGAGATTTCGCTGTCCGACTGTCACCAGCCTGTATCTCATGAACATAACAACAAATACTAACAAATAAAATTCAGTATAATTAAATTCAGCATAACTTTTCATGCAAACCATCACTAATTCAAACATTGTTTTATTAAAAAAAAGTAAAAGCCATGTATGACAAAAATCTTTATTGTAATTTGCGTAAGAACAAAAAAAAACATCCGTAATAATTTCGCTAAGTCTGTCATGTCCTATTGCCAGTGTTCTTTTGGGAGACTTTGCAAAAATAACAGTTTATTCAAACGTTTGCCTTTCAGTCTATTTCGTTGTTGATTGACGACTTGTGCCGCTTTAGAAAACAAACGTTCAGATGGGACTGAAGTTCCTACCATAGTTAAGTATTTATATGCAATTGTATGAAGTTTAGGAACACGTTGGCCGCGACGGCACTGTATTGTCAGTTCACTATTGAATAATAAACTTTTCTTTTTTATATAAACAAATAGGAAAAAAGATTTTAGGTAAAATTTTAGTGGTCAAACTTGATTTTTTATGAAATTAATTGGTTGTAATCGATTCGATGTGTTTCTACTAAAAAACATCGATACATCGAGTATATCGAAAGCCTTTCAAAACATCGGATCAATTCGATGTATCGTATTGTAAACATCGATGTTTTCAATGCATCGATGTATATCGAATATCCCTATTGGGTACCACTGTGAACATTGCAACTTGAAAAGATTTAAGTATTTTTTTTTAATATGATCAATTTAATATAAACTAAACTAACTAAAATTAAATTAAAACTAAAAACTTAAAAATCTATAAACTGGCGTCCCTGTGGCATGGTACTGAGAACGCCAGCCGCATTCCCGCATTACTGGATTGCCAGCACTGGATTCATGTAAAAAAGTCCTTTGTGGTTCTGTCTGCTGTCTTCTGTGGTCTGTCCGCTGTCAAATACTGTCAATGTCAAAGTGGAAACAACAAAGAAATGCATTTTCAAAATCTGTGGGCAATTTTCTGTTTTTCTGTGTTGTGTTGTGTTGTGATATAGTGAATCTTGTGTAACTTTAAATAGATACCTATGTACTATTTTGATAAGATAAAATTTATGAAAATTTGCATAATGATAAAATATTAACATGGCAGAAGACAATCGCAATTAACAACAGTACCTTTAAAAATATAATTAGTCGGCTTGTGGCTTCATTGCTGGCAAAATGGAACATTTTGGTCTTTCTCATATACTATACGAGCCAGATAAATATAATCCTGACACATTAGACTTGGTTGTGGATGAAGAAGCTAGAGAATACTGGTTGAATACGTGTGAAAAACTTGTGGAGAAATATGTTAGCTTCGCTCTTACCAACAATGATGACCCTACAGTTGAGATAAGAGCTCTCAAGTTCAAGACATGCTATGTAGAAGCCTTAAAAGAACTTAGAATAAACCCTCTGTAAGTGTAAATTTCTATTTAGTTCCATGAGCTTAAATATTTGAAAGTTCTATTCAATACTGTCCCTTTTAATAGCATAACTATAATAGTTCTACAACATAAAATCACATACACAGTGTTCAAAAATAATAATAACACTAATTATAGAATAGAGACAATGCCTGCAAATGTAGATCGTCAAATTATTAATTTTATTGAAAAATTTAAATAATATTTATTTTCAAATTAAACTTTTCAGTGCTCATGGCCAGCTAACTATAAGATTACTCCTCGACGTAAATGAAACCTGCCTTCGCTCCCAGGGTTTTTTCGATCTATGGAAACAACAGAAGAAATATGAAAATGAAAATGCCTTGGCATCACTTAGTGCAAGATTGGCAGAAATTGATGGATTGCCAAATGACCGTCAAAGATGGATAGAACTTGGCAGGGGACTGCTGGCTGGTATGAAACTGCTATGAATTAGTCCCTTTAATAAAATAAGCCTTTATTTCAGACAATTTATACAATTTCATCATACAAAATATTTTATTTATTACTTTGTGTATTAATTAAGCTCAAAAAAATATTACATTCATGTTTGTCAAGATGAGTATTGTCTATAACCTCTCAACTGCGCATCAGACATATCATGTCTGCATTCAAAATGACCGTCAACGGCGCATCGAACATAATATGTCTGCTCTCGACCGCGGGTAAAAACAGCGTATTTGACGGAGTAACGTGCTAGCATAGGGCTAAAAATGGAACAAAACGCTTCTATAATAACAAAAGAACAAAACCAAGCCATAAACAGGAACGCGCCCAAGTTTTTTTTCTATGTAGTTGTTTACTTTCGCGGGCTGTCACATGGTTTTTCAAGTGGCGGCAATTGGTGTTATTTTTAAAGTGGATTTCGTGTGGGTTTCGTAATTAATAAGGTGTTTCCCTTAAAATAATTAAAATAACGATGAACAGATATGTACTGAACAGTTTTTATGGTTTTTATGCGTTAAAGGTTTTTTTTATATAATATTTATTTAAGTATTAATACAAAAAAAAAAAAATATCAATCGACCCACTTTAGCTAATGATTGTAAACATTTCGAACTATCTATTGTTTATATTATTCAACAACGCGTTAGCTTGTTTCACGGCGAATACGGCGCGGTATACGTAACATGTATATAAACACCGCAGTTCCGAGAAATCATTCATCGTGTAACCGGAGACGTGACGGCCGCGCGCGCGCGAAAGCTGCTGGCGCTTTCGCGCCATTTTGAAAAAAATGGCGTTGACAGTAAAGAGGATAATAGATTTTGAATGTTTTATTATGCATTTGTTGCACCAGAGGGGTTGGCATTTAAAAAGCCATCTTCTCCTTTACTTAATCCTACTTTCCTACTTGGCATTTTGCAGAGTATGGAAGCCATATATATCTTGTAACACTTTTGCAGCTCATATTTTGCTTAATACAGTCCATCCATCTTTCTTTTTGTTTCCTGTATATCTAGTTTTCATACAAATTTATTATTCTCTGCTTAATATGATTATTTTGTATAAATGTAAAATATGTTGCAGGAAACATGTTTGATTGGGGTGCTCAAGCCGTAACAGACATAATCGACTGTGGTCTGTATGAAGCACAAGAAAAAATTCAGCAAAGGCCGTGGCTCTATGATGACCTAGACAAATGGATGGATAAGCTAGAGGTCTGGTACTTCAATTAATTAATTATTTTTTTACTATTATTATTGGTTTGGATTCCAATGCACCGCCAACCAAGTCTTTTTCCTATCTTAAGACGATAGAACGGGCTATTGTAAGTGACAAGGCTGCCTATTGTACATCTTTTACGGGCAATATATCTATACTATCTTAATTATATATATAGGCAGCCTTATAGCTAGTTCAATCTACTTAGGATAGCCTTAGAGTGCTGATATAAGAAATAAGTTACACTTTAACAAAGATTTGTTTAAGTGTTTTGCCTTACTACTCTGTGGTGACACTTGCTTCTGATGTGTATGATATATTATAGCATGGGCCCAACCCCAATCTTACCCAGGAATAGTGGCCTATCAAATTTATCAAGTGATAATATTTGTATATTATAGAAGTATAACAGGAGTGAACCTTTTAATATATATATTTTTTTAATTATTTATTGCGAAGACAAGCCATGCATACTGCCTATGAATATGCGAGTACAGTCCTATATGAATACATGAGGTACAGAAAGCGATTTCCATAAAATCATTAAATAAATAGTGTATAATATAGTGCAAATTAATTAGAAAAATGCTTATCACTTAAACTAATAGTTGTCTCTTTCCATCATACTATCTGTTTTATCATTATGATAGTATTGTATCTTTTACCAGGCACTAGAATTTTTATTCTATTCAGTCTTGTGGATGTTCTAGATTATTGCCTAGCACACACCATGCAAACAAAACAAATTATCATATTGTGATATATTATGAAGATTTTTTATACTATGTTTCAGAAAACCATCCACCATTGCGCTGCAGTTTTTGTGGACAACAGTGGGGTTGATATAATATTGGGAGTGCTACCTTTTGTAAGAGCCTTGCTACTACGAGGCACATCTGTTATTCTATGTGCAAATGAATGGCCAGCTCTTAATGATGTCACTTGTGCAGAACTAGAAGAAATATTACAAAGGGCAGCTTTGATTTGTCCAGTCATATCTGCTGCTATGGCTACTGGGGACTTAGTTGTCAGGTCTAGTGGACAAAGGGGTCCATGTCTAGATCTTAGGACAATCAGTGTAGGTGAGCAAACAAAGACTATTGTCATTAAGAAACAATCATTGTTAAACTAATCAAAATTCACATAAATTTTCTTTTACCTGTTTATTATTTATTTATTATTAAGCCCATCCATGAATCATGAGTTCATTGGCTAATGTCCTATATGACTTCATAGGTTACTTTATTATAGCAAATGGGCCTATCCCATTGGGATATCCACTAGTAGTAGCTATGTAACCACATACAAGATTATAGCCCGCTTTATCTCTCAATTAAATCAGGTATTAAATATTATATATATTATTGTATTGGAACACACTAGCAGCTTATCTTTATTTTGAAACTATGCAGACATTTTTTTCTTAGGATGTTTGAACCTATATATAACCTATCTATTATTGTTCTTTTATTAATGCAAGTTGAAACTATCATTGTGATACCCAATCAACATAGGTATTTCTTCAAAAGTAGGTAGTATCTCCCAAGATTTTTAACAATGTTTTTTATTACAGGTCTTTCTACAGAAATGAAAGTACGCGGAGTTGATTTAATAATATTAGAAGGAATGGGTAGGGCATTACATACAAATCTGAATGCCCGGCTTGCAGTAGATTCCCTTAAATTGGCTGTTGTAAAAAATGCTTGGTTAGCGCAGCGTCTTGGTGGTCCCTTGTTTTCTGTAATTTTCCTGTATGAAGACAAACCTATCCAAACATAACAGTTTTGATCAATGTTCATTGTTTTGTTTTACTATCCATCGACTTTCTCAGTATTCATTAGCGTAAGCCAGACATCATTGTGAAATATGTATTAACTAACTACTATTTTTCCTCTGTACATTCACGTTTTTGAATGCCTATTTGTGAATAATGATTTCGTGTTTTCGGAATATATTGAGTGTTACCCTGATCATAAGTTTTATTTTTTTGTTCATTAAACTTCCTATCAATTCTTACACTTTAATATCCTGTTGATTTTGATCAGAGAATTTAGAGAATTAGAAAAAGCAGAAGTGTCCTGAAGTTTTACGATAGAATAATTTCAATAAATTGGACAAAATTCCCAGTAGTTAATTTGTTTATTTAAATAAAAAGACCCATTGCTTTACATCTATTCTAAAGGTTACTTCGACAATCAACAATTCATTAAAAGTAGATGAGACACAGTGAATACATGATACATTATATGCAATTGGGTATATTGTTTGTTTGTACAAGAAATTACAGAAATGTACAAGTGGGTAAAAAAAGTTACCTAAATTAAGCTTAGGAATTTGAACTCATTATACTTCAACCTTCCTATCATTACTGCAGGACAAAACAATTCTACATTACACTCCATTAAAAAATGGAAATAACTTCATGCAGTTAACAATACTTAAGGACTTCATCTTACATTTAATGACATTGTCTCTTATACGGATTAAGATCTATTGAGCCATGCCATGACTTTGAACAATAGATATGCTATACCGATAGCATAAGCAATCTTCTCTTTTTGCTGACGCTGCAACTGTTCTGCCTCTATAGACATCACACGTCGATTAAGTTTAACAATTTGCCTCCGGAGATGCATCATTTCCTCAGCTGTAGACAATCCTTCACCATTGCCCATAGGAGGTGTCGGGTCCCTGATAACAAATTATAAAGATTTAAAACAAATATAACTAAAAGCAACGCACTGACTGAAACTTCATGGCCAATTAGATATGAAATTTAAATATTTATATTTGCACTTTACATCAAAATCAAACTTATTACCTGAGCACAAGGCGGGACTCTGTCATGGTGGACTCATTAAAGTTGTCAGGTCTTGGCGTAATAGAGCGAGCTCCATCACCTTGTGATCTGTATGTCTTTGTAGTACTCCTTAGTGGTGAATTCGGAATTCCATGTGGAAAATCATCAGCAGATGGGAAATAATGCTGGTCTAGAGTTATAACACGAGGTGGTGTGCTGACGCGGATCATTCCCGGGTCTGTCGGTAGAACAGCGTTGTCAAGCTGAATTTCTCGTGGTGGGGCCTTTGTACCTGTTAAACAATCATTGGAGTGTACATGTATGTGCAAGTACTGGCAACTAGGCCCTATGACTAATGTGTATATAACATAACTTGACCACAAAAGACCTAGTAAATGAAAGAAGCATCTTCATCCTAACTTTTTCTATAGTACTCTCGACTGCTTCAGTGGGAGGTTCTACTTCAGTAAATGAAAGGAGCAAATTTCGGTAATCTTTAATTTTCTAAGTTTAGACTAGTTATTCTAGAGATAAGCATAGTCTTCATCTTTTAAGTTAGTGAAGACATTCACCCAAATCACCGGGGTACCAAATTTCAAACAAAGGCCTAAAACATACTAATCACTTGTCCATTGCTAGTAAGATATATTAAAAAGATCCTCACCAACATGCTGGTCTTGTCCCATAACAAGTATCCTCTCTGGCACTTTCATATCAAATTTCTCTTTTGAATAATCCCATCCTGTCACTAGTCCATTTGGTGCACTGTCGTCATCAACAATGTCTCCAGTAGCCTATATAACAAAAATAGATAAAATGTATGACCTGACCAAGCTTATTGGGAGGTAAAAAATAAATATTTAATCTTGTGTTGATCATGATCATCAACAGTGGCAAATCCTTTTTTTAAATCTGTTCTGTAATGAAAAAGTACTCAGAACAGGAAATAAGGCGGCGAAATTCTACAATAGAACAAAAGTAATTACAAAATCAAAACAGAAATAAAATTATTTCGATAGTATTACATACCTTGATTCTTTGTGGCACAGTCATATTGTGACTGATGAGTCGGGCGTAAGCTTCGTCTGAAGTGTACTGCATTTTGACCTGGATAGGGCAGATATATATGATATCCTATGCGACTTAAAATCTCGCATATTTTACCAATTACAACGAAAATAATCAATGATCTTACTTTAATTAATTACAAAACAAATTCTGGTATGCAATCATAAATCGATTTATGTATTAAACTACAGTAAAACATTATTTAGGTCCCTAATAATTTAAAACTTAGGAAACAATACTTACAATATAGTTCAAGAAGTTTATTTTAAGTCCAAATTCTATTTCATTTGTAAGGTATTACGATAATATTATATTAAATTACTAGGCAAGGCAGTATCACCTACATTTACTGATTTTGACATTTTTGACTATTTAATATGTTTGACAATGACGGATTAATTGACGTTGACTTTTAATGTTGCGTAATGATAGAATCATTAGCACTAGGAGTAATATTGATATTGATCATTAGTATCGATAGTCTGTCGATAGTATGGCACTTGTTAACAGAATCGATACAATCGAAAGTGATAATATTAAGTGTAGTTTATGCTAATAGAAAAAGGCCGTACTATCATTAGTATTGAAAGCTGGTTCTGTGCAATACTATTGATCAAGGACTATACTAATGATAGTAAATTGCTTTGCAATATTGCAAGTTCGCAAGAACCAAGAAGTCGCCATAATGCTTGCATTACGCCATCTCGTTTACTTTTTTGTTTCTGCCCCCTAATACCACGATCTAACATGGATCTAACCCGTACGTCGCCGCGTCGTACGTCATTCATGAAATTTTATTGACGTTTAGTTTGACAAACCATTACAGGGCCTCTGGCTGATAGTAATGATTAAATCTTAACGCGGTCGCTAGCGTCTGCGTTACTAAAATCTCGTGGTAGAGGTACAGATCAATGAACTTCCAACATTTTATGATATGCCTATTTATAATATTCTGGAGCCTTTATAAAAAAAGTTTAATAGGCTACTTGACTGTATCCACAATTGGCTAGTAAACTTTTTCATGAAAATGTCTAATTCGTAAACCATTTCGAGGAATAGGCTTAAGGAACAGATTACATTAATCAGATCTTTAGATAAGCAAGTATTTTTAAAGAAAATCGCAGAAAACCCAATGACTTTCATTTTTTAGCAAAGTTAACGTATGACGTAGCCGGATAACTTCCGGCTATTCACATTTAATTTTTTAGGTTGGTAGCACAGGGTAATGAATAAATATTTTTTGTTTGGTAGCGCTAATTGGCTAGTCAACTAAAAAATAAATTGTGTATATTATATATTTTATTGATAGAATAGACTATTTCGGAGATACAATTTAAACGAAAAAAATTCTTAAAATTATATTTATTTTGTTATTTAATTTTAAAGATTTTATAGTGATGACGTCACGCAGCTATAATGGCCATTTCGAAATGCAAGAAAGCAAAAATTACTAAGGTATTAAAAAATATATATGTCAGTGTCAAATGTCAAAGTCAAGATGGACTGGGAGCCGCGAGTTGGTTTCTTGTTTGTTTACAATCGCCAAATATTTAGGTACCCCATTTCTCGTATCTATTGCTTATTGGCCTGTTTATTGGACTTTACTGCAGTCTCTTCATCCGTTTACATCTGATTTTTCAATAATTGGACACCGCTTCTTCATTATGATGTATGAATGAATGTAATTAGGTTATGTTTACTTGAACAGAGATGACATTTGACATGGGTGACAAGTACGTGAAGCGCTACCAAACAAAAAATATTTATTCACTACGCTGTGCTGCCAACCTAAAAAATTAAATGTGAATAGCCGGAAGTTATCCGGCTACGTCATACGTCAACCTTGCTAAAAAATGAAAGTCATTGGGTTTTCTGCGATTTTCTTAAAAAATACTTGCTTATCTAAAGATCTGATTAATGTAATCTGTTCCCTAAGCCTATTCCTCGAAATGGTTTACGAATTAGACATTTTCATAAAAAAGTTTACTAGCCAATTAGGCGCTTCACGTACTTGTCACCCATGTCAAATGTCATCTCTGTTCAAGTAAACATAATCTAACTACATCTTCATTACATTCATTCTAATGAAGAATCGGTGTCCAATTATTGAAAAATCAGATGTCAACGGATGAAGGGACGGCAGTAAAGTCCAATAAACAGGCCAATATGCAATAGATACGAGAAATGGGGTAGATACCAACTTATTTGGCGATTGTAAACAAACAAGAAACCAACTCGCGGCTCGCAGTCCATCTTGACTTTGACTTTTGACACTGACATACATATTTTTTAATACCTTAGTAATTTTTGCTTTCTTACAGTTCGAGATGGCCATTATTGATGCGTGACGTCATCACTATAAAATCTTTAAAATTAAATAACAAAATAAATATAATTTTAAGAATTTTTTCGTTTAAATTGTATCTCCGAAATAGTCTATTCTATCAATAAATTATAAAAAATACACAATTTATTTTTTAGTTGACTAGCCAATTAATATTCTGTCATCTCAACGTCATCATTGTAATTATTTCCTACGATTTATGTAATAAAATAGAAAAATAATTAATGGTAATGAGAGAAAAGTGATATGAACGATGTTTTAATATTTCCAGCGTATATTATATATTTTATTGATAGAATAGACTATTTCGGAGATACAATTTAAAGGAAAAAAATCTTAAAATTATATTTTGTTATTTAATTTTAAAGATTTTATAGAGATGACGTCACGCAGCTATAATGGCCATTTCGAACTGCAAGAAAGCAAAAATTACTATGGTATTAAAAAAAAAAAATGGTACTGTCAAATGTCAAAGTCAAGATGGACCGCTAACCGCGAGTTGGTTTCTTGTTTGTTTACAATCGCCAAATATTTAGGTACCCCATTTCTCGTACCTATGGACTTTACTGCAGTCTCTTCATCCGTTTACATCTGATTTTTCAATAATTGGACACCGCTTCTTCATTATAATGTATTATATGAATGTAATGAGGTTATGTTTACTTGAACAGAGATGACATTTGACATGGGTGACAAGTACGTGAAGCGCTTAGTTAGCGCTACCAAACAAAAAATATTTATTCACTACGCTGTGCTGCCAACCTAAAAAACTAAATGTGAATAGCCGGAAGTTATCCGGCTACGTCATATGTTAACCTTGCTAAAAAATAAAAGTCATTGGGTTTTCTGCGATTTTCTTAAAAAATACTTGCTTATCCAAAGATCTGATTAATGTAATCTGTTCCCTAAGCCTATTCCTCGAAATGGTTTACGAATTAGACATTTTCATAAAAAAGTTTACTAGCCAATTAGCGCTACCAAACAAAAAATATTTATTCACTACCCTGTGCTACCAACCTAAAAAATTAAATGTGAATAGCCGGAAGTTATCCGGCTACGTCATACGTTAACTTTGCTAAAAAATGAAAGTCATTGGGTTTTCTGCGTTTTTCTTTAAAAATACTTGCATATCAAAAGATCTGATTAATGTAATCTGTTCCTTAAGCCTATTCCTCGAAATGGTTTACGAATCAGACATTTTCATGAAAAAGTTTACTAGCCAATTGAATGCCAGTAAAAGAAATTAGTTCCTATATTTTTCCGCAATATGGCGAAGGTTGCTATTTTCCTGGATCGGGCTATACTGATAGTTTTGTTTTCTCTCTGTCTATCGATTACCTATTGGAACGCTATCGATAGTTGATTTGTTATCGAGTGACAACACTACGTTCGCCGTGTTCAACTGTCATTGGTGATTGTCTTTCTTGTTTGTCCATCGGAATGAAATGAGTTAATTTTCATAAAATAATTTATTTCTAGCGAAATTAAAGGGTCAAGATTTTTATAGTGGTACTATTTGATTTAAAATGTTCCGTGCCGTGCGTTATTGAAGTATCTGTTTAATTAATAAGGATATTGAAGTTAGGTTTTTACCATGCAAGTCACCGGCTACAAATTAGTTTTTATATTTTTGGCTGTTGTCTTTGTGGCTTCGGCTACTGAAAATCCTGCGAAAAGCTTTGAAAAAAAATCCAAATCAGTTACCACTTTTGTCAGTGCTAAATGGGAAACAACTCCTATCGTACTTGAATTGGCTGAATATCTCGCTGAAGAGGATTCAGATTTATTCTGGTCATTTGTAGATGGAATAAACTCGCTTAAAACTAGTTTAGACAGTTTGGGTAAGTGCCTAATTTTATATAATTACAAAAAAAAGAAACATTGCTTCACAAAGGCAGAACTTCTATAAATTTCATAAAAACTATTCAATGCAAATTACCTCATGTCGCCACTCTAAAATATGACTAACTCTTGTTTTAGAAAATGATAAACAAGTGTATGATGCTATCATCGGAGTGGCCAGCACACTGCTGGCTCCAGCTCAGCTGCGCATGGCCAAGCTTGCATTGTCTATGCATATGACCTCACCCGCTGTCCATATGTTTGATCAAATTGCAACTAGGGATGGAGCTAAGGAAGCTTCCTGTGATGTTTTTGTTTCTATTGCCAATAGAAAAGTCTGTGATAATGATATTTTGAGAGATATCTTGAAAGCATATGACCAGTACAGTCCAGTAAGTAAATTAAAAAATTTGTAAGTGTGTGTTTAATAACAAAAACTTATTGCTTTATGCACTCATTAACTGACTCTGTGGTCCTATGATTAACATGTACCTTATGACCCACAGGTAGAGAATACAATCCCAAACATGTTTTTCAATTTTGAAGCCTTTTCCTGGGATCCCGGGCCTATCCCGGGATTAGACTATGTGGTTGGGCTAAAATAAAAAACACGAGTAATTAAAAAAAATGTCTTTAATGTCTTTGCACAACACAAATCAAAATAATAATAAGAAAAGAAAAAACACAAACCAAAAAATACTATACTTTTGCAAGAAATTAAAAAAACAGCACAAAATAACTATTTAGAATTTCGAAAATATAATCGCAGAAATATCAAAGCATCCAATGTTTGACTTCCGAGCCTGCTTCGTAGTCTATTGCCAACATAAGCAGCAGCTGAAAACGCTCGTTCAGCTTCTACGCTGGTCGGAGGAATAGACAATAGATACTTATATGCTGTTTCTAAGTGATATCCACAAACTCCTCCATTTTCGAACAGGCTCATTTCACGTCTAATACTATTTGCCAACCCCAATTCATTTTGTACTTGTACTTCAGGATCTGGGGATTTCATACTCTTGTTAATTTCCAGCTGTAACTTTTCCTTTAATGTCAATTGGGGTTGGGATTGGGAGGTTTCTGACCTTAGCTCATCATCTGTTTGTGATCCTGACCTTGCTTCTTCTTCCGTGTTATCTCGACTATTAAGTCTTTTAACAATACTCTTTATTTGCTTCCTCACTAAAGCCTGTGTCGGAACTGGAAATAAGTCGTGCCATTCCAAATCCAATAATAACTGATTTTCATCATACATTTGTGGATTTTGTAAATAATTTAACACGCCAGTTAAATCATCACTTCGTCGTTGCTTTATAGTTCCACTAAGGATGTTTTAATTTTTTTGGCAAGTGCTGAGTTTTTGCTAGACAGTTGTTTAATAAGAAATTTCAAAGCATAAATTAGCATCTCGCCGACAGATTGCTTCTACTGTCAATTTAATTGGGGTCAGCACATTAACAATTTTATTTACCAATTCAAAATCAACATCTTCTAAACAAATTGGATGATTGAGATCTATAAGAGCTTTTTGAATGCATGCTTTTAAAAGATAAAATCGCTCCAGCATTGTTAAAAGACTATTCCACCTGGTTTTACAGTCCAAAAGAAGTGACAACTCTTTTCCATGTTCAATTTTCACATATTTTTGAAGTACTGTTTCATTTTTCAATGGAGATCTTTTGAAATACACTACAACTTTGCGGATTTTCTTTATCAGCTTATTAATATTTTCATATTGTGTTAACTTTGGTACGTGTTCTGGCGCAAGATCATTTTGTGACATTACGATTAAACCTGATTCTGGACAGTCTAAGTCTTCTAAATGGTGTTCATCATCGCTGTCGTCCATATAATCAACAGTCACAGCTGGTTCATTTATAGTATCATCTGAGGTAGGGCTATCTTGCAAATTATTATGTTTTTCATAAAGCACATCACAGACCGCCAAATTGATACCATGTGCGAGACACAGTTGTTGTTCAGTGCAAACAAGCCGCCCCACCTATATCATAACATTCGGTCCATCGGTTACAATAGCCATGATGTCAGTTTCTAGGGAAATGTCAAATTTACTTAGACGCTCTTGCAATATACGAAGACAATTTTCAGCTGTCATACTATCGTAAATAGGAACAAGTCCTAAGTTCCAAAATTTTTTATATGAATGAACGTTGACCGCCATGTATCGTTTATTGGAAGTTGAAGTCCACTCGTCGAAAGAAAGACTAAATCTTTCACCTGCACTTTTCAAATGTTTTAATTCTGCAGTTACTTGCTTTCTGATTTTTTCACTGTAATTCATAACACGTTTTCGAACAGTGACAGCTGACTTTGGTAAATCCGTGTATTTTGCTAAGAGCAATTTTCTCAAATCATCTGAGGTTATGAATACACTGAATGGAAATCCATCTAATGCAATCATTCTTGCCAAAATATCATCCAGGCTATCGTCGGCACTTTTAGTAAAATAATCATCTAACTTTCGCTTGGCTGGCGGCGGTGCTGTGTTCAGATTTTCAGAATCTTGACTTGTTGAAGCTGATATAACCTTGATGTTAGGTTTTGATAACAAATGTGTATGTAATCCCTTAGTTGATCCACCCAAAGTCTTGAGGATGGCTGGGCATCGCTTACATTTAGCACTATTCCCGTCCTTCGCAACTAAATAATAACTCCACACTGACGTCGTATCATTGTCTTTTTATGTTTAACAAAGTCTCCCGCCATTTGAAATACTTAATTTCAGATAATTGACTTTTAAATTTTAATGACGTAGCCTACGTAACCCGTCACTGACAGAACAATAAATGAAAAAAATAAAACCGGATTTGCATATTTATACTTTCGTACAGGGAATCCCCGACGGGAAATACCCGCAACAATATTATGATATGAGATGATCGGGTGATTCCCCTGTTGGTTCGTTGGGGAATTACCTTAAGAGTATTGTATTAAAGTATTCAGAGTGGGGAAGTCCCTTCTAAGTTCTACGACAAACATATTATTAGGACTGTACCTGTCTAGTAAATAGTGGGTACCTAACTACCTACGTATTGTACGAGTTGCTTTTTGTCGTAATGTATTAAAATAATCTAGGCAAGGTTATTTTCAAGACGCAGCGGACTACGGAATACAAACTAGACTTGTTTGTGGCAATCCCAAAAATCCCGAGATTAGCCAAGTACAGTCCCGGGATTTTCGGGGCCAGAAAATGGTCGGGATCCCGGGATCCCAAATCTCGGGATCCCGGGATCCCGACCGTTTTCTTCTCTACCCACAGGTTGTAAAAAACCCAAAATAGTATCTTACATCACTGTTTTCAGTTTTGTTACGACATTGAAGGCTTGAATCACCTGATTGAGAAAATTATCGGTTTTGGAAGGCAATTATATATATGCAAGAAATTATTAAATAAAACTGACAATAGGAGAATATGTAGCATCCTTAGATCTAGCATCCCACTTGATAAGAGTGAGCAATAAGTAGGTATGTTTTAGATATAATAGTTACAATAACATGTGCATTCAATAAAAAAATAAATATAGACACGGTTTCATGTAAAAAGTATTCTTAATGTTTGATAGGAGGAAATGTGTAATTTGGTTATACAGAACAGCAATTGACTATCTGAATGATTTAGAAATCAGCCTTGAATCACTATGCTGCTATTTGAAAATTTTAAATAGATTAGAATACCTACTGAATTTTCATCTAGTTTTTAAGTGGCACAAAATAGCTTGATGGTGGTCATCATAATATTGAAGATTACTGCCTCTGTGGTCCATAGTGGTTGAGGTTTTTTCCTTAAGATCTAGTGAAGTGCATAGACTTTTGCCACAGGGTAGACAAAACTTCAAGAAACATAATGGCATCCCATGTTCTTCCTAGTTATTTACAACTTCTCTAAGACATTTTCAAGAGCTTTATTTATTTATTTAAATAATAAAAACAAACATCTTATATATACGTCACAGTAGACTACAAACTTAATTTTTGTTACAGCACTGATTATTCATCTCATTCTATGTGGGAGATTACAACACATATACATATAAAACACTTAACAAATTAACGCTTAGATCACTGAATAATTACATCGATGAATTGTATCGCCAACACTTGACTCGCCACCATGCGCTTCTCAGTCAAGATTGGAGTCTTATTACAATAGTGAGACAAATCAAATCAAAAAAACCATCTAACCAAAACCATCATCATGACTTACAGTGTTCGACTGGAAAACAGGCTTGGATAAAAAACATTTACCTGTTGAATTCCAGCTTCATAATTTCATTGTTTTTTACTTATACTTTTTTATATAGATTGGCATTGACAATGCTGTTATAAATATTTGGTAAAATTTCAGGATGAGAACAAGCAAGAAACATATCTTTTGGACCACTCATACCCTAGCAGTGATAACAGAAGTCTTACTGCCATATTGTATGGAGAACTTGGCATGAATGCATTTGCCGCCAAACATAAGATATTAGCAGCTTATGCTGACAGCGGGGCTATAAACTATGTTGTTAGATGGAACGTCAAGGTTAGTAATCTTGCAGATTTGTTTCTCTTCTATTTCTAATGACTTAAGTGGCGTAAATGACCAGCAAAGTAGGACTATAATGTTCACTTATTTTTAGTGGACAGACGCTAATAAAGCTAAGTATCTATTTTTGAAATTGAGGTCCTGGGTTCCATTAAAATATTTAACTTACTTGGACCTCAACATCTCGATAAATATCATATATTTTAACTTTTCATAAAATAGAATGAGTATCATACAAAAGGTGACAAAACACTAGGAGCATTGTCTAACAGTCAATTACTTTTTAGCCAAGAGGCAAACCAAAACTACGCTTATCAGGCTATGGAGTTGAGCTACAGTTGAAGAGCACCGAGTACAAGAGTCAAGATGACTCCACTCCCAAAGAGTCCGATGGCGGAGATGCTCCGTCGCCCTCAGAGGAAGAGGATGAAAATGATCCACAAAATCAAATAGATGGCTTTAATTTCGCTAGACTTAAGTAAGTATTATCTTAAGTTTTATTTTCATAATGAGAACAAGGCTATTATTACGGTAGATGGATATTATGTCTATTATTTAGCACTCATATGCTGCTGCCATATTGAATACTTATTAAATACAAGCTGCCACAAAGTTAATCCATTGATTCATTTAAGCAGAACAGGATGAAAATAATAAGGTGTATTTTCAGCAATCAGTGTTAAATTTTTAGCTCTTTTAGTGGCAATGGTCTTAATGACATATTTGTACTACCTAGGAACTTATTCCCTGCTCTCCGTACGCCTCTGGAGCGATTCAGGCGCCACCTGTCGGAGTCAAACGAGGAGCTGGCTCCGTTGAAAGTCTGGCAGATGCAGGCGCTGAGTATGCAAGCCGCAGTGGCGGTCGCTGATGCTCACGACTCGGGCGGTGACGAGGCATTGAAAGTGCTCACTTCTATTGCTCAAAATTTTCCAATGCAGGTAATATTTTAATGAACATACCAAAACTATGTTTTTATTAGTCAAGGAAAACTTATAAAATAAAATATTGTTTTTAAGGAGAGAAATGCGGTATCATGTAACCAAAATAAAGACTACTTATGTCTAAAAGTGGATAATGAAAATAAGTGTCTTGCTCGGACTTGTGTGCCTAAATGGATCCTCTATTAGGGTTTGCAATGCAGCCAGAAAAACGATAATGGTGGAGTACGACTATAAGTTAATAAATCATGCTTAGTTCTCTAACATAATTTTGCTATAATTGATTAGTGTTGTAGTAGTCTTGATTATTTTATAACCAGCTGTTACCCGCAGCTCCGACTGCGTCAAAAAGCAGCCTATGTTTGACCCCGGGTCTTCAACTATATTCATACAAAATTTCATTAAAATCCGTTCAGCGGTTTGGCTGTGAAAGCGTAACAGACAGACAGACTTTCGCATTTATAGTATGGATATAGATAGTATGGATGGATGGAAGTATGGATAACATCTGTCAAGTGCAAGTCTGACTCGCGCAGAAGGGTTCCGTAGCTTTATCTATAAAAACCACAAAGACATCATGTCTGTGGTAAGGGACATAAAATATTTATTTTATTCTGTTTACTAGTATTTGTTGTCAATAGTGGCAACAGAAATCCATCAGCTATAAAAATGAGATGAGATGTATCTATCTGTAGGCATCCTGGTGACAGACGGATAGACGGACGGACAGCGAAGTCTTAGTAATAGGGTCCAGTTTTACCCATTGGGTACCCTATTTTTTTATCTTTTGGTTGGTAATCCTAAAAATTATTAGATAGATATTTGTACTATAAAAAAAATATATTTTTGTCCAGACAAAATCTCTCATCCACATCAACGTGCCACGTTCATTCCGCGAAGAGGTCCTATACAACCAGGACGTGTGGGCGTCGTCTTTAGGTATCCGGCCTGCAGAACCTTTGCTGTTGGTGTCCGGAGCTCAATATGACGCTGAAGAAGTCGATGTTATGGCTTTGTTGGCTGCGCTGCGTGAAGACATTGGACCCATGAATACTCTACATGCGTTAGGTATGACATCGTGTTACCATTTACGAAATGGCATTTAGTAGAGTTGGTGAACCATATTTGTTTGCATTCAATTCTTCACTCATTTTATACTACCATTGATATCAGTAGTCTTTGCCTACCCCTACAGGAAAGCATAAAGGATAATGGAATAGCGGTGGAATGAAGTTATGTTAAACGAATAAGTATATATGTATCCTGTGTCTATTTGATTTTCTTTTAACAACTGTATTATCGGTTTTTGGTGCAAATAGATGATTGATTGATTTCCATATGTACTGTTTCCCGCAGCTCCGCCTGCGTCAAAAAGTAGCCTATATTTGACTCCGGGTCTTCAACTATATTCATACCAAATTTAATCAAAATCCGTTCAGCGGTTTGGCCGTGAAAGCGTAACAGACAGACAGACAGAAAAACAGACAGACAGAAAGACTTTCGCATTTATAATATTAGTATGGATTATTATGGAAGTATGGATTTGTAATATGTAAATTGACAATAATATTGAACATCGGCAACCACCCCACAAACATGTAAATAAGTAGGTGTGACAGAGGCAACACTCTACAAATTCGGAAAAATGCAATATTTTTGACCGCGTCATGTAGGATTAGGTGAGGTGAGAAGACACTCCTTCCAATGCAAAATCCAAATGAAATTTTCCAGGTCTCTCGAAGAAACTTATCAACACACTAATGTCTCTCGAACTCGGCGAGTCTTACACCTGGGAGGAGTATGGGCTGGACATCCGCGACTCAGCAATCACTTGGCTGAATGACTTGGAAGTCGACGAGCGGTACCGTCGCTGGCCCTCTTCCTATATGGAACTTTTGAGGCCCACTTACCCTGGAATGCTGAGGAATTTGAGGAGAAACATCTATAATTATGTAAGTATTGTACTGGTGGAAGTCGTTCCCTCCCACTGGCACTAAAAACTATAATTGTGTTTATTGTGCAAGTGGAAGGATTTGATTTCTCTCATTTCGTTTGATTCGTTCCTGTATTGACACTGCATATATGTCCCCATAGTGGATGTGTTCATACTTGGACAAGATATTTTTACGAAACAATATGTGGCGTTCCAAGAGTTTAGGTCCCACTTGGGTGGTATTGAGTTAAGGCTGTGTTCAGATAGTTAAATAGTTGGTTGATGATATGGAATAAAAAAATACAATTAACTTTATTCACATTTATTGAAAAAAAGTTCACACTTACAAAAATCAAATTGTTGGGAAATAGACATTAAAAGTTTAAACTATAATAGCTAGAGATGTAGTTGTCAGTTACATACATTATTATTTATTACAATAGAGCAAGATGTTTAGTATAAAATCAACTAATTATTTTGGCAACACTATCGAATAAAAAAATAGAAGCTTAAAACTAATTTAGTAAAAGGGTCCAGTTGACCGAAATTAGGTAATATTTCGCGTAAATGTAATGTAACACACATTTATTTTAGAATGTAGTGTAATGTATCAGGATATTATACAAAAACAGATTAAATTTACCTCATACTATAATACCACACATTACTAAAAAAAATATGTAATAGGTTCCAAAAGTCAGAATTGCATCTCAAATATTTTCTGACCTGCACATTGGACAAAATTAATAATCCATATCTTACTTGATTCCTATGATCGACTTCCTTGCATTATGAACAAGTTGGCGTTTTCCTAACACTCTTAATAGTTTGATTGGATAAAGAAGCAGCAACTGCTTCTAATACATTACTCAATTCAAATTTTTTTTTCATTGACTAGGAGAGAAAATGTCGTCTAAAAATCTTTAGATTCTTCATCGTCAAATTCACGCATTTTGTTATACAAATACTATTGCCTTCCTACAGTCATACAGTCTTTATACAGTCATGTATTTTAACTCATTATCATTATATAATTCAATTCCAATCCTACAATTGAGTATTGGTAACTGGTCCCTTTTCACTAAATAATAATTACAATTTTCTCACGTTGTGTACATGATTTAAAGACGTTAATTGAAAACGTAGCCCTTTGCATGTTGCATTAAAATCGCAAAATGCCAATTTTCCACATTTTTTTTACAAAATCTCAAACTAGAAAGTTTCCGAGATATTTGACAGGGCAGATTCTTCTGCCCAGTGGTTCACTCAATCATGTGCGTCTGTTTCTTGTTTCTTGTCAGTTTCCCCTTCCACCGAATTTCAAAGGATAATAACTTATTTATTTTTGAATGGATTGAAAAGCAATTCTTTCTGTTTTCGAATTCTGGTACTCAAATTTTGGTTTTGAGTAATAAAAAATAATCGAGTGGAATAGCCTATCATGCCTGAATAATAATTTGTGCAAATATAAGTATTAATTTATTTGTGCAAATGCTTATATCCTATTGACCCGTAATTCAGGTTCCTCGGATACCTAGCACGGTCAACAGTACTCCACAAATTATTATTACTTTACTATAAGTAAATATTGTTACTTACATCATTGTGTTATATAAATTTGTGCCGATTTTTGGTCAAATAAATAAATAAATTTAATTCTACAGGTAATAATAGTAGACCCCACATCGTTCCTATCCGGCGCTCCTCTGAAACTGGGAGACACTCTCATCCGGCACTCGACGCCCGTGCGAGTGGGACTGGTGATAGCACCCGGCACGTCTCCGCTCAACGCCGCCGTACGATCCGCTTTCAACTACGTGGCGCAAGAGAAGAACTCTAATAAGGAAGCCTTCTTCTTCCTAAGTGATGTAAGTAGAGTATTCAGGGATTGGATACCTGGAGGGCAATCGCGGTGTCGTTAACGTATTTACCAAAACCGGTTACCAAAGTTGGTAAATACGTTAATAAACCACGATTACCCTGTTGAAACGAACGAATTGAACGAGTGAAACGTCGGAAGTAAGAAGGTATTATATGCACTTACTCCTGTAATTTTATGTTTTGAATTGGTTAAAACCTGGTAAAAACTCACTCACTACTATTAGAGTTGTTCTCAGTATATAGAGTCGCACCACGTCGACGTTGTAACTAAGTTTCCAATTCATCCCTTTCTAACCTCAAATCAAAAATAATGGGTTTAACAGGTATCTATTTTATCAACTTCATAACAATAAGGCGAAACTATTTTTAAGTTTTTTTATATTTTCCATAAATTTTCTTAACAAAATTGTGATTTTTATTCGGGGTTTCGCTAAAAAAATTGAGTTATCAAATATAACTTAACGAGATACTGTTCGCAGTTTTCTGACCATTTTTCCCCAAGAGATTGGGCTGAAGTCGCCCTTTGAATTAAATTTGTTGTGTTCAATATTTTTTACTAGGTGCTAGTATGGTAAAAAACCCTAATTGAGAATCACTGATCTAAATGAACCAAGCCTAAAGTCTAATGGCGCGACTTCACATAGCGGTATTTGCCCAAATATTTGTCATGTTTTTACAAAATATCTCTTATTACGTATCTATTTTGGCAAAACGTGCAATGCCAAATATTCGGACAAACAGCGAAATTTGTCGTCGCACTATGAATTAATCATGGCATTTATTTTCAGCTACTGAACTTGAAAGACGTAACGCTAACCCTGGACGTGGTGAAGTCGCAACTACAAAAGTATGTCAGCTCAGGTTCCAGCATAGACGACATTGTGGCCGAAGACTCGGAGTACAACTTTGGCAGTCAGCTCGCTGAGGAGTTTGTTGCTAAGATCGGCACAAACACCTACCCACAGGTATGTTGCTTAGATTTAATAAATGATAACATTCTACAGATATTTATTTAAAATTTATTGTACAATACAATACAAAATTCTTCATTGCCAAGGTTATATAGCAAGTTTGTAATTGTATAAAATGCAATAGGGTATAAAAAAATGTATTTTAAATTATTTTTTAAACACTTAACTACGGTCGCGGGGCAAAAATAATTTTGTACGTTGACCTATGATTACCTGTCTCTGTTACTCCCGCATGATTATATTGCCGTCCTGCTTGCATAATAACCAAATGATCGAAGTCTATCCGAACAGGACGGCAACATAATACTCTCAGAGAACTCCGCGACGCAATTATATTGCCAAAAATAAATATAATTCTATTCAAACTGACGCAAATCCCGCACAAATTGCGATAAATAAAAATCGGTAGAAGTGCCCTACCGTGTGCCAAAGTTATTAAACGTTAACGTTAACTGGCCTGGTAATGACACTTCATGTATTCTTATTTCTGTGGGCGTCCCGCAATTCGTGCGGGATTCGGGTCAGTTTAAATTGAGCTTTACACTTCAAAAATTGAAACTAAAACATAGCGATTAATTTACGTAAAACAGCATACTCAAATCGAAATATTTCGCAATAACGAGAAACTTTTATTGATATAGGTGCTAATCAACGGGGTACCGCTTTGGGAAGAAGGTGCTGTAAATATGGCCTCCGTAGACGTGATAGAAGAGTCTCTAGTTTCGGCCCTATCCCGCCATACTGCGCGTCTGCAGCGCGCGGTGTTCCGAGGGGAACTGACGGACTCTGATGATGCTGTGGACTATCTTATGAAGCAGCCGCATGTCATGCCTAGGTATGTACTAGCACTCCCCGGACACTCCATACAACAAATGGCCAGTACGATACCTAATACGACTACATACGTACATGCTTCAATATGTGTGTGTTACTCGAGAGTTGGTATCTGCGGCATAGTCGTCGCAGTGGCCAGGCAGTCTAAGTGTCATCCTTGCATTGTTTTGCTCTTGATTTTTATCCTTTATTTGCTAGGTGGGGTGCGGTATCTGTTGGGAGGGTGAGCGTCCATTCTATACGTTAGTACTATTAATAATTATTTGATACTAGCTTCTTAATACACAAATTGAAAGTGGTTAATAGTGGTAATGGCAGGATTGGCAGGATTGTCTAGTTTTAAGTTTTTCAGTCCTTAGCCGCCTTTCAAAAATTTTCGCCTCAGGTTTGGTGTTAAGAGCTATTAATACTGTTTGGTAAATAGTGTTGCTAGTACCAAATAATTTTTTGATATGACTGTTTGAAAATGCACTAACTAGTTACAGCATCAAATTCCAATATGGATTTGCGACTTGCTCTTCCTCCTCCTTTTCAATAAAATAATTTATTTGTGGTAGGTTGAACCGTCGTATCCTGGGCTCGGAGGGGGCACATTACTTGGACTTGACCGGCGTCCCTTCGTCGAGCGAGTTGTTCTCTGAAGACAAAGTGCACAAGCTCATGCATTTGTCTGGTAAGTGCAGTTTTATTAATGCGTACTTTAGTTTTAGAACTACTATCCGGCAGTTAGATGAGTATAGATGCGGTGTAATGATCTACATAGATCAGTCAATATTCGCCCATACATCGATGTGCTTATCGAACCTTGCAATTGTAACGAATTAGACGAAACGATGGAAATCATTCCCTCTTACTCACATTACATACAAGGCTATAATGTGCGAGTGGGATGGAACGATTCCCATTGTTTTAATTGGTTTTGTATTAGGCACGCGGGTTATATTAGATTTGTGTTCCTAGGTCGTGACGCCCTGGCGACTGCGTTGCCTCTTCTAAAATACTTCACCAAACCCGGGAAAGCTGACAAGGTGACGCAGACCATTTGGATCGCGGGAGATCTTAACGAAAAATCCTCTAGAGACCTGCTGAGGAACGCCATTACATTTATGGTAAGAATTTATTTTTTTAAACTAGTTGTATCCGTCTTTTGAGGTCCCATGGAGAGCACCGAAATAGACTAAAAGAATATCAGAGGCCCGACTTTTTGACTATTATACATCTTGTCATAATATATTTAATTTCGTTTTTTTTTTTTTTCTATGGTGCAATGAGTTTTTGCTTACTTTCTCGTTGTCATTATTATTTCTTGAAGTATCTAAGACATATTCATTATTGCTGAACCGGTAAAATTATGTGATTGGAATGAGGCAAAAGATTGTAAAATACCACATGGTTTTGTACAGATTGTCTTCATGCAAAAACTTGGTTTTTTCGGCAATTTTGTTAATGACTCCATCGTAAACCCAAACTATGATTTTGCCCAATTCGATGTCGATCTGGGGCATTAGTAAAATCAACCTTGTCAAGCTCTTCAATATTTACCACGCAAAGGGAAAATCCATACGACTTCAGGAGAGACTAGGACAAAGTTTATAAGATAATGACATTTTTACATTCATCATGTAAGAGACAGAACTTTAATTTAATATTTTATAAACTTTAGTTTATAATTTGTTCAGCGTGAAACGGGCGGAGTTCGAGTAGCGTTTATTCCGAACGTGGATGGTTCCGGTGCTGACCAATCTTTGAATAAAGTGGTTCTGGCTGCGGTCACAATTCTAGAGCCAAGTAAAGCTACGAAATACGTCGCCCAGCTGTTGGAAGATGAAGGCTGTCATGAGAGGAAGGACTGTGACATACTGGTTAGTATACTAGCTGTCGAACTATAGAAGGTGGATGTTTCTGGTGTGAATCAGATCAAAGTCAAAACATTTATTGCTATAGTTATAAAGGTTGTTTTTCAACAACTCAGTACAAATTCACGGCAAGAACCCTGTAAGGACCCTGCAAACTATCCTTTCATTTTTATATAGTCAGCTGATTATTCATTATATCTGCTTAACTTTAGGCCCCTAACTAACCTTCAATATTTTTGACGAAATTTGTTTAGTTTATGTTTCACCAATTTTTTTATCAACTACCTGAAGTTTTTGCGACATATCGAGGTCTTATTTATTGAACATAGTATTTTATAACTTAAAAACTGATTACATGTATAACTATAATCGTATTTCCCTACAGCCAGAACTAGTCCCCGCCCTTAACAAATACGAGTGGGTACTGAAGGCGTCGCGAGTGTTGTGCGCACGCAGCTTCAAGCTTCGAGCGTCGCAGCGCGCGGTCGTTCACAACGCGAGGGTCATTGGCCCTTTCAACGATGAGGAGCCGTTCACGCTTGACGATTTTATGCTCCTTGAGAGGTGAGCTTGATGATATCACAGATTATAGAATATATATGCTTTACAGATACCCGCCATACATTGAAACGCGCCAACTTTCTTGGTTACTCATTGGGCACGCTCATACAAAATCGTCGTTACGTCATCTGTCAAAAACATGAGAGGTTGTACCATAATTAACTTTATCTAATCTCACACTAAAATGTAAAGATTAAAAAAATAAAAACAGAACGTAAATGTCAGTCATTCTACACATGACATCGTAACATAAAATTAAAAATTATGATACAGTTAGTATGAACAACTGTATCATATAACTTTTTTTTCATTAAAGTACAGTTTGATCTGGACCACAAAGGTTCCAGTGCAGTTTTTCTACATTGTAACCTCCTTGGTTCTTTATAATTTGTGGACGCGGCCAACACGCGTGCTCCATCAGGATCAGCACTGGATTCCATTTTCAAATTTGATTCTGTTTTTAAAAATGTATGAAAACGTAGAGATGCTGAAGAAAATTTTACACCATTTTTTATTATTTACCTAACTTTATGAGGTTAGATAAAGTAGTGTATGAAACTGCACATAATTAGGTCTTACAATTCTCGTGTAATGCTATAAAAAGAACCCTTATTATGCAACAGTTTCATAAACTACTATTTTAAATATAGCACTAAATCAACTTGTGATAGAATGTCGGTCCCATTGCCTAAGAAAAATAATTAGTTCCCGATGATATTTATTTAGTGAGTTTATAATCCTATATAGCTACCAAGTGGCGACTCGAAGAAGGATCGAGATAGACAAAGGCTGCATTGCAATTTTCTTCTTCTTAGCGAGTCAATTGTGGATAATTAAATTTGTGAAAACCATTCCGCCACTAACAACGCCAACGTTAAGGTCTCTAAGAGAGCAGTGCCATGTTTATAGTTACATGTTACAAGAACTATTCCACAAGTTGTTGAAAATTATGTTCATCAAAAATACAATAATTACAAGCTCACAAGTCTACAAATTTACAAATTATAAGAGTATTTTCTACAAGTTTTTAAAAGACGCGTTTATCAAAAAAAAAAAAGTCTACACATGTAGGTTATTACTCGTGATCAGCGCTAATATACCTAAAACTTAATTTTTATTCCTACGAAAGAATAATAATAAGTTACTTAAAGTTGTTTTTATGAATTGTTCAATCCCGGGAAGGAGGGTTACATAATAATTCATGAAGGAATATTCATATTATTCTTTCTAGGAAAGTAGTTTAGGTATATAAGCGCCCGATTATCCGATCACTGGTTATTACACTTGTAATTTTGATTCACAAGACATTTAAAAATATAGAATAGTTTTAAACTGGGTAATGAATCTGAGAGTGAAAATAAAACGGTGTTTTATTTTGAATGGATCCTTAAGTGAATTTTGTATGTTATATACTTTATTAGCTTCATATGGCCATTACATTCATTCTATTTACTTTAAACACGCTTTTTAGTAAAAAGTGGCATTTGTTATTTCGAGCTCCTCCGTGCGTCTGAAGACACTTATTAATTTTTACCTACATAGTGATATACGCGCGAAAGAGACAAATCTAATGACGACCTATTTGTCATAATCAGTTCAAAGGAAAAAATGTTAACCTTACTAGCTGTGCCCGCGGCTTCGCCCGCGTGGAATTCCGTTTGTGTCACGGAAAAAGTAGCCTATGTCACTCTCCAGGTCACCAACTATCTCCACACAAAAAATCACATCAATCAGTTGCTCCGTTTTAACGTGAAAGAAGGACAAACAAACAAACACACTTTTACATTTATAATATTAGTATGGATTTTTTGGCTTCATCGTAGTCAGGTAAAAAACAAAACGTTTTATGTGCGAAGTTTAATAACTCTTCGTCATTATATGAATCTGACCCCATTTGTAAATTAGAAGCAACAATGTACTGTAGGCTGAATCGATTACAAGAACACAAGTGATTTCACTTGTAGCTTGTAACTTACACGTGTAGTTTGGATAAACGCTTTTTATACTATTACAAAATACAAATTTACAAGAAAATCGCTTGTAATACAAGTCTTGTAAGTTTCGATAAACAGGGCACAGGTGGCTTGGTATTCAGGGAAAGAAAATAATACGCCATAGTCTGGGGAGAGACACCATAACGGCAGGAATTCTCTGATGTGAAGCCCCACGTAAACATGTTTTCCTTGCTTCGGCTGACCTAGGTTCGAAATCTGTTCAAAGACTTTGAGACTTTTTAAATGAAGATATTTAAAAAAAATGGGGGGAAATGCCTTCAAAGCGTGAACGGTAGGAAAAAAATGTGACCTTTGCACAGCAGTGGGATAAAATAGTTAAAAAACACTACTTTGTTATCGGCAGTTAGGTTAGTTGTTTGTTGCTGTTGAAGTTAGGTGTCAAAGTACTTTTTCGAAATCGAAGGCATGTAAAGTTTTTGTACAATATTTGAATGCCATAATTTGGTTGAAATAACAGGTATAGCAACCAGGTGTACGGTGACAAAATATCTGAAGTGCTGGACAAGAAGAAGACCTCAAAGAATGAAGTATTCCAAGACGATGATGGTTAGTTTTAGAACTTATTATTGTTGTTATTTTACATTTGCTTTTGGATTGGAGAGTTTGACATGGAGACTAATTCATGAATTCTGCATGCATTGAAGATATTTTTAATGTAGTGGTTGTTTTCAGCCAAGACTTGATATGTGAAATGAAAAGTTCTGTTAGATGGAGTAACCAACTGTCAAAATTACTGAGTTGACTGACTGACAGTAGATATTTGTAAAATATACATTTACTAGCAAACATTAATAATGTTTCTCAATTTATTAGATTCAGAAGAAGACAGTGGACCTTTAAACGTTGAGACACGTTTGAAGGTTCTGTCAGTGTTGGGAGGACGGAAACCTCGCACGCGGACTGCGATGCCTTCAGGACTACGCACAGAACATTCCGTGGTCACACTTCCTCCGACCAATGCCAATGAAGCTGCCGTTGAAGTGAGTACCTATCTATATAACTGTGATTGTTAGACTACTTGTTATGAGAGGATGGTGGTTCAATGTGTGGAGACTCGTTTGAAGGTTCTTTCAGTATTGGGCGAAAGGAAACCTCGCGTGCGGACTGCCGTCAGGACTACGTGTATTTAAGGTTGCCATTAATACAAAAAAGGAGGAGCTTATCACAATTCAAAATGCACCTAAGTCTGGTTTCAAAAGTGCTGGCCGTCGATGCCGAAGACTGTGCGAAGTGGAAAGAGAAAAACTGGAAAGCGGACCCTAAGCTCTACCAAATAACTAACTAGCTGAGAACGCAACCACTTTACCGTTGCTATGTAACACTAACGTTATGATAACGTTTACTAAATGCGAAAAGGGCCCCATTTATACGACCAAACTGATTCCTATTCCTTTCAGGTACTCCTAATCTTTACCTTAAAAACATAAAATAGTTCACTTTAACTTTCGTTTAATTGTTTCCAGTTTGGTTAGGACATTGCAGGCTTGTATCACCTGGTTGTTTGATAATAATGATTCTATGCTTGTGAAGGCAAGTTAAGCCGTTGCTCAGAAAGTTTTTAGAATTGGCAAGTTATATTTGAAATGAGTTGGTTTACGGAACTCTCAAAAGGTGCTATGTTCCAACTATTTTTAAAGTTGGACAACTGCCCCTATTAAAGATCCTTGGTCCAACTAGTTGGACAGAGCAGTTGAACCACTTCCCCGGAATGAGTCCTGACTGCCATTCGGTAGTCGTTAAAGGAACCACGGCAGAGGCTGAAAGGCGGTTTCGTAAAACTGAAGCCAGTGTTTACACGGTAGACTAGCTGACCCGGCGAACTTCGTTCCGCCTAACAGACGATTCTTTAATTTTTTTGTTTTTTTTTTTATGTGGTGGCATGCACGTGAGCTGCGCGCGGTACTGGACAATACTTGGACATTGCAACATTACTTCATTTTTCTAAAATAAAAGAATTTTTCTAAAATAAACGTAGCCTAAGTTACTTCTTATTACATCAGCTACCTGCCAATAAAACTCCCGTCAAAATCGGTCCAGCCATTTCAGAGATTAGCCGGAACAAACAGACAGACAGACAAAAATTGTAAAAAATGTTATTTTGGCGCATGTACCGTATTCATATGCATGTAGTAAAAAACGGTTATTTTAATATTACAGACACTCCAATTTTATTTATATGTATAGATGTATAGAACATGTATAGATTGGGCATGTAACCCACTC
Source organism: Euzophera pinguis (assembly GCA_947363495.1). Lineage (NCBI taxonomy): Eukaryota > Metazoa > Arthropoda > Insecta > Lepidoptera > Pyralidae > Euzophera > Euzophera pinguis. The sequence continues at coordinate 8,291,429 of OX376157.1, read as the reverse complement.
GATCTGAATGAATGAATTGATCACAGATCGTGGCAGTACTAGAGCCTGCGTCAATAGCAGCTCAGCGTTTGGCCCCTCTATTGCTGCTGCTACGGAAGGTGATCAACTGCCGCGTCAAGCTGTTCCTCAACCCTCAGGACAAGAACTCTGACATGCCGCTAAAGAGGTATTTAATAGCTCTTATCATTTGTTTTCTTTAAAATTTTAGATTCGTCGATATTTTTTTTGAAGAAATTCCGTCGAGTCCTAAAATAATTTTGTGTCAAGTCCGTATCAAAAAAATAAATAATCTTTTAAATGTGATATAGTATAAAATGTAACTCTATTTAAAATTCTTTAATTGAAGATTATTTCGATGGAAATAGTTCATTCAAACGTAGGCGAAATCTCAGACAAAAGCTAGTGTTTTATTTTTATCGACACATATTTCAACACGGTATTTCACCCAATATATTTAAAACATCTTCATCATCCTAGCGTTTTCTCGGTTGTACCCTCAGCTGCTTACTTCGGAGCCCAAAGTCCGCTTTCCTATTCTTACAACAAAAATAATTGTATAATGCACAACAATCCCTGAGAATCATTTTACATACTATTGAAAACCGCCACAGAAATAGTTTCGCAGATTTTAAGTTAAACTAGAACAAGCAGACAAAGACTTCAATTTATAATACGTATGTACAGTCACGTGAATTAACATATATACAATTGTATTCAATTTTAGACCTTGTTTATACATTTTAATGCACGTGACTGTACAGATATAGAAGTTGTGTAATTTGTACAGTTTCTACCGCTACGTGCTGGAGCCGGAGCTAACATTTACGCCATCTGGCGCTCTGAGCGGAGGGGCCCTAGCGCGGTTTTCTCGCTTGCCGCACGCACCGCTGCTGTCCATGGAACTACGCACCCCTCCCAACTGGCTCGTCGAATGTGTCAAGTCTGTCTACGATCTCGATAATATACGGCTGGCTGATGTTGATACTCTTGTGCACAGGTCAGTATTTCTGTCTATACGGTTGGATCAAAGGCTAGGGTGTAAACAAAGGTAATATTGTGTAATTATCGTGCCGTTGCTGTCCATGGAAATAGGTACTCCGCCCAACTGGCTTGTCGAATGTGTGAATTCTATTATAAGATCTCGATAATATACTTATTTCTCTTTTAGAAAAATTTATATGATTGAATAAATTAAAAATTTGTCCTTTTTAGCACGTTTTCCAAACATTTATTTTCAAATATACATATAGAATTGCTTCTGTTTAACAGTGAATTCGAGTTAGAGTACCTGTTGCTGGAAGGCCACGCGTGGGACACCACGCTGGGCACGCCCCCCCGCGGCTTGCAGCTCGTTCTTGGCACTCGCGAGAAGCCGGAGCTCATGGACACCATTGTGATGGCCAACCTCGGCTACTTCCAGCTGAAGGCCAACCCTGGCGCCTGGATACTGCGCCTTAGGCCGGGACGATCCGACGACATCTATGAGATTGTTGGGTGAGTGTTCAAGGTCTATTTTCATGTGTATTGCAGCTCACTCTTGGCACTGCGAGAAGCCGGAGCTCATGGACACCATCGTGATGGCCAACCTCGGCTACTTCCAGCTGAAGGCCAACCCTGGCGCCTTGATACTGCGCCTTCGGCCGGGACGATCCGACGACATCTATGAGATTGTCGGGTAAACGTTTGTGAAGATATCGGCACTCGAGGCCGGTAGATAAAGCAGGACAACCCTAGTTTTACGTCCCTTACTGTGATGGCTCAGTGCCCCAAAAAGGATCTTGGCCTACTGCGACACTAGAGATCTCCACTGTTGTTCTCTGTTTAGTGCAACCTCATGGCAGTCTGCTCTTTGCAGGGGTTCTAGGTCTTTCATTGTTTTGTCTCTAGCGGTAACTGGGACGACCGACGTAGCTTTACATTAACATGACTATATTATTTCAGTCTAAATAGCAGCGACAGCAGTAATTTTGACATTGCATATTTACTATGTTGTGTATAAGAATCGGATAATATTAATACCTGTGATATTTCTATTATTGCAGGTGTATGTAAGTATTTAAAAACATTTTTTTTTTGTTTATACCATAGATAAAATTTAATTCATATTGAGTAGGTTACATGGTCAATCTACCCTGAATGCCCTGGTGTTAGAATTGACAGTCGGGATCCATGACTTGAAGCGTCTTCCGAAGCGAATCATCATTAAGTATTATTAGACACAGGTGATTCAAGCCTGCAATGTCCTAGCTAAACAAACTGGAAACAACTGGACCTACGGGTCTAATGACACTGGACTACAAAGGCAGTTTAATTCATTTCTGATAATACTTTAATTCCACTTCTATACGCAGCGACCCATAGGGATAACTCACTTTCACCTATTACTCCAAACAACACTGTACGAGAGTAAATAGGTTACGGTGACCAAGTTCTCATCATTCTTTTTGCCAACGTAGTAGCAGAAGTAATATAAAAATCTTATCGAAGCTTAATCACAATTTGTTCGTCTGTCCGTTCAGCCACGAAAACACAGACACGCCAGCGGGCAGTGAAGACATCGAGGTGCTGATGAGTTCGTTCCGCAGTCACGTGATCAAACTGCGAGTCCAGAAGAAGCCGGAGAAGCAGCATTTGGAGCTGCTGGCCGAGAGCGACGACGCTAACACGGGCGGCATTTGGAACTCCATCGCGAGGTAAGTTTTTGCATTTCTCATTAATAAAAAAAAAATGTGTATGTGTATTATTGATTGAACATTTAACTTTGAATATAGCCTGGAATAGTTTAAGTGAAGTTCGATCTTAATTATCAATGGCTTATCGAAGAGATTTAATAATTAACAAAACAGTATAACTCATGGCAACACCCCGCAGTCCGCACTTTATAACACCAGACAAAACAAAATATCGATACGACTTTTATCGACATTTTTCCCTGGTCTGGCGTTATCTCACTAATTGTCTCATTCTTTTTAGAGTAAGGTCCTGCGGGTCTAAAATCGTCACTTTGCGCGAATCACAATATGAATGACAATTGCAAATCCTAAAATGGCCATAATTTGGCAGTTCATAAAATGAATCACGACAAATTCATTTTATGCAATTCTGCTGTTGGACAGTTTTCTATGGAATTTCGTAAAATGGGTCACTTTTGCGGAATTGCTTTTATGTCAAACAGCAGAATCATAAAAAGTTACTCTTCAGCAACATCTACAATAGGCTACTTGACTGCATTCATACTTTGGCAATATTTGGCAGTATAGATACTATAGATAATAATAATATTCATGTACCTTCTAGAATTTGGTGCAATAAAGAGTTATTTATTATTATTTATAAGGTGCGGACTGCGTTGTATTGCCATGAGTTATATGTTTTGTTAATTATTAAATCTCTGAAGATGAGGCATGGATAATAATATTAATATGGAAGTAAGGATTATTGGAGTAGACAATAGTTAATCTGATCTTTTTATACATGTGGATAAATTGAACGTTCGGAAATAGAAAAAAATATAAATTCTTTGAGTTATTTCAGTTCGTTCGGCGGCGGCGAAGACCAAGAAAGCCAGGACGAGACCATCAACGTGTTCTCGGTGGCATCCGGACATCTTTACGAGAGGTTCCTCCGCATCATGATGCTGTCTGTCCTAAAGAATACCAAGTCGCCTGTCAAGTTCTGGTTCCTAAAGAATTATCTTAGTCCGTCGCTCAAGGTATGTCTAAAGATTGTTGTAGTTTTTTTAGTCGATATCTGAACATGAAAGATTATTATTTGTTTATTATTAGTTCACACGCGTTAAATTCTTAAACTTTGTGAAATACTTTTTGCTCTTTACAAACTTGGTTATCGAAGTTATTTTCGAGGAAGTGAAAATAGCTTCTCTACGTAAAAATTTTTATTATCGGTTTTACAGGTGTACAAGTTTGAAAGGTTTTATACGAGAGCAGATTGTTTGCCTTCGAATCGCTCACTTGAATCAGTAGTCTTTAATTATCACTCGCTACATACGTGATTTAATTTTACTCCGCTTCTACCCGATTCGGAGACTCGCGGAAAAAGTTCTCACGTGTTAACTATTACACATTCCATAGTAATTTTATTATTTCTCAGGACATTCTACCATACATGGCGCGTGAATACGGTTTCGAATACGAACTGGTTCAGTACCAATGGCCGCGGTGGTTGCAGCGACAACGCGATCGCCAGCGCACCATTTGGGGGTACAAGATTCTGTTCCTCGATGTGTTGTTCCCGCTACATGTTAAGAAGATTATATTTGTTGATGCTGATCAGGTGAATATCGTCATGGCTTTGCACTAAGGTTTTAGGTAAATCTAGTTTCATACCAATAGTCTAGTTACAAGTTCACAATTCGGTGGTTACTGTACCTCGATGTAGTCTGCTACATGTCAGAATATCATATTCGTTTATACATTTGTAATAACGTTCAAGGTCATACTCTTTGTAACTAAGTGTATAAAATTAACCTAATGCCTTTGTGGAAAAAATACAGGTATTTTTTTTTGTACCTACGAGTAGTTCTGGCACATGCTCTTTCCGCCCATTGTCAAGGATAAGATAACTTCCTACAATTTTTTCCTTTATTGATGTTATTTGCAGATTGTTCGTGCAGACCTGAAGGAGTTGGTAGAGTTGGATTTGGGTGGCGCTCCGTACGGTTACACACCCTTCTGCGACAGTAGAAAAGAGATGGAAGGTTTTCGGTAAGTTCGCTCTCAGATGGTAATGCTGCTGCCGCCAGTTCTTTGCATTCCTTAGGCTCAATTCATACTAGCGCACAGTTGAAACGCGTCAAATGAACAGAGTAAGTTTAGCTTTATTTGTCTCCGCAACTATATGCACACATTCTTTCTGGAATAAAAAGATGACGCGTGAATTCGCAGTTTTGACACAATTCGCTCGTCTATCCTCCTCTGTTTCACCTCAAATCTGATTACTACGCCAGGTTCTGGAAGCAGGGTTACTGGCGCAACCACCTGCAAGGCCGCAGCTACCACATCAGCGCGCTGTACGTGGTGGACCTCAAGCGGTTCCGACGCATCGCAGCCGGAGACAGGCTCAGGGGGCAGTACCAGGCGCTCAGTCAGGACCCCAACAGTCTCTCTAACTTGGGTAGGTCGTTGTTGCTAGTATCAAGAATCAGAATTAAAACCCTGCCACCATCCATGGAATACAGTCAGCACTCATGAGTGAAATGCAACATGTATGTTTTTAAATGGTGCAATAAAGTATTCATTCATGCTTAAAATATAGTGACATTGACGCCAAGAGTAAAATTTGCTTTAAATTTACCCTCGTATTTTCATATTAATTTATTAAGCTGATGTTAACAAAAATGTTTTTAACGCTTAATATCGAATATAGGTAGGGACGAAACATGTTTAGCTAACACGTGGTTAATAAATTATTTTTAATACGACGGTAAATTAAAAGCAATTTTACTTTTTGCGACAGTGTCACTATATTTAAAGCATGAATGAATACTTTATTGCACCATTTTACAAACAAGAGAAATACATACATACATGCCATGAAGATGAAGCCGATCATGAAGTTTTAAAATGGATTGACAGCCTCTCCTTCTGTATATGACTTTGCTGCAATACACCATTTGCAAAAAGTAATGTCACTAACGCAAAATCGTTCATCTCTATTTCCGTCGTGTTATAAAAACACAAAAATGCGCTTGTTTTCACGTATGAGGAAGAATTCGTTCACCTCAATAACCTAAGGAACGTTTGGAGTGATAATATTGTTCCAAAATGATGAAATGTTCTACAACCATGAAGTCACGAAATATTAAGCTACTTAAGGCACTTCCACGTATTCTTATTTCTGTGGCCGTTCTGCGTCTCGCGCGGAATTCGTGTCAGTTTGAATTTACTTTATTCCAATATCATAGTCTGGATCATAGCAGCTTATTTTTTTGCAGATCAAGATTTACCTAACAACATGATCCATCAAGTTGCAATAAAATCGTTGCCACAGGAATGGCTCTGGTGCGAAACGTGGTGCGATGAAAACTCCAAGAAATACGCCAAGACTATTGATTTAGTGAGTAGTTTTTGTGGTTTACTGTTTTGTTCGATATACCTAACTCATTAAAGAAAATAATATTTGCGTTAAAATTTTTCATACACTTTAAATTCCTTTTCAAGTTCAAATAAATGGAACTCTTGGGGGCCGATTCTCGCGCATTTACAGAAAAGTGTAATCGAGATTACTCAGAAAAACATGGCGTCTGACTGCAGAAACGCGTGTACGTCTGCTATTTTTTCAACATATCTCGCATTCGACTTTCTATCTTAAAGCGCGAGAATCGGCGCCTTGGTCAACTACCAATGGCTACGTACAAATATTTCCCTTTCATCATAACGTTTTGTCTTATCCATATATCTGCTATTGATTAATATGATGGACTTTCCCAATGGACTAATCCTAACATTTATTGTTGCAGTGTAATAACCCAATGACAAAGGAGGCCAAGCTATCGGCTGCCATGCGCATCGTTCCCGAATGGAAGAAGTACGACGAAGAGGTCCGCGCTCTGCAGGCCCGCGTGCAACGAGGACTGTACCACACCACTGACGCGGAACAGGTATAGGAATCGCTACTACTTATAGCCACACTATCGCGATAATGCGAAGCTTTGTGTTGCGATTGCGACACGTTTGGCCAAAGAATTCGATCTGTCGCTAATCATGTTCGCATCAACGACGCGACACGAATCTTCACGTTCAAGTGTGGCCACCGCACCATTACAGTGCAGCGGCATATTAGTTGATTTAAGTGTGAACGGGATTAACCTATACGTAGCATGTTTATGGGTATGACTTCGTCCCGCTCACATTAAGGCAAACAACAATAGTACAATACACGACTTATAAGTTAATAAGTCGTGTATTGTATTATTGTTGTTTTAGTAGACTGACAATAGTGTAACTAAAAAAACTCAAGTTTGAATAAGTGTACAAAGAATCTGATAGCATCTCACATGAGTAATTTTCAAACTACACTTGCTCGGAAAGTACACTCATACTTACTCATGGACGGGGTAGAAAGTACGTCATTCTTCCCGCCAAAAATTATTATATTACATTACTGACCGTTATTTGATATTTCAATTCTTTTTTGACATTGACAGTTAAAATTCTCAGAAGGAATGCCAGAATACGTGGGGCGCACTATAAGTTTCCGGAATGAATATGAAAAAATACTATTAAAGGTACAAAATTAATTTATTGTTTTTCAAAATAATCTCCCTTGGCGTCTATGCACTTTTTCATTCGATGAAACCAGTTTTGAAAACTTTTGTGCCACTCCTCTGTGGTGACCTCTGAAACGTGTTTTTCATACTCCTCGACAGCCTCTTCTGGTGATGAAAATCGTTGACCGCGTAATTGGTTCTTAATTTTTGGGAACAGAAAAAAGTCACAAGGTGCCTGGTCGGGACTGTATGCAGGATGACTCATGAGTTCTACATTTTTCGCCTTCAAAAAGTCGTTTGTCTGTCTGGCCGTGTGAGAACTAGCATTGTCGTGGTGCAGGATGATACGGTGTTTACGGTTATTTTTACGGAGTTCGTCAATAACTTCCGGCAAACAAATGGTCGTGTACCAGTCACTATTCACTGTACGACGATTCTCTAAAGCAACAGTAGCCACGTGTCCAGTTTTATTAAAAAAAAGAAGCAATCATCCGCTTAGATGCACTTTTCACGCGCGCCACTTTGGTTGGTTTCGGCTCATCTTGAAAGACCCATACGCTCGATTGCTGCTTTGTTTTGGGATCGTAGCAATAAATCCATATTTCGTCACCTGTTACTATGTCCCACACCAAATTTGACGCACCTTCGTTGAATCTGGTAAGCATGGCACTGCACCAAGTGACGCGGTCCGTTTTTTGAGCCTCTGTCAAGTTGTGTGGGATTCACCGCGAGCACAGCTTTCTCACACCCAAATGTTTGTGTAGGATTAATTGTATTTGACTCATGCCTATTTCTAAGGATGCGCGAATTTCATGGTAGGTCACATGCCTGTCTGTTTCAATCATACGGCGCACAGCATTGATGTTTTTGTTGGTCACAGCGGTGGACGGCCGACCATCGCGAGATTCGTCACTGAGATTGATACGACCACGCTTGAATTCTGCAAACCAGCTATAAACAGTTGTCTTGCATGGTGCTTCATTGCCAAAAGCTGTTTCAAGCCGAGCGATGCTCTGTTGAGCTGTCAAATTACACTTAAAATCGTAGAAAATCATACTACGAAAATTTTCCCGAGTTAAATCCATGTTGATGCAGACACACAATTTTTTAAATGGCGCCACAAGGTAAAAACAAAAGACAGTCAGATGAAACAAACTGCATTCTACAGCCAAAGAGTTCTATTTTCAAATGTTGCAATAAATTTTTAAATATTGTTTATGTAAGTGGCCAGTTCCGGAAACTTACAGTGCGCCCTATGTAAAAAAATATATATCAAATTTCAAACAAATGATACTGAATGCTTGATGCCTTTGCATTTTTACTTTTTAATTTTAGATTGGCGTGTCATAGTATATTTTCCAAGACTTCAAAGTTTAAATTTACTTATCAATTGTTGATTTTCTTTAACAATCGGTTTATTGATGATATTGTTTTTTTTTCGTTATAAGTTTTTTCGTTGAAGAATATTTATTTTGACTTTAATTTGTTGTTCACAGGAAATCGACAGTCCCCATCACGAAGATATTCAACATGAACACCACATAAGTGAGTAATATTTTTCAGTAGCTTTTTCGTCGAATTTATCATTGTAGATTCAGTTATCAAACTGGTTTTTATTTCTATTTCAGAAAAAGACCACGATCAACATACGGAGTTATGATCTACTAAATTTTGTTACAATTTAGTATAATAATTTAATGTTGACCGTTATATTTTATGTGATATGTAAGAGAATGTTGTGAAACTAATGAGTATGTGTCATTTTAATTGCGCGCTCAATTTGTAAATGACGGATGTAGATTCTGTATGATAACGGTGAATGAGTGATATATTTTCTCTAAATGGTGGATGAGTGCCATCTTTCTGTATTTCGAGAAGTATGCTTCAAACTTAATGATATTTTTTATACGTTTGAATTAGACAAAAAAATAATTAACAATTTTGAATTATATTTCAAATCCACCGAGATTCGTAATAATTGAAATACTTTTTCAAACAGCTTAGTTCAATTTTTGTAAAATAAAAAAAATGTAATTACTAAGAAAAAGTGATGTGATGTTGATGTGTTAGATTAGACGATAAGAGGACAAAGACTTTTTTTTAAATAGCTTGTCATTTCTTTTTTGCAATTATTTTAATGAATCAAACGTGCTTAATGATGATTTTCGTTATAAATAATTCCATTATAGTTAAGAATAACTTGAAGATCTCAATGAGTGCGTTTCTCTACCACCTGCATCCCTTTACGTAGATATTTCGCGAGTTATTGTGGGCAATTTCTTCCAACTAGTTCAACTACTTTTTCGCATATAAATTTATATGTAAACTAGATATTTGAACTGCTAGGTCATTAGAATTAGTTTTGTTGTGTTTTTACTATTAAGAGTTTTTTTACTCTAAATGCGAGGTAAAATAGTCACTCACCAAATCAAAAGTAATAAAATACGATAATTTCTGTAAATACAATCCTTACACACGTCAAACACTGCTTTTTATTTATTTCTCCACAAATTAATCAGATTTTTCCTCTGTTTACCTAAAGCCAAAACTTATGAATTAAAGGTAAATACAGTAAATAAAAGAATTATTACTTCTAAGTACGAATTTTATTTACAACGGATATAAATAAATTATACACCTAAGCATCTTCATATAAGACATCTACTATACTACTACAATAGTCTAAGATGAAAAACATGAATTATTTTAATTACAATTTAATTTGAAGATACAAAAAGCTGATTTTTCTACAAAAATATGTACAGAGATATTTGCAAACAAAGCCTTACTAGTAGCGTCACATTAATATTATTATTTAAACACGTTATTGTCAAGACGAATGCTACTCTATTAATATCCGTGCCCGTTAAAGGACACTTCTTCAAATAAATAGATGAGATACTACTCTAAGTACAGCGATATAAAGCTCAATATCTATGTCGTTCGCTAACAACTTTATCTTCTAAGCTACGCTAATATTAAGATTGAAAAGAGTTTTTACACCTTGTTGAGTAAATTTTAAATGACTAGTTATTTTATTTTTATGTGACCACAGAAGCTAAGGTATTTTGGTGTACATTTATCTTTGGTTTTTAAAAGATTCTTGCATTTTTATGAATTTAGCAGCTTGCTAGTCTTACCAACTGATAATTAGAAAAGACACTACATACTTTCTGATATTCTCTACAGAAGTATTCCTTAACAAAGTTTAAACAAATAGTTGGCAGAGTATTTACACTTCAAGCATATAAATCTAAAAAGAAACGAGTTAAAATTCACAAGTTATTATAATCTTGTTGACCTAAAGAGATGACAACGTCGAGTTTCGACAGTACACATATTTTAAGTAAAATGTGACGCAAAGAATACACAATATTGTTATATGGCTGTTGTAGAAGTGTATCGCCCGGTATACAAGCAGAATATCAGTTTTGTTTAATTTACTAGTTTAAATAACGATTGCAGCTGTTATTATTTAATGTAGTCAATGTCAATGGTATCATGATGTCTTGATTAAATCACATTATTTGTAACCTTTCCCCGTATAAGGCAGTGTTTCCACTGACGAGGGGCTCCGAGCTGGGCGGAGCGGACTCAATATTAACCAATCACAAAGCTCAAACAGAAATTTCCAGCATGATGATTGGATTTCCCCGCAGTTCAAACAGAGTTCGAAGAACGCTTATCGAAGCTTTTCACAAACAAAAAGGTGGTATAAGTCATTAGTTGCAGTAGTGCTCCTCTGTGGTTAGTCGGCAGAGCTGGCAATCGACCCTGCAGCACCAGTGGTAGCGGCAGTGGCAGCGTTCCAACCGCGACGTCCGGACCGCGCGTCGCCCGCGCCCGCAACACAGCCGGCCGCAGCCGCCCGCTCCTGAACCCAGGCTAGCATTGCACTGCCTGCAGGTAACATTACAATAGGAATTTATTTTTATTAATTCTGAATGCATTTCGTTTTTATAGATCGACATTGCGACATAGGTAGATCTCATCAGTGATAAGTTTCCTTTTTGTTGTGTTCTATTTTATAATGTCTTAAATGTATTTTGCATTATTTTTGTGACCCGCCGGTATTTACTTGGTGGTTGAACGGTTTCGTATACAATAATAGGCATGAACTCTCTAAGGGCTATGCAGAAAGAAGAAGGGACGAATAACAAGCTTGCCGTTAGCGCCAAGAGATCCAGCGGCAGAATCAGTCTCGCAGTAATCCGGGTTAGACATGTCGTATCGCACGCGGCGCTTGTTTCCATCTGGGCTGGAACGGGACGCCGCCACGCACGCAATTGGCATAGAAAAAGAAGCATCAAATAAGACTTACCTGCCATGAGTGCCTAAAGAACCTGCGGCGGGATCAGGTTCGCAGTAATCCGGACTCGGCGTGACATATCGCAGTCTTGGCTTGGCTCTGCGCGCCTGCCTCCGTCGCGGCTTGAGCGGGCCGGCGCGGGCAGCCTCGGCGGCCAGGGACGCCGCCACGCGCGACAGCGGCGGTAGTGATCGCCAACACGTGCGCACCGAGCATGACCCAGACACGCCGTGGCACGTGCACTTGGTGCGCATGCCACTCGATACAGCCTAAGAAAATAGATAATAGGGACTTATTTTCAAACATTATGACCTTTTGGCATATTATACACACAAGCGAACACTCTAGAAAAAAACGGAGCATATCTGAATAGAAATAAGTACCAATATCTTCAGTTGTGAGCAATCATAGAGAAGCAGGGTTTACGGGCCCGTTGTTCACAGGTCAAACACTTAGGGCCGATTTCACCAACGTTCCTATCCAAGGAATAACCATGGTAATAACTAACCAAAGCATAAAAAAATAATGGCTGACATTTTTATTCTAGAGACAGTCGTTTTACCGTAATTAAACCTGGTTTAACAGTATAATCTCGGGTTCACTGTTTGGTGAAATGTACACTTAATTATACCAGAGCAAATTACGTCATTATCCTTCGAATAAAACTTATTCGACTTTGGTGAAATCGGCCCTAAGTCAACTAAGTTCAAATAACTAATTTTCAGAATCATGTTTCAACCAATGGCGTAGAAATCATGTAAACTATTAGACATATTCTGTGATATAGATACAAAGTATACAAGAGATTCGTTTGTGAGAGATGTTTGTTTTTAAGTTACCTGTACCTTCATACTTATATCATTTTATTGCATTGTTGCATAAATAAACTCATTAGATAAATACATTATTTGCATAACAACATTGAAATATTTAGCGTTTAATGTCTTAGGTAGACAATATGGTGATATTCGAAGATGCCAACATATGTGCGAAATGTCAAGCGGAAATACCGAGATGCGGGTCGTTATTGCCCCGTCTATATGTTCTCCTTTATAAGATCTTACAATACAAACATCTGAGATATATCCGGCGGCATTTATTGGACACAGTTGTGTGCAAACATAGGAAAATTGAGGTTAATATATTAACATATTTTTTTTTTTGCATTACTGGGCGAAATTATTCCAACTTCCCTTGCTTCAATTGTTCAGAAGCTCTACTTTCTTATTCATGTTGTGTGTTCACAATTTCTTCTTTATTAACAATACAGTTGTTCATCCACTCATGAGGGCGGAGCGGTCTCCAGCGGCTTAAGAAACCAGTTTGTGGTGCTGAAATATGATGATAGGGCATAATCTTCGAAGCAATCGAGTATCTTGGTACCAAATTTCAACTAAAATGGTTTAGTAGTTAGTTGCGTAAAATTATCCACACTTGTGCCTCACTGGTTTTGTTGATATGTTTCTGTAATGTTTTTCTATTTAAGTTGCAATAAATAATTTGTATTGACTGTAGTATTATTTCTTTATTTTTGACCAGTAAAATCCTTAACTTTCCTAGCATTACTTCAAGGCCATATTTTTTTTAAATGAGTATCAGACAGTTTTTAAAAAACAACGTGAATTATCTTAGATAAAGTACAAATGTTTTAAATTCGACACCTCGAGCGTGTAACTTACATGCTAGGCAATTATCTTGTGTTATCTTACTTTACCTAAATTATAGGCGGTAGTTTTGTATTCTTATGAGATCACAGACAAATGTTAACTTAGTCTACCTGCGACCATGAACGCTGCAGTCTTTGAATCGTTAGGTGTAAAAAATAAGTAATAAACGCCATAAAAACCCTTATTAAAAAAGTTTAACTTAATGTATAACAATCGCGAAAACATAGAAAGCATTATGTTACCTTTCTTCCAAACCGATAGTTCAGCAGATTGGCGGAAGCAATGAGCGGGCGCAGGCGTTCGAGGCGCGTGCGCAAGTCTACTTGCGGGTCAAAGCGGGGGTCGTCGGCCGCCATCCGATATTCGATGTTGCGGTAGCGCGATCGGGAACTACGGTCTTCGTAATCGTATCTACAACAATTAAATAGTAAGTACATAAACAATTTTATTCCGATTTGATAATATCCAGGATATGTGGCTTGCCTGCTAGGATAGGCAAATTTTTAATAACACGTTAAATATAAATTAAAGTTTTGTAATTGAAAACGTGAAACTTCCACTTTAGGCCAGTCCCGCAATTTCACCAATAAAAAACAGGATCGTCCTACTCTATCAGGCATCTTCTGTAGTTAGCTACACGACATCGAAATGAATGAAATTACCGAACTGATGAGTACTCTTACAATCTTGTAATTGTATAATAGATCCGAGATTAATTTAATTGAATCATCATGAATAGGCAATCACAATACCTGTCTCTGAATCGTTTCCTGGTAGGCCTCCCGCGGCGCGGCGATCGCGGCAATCTCTTTCGTCCGCGGCGTCCCTTCTTCCCCGCCTTCGGAGGTAGCGTGGTGTTCGGAGGCTCAGGCTGGTCGTCCACTAGAATAACGACGGGGGGCGCGGTCGTCGGCTCCAGGGTTGTCGTGCTGGGCTCGGTACTGATTGTATCGAGTTCCATTGCGTCCTCAATCCTGCCGTCTCGAATGTCGATTTCGTGAGCGTCTAGGAACTGTTTTGCGAATCTTGGGACAAATTACATGCGTTTTAGACATGTACGTACTATTTCTACAGAACAGTACCGCACTCAGAATCGTTAATAATTACTTAAGCAAATTTTTTAAACTAAAAACAATTTCTTTAAAGGGAGAAATTTTAAATCTATACTCCTTAGTTATTTTAAATTTACATATGCAACTCCTTGACATGACAACTTTTACTTCAGGACAATTTTTCTATAGTTTATGAATAAACGTGTCACCTTTCTGCCCATTGGTAGTTGTCGCTACAGCCTCCCCATTTGAACCTAGTATGAGGTTCCGTCGGCGTGATCTGAGCTTGCCTCGGCGGGCGTGGAGGTGCTCTCGGAGGCGCAGCGCAGGAACAAGCAGGCAGCGAGCCGGCGGCGCAGGCCCTCGCCACCGACCACGTGAGGGCGGCCGCCGAAATCGCATACACGTACGCCTGCTCACGGGTGCCTGCCATACAAAATTTTCATTAGACGTTAACAATCTAATCGCGATCGTGATAGAGCCCGCACGCATCCTCAGCAAGCTAAACAAAAGTTCGGAGCAGGCTTATCACAGAGAATATCAGCGAGGATCGCGCGTGAGTGCACCGCTCACATTATCGTCGACGTCCCCCTCCGGGCGTCCGCTTACCCCCTACCTCCCCCTGTTCCACGCTTGATTCATGCGTGTAATTAAATCTTTTGTCCATCGCGCTGTAGTCCGACCCTGCTGCCGATCGCATTGTATTAATGTAAGGCGAACCGCCGATATCATTCCTTTAACAGACTTAAGACCACTTTCTGAAGAAAAGTCACGTCTCATCAATAAGGATTTGTAGGCTGATTTATTTTGTTGTCGAGAATCTAAATCCATCGGAAACACTTCAATTGTATACAAAATAAGAACTAAGATACCTATTTGTTTGTAAAGTTTGTCTTTTTCTTGTGTTCAAAATCGTTAAAGTAAAAGATGTTATTGTTAAAAATACTCTTTATTTTCAAAATAAATAGACTTTACGAAAATAAACAGTTAAAAAGTCTTAATGAAATATAATTCGCCTTTCATTACCACAACAACCGCAGACATTATTCGCTTCGTAAAACTTTTAATTAAAATGTATCAAGCAAGCCTGGAGCACTCCAAAGATTCCTAACGGTTTTGTTTGTAGCCGACAACGGTCTGTGTCAATTAATTTCCTAAAGTGGGTAGACGCTCGAAGTGGTGACCAAAAACAATGCGCCGTATTTCGTTCGTAGTAGGCATCCGGTCGTAGCACTCGTATCGGTGACTGGCGTAGCGCACTCGCTGCCAACTGCACAATGTCGCCAACCACGCTAAGACTAGAAAAACTTCGCCATTGTTTGTCCTCTTTTCTATTTCTAACTTTTAGTCGTTTTTCATAGTCGCTCCTGTAACGCTGATTGTAGACGACTGATGCGAAAAAGAAGTCCATTTCTTTTAGGTTTTATCTTTTATCTACAAAGACAGACGTAAGCTCTAACGAGATATGAAATGGGATCACAAAGGCCCTCTTGTTTGTGATGGACACGTCTGTCTACGACGATTTAACTTTATTTATTTAACCATTTATTGTGTAGGTATTAATCCAAAGGAAAAAATAAAAGCGTATTGAATTTATAGTGATATTAGATATTGAGGTAGATTCTATATCTAATTTTAGGTAAACATTATATGTCTATTTGTTTTTTAAAAATAAAGTTTTCAGTACCTACCTTTTTGAAGTACATTTTATAAATAGATTAGATCAAGAGTTAAACTCATCAGCGTGCTCCTAGCGTGTATTCCTAGTTGCGTCGTCAGTTTACGCTTCGGAGCCCAGGGTACGCTGTAATTCATGGTCCTAGATTTGGCGGAACAGGTTATTACAATGGAGCGACCCTTTTTTACCGGGAAACCAGGCAAACAGGAACATGAACCCAAGGTGTGTTCTGCCCTAAGGCAACTGACACAGCCTCACGACTGCTATCTATAGATAACAACCGGGATCAACGGCTTAACGTGATAATAAATGAATAAAAGCTAGGGTCTGTAGGCACGTTTTGGCGCGATTAACCGGTGATAGGCCTGGCCAACAGCAAATGTAAATGAACAGTATGGCTCTTTCTTTGTAATTTCGTAATCATAGTAGCTCTTTTACCACTAACATTTTTCGAAAGGATCAATAGCGCACAGGTGGTCACGTCACAAAGCTCACGACATGTTGTGCAGACACCAGCGAGGCTCGCTCACAATATAGAAGGTACAAACGTTGAGCCTTCTCCGGCTTACACGCAATGGTAGCGACAGTTTCCTTTCAATGTAGTCTTAGTAGAGAAGAAGCATAGATTTATATTTTTTATTTTTGACTTAGAGAAGAAGAGTACCCTCTTCAGTTCAGAGTACAGTAAAACCTTCAAGTTAAAAACAAAAATTTTGCTTTACAAGTAATTCTACAAATATTTTTGTTAATCTATAGACCACCTCGTCTTCATCTTGTCGTGTCGAATAACACGGATTAGTGAAGTTAAAAAGTTATAATACATTGGCTTCTGTGTTCTTTTATTTGTGGCACATGCACAGGGCCGCGCCGCTCGTCGCATCGCGTGCCGTCTTCCTTATTTAATAGTTCCCTCCCTTACGCATCCATTATGTTGTCGTTATTGGATGAACTTTTTACCCTGCATGCAAATGGGCAATACATTGAATGGAATGCGATCACTTTTATAATTTTTTGTGTTTGCGAAATTACCTTGTCAGTTCACTGTCAGTTTATAGCTTTTTTGTGTACTTACAATCCTTCCGATTTTGAGATTTTGTTAAGATAAAATAAATCATAATAACTTTTCAAGCGCTGACATGCAAAGTAGTCCTATCCTGAAGACGCAACAGGCGTGACTACAAATGGGCATCAAATAATTCATTCTACATGTATATTAAAGTGCGAAACAATGGAGCAATTTAAAAATTTATTGTCCGTGAAACAATAAATAAACTGTGGATGTGACATGTGAATAAAAAGTGCGGCCGGCCGGTTCGCGGCGCGGAACGGAGCGCGAGTTCGGCGCGCGGCGAAGAAAGGGCCCGCCGTCACGGCAGCCGCGCCCGCACAATGCTAGGCGCTGATTTAAAAGACTCGACAAACTTGCCTTCCCTTATCTTACATTACTGTCGGAAGTCCTATTCTAGTCGTTCTAGACGGAACGGAATGCATTAGAATGCGGTTAAAATAAATTGAACAAAGTTAGCACTTCTTTATGAACACAAGTTACAAAGACTACAAAGTTTCAAAGTGGCATCGTCACTATTGTTTTAATGGAACCTAGGTGTGTGCTTTTGGCGTTATTATTAAACCTTTCCCCATGTAAAAAGTGCCTGTTCATAAAAACGTATTCCATGATGTGCCAACGTGAGATAAAGGCGAAAATATTTTCCTTCACTGTTTTCAAATAATTTATTGTAGAGTCTCACGCGAGATGATGAAAGCTTGAGTAATAAAAGGAAAATATTATTCGCATTTTCTTTTGATTATATTCGAGACAATAAATGAAAGGCGTCTGGAGACATGCACAGTTCAAAGGCTATCTGTTTGTTTCTAAACAAAATACTTCGATTTTTTTTTGCCGACTTTTAAAATGGAGGAGGTTTTTAATTCAGGACTGAACTTTGTATAAAAAAACCCTTTGTACTAGGTATTTAAGATTTACAAATAACGAACAAAGGGCGGAATTAATACGTTCTTTGCCAAATTGTCTCTGTCAAAAGTCGTAAGCAGTAAAAAGAAAAAAATCCTAAAAACTTACAAGACGCAACAGCACAAAACTTACCCGTGAGTAAATCAGGAGTATACTTCGGAGCTAGCTCAATGGATGAGCAGTTCCACCGTTCCCCGACATGGGAGGTCAGGCAGGCTGACCTGGCCAGCCGGGCTGCCACGGCCACGTGCGGCATGGCGCTGGTCTGCCGCCGGCAAACCCTGGCCTGCCCGCCCCATAGCGCTCCGCCACGACGAGCGTCGCCGCAGTCGCTCTCGGTCCAGTTGCCTTCGCTCTCGTGCAAAGCTCTGTAGCAAGAAATTCAAGTATTTATACTAGCCGTTAAGAGATTGAAAAAAATAAAATATATCAACTGCAATATACATCATTTACACAATAGGACGAACACTTAGTATGATCCGTATGATGTGAATTAATCGAACTAACAGTATTAATATTCTTCGTCGTTCGACGATCAAACAAGCCGGTCGGGCCATGGGGTGTAATGGGAGATTGCCCTTAACTTAGCATTTTCAAGATTTTCAGTTTGGGAAATTTCATTAGAGCCAGGCTAGGTGCATTCTATAGACTTTCACATATGTAGAGTCGGATTTTTTATAAATTCACTTTCTCCAACTCGCATAGAAATCATTGTAGCATCACTACGCACTAATATTTCTAAAATTGATACAAAAACAGAACAAGGACAGTTAAGTGAAACTTCAAGAAATCATGTAAAACTATTTATTTTTATGAATATAAGTCGATACTCATAATTTGTCGTGGCAATTTTTATTTTATTTTTATGTTTGGGATTTAGATGACTACAAATTGAGAAGGTGGTAGTGATTGTTGTGTAGCTAAGTGTTTCTATCTATATCGACGACATTTTTAATGTAATGTTGTTTTAAGTGCAATGATCAAACAAGAAGTGAACTTTCAGTGTGTTTTACAAAAGTAGTTTAGTTAATTGTTATTTATGAACTTTGTATCCTTCTGATTTAGAGGTAGAGCGTGACGATTCTGGTCGCCTGGCCGACTCTGGGCGCGATCCCCTTTGGAACGCCTCGCACATTTCGTAGAGATAATTGGGGAGGAAATCAGTGGTTTCGCCCTCCCGGCGGCGCAGCGCGCGGTACGCGTCACGCAGCGTGGGCTTGGGCGCCAGCCGCAGCTCCAGCTCCACCGCCGGCGGGAAGTGGGCCGCCAGCGAGTACACGATCTCCAGGTCCGAAGGAGGCGGGTTCAAATGACGGTAATTAGATATTTTGTGCAGAAAATACTCGGACATACTCATGCGCGAACTTGATTCCTCGTATTTACCTAGTTTCATGTCGTACAACACTGATTTCTGTCTATCTGGTCCCCAAAACTCTTGCTCGAACGTACTGTAAAAAGTCTCGACGTCTTTGAATTCGCTTCTAAAACATCGCGCCCACATCAGAGGGATCCCGTCTAGGCAAGATATTATGAAAGGCAACTGTTTTTCCGGCGACATTTTAAGTTCATCAATAAAATATTTAATACTTTCTAAAAAGTCCATAGGATGCGTTTCGCCGTTGTCATCAAAGTGTGGACGCCTGTTTATCGAGGCAACGATCCAGTCGCTGAGATCTTCTGACGATATTTGTATCGTTGGTTTGCTCTCTTTTTCGTCCTCAATCTCTACAATTCTAGCACGATCTGCAAATCGTGACGTGGATGGTCTTTCAAAACCGGGCTCAGTCTTTCCTAAATTAGGAAGTGACACGTGGCTCCGTAATCTAGAAGATGGCATATCCTTATAGATGTCTTCTTGGCTAGAAAATCGTACTCCGAATCCCAGACTCGTCGGCTTGAATATTGATGACATTGGGCTGCCGTAGGCCATTGCTTCAGATCTTTTGGGAACTTCTTCTTCTATCGAATCCTTCTTAACGGAGGACGATAACTTGTCGACCATTTCCGACAGGTTTGTGACTGAAGTTTTGATCTGTCGCAAATCCACAAATAAACTCATGTTGTGGACCCGCTTGTGTTCATCGTTTTGGGACACATTTTAGGCCAGACATTATTTCATCAAGATACTGCACTGCAACAAAATATTTCAAATGTATTTTATTATTTTAACTAGGTACCTGTCATCCACAGATATTGAGGCATTTTACCTAAATGTATTGTAACTATAAAAGTATTTTAGTGCTGTGTTTCTACTGCACTATAAAAATAAATTCGCTTCAGAAATCTAGTGCAGTCATAACCAACAAAATTTATTGAATAGAAGATGCCGTAAGTTTAACATTTTATGGATAGTTCTTTAGCTGTGCTGTGGTAAAGGTTTGCATGCGAAAAATTTGTATAAATAAGTAATTAACTTTAAAGAATAATTACAATTTAAGTTTATTTTGTCATGCATTGTGTGAATTTGTGTGTATTCATCATGATAGATCCAATTAGCTTAATTGGCATGTTTGTTAGTTTTTACTATATATATTCTTAACAATAAATAAAGATTTAGTAGCCACTTAAAAAAGTTGCCCGTTAAAACTAAATAAATAAATTAGAAACAATTTGATCGACAACAACTGCTACGAGTAAAGGTGCTAAAAAGTGTAGCGTGCCGTGCGTAGCAACTTCGTAGCGAAATGTAGCTTACGTGCGGCGGCGGCGGGCAGGCAAGCGGTACTGCCCTCCGGCTGCCGCGCCGTACTTGCTTTTTTTATATCTCGCTTTACCTTCCGATAACTGGGTTATCGTACACGGAATATTAAATTTCATTGACGTTTCGTCGTGCCTGCCAAGGACACGCGTTGCCGATGGCACCGTTTCCAATTTGATAGGGGACGACGCTTTGTGCGAATTTTGGGTCTCTGCGAACAGTTGCGTAACTAAACGATTTATGGTATAGAATTTTGTCAATGCGCAAGTAATATACAGCGTACTTTTATTTTATTCTGAAGGCAGCGCATAATAATGTCGCCATCCTTTGATATTTTCTATGAATATTGCCGGTACATGTATCGGTTACAGCAGGTCATTATTGATGCATTAGTTCAGCAGTCGTCGACCACCCGACGCTCTATTACGGCGTGCATACTAACAACAAATAAAAAATCATAAGATTATATTCATTAAAATATGCTTAGTACAAATATCCACATACAGAACATAATAAGAGGCTTTATAATAAAGTTCCAAGAAAGCATTAAAAGGGGGATATTTTGAAATCGCAAAATTAATTTAGTTTCACTTGCTAAGTCGATAGCCGGTTAATGCCATGGGGAATCGTACACGCGACGTCATGGCTTACAACGTTAAATTGCAGAACACAAATTAAATGCTTTGAGACTGTGCACGAGGCAGAAATAAATCTATAATATCGTATAACTCTTTGAATTAGTTGCTGATTGCGAATAGGCTACTTGACTGTATTCATACTTGGGCAATATATGCATATGCGAAACAATATGTACACTAAAAAGTAACCGATTCCGAAAACAACAACAAAATTGGTGTTAATTAAGGCAGTAATTGGATTTTAAAGTTTTCTCAAGTAGAAAAATGGGAACGTGGTGGGGACGTCTTGCTATCTCTTTTGTACACACGAAAACAAGCGGCAGTGATGTCACCGCACACACAGTGCATCCTTTTCTTGTTTTTTGACAGTTTCGCCGTCCACCGAATTCTAAGCCTAATTAATAAATTATTTATTTATGAACGGATTTTAAAAAATCTTTGTTTTCAAAGATATGTTTGATATAAATGATAAAAATAAATTGAGTAGAATACCCAATTATGCAGTATAGTAGAATTGCATACTTAATGTGTTTATCAGGCGAGTTCGGTTGATTAACTAATTGGGACTTGAATCTGATAACCGCCTACATAATTTAGGCTCTGGGCCGTGCGACTGTGAAATGGAATTACAGTGTAGCACCCGCTCAACTACGTAATGGCAATTGACTCCGGACATCAAGTCACGGTGCTACGGGCACAAAGCTTCCGTAGTCCTATCCGCGTCTCTATTATGGTTAATTCATGTGGAATGCAATTGTTCCGCCGCCGGACCGGTGCCGGAGCCGGCGGCGGTTCCTATTCGTCACGCCGCGCACGTGTACGATGGATCTAATAAAATAATTCCCGTATCAAATTTTACGCGTCTATCTCGATCTAGGAGACAAAGGCTGCCGCGGAGGGTAGAACATTCGCTTTGTCATAACTGGTCGCCGGACAAAAGATCACCGAGCTTTTTGGCCGCTCGCTTTGTGTTTTGGATATGCAGATAATTTTTAAATAGGTCGCCGCGCTACAAGTAAATTATTATTCGAAACTTTTCTATGAGGGTTGTAATACGCAAAAAGTTACAAAGATGATTAAGTCACGTTTGAAACGTGCTTGGGTGGTATATGGAACATGGGACGCGGCGTGAAACAAATTAAAACTAAAAAAATCCTTATTGGTATTTCATTCATTGCAGGATTTTGTACCCATAAAAATAATTCTTAATACATTTAAATAGGACTATCGACATTACAAATACTCCTAGATGTTGTAAGAACAAAAATAATATGTACCTAATTAGTTACGAGTAGTTTAATACTAGTGTCGCTTTGGCTAACCTGAACGCGTTGAAATCATTTGTATTGTGAATTGTGTAATTACGTAGCATGTGTACTTCTTAGGAATATAATGCCAGACGTTACCTACATTAAAAAACATTCAAACGCAACCCACGATATGAGCGTCAAAAAATTGCAACAAAGTGAAAAATAAATAGCCGGTTGGTGTCCAAAAAAGCGTGAAAATTCATTTTAAAAGTAAGTTGTAAATCCCTCGGAGGCGGCAAAAAGGCCGAAACACGGGCAGCATTACAGCTGACGCGGTGCAGCGCCGCTGATTTCCCTTTAATGATGATTAAATGCAGTATGATTGCTGCGTGCGCGTGTGCCTGGCCCGACAACGCCTTCGGCAACTTTAAACTTAAAAGAACGTGACTTTGGTGCGACGGCTTATAATAAATAGCACCTGACTGAGTAGGGAAAAATACCTGTTTCTCAATGAATCATTAGAGCTTATATATTGTATTATTAGAAAGAATACTAATTCGCAAAGATTAAAATTTACTTCAAATTGATTAAACCTTTTGAAGATAATTGCTATTTTGTCGATTTGGAAAATTTTAATTCATTGTTAATGTAAAAAAATAATGAATTTTCTATAAGATTCAGTGACATAATATTGGCAGCCTTATAGTTCATGGATTAAACGGAATATCAATGGCTAAATTTCCCAAACGACTTTTAATTTTGTCGTGGTTGAAATTCATATGCTAAAACAAGAATATTGTACAGCATTATTTTTTTTGTATAGATTGGATAGTTATTAGGTTGTGCCAAAAATATAATTAGCCTAAGACTTTATTTCAATGTAGAAATAAATAGCTAAACACCAAATTTTCTCACATCGGTGCTGTCTTTCTACTTTTTTAAGAGACAAAAATGCTCATGAGTCTATATATATAAATAAATTAAGTTTGCAACCTATTCTATCTCAAAGAATATAAGTTGTATTATAAATAAACATCTCATTTTAATATATAACTAACAATATTTTTTGTAGAGAGGGTCAAACGTACTTATCTTGCAAAATGTTCACGAATCTGTGGCCGAAAGAAAGTTAGCCCTAATTTTGTATAGGTGAGTCAGTCCGTCAGCTACCCATCCTTTCTTTTTGATTAGCGTTAACCACGTGCCAGTGCGCAGTCAAGACGGACATGTGCTAAACCGTCGCATATTCCCGCAAAATAAAAAGTTATTCATCAAATTGGCTCCCTGATAATTTTTGTATAATATCGGTGTTCGCTTTATCTAGTCTAATGAGTTGTTATATTAAGTTTGTTTCCTATTTACAAACGCGGTTTGGGAAATAGTTTCGTTGGCTGTTATTGTATTTGTCGTAGATATGATGGGTTTTATGTAATGATCGAAAAAGTATGTTTTTTGTCACGTCAGTGTTATCACGTCTGTGGTCTTTTATATTCACCAATCTGACAATTTTCGCCGATGTGATTCGGAAAAATTGAATCGGTGGCTTAATTCTCCAATCGGTGCTCAAATGATTGTTTGAAGCCCATTTTTGTCACATCGGTGAATTGAGTATTCATATCGGTGAAACATTTTATTACGTCGGTCAGTAGTTTTATCATATCCGTGGTTAGAACGTAAAATTAAAATAGGTGGGTATCTACTTTCAAATTCACAAAAGTGAATTCCCCTAAAATTTATCTACATGTTTCGAAACGGTATAAATTACGAAATGATTTATTTAACTATAAGGATTTATCTAAGGAAGGGCATATATTATTTGAGGCAACGGTTGTCCTCCACGTTGCAGGCGGTCATCCTATGCCTTTTTTGACCTCCGGAATAGCCAAGGCTTTTCTGACTGCGTGATCCTTGTCCCTTCTCATGACGTGACTGAACCATCTCAAACGACTCTCCACCATTTTTTCCGCTGTTGGGACGACTTTAAAAGAACTTCTGACGTATTCGTTCCGTATTTTGTAGAGCCTCGTTACTCCTGCTGACGACCATTGCAACATTTCCATTTCGTTAACGTGCATCTTCTGTTTATTTATTTATTTGGGAAACAAACAATTATAATAACACTTAGATACATTAAGATACAATATAAATGTTGCATAAATCAGTAAAGTTTCCACATAAAAGTAATACATAAGTTTTTTGTTAAATAGACAATATGAAGTTACATAAGAAGGAAAAACAAAAGAGATTTCATACAATAATTATTTGCTTAGTTCCTCTCTTCGCTGCCGATGCATCGTATCCAAATGTCTCGGTCTAAACCAAAAAGTCCAAAAAGATGATATCGATAAATTAAACTATTTATAAATTAATTCTTTTAGCTGTTCATGTGTTTTCTTGGAAGCTCAACACTCAGATCCATACATCATAGCGGGCCTTACTGCAGTTTTATAGATTTTACCTTTTAGATGTTTCGGCATTCTACTATCACAGAGTACTCCCGTTAGTGATTTCCATTTTAGCTTGGTGATGTTGATTTTGTAGGCAACACTCGCGTCTACATCTGCGTCAGCAGTTAGCATTGAACCAAGGTATTTAAACTGGTCAATTTTATAATTTTTTAAACTAACGCAATGCATATTTAAAACATAACTTTACAGGATTAAGCGCGTAAAATACCTTTATACTTCCGACGTTTCAACCGTGGTCAACTTTAAGCAGTGGTTCTCCTTCAATGCCATGAGGTTGGTCGCCAAAACAGCACATTAGGTACTGTCTTAGTTTGACTAATGCGAAGACCATTATTTTCAAGCTAAAAGCTTTATGCCTTTTTTTAAGTGTAAGGTTAAGGTTATCGGCGTATTTGTAGATGAGAACAACATCATCGGCATAGAACATGTTCCAAGGTAGACGGGACTGAATGTTTTTGATTAGATAGGCAAAGCTAAATTAAAGAGAAATGGACTTAGTGTAGATTCCTGGTGTACTCCAACTCTAACTTCAAAGGATTCGCTTAATCCAGCTAAATTTCTCACTTGTGTTCTTATGCCATTATACATATCCTGCACAAGTATAGTATAGTATTCAGGGATATGATGCGCCGTCATGGCTATTTCTATATACTAGTTCTCCCAGTACTCTGTCGAAAGCCTTCTCGAGATCTATGAACACCAGATGCAAATCTTCACTATTGGTACGGTGTTTTCCCATGAGAATTCTCAGAGTTTGGATTGCGTCCGTCGTAGACTTTCCTGGCGTAAATCCAAATCGGTTTTCAAATAAGGTTTCCCAAGTCACAAATTTTTAGTGTGTGGGATGTGAGCTTGATACCTCTGTAGTTATCACAATCACTCACATCGCCTTTATCCTTATAAAATGCCACCAAATAGATGTTAAAGAGGCAAAGTGGCGTAACAAAAAAAATATTAAAAACATCTAATGAGAACTATTTTGACAACAATGTTGAATAATCGTAGATCTGTTAACTCGGAATAGTATACAACAGTAGTAGCATTGCCGAAAGCCCAAGCTCTACGAGAGAAGAGACCAAAGACTGGGTTTCGAGGAGTATGCTGCAGCACGACAACCCTTTGTACGCACACGAACAAACGCTATTCTTGAGAATGAGAATATGAGACAGTGCTTTAAAGAGGAAAAGTAGGATATATTTACGGTTAACACTGAGGAAACACTGCGAATAATCGCGAGTATAAAAAAAGTGGAGAATTGCTTATGAACAATTAACCACAGAATTAATGATAGATAAGGCAAGAAAGAAATAAGTCAGGTCAGTCACACTATTGGGATTACTTAGGTTATAATAATGGAAATACCTGTTGCACAATGTACCCGCAATTTCAAAGACGAGGCGAAAGAGCCTAAAAGCAATGAATAATCAAAAACATGGATCAGAACGAGAAGGCTAGTTCGAATAGCTCGATAACTGAGCGTGGCGCGCTATTACTTGGCATACGAGTGCGTGTGTCAAGCGACTACGAGGCGCGACCCGTAATGGATTGGTCTCTATTTAACGGCATTTTCTCCCTCGAGCTCCTTTGTGCTTCGGAAGGCACTTTAAGCTGTTGGTCTCAGCTGTTACCGCCAAATCAAGAATCACGACTTACAGTTTGCCCTGGGATCCGAAGCGTAAACTAAGGACGCAACTAGGAAAAACACTTGGACGACTAAATAATATCTCCTGGATTTCAGTTCTAGTCAATTTCTATGTTGTGAAGGTGTCGAGAAAAACTTTGCATTTTTGGTGTTCAAAAATATTTATAATATCGATGAAAAAATCTATAACATCGGTGGATAAATTTGTCACATCGGTGTTCGTCCTCTTCACATCGGTGAACAGTAAACATCGTCGGTGGCAACCAATTTCAAATTTCATTTTCTCTATAGTCTTTAATGATATGTTGATGTCAGTGAAGATGGAGATGTTTAACATTGCAAAGAAAAAATAATAAAAAATATAAAAGCTAACAAATATAAAAAATAAAAATAAATGAAAAAGTTCGCCGATATGATAAAACAAACGTCATTTGTTAAAATTCAGCCCAATATTCGTTCAAATGCTTTTTATTCGACCAAAAATGACGACTCATTTCCGAGCCCACATCGTTTCATTGCTGTAAGAGCAATCTAGTTGTATAATTGCGTATATTACCGAAAGAAATCTCAATTTGTTACAATCAGAAGCCAGGGGCAGGCCCCGCCGTGTCGCAGCAAGCCACCGCGCTTCATTACACCCGGGACAATGATACCCTAATTATGAACCATTCGACACAGCCGCATTTACTGTATAACTAATGCTTGTTATAAATCAAGATCATCCGTTTCAATTCTCCGCAACGACTAATAATACCTATTGACTTATATATCCAGCTACAGTCTAATTACATTCTGTTAATGAATTTATTGTTTTTAAATGTATTCTTCCGTATACATGGCATAGTTTTATGTTCAGATGAAAATAAGTTTCTTTATTTACACAAGACAAAAAACAAATCCACAATTTAGTATAACTTAGTCACCTAGAATGGATAATTTTTGCATAACCTTGTCTGAATAATTTTCACGTAAAATCTATTAATATTTGAATATAACAATAAATGTTAAACGTGGGTTTCGCACGCATAATGGGTACAATTCATGAATATCTATTAGTATAATTACATACATAATTTTCAATGTATATTCAGTGCACGTCGACAAATCCCTAATCCCTATCCCGGTTCAAATGTAGGTAAACGGGCGTCAAGTAGGAAACCGGAATAATTGAAACAAATGCAAGGATTATTCAACAAATTGTCCAATACAACGGCGATTTGTCTAAGTCGAGGCGTTGAAACGTACAATTGTAAGTTTATTGTTATTAATTTGATATTCTGGCGGTGACTGGACATTTATACAGGAAACAATGTTTCTCCAATGTAGCATGTCAGTATAGCTTAGACTTCATGTTGGAAAGCAAATTGAAATAAATTAAAAAATTTGGGAATCCCAAAAAAATCTTCGATTTCGTAAACCTTTAGCATCAAAACAACGCATTCTCTGTATCATTTCAAGTTTCAATAATACAACTTCAAAAGGAATAATATATGAACGGCCACTCTATTTTTATTTGCGATTTCAACTATAAATATATCTTCTGAAACGAAGCACGCGTCGATAAATCATGTCGGATTTAATCCAATGTAAATGGAACTGATGCATATTTGCATTCACTAATATCCAGATTTTTTCCTGGAACCGTAGGGAGAGGTCGCGAATGGCTTCGTGCCTTATCTCCCACGAGCGTGCTTGTAAGCATTTTACAGTGCAAAATAAAAAGCTAATGGATTTTAATAATATTTGCACTTATTAACATATTCTATATAACTTATAAAATTAATTAAGAGATAACATTGTTTTGGATTCAATGAGTAACCAAATTGGTAGATGACTAGCGATGCACAAAATAGAATAATTGGTAATAGTAGTTTAATCTAACGTAACAAGCGAAAGAATGAGAATTATAGGACTTCACTTTGTGTATTAATTAATGAGGTGATTGAATATCTAAATCACAAAATAGATAATAGTATTTCACGTAGGCACCCCAAATTTAGGTTTTTGTATTATGATCAAAGAACCTTAAACCGTTTTAAAATTGTCGACTGTCCGTTGTTCAAGGTAAATTCAGATTGGAATGCTTTGGAATGGTAATAGATCAATCATAAGTTCTATAGTTTCTAGTATTCTCGTAGCACAAGGACCGTCGTAGGCGGGCAGTCGTAGCATCGTAGACGTAGCACAGCGGCGCGGGCGGCCGCGTAGACGCGCGTGATTCAACCGAACCTACGCTCCGGCCAGACGGCGCGCCGCCCGTATGCCCCACCCTTACACGCTTCAGGCACTAATTAATTACCGATATTGTCTTTGAAAACGAAACGAAAAAAGTCTTTGAACTGTGTCTGAACAGTCTTTACATAAAATACTTAGCCCAAATTGTTTAATTTAGAAAAGAGACTGTATTTTTAGGCGATTTATTTAACACTTCTTTGCACACAATACAATAAAACAACAATTGGTAAAATAAATATAAGCCTGAACATATACGTTTCAATGACTTAAAAACAATGTGTACACATGTACGAGTAAGTGCCTGTACTTATACCAAAGGTAGCCTTATCGCATAAGCAATCTCTTCTAGGCATATCTGTGGATTGATGGCTGATTGGGAATTATTTTGCATAAAGATTAAACAAGCCACGAATTATTTTGGATCTGTTTTTCTAGCCTGTATCGTGCAAGTATTTTTAATTTAAGTAAGCGAATAGTCTTTGTTTAATTTTTGTTTATATTACAACCTACTACAACTATTAATGTAGGAAATGCTATCAGCTGCGACGTTATCAACTAACAATGTACTCAAATGTAACCACATTAATCGTGTTTCTTTACTTACCTAATAGTGTTAGTAAAGTGTGTGTGACAACATTAGATACCTACATTTACTTCTCGTGGGTTTTCAACAATCCATCAATTAATCTTTATTGTCTGATTTTTAAGGTGGACTTCAAAGTTGACCAACTAGCCAAAAGAAAAAAAACAGCTATGATGTATATGTGTATGTAAAACAATACAAACGTGAGTCATCTTTCGCGTGTTCTGGCCAGATAGCCCTGCGCACTCGAAGCACTAATTGCCGGCCAAATACCTCGCAGCTTAGATACTAAGTAGATCTACGCATAGATTATACAAAAGCTTGTAAATTGTAATATTATTATGTTGGGCCTTCGCGGCTGAGTTTGTATAGTCTAGTTTTTAATAGGATGTACTCTAATATTAAGATATATTTTTTACATTTATTTGCTTTGTTTAACATCACAGTTTAGGTAACCAATGTATATAATATCAACAGCACGCAGTCACACCGAGAGAATACATAATAAAATATGTGTCCAATAAATATTGCTAGCATTTCCCGCAATGTTACATTTATTAGTTATTTTGCTTAAAATTATAAAGTAGAATTTCTGAAACCCATTGTTATCAGATTACACCCAGATAAAGCTAACAGCGAACAAAATACTTAAATAGTCATTGGACAAAGTTGACTAATGAGCTATACTTCAAAGAGGATGCCGTCGATACGGCCGACCAAGAAATCCGTGACAAAAATAAAAGCTGAACGAATGCAGTGGCGAGGATGTCGGTAATTTATGAATTTGTCAGGACAAACTGAACATCGGCGGCGGCTTTTGATTGGTTTGCTTGCAACATGGTATTAAACCAGAATGGCAGAATACCGGTACAAATGAATAACCATTTTCTATTGGGATTTTGATCCCGGTTGAAATCACTTCATACTGAATTTAAATTAGGTGTTAAAATTTGAAATGTTCCTATAAGATACTAAGTAGTATGGATCCCTCGGTATACGAATACAACACCAAAATAAAATCAAAATGTATGAAAAATGTGAAGAAAGTTTTCTAACATTAAATAACCGTCGAAAATGGTTAAGAACGAGTAAGTTTTGGTTTAATACCAGAGAAGCTTTGATAATTTACTCTTTGCCCATCACTAGCGGCGGCACGTAAATAAAGCGGAGGCGCGGATAAATTTGTGTCAGATCAAATGAGGCGTGAGCCGCGATTTGTTGCACTTATTGCTCGCAGCGAACCGGCAGCCCCTTCTGTTGAATTTAAACAATACTCTGTTTACTTAGGGTCTTGTCTTACAATTCGTGTTTGGATAATATTTATCAGAACAACTCTCTTAACAATGACTTTGCAAACAATGCTCATCAAGAGTAAAGTGCATGCTAATATTTTTGACGTTAAAAAATTTACTAGCTTTTTCCCAGGGACATACCCTGTGAGGGTCCAGTCACAGGGAATAAATCCGCTATTCATAAATGTATATATTACAAATGTAATATAATATACATTAAATTAAACTATTTTAATACGGTTTTATCGCGTTTATTACTTATTTACACCTGACGTTTCAAACACTTTAAGATTACAAACTACCGCCTGAAATTTTATTGGGAACTATTCCGATTCACGCAGTAATATAATATATATATATATATATATATATATATATATATATATATATGTAATTCGTTGTAGCATTTTAATCCAAATCAGTAAAATGTGGCAGTTTACGATACTAAATAGACTACTTAAACAAATTACAAATTCAATTTTAGTTATTATTGTAGACATTCTTCGCCTCGACTTCCTCAATTATGCTGAGTGCACTCTTGCATGTGAGCAACGTGCACATATTCAGAGATGCACGAGAGACAGTCTCATTCAACTGCCGTGTTGCTATTTAAATCGTTTATTTACACACATGTAACCCGTGTTTTCTTCTATTTAACATGGGAAGTAATAAAGACTAATTCAATGTGATCACACGCCTGAAAGACGAATCGGCATACTTTGAAACAGAAATACTGATTCCTTGATGTTTTGTCAGGAGTACCCGTAATCGACGAGCGTGTATGACGAGAGTGATGAGCGTAGAGGAAGCTAGGAAAGTCTGTAAGGATAGAGGCGTAGCAAATGGAAATTCGTAGTCTCTGCCTACCCTTACGGGAAAAAGGCGTGATGATATGTATATGTGTTGAGGTTTTCTTTTGTTATTATTTACCCATGTATTAACTTGCTCAAAAGATATATAGTATCTTATGTGAAATCCTATCCAGTTTACAGCAAGTTCCAAGCTCGGTTCCACCAACTTTCGCCAGCGAAGCCCTTCACGTCAAACTTGGACTGGCTCCGCTCTTGCGGGCTTTCACCGGAGTTTTCGCTTTTAAAATTATTGTTCGCTCTTTCAAAACAAGTACAAGTTACATAACAGGATCATTTGCTAGATTAACTCAAATTACTTCATAGCGATATTTAATTATTTATTTTATTATACAGGAAAACAAACCGCTTAAAGCATAAAATTTTCACATAGACAAGAAATCAAGACACCTTTCTTCAAAGCTTTATAAATTACTAGCTTCTCTCTCCAGGATTTCGCTCTCATTTCCCGTAGGAATGCTGGTTTGAGATTTTTGTCGTAGAATATATTTTTCATTTTCTCTTCTTCAACTTCAACCTTCCCCGAGTCTTAAGGATTTACCATAATTAACTCACATAATGCGATGACGATCCTCTAATACCTACTCGGAGTTCGGAGATCTTATAGCTACGATATATGCTTGTTGACAAAAATTTGTAAATGATTTCTCTGTATTTTTTATTCTATAGCGAAATCAGTCCCAAAAAAAATCTAATACTTACATGTAAAAGAACTCTCAAAGTATTGATATACTTCGTCTACTTATTGAAGTTTCCTACTTTTAAAAGGAAAACAAGAATCCTTTGTCTCGGAAAAACATAAACCTATAGAACGTATGTCGGACACAGTCCTATAAAATAAATCTGGCGAAGTGGCTCGTATTTCACCTTCGCCCGCAGGCATATCACGAGCACCCACGTATGGCAGAAGGGGGATTTTAATAAAAATCACAATCGTAAAAACTAAGACGGCAGCCATATAAAAATACCTAAGAAAGCATTAAGAGCCGTCCCCTAATAATAGGTCCCGCCAGATGCACGGGACGGCCGCCTGGAAAAGTCACGGTGGGAACTCGAGCGAGCCAAATTATTTTTTTCGGTCTGCCACACACGGCCCTTGCTAACTCAGCGAAAACTGCGAGCGCCTCACGGGGATCACTTACACAACGACATTTTACCTTCTATAAAATGCTGGGTGGACATTGAGGAATGGGGAACTGTATTTAGCATAATTATGTGGGTCTACCTCCACAGTTGGCAACCTCAAGACGATGATCATATCATATCGATGCACATATCGTAGGTATATGAAATGAAGGGTCTCTGCGTCACCGGATAAAGATGTGAGTTAAATATTTGGAACACAAAAAACTTCTTACGGAAAACGATAGCGAAGACATAGAAAAGCTTAAGAACCTAAATGAAGCTGTGCATTTCTTTATATTTTTTGTCTTAGTGAGTGGTAGTCATATACAGTAGGTCAGGAAGTGTTTGAAATTATAAAACACAAGTGCTGGTTCCCACATCAGAGCCGGTGCCGTCTTGCCTGAGTTGATACTCACTTAATCATTCATTATCATAACAAAACAAAAGTTACAGGATGATACAATCTGCTTTGGCGTGAGGTGCTGCAGCAGGCGGCAGATGATTTCCTTGAAATATATTATAACTAGCGGTTTCCCACAGCTCCGCCTGCGTTAAAAAGTAGCCTATGTTTGACCCTGGGTCTTCAACTATATTCATACCAAATTTTATCAAAATCCGTTCAGCGGTTTGGCCGTGAAAGCTAACAGACAGACAGACTTTCGCATTTATAATATTAGTATGGATTAATTGTTATTTGTAAAAGAGTAGTATATTCTGTGTCTAGATTACCACTCTTTTTCCATGGGTGTCTATGAAGCTTATAAAAGAATAACAGAAATCTCAACCTATCCTTAACTGTAGTGATTTCATTTTTAAAAAGACATCTCAATAACGATTCGGCCTGAACCGCACCGCACAATGCCGGCTTGCATCTCATCGGTAATGATGAAATTACGATTGTCGGAATCGCTTTGGCGGGATTGGTCCCGGAGTCCCGGCTCGTATTCCGAATATTTCCGGGTGTAATCTCGGGAGGGTATAATTGCTGGTTGTACCGAACAACGCCGCTCATTAGTGCAATGTTCAATTAGGGAACGCCAGTGGACGAGCGGCAGCGCGAGGGCGAGCCGTGCGATTTTATGCTCAGCGACCACTAACGTTTAGCTTGATCGACCATCTAACAATTATGGTTTGTTTCCAAAAAACTATTTTTATTTGTTTTTAAAAGGGATTGCTTGTTGTATGTTTAGGTAGGTATTGTCGGTGTTACGGTGGGTCAGAAGCAAACATCGACACTGAGTAAGTTTCTTTCTCAATGGTCAGAAGGGATTCAAATCATTTTATTATTTCTGCATTTTTGTCTGAAAATTGCCAGAATGAATATTAAACATTTTAGCGTATATAATATAGCTTTGAAGGCTGTTTTTGGTTGTGTTATGAACTTCTACTTTTACGATTTAAGTTCTTTATTTTTCGTTCTAAATCCTACCTAACTACAGACGCCAGTGACTGTCCCTTAACGTGTTTTTCATAGTAATTTTTCATCGTGTAATTTTATATTTTCAAAATGGACTTTTCTATCGATTTTTAAATTGTTATAAAAAATCTTCTGGGCAGAAATTCAAAGTGTTAATTTTAATAACGAATTTAAATACATGTATTCTATCATGAAATATCATTACTTTGCGCATTTTTGAACAATGACGATAAGCATCCCAAATAAAGCACCACGGTCACAAAATGTTAAACACATTTTTTCGCTTTATGTATACTAATAAAAGACTAGCCTGTAGCCCCTTTTAGAAGTTTAACAATATAGCAACTTTTTAAGCATTTCTCATCATAAACAAGTGACTCTAGCTTGATCGACTATCTCGTAGCGATGGATGCTAGTCTTAAAGGGTTAGCTTAGCATTCTACAGATATTTCCGGCGATAATTGAGAGTTTGAGTGAACGAATAGCATTGTTCGTAATGCTTTGTGTGAAAGCAGTTACATTGGAGTGCTCCAGCCGCACCATCAAAGCAATAAAAATAATTGCAGCATTGTTGGGCAAATACGTTTATGCGCAAATAAGTATTTTAATAACATTGTAGCTTACAAAAGTATTTTTAACTGTTTGTGAGTTTCAACTAACACAGAGTAAAAAATACTTTTCTCAAAGATTTTTTCGTAAAAGGTATTTTTTATTTTATTTAAATCATTTACATTTGTACAAAATATTACTTAAATAAATAAACTTACTAGACATTTATTATCAATAACTACAAAATTTTTAAAATGAGGTATTTTAGCCCAAAAAAAATTATAAAATTCTACCTAGTTTTTTTTTGTTGTAATTGAACTGTAGGCTTTTTTGATTCGGTTCTCAGGCGAAAGGCAAACTATTTTAGGGTTTAAAAATAAATAAAAACAATCTAGCTACACTATTACTACTAATAAAAACTACTTCAATTAAATAAAAAAAAATACTTACAGCCACCGAATCGCTTCCGTCGAAGTTGGCAAAAACACAAAGAACAAAACCAAAAACACAGTAAAACAACGCATCACAAATTAAATTTAAATATATGTCTGTAAAACGTAACCGCCGTAGGCATTAAAAATCAAAAATAAAATAAATAAAGAAAAAAAACTAATCGAAAAAGTTCTCGAAATATTTGGCGGGAATATGGAGTAGCGTGATATCGCGCGGGGAACACTGTGTGATAGAGCGCGGTCCGGGTGCGTCTGCAAGTGAGTGCACACGAGCGACGCGGCGCGACCGCCACGCGCGGCCACTGGTCAGCCGGCCGCAGAGACGCGCCGCCGCCGCTGCCGCTCTCCAGACAAAGAATATCAAACAGACAGGTATTTGATGAAGCAGAACAGCAATAGTTGATTGGCTTGTAGAAAATACCGATCCACTACTCGCATTTTATAGAAGACAAAATCCAAAGGTTTCCCGCTATATGATAAGGACCTACACTTCAATCTGCCTCGAACGATCTCCTGTCGTTCGAGGCAGATTGAAGTGTAAGCCGTTCTCGAGTAAATCTCATCTAGTCCAGAGCAACAGCACTTAGGTTCTTCTCTTCAATCCTTTATCCCCTGCTTACTTAAGAGAGCGCTTCGAATTCTTCAGTGAGATTCAACAAGAACGTAAATTACGTAGTGCCGAAAATCTACGCCTAAGAACTCCTGCTCACTTCACTACCTTCTACTCTGATTCTTTTACGGCCAAGGCAACGCGACTGTGGAATTCCCTTCCACTGCCTATTCGAACGGCTCAAACTCTGACCAGTTTTAAGTCGCAAGTAAAGTCCCACTTTCTTTCCTCACTGTAGCTTCGTTCCTTTTCAGTACATCTTGTTTCAGTCTCCACTTCTCGTGTTTTTTTTTCTCTTTTTTTTTATAGTTTATTTATTATATATAAATATATATACATAATCATTTATTTTTTATTTACGTATATTAGTATTTATTTTAAGTAGTTTATGTATCGTGTACTTCTGTTATTCTGCCTAGCGCTGTTCTGTTCTTTATGCACCATATCCGTATCTCTCCTTTCTTTATATTTCAAACTACCCTAAGGTTGCCTGGAAGAGATTGCTTGAGCGATAAGGCCGCCTTTTGTATACATACTGTGTTTACATTTTATGTAACATTTAATTTTTATTACACTGTGTGCAAAGAAGTGTTAAATAAATAAATAAATAGGTAATCTACATATAGTCAAAAAATATTTAATCTATGTAAGCACTCATAACGTACGGGAGGACATAGTAGAATATGTGTACACGTGCACATTTTAAATAACTTTTCTTGGTCCGAGCGTGTTCCCCAGTTGCGTCTTCATTTTCCACTTCAGAACCAGCATTTTAAACATCTATAGGCCCTGAAGCGAAAGCTGAACACGCGACTGGGAAACACTCTAGAACGACCAATCCCTTCCATCCATAGGATTGTATCAATTCCAACTTGGTAATGTCTCACAGAGGACAAAACTCGAGCGACTCTATAAAATGTTACCAACCCTTCTGTACTCTATGGCAAGGCGCTCGGCGGGCGGCGGCGGTGGCGGCCGCCTCCCCGTGAGCTCAGCCCACTTATCAATTCAGTCGAGTGGGCATTCATTCATTGTGAAGCATTGTGCCTATTATGCGAGTATTCGGAGCTTATTTACCCGTTCGCAAGCTAGTGCCAGTAATCGAACTATTGAAATTTAATTACGCTACTTTTGTATCCTTTGTGCACTGCACAATCGGACATTCTATCCAACTTCAAAATTGATAACTCTTTAAATTCACCCCTTCATTAAAAGCCCCCTGATTCGTCATTATTTTTTAAACCCGGTTTTGATTTCTATGGCAGACCATATTTTTTTCTATTCTGCACTCCTAGCTCAACATAAATTCCTAGAACAAAATGATACTTGTTCT
The DNA here is from genome assembly GCA_947363495.1 of Euzophera pinguis. Taxonomy (NCBI): domain Eukaryota; kingdom Metazoa; phylum Arthropoda; class Insecta; order Lepidoptera; family Pyralidae; genus Euzophera; species Euzophera pinguis. The sequence continues at coordinate 8,254,362 of OX376157.1, read as the reverse complement.
AAAACTAGTAAGCCACTCTGGCCTGCACCAATGAGATGGAAGCGACACAGTGCGAGCTTCTTGTATTTTATAAAGCCATTAAAAAGAGTAGATAAAGACATATTGTATTAAATGAAAAACTTTAATCGAATTAAATTATTATATCCATGTCTAATTACATTTACTACAAATTATAAACTTATTGCATATTACTATATTTAATTACATATCAAGATCGCAGGATTTCAGATTAATTTACAGGTCAGTTAACCAAAGCAATAGCAACATATTTAATTTTTAACTTCCATAGTAGTAACCAGTTACTGATGAAATATTGATCTGTCTCTCTCGCACGCGATATAGTTCATTAGCGTGACCGATAGATACCGTGTCGATTTATTTGAGTACTCTTCTTTCAGCTGTGGCACATATTATACAAAAGTACAGTACAATAACTGAATTTTATGAGTAAAATCTCGAGTGTGCCAACCAACCTTTAACCTAGGAACTTTTATTATGAAAATGCGCGCAATTAAATTGAATTGATACATAGCTTGTATTAATTTGATACACAAACATATTACACGTCTTCATTTTTAGATAAATTTTCAACATTTATGCGTAACAATAGGTAAAGAGCCGAAAAAAGAGAAAAAAAGATACTTATATGGATGTAAATTATAAAGATCCACAAAGCCAGTCTTTCAAATTCCCACTTGCTTTGGATCAAAATCATAGCCAGTGATTTCAAAAGAAGGGTAGAACATAATTATAATCTTTACAAGTTTGATTGGAGTTCTGACTTAACAAAGAACTAAAAATAGTTAACTTTTTTAATGTATTTAAAAGTCAAGGAATTTCAGTTGTTCCCTTTAGTTGGGCAGATGAAAATTTCAAAAATGCTTGATTCTTTTTTTGGTGGTGGGAATAAGGTATTATTATCTGAAAAAATATCACGTTTTTAGGATCTACCATAAAATTTTAAAAATCCCTTTAAAATCGACCTTGACGGCTCTATGGGCCTATGCCTCTGCCACATCGGCAAAAATATGAAAATTAAAAAAAAGTAAATGTCCGTGTCAAAGTCCAACGATCAAAACGGATAAATAACAGTTGTTGTTTTTTTTTTTAATTTGGATATGTCTAGCGATGTGCCACAGGCCCATACAGCCGTCAATATCGATTTTTCAGGTGAATTAAATGTAATATTTTTTTAAAAATTTAATGGTTGTTCCTAAAAATCTGATATATTTTTCAGATAATAAGAATCCTTATTCCTACCTCCAAAAAATAATCAAGCGTTTTTGAAATTTTCATCTGTTCCCTGAATCGATAAATTGAAATGTTTTCATCGACAAATGGACTTACTGGGCTTTTTTTAATTTTAATTGTTTTTTTAAGCAACATAAAACATGGTAACAAGAGAAAAATTGTTTATAAGGGCCTTTGTTGAACTCCTTTATTTTGTCAGGTACTTCCTATGTATGCATTTAAAATAGCGAAATTTCCACAGGATTTTTACAAATGTATATTGCACAATGACTTTTCATGAAATTTTTGCAAGCATTTTAAATAAACTCCGTCACAATATTTTTATTATTAACATAGTCCCTGCAGTCATCGTAAATTCGAAACAACAAAAAAATATCAAAATAAAATTATATTGTCCGTGACATATTCTTGTCTATGCGTTCTTATATATTTCTGGGGAAGAGTTGTCCTCCCTCCTACACTGGCACGGCTGTTCAGCGAGATGAAATAATCATTTTGTGCCAGAAACATTTAGTAGAAACACATGTAGTAAATTATTGTCTCATTTTGCGTGTACTGCTTGACTAAGGGACAACGCGCACTATAGAAACAAAAGACGTTTGATATGAAAGCTAGGAGGGATTAGGGCTGGTTTTTCTTCCCGGTATACTGCTTGACTATGGTGAGGCTGACTGGGTGCGGCTATCAGGCGAGATGAAATAATCACATTTTTTTCCAACCAGAGACATTTCGTAGAACCGCATGTAATAAATTATTGTGTCTTATTTTGCGTGTACTGCTCGACTAAGGGACACGCCCACTATAGAAACAAAAAACGTTTGATATGAAAGCTAGGAGGGATTAGGGCTGGTTCTTTTTCCTGGTGTACTGCTTGACTATGGTGAGGCTGACGGGGCGCGGCTGTCAGGCGAGATGAAATAATCACATTTTTTTCCAACCAGAGACATTTCGTAGAACCGCGTGTAATAAATTATTGTGTCTTATTTGGCGTGTACTGCTTGACTAAAGGACAACGCGCACTAAAGAAACAAAAGACGTTTGATATGAAAGCTAGGAGGGATTAGGGCTGGTTCTTCTTCCTGGTGTACTGTTTGACTATGGTGAGGCTGACTGGGCGCGGCTGTCAGGCGAGGTGCGACAGGTCGTCCAGCTCGGGCGGCGGCTGCGATGGCCCCCCGCGGGAAAACACTGGCTTCGCGACTACTGACACCGGCGCCTGCGCAGGTAAGCGAATTGTTAATATCCAAACATATATCAGTCTAAATAAAATAATGGATACATTTGCGTAGGGTACGCTGCGGGGCGGACTGATCGATTAGGTTTTATTTTATTAGGTTAACGTTGTTTTAGCTATTTAGTTTTATATGAGTTGTTTTTTTTTTTTTAATTATTTGTAATTTATCAAGGAAGAATCAAATAAAGTGATATTAGTGAATTAAACAGAACTTATTTTAGTACGGTTAAAAAACAATATTATTTATGTATAAACTAGCTTACACTCATCTTACTACTAATACAAACGAGACCTGTGTCGCTTAGGGAATAAAAGGTTGTCGATAGAGCGACCATTGATGAAGTGCCTAAAATATTATAAACTAGACACAGTTGAAATTGGTAAATAAATTCTGTATGCCATTTCAACAACTACTAAATTTTATAATAACAATAGACATCCCGCGGTTTCACACGTTGGTGGCGATAGCGTACGCCTAATTACGCTTTCAAACGGCTGGATTTTTTATTTAAACATTATTGCATTTTTAAAAAATACAAAATATTCTGACTACTTTAATTAAAATTATCATAATGTTACCTAATTTATCAAAATCCTCAATTGATTGTATACATAAACCATCAAGTCTGTCTCGCGGGGGTGTACAGCGGGCATCAAAAAAGTACTGCGGCTCTACTCGCAGGCATCTTCAGAGACGCACAGTTATCTGGCGCGCGCTGCAGCGTGCTCACCTGACTGACGGCTCCGGCGGGCTGTGGCGCCTGATGCGGCGGGACCCCCACCACCACCAGCTTCTGCGCCGGCCCGCTCGTCACCACCACCGACTACGCAGACACATGCCATGCAGCCATCGGTATAGGATAACAACTAGATGCACAATCGCGCTCGAAAAGTGTCCCAACCAAAGTCTTGCACATTTAGCCGATTTGAGAACAGTCCCTTTTTTTTCTATTTTTAAGTCTATTTGTAACTACCGTAAGTGCGAACTTAATTTGTGTGTCGTGTTTAAGAATTCTCATCCTTACTGTAAAACTGTTTACATTTGAGGCAATCACCCTAGCAAGTATGTGTTTGTGTAAGTATAGCCCGACCAGGAAAATAGCAACCTTCGCCATATAACTTCGACATTGTCAATTTTGTTATTGATATGACACTAAAACATGTTGCTACATAAAGGCGATCAGTAGCGACGCCAATGCAGGGTTTTTTTTCCTGGTCGGGCCTTATACCTGCTACAGTCACACCTTAGGACACATTTTCACTGGCGTTTCTTCGTGACTGTGTATCTAATTGTTATCCTATATCAATGCATGCAGCACAATCGATACCACGCACCGATAAGGTTTTGAAGATTATCACTTTCTAACCATCTGTTGAAGGAAATCGGGAAGAGTAACTACTTAGTATTAGTTTACCAATTATTTGGCAATGCTGGCAGCCTTCTGGGCATATTACCGCGGTTCGCACCTTAGCGGAACTGTACGACTTATAATTATCATCATTTTTTCTTTTATTTTTCTTTTCTATTTTAGTGTGTTTAATCATAAAATTTGACCAATTATTTTAGTAGTAGTCAATACTGTCAGATTTTTCAGGCTGCCTAAAGGCATCTGATACAGAGATCTTAGACTTTTCTATAGAGCATATACCAGTAAACCAATTCCGAAAAATGAACTCGATATAAATATAACCTATAATTTGTTACTCAAAAACATGGTTAAGGTCAATTTATATTCCCACTATTTCCATCACAGTAAATAAACAGGATAACATATGAACTGTTGGCCCACTTTTGGAAATTTAAAAAAAAATTACACGTTTTTGACAGCTGAATTGACTAAGTCGGTAGTGGATCTCAAAATAGACCATATAAAGAAGCAGGATATAGGAATAATAATACAAAAATATTTATTTTTAAATAGCACTTAAATATGTCAAACTCTTGTTGAATTCTTCGGATTCCGGTGGGGTATTCTTTCTTTTCTTTAATAGGCTACTTGAGTGCGTTCATATTTTGACAAGATTTTTAAATGGAACAATACATACACTAAAAAGTAGCAGATTTCGAAAACAACAACATAATTGGTAATTAATTAAAGCAGTAATTAGCATATAAAGTTTTCTAATGAAGAAAAGTGGGAGCGTGATGGGGACGTCTTGCTATCTCCTTTGTGCGCACGAAATCAAGTGGCAGTGACGTCACTCTACAATTAAGTGCGTCCTTTTTTTGTTTCTTAACAGTTTCCCTTTCCATAGGATTTCAAAGGCTCAACTTTTTTAATATTGAACGAATTCAATAAATCTTTCTCGTTCGAAACAAGACGATTCAGGGACTCAAATTTGTGATATGAAATAAAAAAACGGCAAAAAATACACACAATATACAACAAGATTAATGTTTTATAGTAAAAGAATATAATACATACTTTGCCTTTTTCTCCACATGAGAGCTTTGATAAAACGAAGTCGTGTAATTAAAAAATACTTTAATAATAAAGATAGAATATTAAACTGTTATTAATGCTGCAAATGTCACTTTCTTCATCCAAAAAATCTCAAACTCATTTAAAAATACTACACTTCTTCGGTTTCTCATGACATAAATTTTTATTTATTTAGTTTAGTTAATTTAGTTTATAGGAACATAATTAAATTACAAAAGACCACTTTCATCCGCCACACAATAATCTACAATGTAATACATAATAGTTAATGGCGGATCAAATCAAATTTCATTATCGTCAAGGGATACATTTTATCGATCGACGAAAATTTAATTTCCATTTGCCTTCATTTCAATATTGCGACCAGTACCTACTCAAAAATTATATTGGCTCATCTAAAATTTTGAAATACTAACTCAAACTATCTATCTACAAAGCGCAAAAGTTTCCATGCAAATATTCCCATACGAAAATCCACAAACACACGCCTCATCTCAAAATTATAGTTAAATTACATTGTTTTAATACATACATTTTGACTTCGTACGATGGTCGGCTGCGAACTATGCATCACAATGTGACCCGCGCCGCTAGAAGGTTGAATCTGTGCCAAAGTTTCATTTTGTACAAACCATTATAATTTAATAACATTTATTTATTTAACATAAAATGACGATGGAAAAAAAATGACGAAAATAAAATGAAACGGGCCAATAAGATAGATTTAGACGGATGTGTTAATGAACGCGTCTACGTTGACAAATTCGCTATTGGATCCGTCTAAATCAGCAGACGCCCACTGAAAAAAGGTTCGGTAGAAGTGCCATAGAGTGTGCCAAAGTTAACTGGCCTGTTTATGGCACTTCTACGTATTTTTATTTTATGTCATGACCCGCACCCGCGCGGTATCGGTATTCGCGTCAGTTTGAATGGAGCTTAACTCTAAAATGTTGATGAAGAGCACGGTACCTGCGGAGGCTTCTGCTGCGAGACGATGACGAATTTCTGCGGCGGAGGCGTGGCGGGCGCAGGCGACTGCGGAGTGGGCGACGCGCTGATCACCACGCTGCGGCTCACCATCGGCTCTGTACCAGACAAAAACCTAGATTGAGTCTTTCTTAGTCCACACAATCTTTGTATGTAATTATCTATGGTGCAATAAAGTGTTTATATTTACAATCTCAGTGAGTGGAGTACCGCCGTACAGCTAGCTACTCACCTTGAGTGGAGGCTGCGAGAGGCGGCGTGACGTCACCGCCGCCGCCTGCTGCAGCTCACAGCTAGCTACACACCTTGAGTGGAGGCTGCGAGAGGCGGCGTGACGTCACCGCCGCCGTCTGCTGCAGCTCACAGCTAGCTACACACCTTGAGTGGAGGCTGCGAGAGGCGGCGTGACGTCACCGCCGCCGTCTGCTGCAGCTCACAGCTAGCTACACACCTTGAGTGGAGGCTGCGAGAGGCGGCGTGACGTCACCGCCGCCGTCTGCTGCAGCTCACAGCTAGCTACACACCTTGAGTGGAGGCTGCGAGAGGCGGCGTGACGTCACCGCCGCCGTCTGCTGCAGCTCACAGCTAGCTACACACCTTGAGTGGAGGCTGCGAGAGGCGGCGTGAGTTCACCGCCGCCGTCTGCTGCAGCTCACAGCTAGCTACACACCTTGAGTGGAGGCTGCGAGAGGCGGCGTGACGTCACCGCCGCACAGTGGGCTGGGATTACAAGGTTGGGTCTTAAGAGATCAAATGTATTTTTTTGGTATCTAGGCATAAATTTAAAACGTTTTTATTCTTTGACTTTTTTTTTAATTTAACGAGTACTTTCGGAGATATAGCCATATCAAATTTGTATGAAGAGTCATGTTATTTTAGTTAAGCAATTTATTCCAATTAAATTGAAATTGAAAATAATGTATACTGAACGGCCTGAAAACCTCAATACCTACTTAGTTCTTTAAAAAAAAACAATGTTCGACATTTTCCACCACCATAGGTAGGTATGACGTAATTTGTTTTGAGACTTATTTCCGGGAATCAAGGGATAAGAGTGCGCGAGCGCAACAACAAGTTATGACGTGTCGTAACGTGATTGGTGCAACGATAGGGTATCTACGGAATGTTCCGTTGCATTCAAACGTACTTCAGTGTTCTATTACCCACCATAATAGACGCACTACCCCCACACATTCATTACTTACTTATTTGTTATTTTGTATTTGTGAAAATGTTTGAAAATTTAGTGACAAACCTTGATCTTTTCGTTATTTTAAAAAACAGTGGCAGTATTAAAAATAATGACAGTTTGTGTAGTGAGATAAGGTCTAAATTTTTAGTTGAATTAAGTGATGATCACGAAAAGACCTTAAAGTTGTTTTGTGCAAAATTTTGTTATAATTTAAATAGAAGATGGGAAAACGCTTATCGTAAAGAAAATATATTCAAAACTAAAAATAGTGAATGGTTACAAGAAAACATAATATGGCCAGACTTTATTAAGTGTTTAATAGGCAGTAATGAAGATCAACCAGCACCGAGTACATCAACTCAGTATGTATCACCATCAAAAGTTTCTGTCGCTGTCGGTGTCTCCACCGAACAAAGCCCAAGAAAACCTTTTTGTGAATTAGCGCCTAAACAGAAAAAAAGACGTGCAGAAAACTTTCATTTATCTTCGGACGAAATAAAATATGCCTATTTTGAGCAGTTGAAAGCGGATGGGAATGAGGAGGTTGCTAAAATACTAGAACATTTACTAAAGAATCCCCAAGATGTAAAAAAAGTTAAAAAGTGCATATCTGTTAAAGAAACAAAACCTGTGTTTTCTCCGGATGAGGCTTTAGGGTTATTTTTATCACTTAAGCTAACCAAGTGGCAATACAATACTTTAAGAAAAAGTGTTAACGAAAAAGACAGTAATATATTTCCATCTTATTATCAAGTGGAACATGCGAAACAGAAATGCTATCCACCAAAAGATGCTATTACAGTGACAGAAACCTCAGCTAAAATAAAGTTACAAGCTCTATTGGATATAACGACAACAAGAATAATGACGTCACTCGTCATTGATAGTGGTTGTAAAGAATTTACACTAATCAGTAAGTGGGGATTTGACGGTGCTTCTAATCAAGCCAATTACAAACAAAAAATGCAAACAGACGATGAACAAGAAAGTCAACTTGACGATTCAAGCATATTTATGGGTAGTTTAGTGCCAATAAAATTAGTGTGCGGCGAACAAGTTATCTGGCAAAACGATTCACCAAATTCATCTTACTGGTGTCGTCCAATCTTTTTCGAATTTGTGAAAGAAAATAAAATAACGATATTGCGGGAAAAACGTGCTATTGAGGAAGAGATTGTAAATTTAGTGAAAACAGAAGTTGGAGAAATAAAAATTTCACATTCTTTATTAATGACTATGATAGACGGAAAAGCAACATCAATTTTATGTGATACTTCATCTCAGAGATGCGACATTTGTAAAGCCACTCCAACAGAGATGAATAATTTGCCCTTAATTGCTTCAAAACCGACTGATCCAGATCTCTGTAAATACGGATTGTCATCATTGCATACCTGGATACGAATGATGGAATGCATTCTGCATATAGCCTACAGATTAACGATACAGACATGAACAGTAAAGGGAGACAACAAGTGCATCATGGAAAGAAGAAAGAAAGACATACAAGACGCTTTTAAAAATAGAATGGGACTTCTGATTGATGTTGTTAAACAAGGGCACGGCTCCACGAATGACGGAAATACTGCTAGAAGATTTTTTGCAAATCCAAACATGACTGCTGAGATAACTGGTGTTAGTGAAGAATTAATAAGGCGATTTGCAATCATTTTAGAGGCAATTTCATCAGGTTACCACATTGACACAGCGAAATTTCACGAATATGCTCAAGTGACCATGCAACTGTATTTGGAATTATACGTGGGGCGCACTATAAGTTTCCGGAATGAATATGAAAAAATACTATTAAAGGTACAAAATTAATTTATTGTTTTTCAAAATAATCTCCCTTGGCGTCTATGCACTTTTTCATTCGATGAAACCAGTTTTGAAAACTTTTGTGCCACTCCTCTGTGGTGACCTCTGAAACGTGTTTTTCATACTCCTCGACAGCCTCTTCTGGTGATGAAAATCGTTGACCGCGTAATTGGTTCTTAATTTTTGGGAACAGAAAAAAGTCACAAGGTGCCAGGTCGGGACTGTATGCAGGATGACCCATGAGTTCTACATTTTTCGCCTTCAAAAAGTCGTTTGTCTGTCTGGCCGTGTGGGAACTAGCATTGTCGTGGTGCAGGATGATACGGCGTTTACGGTTATTTTTACGGAGTCCGTCAATAACTTCCGGCAAACAAATGGTCGTGTACCAGTCACTATTCACTGTACGACGATTCTCTAAAGCAACAGTAGCCACGTGTCCAGTTTTATTAAAAAAAGAAGCAATCATCCGCTTAGATGCACTTTTCACGCGCGCCACTTTGGTTGGTTTCGGCTCATCTTGAAAGACCCATACGCTCGATTGCTGCTTTGTTTTGGGATCGTAGCAATAAATCCATGTTTCGTCACCTGTTACTATGTCCCACACCAAATTTGACGCACCTTCGTTGAATCTGGTAAGCATGGCACTGCACCAAGTGACGCGGTCCGTTTTTTGAGCCTCGGTCAAGTTGTGTGGGATCCACCGCGAGCACAGCTTTCTCACACCCAAATGTTTGTGTAGGATTAATTGTATTTGACTCATGCCTATTTCTAAGGATGCGCGAATTTCATGGTAGGTCACATGCCTGTCTGTTTCAATCATACGGCGCACAGCATTGATGTTTTTGTTGGTCACAGCGGTGGACGGCCGACCATCGCGAGATTCGTCACTGAGATTGATACGACCATGCTTGAATTCTGCAAACCAGCTATAAACAGTTGTCTTGCATGGTGCTTCATTGCCAAAAGCTGTTTCAAGCCGAGCGATGCTCTGTTGAGCTGTCAAATTACACTTAAAATCGTAGAAAATCATACTACGAAAATTTTCCCGAGTTAAATCCATGTTGATGCAGACACACAATTTTTAAAATGGCGCCACAAGGTAAAAACAAAAGACAGTCAGATGAAACAAACTGCATTCTACAGCCAAAGAGTTCTATTTTCAAATGTTACAATAAATGTTTAAATATTGTTTATGTAAGTGGCCAGTTCCGGAAACTTACAGTGCGCCCTATGTATAGCTGGTATTATATGCCTTCAAGTGTTCATAAAGTTCTTATGCATGGTGCAGCTATTATTGAAAGTTTTGGTCTAATACCAATTGGACAGCTATCTGAAGAAGCTGCTGAAGCTAGAAATAAAGACTCGTAGGTACCGCCAACACCATTCCAGGAAATGCAGTAGAAAAACTACAAATGAAGACATTTTAAATAATTTAAGCTCTGATCCACTCATCTCAGCGAAACGTCACAAACTTCGCAGAAAACATAAAACTTTGTCAGTAGAAGCACAAAGTTTATTAGTAATTGAACAAGCGGAAACATTTGATGATGAAGAATACGAAAATTTTGCATTCGTTAATGTGGATACCCTTGACAGTGATTAAATTAAAACAGTGCAGTGGCCAGTAGTGATTGTGATTTTTACTTATTTATTTATTTATTTTATTAGTCCTTAGTGGATTAGGCCTAAAGGGGAGACCACTACATAAAAAAAACGCGCCTAGTTCTTAACCTCTATGGTGGTGTGGAATAGAGAACAAAATTTGAAATTGCGACCAAATCGCAGTAAATCGCAACCCGAGAATAGGCGCTAAAATAGGACAAATATACGTACTATGCATACGTAGAATCAATTCTTTGAGAAAATTTGAGAATTTCGAGATTTTCACATTTTTTTCTTTTGCTTCATACAAAAATTACTTTGGATATTTATAACTCCGAAAATACTAAGTTATCTGAACGACCCTCATAGAAATAATTACTTATAATCGATAGATAAATCCAACACAATATTTAAAATTTCAGAAAAAGAAACTTCTTTTTTAAATGCTAAGTCCCCTACCGACCCGTTTCAGCTCACTGTGCGCCGCCGCTTGCTACAGCTGCTACACACCTTGAGTGGAGGCTGCGAGAGGCGGCGTGACGTCACCGCCGTCGCCTGCTGCAGCTCACAGCTAGCTACACACCTTGAGTGGAGGCTGCGAGAGGCGGCGTGACGTCACCGCCGTCGCCTGCTGCAGCTCACAGCTAGCTACACACCTTGAGTGGAGGCTGCGAGAGGCGGCGTGACGTCACCGCCGTCGCCTGCTGCAGCTCACAGCTAGCTACACACCTTGAGTGGAGGCTGCGAGAGGCGGCGTGACGTCACCGCCGTCGCCTGCTGCAGCTCACAGCTAGCTACACACCTTGAGTGGAGGCTGCGAGAGGCGGCGTGACGTCACCGCCGTCGCCTGCTGCAGCTCACAGCTAGCTACACACCTTGAGTGGAGGCTGCGAGAGGCGGCGTGACGTCACCGCCGCCGCCTGCTGCAGCTCACAGCTAGCTACACACCTTGAGTGGAGGCTGCGAGAGGCGGCGTGACGTCACCGCCGTCGCCTGCTGCAGCTCACAGCTAGCTACACACCTTGAGTGGAGGCTGCGAGAGGCGGCGTGACGTCACCGCCGTCGCCTGCTGCAGCTCACAGCTAGCTACACACCTTGAGTGGAGGCTGCGAGAGGCGGCGTGACGTCACCGCCGCCGCCTGCTGCAGCTCACAGCTAGCTACACACCTTGAGTGGAGGCTGCGAGAGGCGGCGTGACGTCACCGCCGTCGCCTGCTGCAGCTCACAGCTAGCTACACACCTTGAGTGGAGGCTGCGAGAGGCGGCGTGACGTCACCGCCGTCGCCTGCTGCAGCTCACAGCTAGCTACACACCTTGAGTGGAGGCTGCGAGAGGCGGCGTGACGTCACCGCCGCCGCCTGCTGCAGCTCACAGCTAGCTACACACCTTGAGTGGAGGCTGCGAGAGGCGGCGTGACGTCACCGCCGTCGCCTGCTGCAGCTCACAGCTAGCTACACACCTTGAGTGGAGGCTGCGAGAGGCGGCGTGACGTCACCGCCGTCGCCTGCTGCAGCTCACAGCTAGCTACACACCTTGAGTGGAGGCTGCGAGAGGCGGCGTGACGTCACCGCCGCCGCCTGCTGCAGCTCACAGCTAGCTACACACCTTGAGTGGAGGCTGCGAGAGGCGGCTCGGGCGCGGGCGAGGGGGCATGCGGCACGAGCGGCGGCGTGCACGTCACAACCGCTACCGCTCCGCTCGCCGCTCCGCTTGATGGTGACGCGCGCAGTTTGCTAACCATCTGCTGTAGGCTCGGGCCTAAGTAGCCGTAGTCGCGTCTGGAATTACAGTTTACAGCTTAGTTCGCCCTCTCGCAACCATTTAATATGTGTACTCTGACTGTTACATGAATCTGTGGCGTCTCAAATCGCTTACCAAAGAGGACGCTACCGCTTATGGGCCTTGCACTCGTCCGTATAACGCCGAGTATAAGCCGAACTCAGATAGCCTTCAATCTGTATTTGTCATGTTCGTTTTAGCTTGAAAAGTTTTAGCCCAATCAGAGCAATAGGTTACTTGACTGTATTCATACTTGGGCAATATTTGCATACGAAACAATATGTACACTAAAAATTAACCGATTCTGAAAACAACAACAGAATTGGTTGTTATTTATGGCAGTAATTGAATTTCAAAGTTTTTTCAAGACGACAAGTGGGAGCGTGGTGGGGACGACTTGCTATCTCTTTTGTACGTACGAAACCAAGTGGCAGTGATGTCACACAATGCATCATCATTTTCTTGTTTTTCGTCAGTTTCCCCTTCCACCAAATTTCAAAGGCTTATAACTTATTTATTTATGAATGGATTTAAAAAAAATCTTTCTGTATTCAGTTTCTGGTAGTGAAATGCTCTTATTGATGAAAAAGTCTGTGCACAGAACTAGTGGGACTTTTTTATTCCCAATAGTTCTGTTGGCAAAAACAATATCCTGTTTACCAAACTAGGGAGCCCTTTGTATTTGCTCCATGAGTGAGAGTTAGTGATTCTTACAGTTCTGTTCTGTGTTCTGACTTTCAAACCTTCCTTGACTTTCAGCCCTAATTGGTGACATTACGAGATTTTTTTTATTATCTTATCTTTAAAACATGTATGAATGTATAGAAAACAAATGAATGCCGAAAAAACAAAAGAAAGTTGGAAAACTTGTTTGACGATTGTGTGTTGAAAAAAACAGGTTTAAGCAATTATCGACCTTATTGATATTTCTAAAATATATTCATTTCAAGCCATTTTACAAGTTAAGAAAGTTAAGTTTTGTTTATTCACGCGTTAGCCGGCCTTTTTTGGTCCGGCTTTACTTTTCTTTTTTTCTCACCCCACGCCATCACACTCTGCCACCCTTAAGATACCGCACCTCACAACACAAATTAAGGGTAAAAATAGAGAGCAAAACCATGCAAGGATGACACTTCCGCCGCCGGCCGCGACGGACAACTTTGACGCAACACGGTAAATAGCCAACCCTATGAGTGACACACACATTGACGCGCGTGCGTACGCGACCGAATCGTAGTAGTAGTAATCTCGGCGCTATTGTATGGAGTGTCTGGAGTGTGACTTAGGTTAGCTTATATGTTTGATGCTGTACTTGTAGTCATCAGGGTTATCGGGCGGCGACCGCAGCTGCCTCACGACGGGCGCCAACACCTTCAGCAGCTGATGCTTGAGGTTGCTGGCCGCCAGTCGGTCGGCACCGCCCAAACCGCTCAGAGCTCCTTCCACGCGCTCGCCCAGCCATTTCACGCGCGGCAGTATGAATACCTGCGTACAATAGAATATAAAACTATCTATTGCACAACAAGGTAACAATCAAAAGTAAATATCAATTAAGCATTACGACACGCCTCGTGGTTAGTGATCACCACAGCCCATGGAAGTAACAACACCAGGACATCACGTCATGCGCGTTGTCGACCCTTAAGAAATCTTTATCAATACATTACTATTTTTTTAAATCACTTATGTGAACAACAGCATATATACTTAAGTAAGTTTTATCCCCAGAATATCATTCTGGAAGGATTTCCTGTTGACTTGATTAATAAACATTCTTGCAATTTTGTAAATGCATCACCGCCCGGACGCCCGGATAAAGAATAAAAGCCCGGGAAAAAATGCCTAAATGAAACCTGCCTATTTAGATTATAAGATCACAAATAATTAAATCAGCAGAATGCCGAAAACAATGTAGAAATGAAAAGATGAAGATGCAACCAAGTAATAACAGTTAACACTTGTCGTTAAGTTTATATGTATATTTTATATCCTGCATCAAAATTGTACCTTAATAACTTCAGGCCCAAGTTCAGCCAACCCTTGTACTGCCCCGTACAGCGAAGCCAGCGGCGTCTTTTCAGATTCCTTCATCGTGGTCACCATGGATGGGCCGCTCTCGTCATTTGTTTGTGAAGGACATTGCAGAGCCTTGGCAAATAACCTACAATAAATAATGAACTATTTCTATAAAAGATTCAATACCTTGCCAAAAAAAAAATTATTATAAATTCGATTTATAACAGTCTAAAGAGCCGCTTTGATCATGTACATGTCTTACCTATAGTAATTATTACACTAGAATTATCATTTAATTTGTACCCTAGGCTCTCAAGCGTAAGCTGAGGACACGAAGAAGCTCAAGATTGAGCAAGGTGAGCTGTTTTAATGATTTAAATACACACCTAGTTACCCTTGTCTGCAAGTTGTTGGTGGAAGTGTTGAAGGTCTTACAAATCTGGGACATGAGACGCGAGGCGAAATCACGCAGCGCCCAGTGGTTGTCCATTTCTGGACGGAGGCACAGCTGACGAGCCACGATGCATGTCGATACCGACGGGATTAATTCGTGTAGCTGTAAATAAATCATTGATGAAAAAAGGTCCATTTCTATTAGGTGGGCTATATGCCTTCAGATGTTACTGCTCCATTTGAATGTATAGGTCTGTACATGGGTAAAACTGAGCAGATTGTCTCGTTCTTTCACTTCAAAAATAAATAAGGCAGAAAGGGACTAAACATAAATTATTTAATTTGGTCTTATTGAACGTTTGTATATGATTAACAAACTACATTCATAAAAAACATAATTATCTCATCATAAAGTAATCACATACTCATCATCATTATTTCGTGTAGGCTATATTGTCAATCGACCATGCACACCCTAGGGTCAGAGTTGTGCGGAACCACTTCTCCTCTGACGTGGTTCCTTTAACAACCACCAAATGGCAGCCGCGACCAACGGCTTAACGTGCCTTCCGAAGCACGGAATCATCTTTATTATCAGACAATAAGGTGATGATTCAAGCCTGCAATGTCTTAACCAAACTGGAAACAACTAAACAAAGTATGCTTCTCGTAGTAATCGAACCCACGACCCCCGGGTCAAAGGCAAACACCTTAATCACTGGACCACAGAGGTTAATACTCAGTAGTATACAAAAAGTAATTAAAATTTTATTTTGGCTAACTTTCCTCTACTGAATACTAGCTTGGCAAGGACAAGGTTGGTAAGTATATCTATTGTAAAGTATATTATGATGTATATAATACTCACATATTTTTCCAAATACAAAGACTGATTGTCAAGCAACGCTTTCACCATCCTCATAAGGTATATGAGTAAAGCCAGATTGTTTTGCACCACATTTACTTTTACACCCTCTGAGATAAAGGTGCACATTCTTGGCAGCATTTCATGAAGACCGGGGTCACATGCCAAAGATTGAAGGGCTTCCTGTTAAAGTAAAATTCTATTTTAAAAAAATATGATTGTAACATTGTGGCATCTACTCTTGCAATAAAAATGCGGAAGTAGAAAATTTAAATATTTCACAGGACAACTATCACTTTCTCTGTAAGCTGTGCAAGTTTAAAGTAGTTATTGTATAATATGTATTCTCATTTAGCAACACTGTTATTGTGATGAGCATAATACTGCAAATGTAATGATCTGAATAGATAAAAAAATTTGCATACTGCTCTACGCCCTTCATCACTGCCAACGCAGGCCTCTGTAATCTCCTTGTAATACAATTGCTGCTCCACGCTGAGTTCATGAGTGGCCAACTGCTTCACATGAACTGACTCTGATGCCTTCAACCTTGCTGCCTTGCCACACATTGGTTTACCTGTTAAATTTAAATTCATTTTTATTTTATTAATGTATCTGGAAAGCCAGGACTTACTAAACTAAACATACTCGGTAATATTAAGAAACATGAAGCCAGATTCAGACTTTCACAAATAGAAACAGTATGTTTTATAAAAAGTCACATACACAACACTAACAAGGCAAGATAAAAATTAGAGATTTTGAACTTATTAAGTAATTATAATAATTGATATAGCAAGTATGTTAGCCAAACTAAGTTCTAATACATAAAATCTAAGCTTATTGAAGAATGGACCCATCAATTCATCCTCCTAAAGCTGATCAGTATACGCTAATGTAAATTTAGCAGCCTTTGTATTCTATTTTGAAGCAACTGGTTTTTGAAAGCAAGTTGTCTTATCATATATTTATTTATTACTATACGCTTCAAGACCCCAGCAATTGTATGAAAACTGTATAACATTATAAATATTATTGCCTCTGAACTGAAGGATACAACCATTTTTTGTTATTTTGAAATTTAAAAATAGGTATTTATTCCAAATGATTATTACAACAGAAAGATAAACTGAATCTTACTAACAATAACTATGTAGTTGATAAGACCCAGGTTACTAATATAAATACTACTAATGAATATGGACCTGTGGCTGAAATAAATAATTTATTTTTATCTTTAATACCTGCAGCATCCTTGTTAGTTGGTTTGCTCAACTTGCTAATTGGATCAACAGACTCAAGTTTCTGTATCTCCTTAGACAGCGGAGGTGGATTCTCTGGTACAGTGGGCTGCACTCCATCCACGCTCAGCCAATGGGCACGCACTGACACATCCAAAGGTATTTTTGGAGGAGTTGCAGATAATATTTCTGACAAATCAATTTCTTTTTCTTCAACGAAATGCAATTCTCTACCACCACCAGATGCAAATCTGAATGGCAGTGAATCAGGTTGCAGAAAACCATATTGCGGCTGAAACAAAAACATGGTTTTCAACAAGTTACCAATGTAAACCAATTTCTAAATGTTGACATCATTGTTTGACCAAGATGGACTCATAATACTAGAAATAAAACCTGATTATGTATTTCAACAGCAATGAGCCAACAAAGCAAGATTTTCTTTTGTTCTGATGGATCATCGGAGTTCAACATGTTAAAATACTTGACACATTTTACACAATATTGATTGTTTACAAAATGTTAAACTGTTCCCTATTGCAAATTCTATGCTATCTATGAGTTCATCCGTCTGTCAGTGGGTTGTCGTCATCGTCAATGGAATTAAATTGATCACAAACATTTTTTGATGATGACTATAATTGTAACTTACCTCAATATTCTTAATCTTCAATGTGTGGTCAATATCAGTTATTGATAGCTTTTGTCTCTTAGCATGATGCATGAACTTTAATGAATCTTGCAATATAACTTTTAGACGATAGGAAATATCGTCAGCTAATTCTTTAGCAGCGTCGTCTCCCAGATTGGCGATGCCAACACTCTCGGCTATTACTTTCATAGAATCAATGTTTAACGATGAACCATAATTAAACTCGGAGTCTCCCATTTCGAAATATTAGTATTTTCAGTCACAACTTAAGGCAACAGTGCCCACTTTTTGAAACACTTACTCATAAAAGGTCTTATTTTTTTTTAATTGAATATTTTATTTTCAAAGAACTTGAAATCACACACAAGTTAACAACACAACAAAATGAATGGTTTGTTGCCTTAGCCCTATCCGTGGTTATTATTTGGTTTAGCTAAAGTGAATTACAGTGTAGTAGAGTTAAATTCTGATTAATTATGAAGAACAAGGTAGGTATGTAATCAGACATATGATAATTGTACACATTGAATTACAATACAATGTCCACACAACACACAGAATAAAGGCCGCGCCAAACGTTATTGCGAGTCCGAAGTTAGCTGCGAGTGCTTACATGCGCCGGTACAGTGGCCTACACGTTAGAAGCGGGCGTTATTTAACATAAGCGTTGCGGCAACCTTACCGTTTTTCTTTACTTTATTAATACCCGACTAGGTATTGGTTTAACAGTCTATGTATGTATGTATGTGGGTTTGTACCAACGAAACGACCAAGAAAACGATAACAGAAAACGATGTTTTTGCAGCCCAATGTACATCAAGAGTACTTAACACGCGCGTGTGTTCGTATACGAATGCAACACTCACACTGAAACCGACAAGCGCGGGGATGTGGTGTGGTGCGCGAGCGGCGGTGCCTCTCCTCCTCTCTCCGAATTACGTCCCGCTGCTTCCCGCTGACACCCAAAATTCGCTACTGCGACGCGTCTTGCGATCAAATTCGGACTCGCAATAAAGTTTGGTTTTTTTTATTAATGGGATTTACGGCCATGGATACTAGTCCTTTATAGCCCTTCTTAATTTTTCTATCTTCTTCAGTCCTACAGTAATAAAGTTTGGCTGCTTAAACTATAAACACAAAATTTTAAAGAAGAGATACTAAAAGACGGGCAACACAAACTACATAGGGATACGGGCAACTCCGGGCAAGTACATTATAAGTAGGCCACGGCAATTAAAGCCAGGGTTGCCAAAGCTAATTCATCCAAATCCCCAAAAATCATGATCAAATTCCCCAAATTTGGGGACAAAAATCCCCTGATTCCTCACAAATTCCCCTCAAAAGTTTTTTTATAAAATGAAACTACAATCAATTATTTAAATAATATTTATTGTTTATGTTTTATATTTTTTTCCATATATTAGTCGAATGCATTTTGTTCGAAGGGTTAAACTTGACACTGCCGCCCAGTTTTTTAATCCCTTCCCTTGTAGCCATTAACGATACTACAGTATCTGTATTCAATGTATTGCGGTTTTTAGTATTTAAATTTTTAAGGACACTAAATTTGCGCTCGACTGATGCATTTGAAAAAGGCAATATCAACAATAATGAAATAACAATTTTTATGTTTGAGAACAGGTATTCTCCCGCAGCGTTTTTCATGCAAAACACTTTACCCCATTAACATTCAGCATCAATGTTATCTCCATGAACTTCAAGCCCATGTTGATGAAAATCCAGCGTGAGCTGGCCACTCATCGTCCAATTTTTGTGCTGTCACAAATTTATAAAGCACTGGAAATCGCTTCAGTACAGGCACCAGTGATTTAATTTTAAACTATTGAGCTTCTAATGGATTTAAAACAGATATAATAGAAAATAAAGGATCTCCGAAATCAAATCGCTTAATAATGTCCGACGTAAATTCCATATAAAATTCTTGGCATGTTTTATAGAAATCTGCAATAGCTGCACGAGGTACATTTTCATCTTTTTTCAAATCTTCCATACTTTCTCCAGCCTGTAATCCAATATATATTTCGTCTATACCTAGCAAGTGTGTTGAATTTCTGAAGCCAGCATTTAAAATATTAGCACAGGACTTGATGTAGCTCATTTTCATGAAATTAGCAGACAGTGTTTTCAAAAGATTTTCTACTTCTGGTTTCAATTTGTAAGGAGGGATGTTTCTGATTGAAACAAGGTGTTGAAGCTCGTTGCTAGTGAAAGTACATAAGACATGAATTCTAAATATACGACAGTGAATTAGTTGTTCATTGTAATGAGCATTTCTTCGGTAGTCTTCGATGGATCAGTGAACTGTTTCTGTCAAGTAGGCTTTTAATGGAATATATTGCTCTAACACACGGTCTACACATGCTTTCAAGGACAGCCAGCGAGTTTGAGCTGGCGCGAGAATTTTGTGTATTTCCACTTAAAAGAATTCCTGAAACTCTTTTAATTTCATTTGCCTTTTTGAACTTCTATTGAAGTGCACTCCAACAGAACGCAAGAAATCTTCAACATTTCGGGGTAATTTGAGGCAAGCTTTCGATGATGATAGGTGTATCATGTGACAGGAGCATTTCACTAGAGCAATGTGAGGTAAATCGTTCCTAAGAAGAGCAAAAACGGAACTATGTTCCCCAACCATTACGTTTGTGGTGTCTGAACTAAATCCAACCATGTTTTCTATGGGTATGTTTTTATTTAGAAGCATTTGTTTTAAACAGTCATACAGTCCCGCAGCAGTTCCTGATGACACTTCCACCATATCCAAAAACAAATGTTCTACCCGATTGGTGTTTTCATCATAGATTACAGCAGTAAAACAGCATTGTTTTAAAGAGCTCTGATCCGTCGTTCATCCATAATTAATGAGAAGAAATTTTTTTCTGTACGTAATTTTTGATTTATATCTTCTAAAAATGTGTTTCCTAAAACATTCTTAAAGTATAGCTGTTGCTTTGGTTCTGTGTAAATTTGTGTTCTTAGCTATAGCTGAATCTGAAAAAATTTCTTTACAGAGCGGTCCCAAGGTATCCATGAATGATATTGGTATATTATTTTCAGCCAACGCTCCGGCTATTTTTAATTCAGCTTTTCGAACATTTATGTCTAAATCCGTCACTGGTAAGTACATTGAAAGTTTGGGAACGTTCTTTATTTCTGATACTTTTTTCTTATGGCGTTCTGAATTCATATGTCGAATCAGGTCACTTTTATGAGCTAGGATCGACACCGAACAGAGTTTACAATTTGCTAAATCATTTCCATCTCTCATATTCGAATCTTTGCATAACCAGCTTGAGAAGTTTGGTTCTTTAAGCCACAAATCATTAAATTAATTCAAGCGTTTTATTTTTAGGATCTGTGTACTATTTGACTCACTTGTCGTCAAATCTACTGAAGTCAAACTTGAACTTGGAGCGTCATTTCCTTCTGTACTCCGATAACTCGAGCTCAGATTCTCTTTTACGTTTAAGCTATAAAAAAAAACTAGGTAAATTAACCGGATAAATAACAAAGTTTGTGCGCAGCAATATTAGGTTTAATTAACTTACCTTAGGATTATCTTCTTTATTTTTGTTTTGACCTTTTAATAACCATTTATCCATATTTGCACAAAATCGTATCGTTACTTTGCGACAGAAACAAACACAACTTTTTAAACTTGTATGTACTAATTAACTACGAACAACAACGAACGAAGCCAATGCATGTTTGGCGAGAGAGATACTTGAATAATACTCCAATTGTTCAGAAGGAATGGAATGCTTTATTTACAAAATTGACACGTATTTATACAAAATTATTTACATTCAAACATTACAAGTGTGAATTTTTGTTGCGATATGATAACCAATCATAAGTTAGTATTCCAGTTTACATCCATATTTGGTGGCGCATTTTGACGATGGTCCGCGCGGGGAGCGCGGGACGAACTGGATACCGCGTGACGTGCTTGGCCGTTCCAATAAAACTAGCTCGCGCAATCTCGCAGTCCTTTTCGGCGGCGGCGCTCGGAACGGTGCGGACGTGCGCAGAGCTTGCGGCGTGCGGCGAGCGGCGAGCGGCGAGCGGCGAGCGGCGAGTTTCCATGTGTTGTGATGTGAAGTGTTCATCCACGAACTGATGAAGAGTGAAGACCGGTGTGATGTGCTGCTTGAAGTGAAGAGTCGTGTGCTGTGCTATTCTTGTTTCTTGACAACGACGTGTGATAAGCTCCATACAGCACGTGCATGTTCAACCAAATCTTGTTTCTATGACAACTCGCCGTTTCTTTGACAATGCGTCGCCATAAATAAAATGCTTGCATGATGTGTGTGTTGTGTTTTCTTTCTTGGTATCCTTAAAAGAGTTCTTCTTAGAGCTGGTACTTGCTATCCTTAAAAGAGTTCTTCTTAGAGCTGGTACTTGTAACTGTTTCTAAAGGTTGTTCTATCAAGGTATTTTCTGCATGTGATGGTAAGGTATCTTGATTTGTACTTTAAGGTAAGGTAATTAGGTAAGTACAGAGGTAATGGTGTAGCCACACATGCATTACATGTTCAATCATCCATTTATCAGGCACAAAACAAAACATTTAATAAACACTTTAATAAAGGAGAAAAAGGGAATCCCCTGATCATAGACAAGACAAGACAGACAACTGACCACAGACATATAAGACGTAAACAGACGGAAGGTATGCTATTACTTAGCGTAGCACAAACACACACATGCAAAACTAAGCAGCCTGGGCTGTATCTAGTCTAGGGTAAGATGTTTACGATAATGCTTCCCATGATTTCAAGGAATGTATGAATGTTGTGTGGAATGCATGATCTGAGATCATTTATACGGTATTCTACTCTATTATTTTTAATGTTTACCGATCCAACAACGTAGATTACAAAATGGCGTCACGGCCAAAAATTGCCACGCGTAGCTTAATATCTATGTGTGAGTGAATGTTGCTACAGGTGTAAAAAAGAGATATCGCCATATAGATCCGAATACGTGAGAAAAGGATAACAACAATTACTTGCTACATAAGGTTAACTATTAACTTATGTTCCGTCTGTGTATGTCTTATATGTCTGTGCAACTGACAAACTAGGGATGTGCCATACATAGATATGTGCAATTACCGGTATTTTGATTTTTCGTCACGAGACCGTCATAAGTACTTGAGCCATACTTAATGATTCAAAAAAATGTTGTTATCGATAATAAACGATGAAATATTTTCCGATGAGACTATGATGTCAAAATCCACGCATTTTCCCCACATAATGCCAATCCCCAATAAATCCCCAACCAACTTGAGATTCCCCGCAGTTTGGGGAATTCCCCACAGATTGGCAACCCTGATTAAAGCTCGCTCAAAGAAGTAGCGAACGTACAAAGCCTAGGAAATTACAAACGCACTTTTTGACAACTACTCTGCTTCCCGTACTTCATCCCTTCGCCCCCGGATAACCAATCCACAAACGTCATGATGTTGCCAAATGCATGTTTTTCCAAAATAACTCATAGGATATGTGTGGTCGCACCATCAGATGAAAAGCAGAAAACCTAACCTCAAACCATGGGCATAATATATATAGAATGAGCTCTTTGACCTAAAACCCAAGCAGAAAAAGATAGAAATAGTGGAGGAATCTGTCTCTTTTTAATAGGATAACCATGATAATTTTCTTAATTGAGACAATCCAAGAAACAATTTTAAACTTCGTAAATACTGCACGTAAGTAGATAGCTTAGCGGGACGTGATTGTTGGTGACGATTACGCGAGTTAGGCAACAGCAGGTGCGACCTAACATGGAGAGGCATCACTTGGCGTATTACGTTCAGCCTTTAGTACTGCTTGTCTAGTAAAGCCAAGGACACTAGTAAAATTTCCTTGTCTTCCCCAAGGGAGCCAATAGGGGGGGTGACATGTCTACAAAACATTATTTTCGACTAGACTCCAATTTCCGTAAAGTCTGCACAGAACAATAACTTGTGAGGTTAGCGAGCACCTCCGCACTCGGAACATGTCTGTAAAAAAATCTGCATAACCACCTTTCCCCTTTTTTTCTAGAGGAGCGTGGTCACCCTATTTTGCACTAGAACTTTATGGCCAAGGGAAGAATATTTAACTTCGTACCGCCTCCGAATATATTCACCTTATAAATCTTCCCTGGACTTCCACAAATAATTCAAAACAAAAAATAGCCAAATCGGTCCAGCCGTTCTCGAGTTTTAACGAGACTAACGAACAGCAATTGATTTTATCAAGATTGGCGTTTTTTTTAAAAAAAAAGGTATCGTTTTGTCGAACAAATAATATAAATCTGGCGAAAATTGGAAAATCAGATCTGGCAACCCTGGGCAACACATATTTTAAAAATACGTGCACCGAACCGAACGAATGAATACCGATGCCGATCTTTTTGCCCCACGCGATTCATTTTGGTTTTGTGCAAGTTGAGTTGATGAAACGCGTTAAATTAAATTCGTTTGGTGTTTAATTGTGAAAATGTATAGAAATAAGAAGGACGTTGATAAGCATGTGGATAATTTGCTGTCCAAACTTACTCCGAAAGAGGCAAGTTACCATTTTTTCAAGGATCTTGAAATTCGGACGTAAATTTTTGTAATAATACCTACGTAATATTCTTTTCAGTTTAAGACACGAGCTTATTCAGTAGCGCGACTTTATTTCGAAGTGAGTGACTATTCTAGTTGCAAGCAGTACGTGGAACTGTACTTGACTCAAAAAGACAACAATGCAGCTGCCTACAAGCTTCTCGGGCAGGCTTTACAGAAATTGGGACAGAAAGAAAAAGCTCTTGAGCAGTATAAAACATCACTCGATATTGATCCTACACAGACAAGTACTATTCTGGACAGTAAGTTGATTATCTTATCATACTCAATTATAAACCTTTTTTGCCAATGTTGTTGTGTAAGATAGAATGCCTAGTAGTACCTACTTACATATTTTTCGTTATTACTAGGGTAGGTACTAGGATATTCATTCAATTGAAATTATAATTGCAATAATTATATCCTAATATGAAATTTTGGGTAGTATTGCAAAGGCAACTGGTAATTTAGAAAAGGCTGTTATTGATGTCCTGCCTGAGCAAGTTACTATCTCGGAATTTTCTCAGAATTACATTACAAGCCATTAAAGAGCTTGTTTTTTTGTTTAAAATGTGATAGCAGTGGGTACCTCTTGCCAATAGAGATATTATTACTTGTGAAGGTATTGTTACGCTTATTTTTGGCCATTAACATTATACTTTGTATTAATACATAACTGGACCTCATAACAAAGGATGAACATCAGCTGCAGCATATTTTTATCTATTAGAAGATGGCAGGGAATCCGTCCCATCCAACTGCACAATTTCTGCAAAGACTACTTATTAGCTGATCTAACTCGTATTCGTCAACTTCATTAAAAGCCATAGAGTTACATATTGGAGGGGGTAGCGCGCCTGCTAAAAACAGAGTCTCTTAGGTTTCTTAAAATATTAACAAAATACTTGCACTCAGTCGCTTCTGTTCAATATCTCGAGAATCGTGCATTGGACGACATCAGTCAATAGGATATTTATTGCTCATCTGACACCTCTTTATCTATTTCCAGTAAGAAAAGGTGGCCTTATGAGGGGTAAAAAAAATTCGAAAAGTTTTCCAAGTCCTAGACCCCTTTTTGTAAACATATCTCGAGAAGGGTGAGTCTGAAGACATCAGTCAATAGGACATTTTTTTGTTCATCTTACACCTTTCTAGCTATTTCCCATAAGAAAAGCCCTTATGGGGGGCAAAAATCATTTCGAAATGTTTTTTTAAGTCCGGGACCATCTTTCGTAAACCCTAACCCATGTTTTTACTGACTGTGTCACAAATGAAAATCAACATTCTTTTCAAATTATTGCTTGACCACAACCTCTACCGCACCTGAGGTATGCAAGCGATGACGGGGGACCCCTAGTCAGACGTACATGAGATAAAATATCTAAAGATGGGCCTTAAAGTTTCAGTGCAATATTTTTTTCAATTTTACTTACCTCAAAATCATATTGAACAACAAGAACAAGATAAAGGTAATTTAAAAAACTTGCCTGTATTTCTGTGTAATTTGGAAATAAAAGTATCCAAAAAAATCCGCCATTTTGTTTTTATTTTTATTTTGATAGTCACTTCAGTGTCACTCTCATAGTAAAATCACTCAAGCTAAAATCCATCGAGCTGTTCATGCTGCAAAGTGTGCCAAACAATCCATACTAATATTATAAATGCAAAAGTCTGTCTGTCTGTTACGCTTTCATGGCCAAACCGCTGGACGGATTTTGATGAAATTTGGTATGAATATAGTTGAAGACCGGGGTCAAACATAGGATACTTTTTGAGGCAGATGGAGCTACGGGAAAAAGCTAATTATACATACATACTCTCGAAAAACATAACCCTCACTCTGGTGCAGTCTGGTAAAAACGGGCTTGGATATAATAGGCTACTTGACTGTATAAATTTTGTCAATCTTTTTATATGGAACACTAGATACACACTGGTTCAGAAAAGAACAAAATCGGTAGTTAATTTAAGCATTTAAAGTTTTCTAATGAAGAAAAGTGGAAGCGTGGTGGGGACGTGTTGCTATCTCTTTCGTACGCATGAAATCAAGTGGTAGTGACGTCACTCTACTATTAAGTGCGTCCTTTTTTTGTTTCTTGACAGTTTCCCCTTCCATAGGATTTCAAAAGCTTTTAATTTAGTAAGTAATGAACGGATTTAAAAAACTCTTTCTGTTTTCTCAAATTGGTGGAATGATCAATAAAAAAAAAATATTAGAATAGCCTATTATACTCGAAAATATACAGTGTCAAAAAATTTAAATTCAATATCGTTAGATCTATCTGGCACTACGAACCTCATGCCCACTCCCCATCTCTCCGCGCATACCCAAGGCGCGGCACAGCGGTTAGGTCAAACTATAGAGAAGATTATGTTTATTTTTGTTGAAGTCAAATGTCAATTCAATTTTTATTTTTATGGCTCCATCGTTTAGTCAAAGGTGATTTGGCCAATGTCATGGTTGGGAATAGCATTGTGTAACACTTTCAAAAAGTAAAGAAACAAGGGCGTTTTTTTTTTTTGACTTGCCTTGTCACTATTGGTAATCACACGTGTTTAGAGATAAATTCGCGAACTTTCCAAATAATTCTGTGTTTTTCAAAATATTTTTTTTTTGTT
This sequence comes from Euzophera pinguis, assembly GCA_947363495.1. Lineage (NCBI taxonomy): Eukaryota > Metazoa > Arthropoda > Insecta > Lepidoptera > Pyralidae > Euzophera > Euzophera pinguis. Next base: position 8,227,650 of record OX376157.1, on the reverse strand, counting down.
TGTGTTGTCTTGGTGGTGGATTAAAGGTAGGTATTAAATATTTATTAAAAATCTGCCCATCTAGAAATGGGCAAAGAACCTCCTGATAGGGGAGGTTCTCCTCCCCCAGTCTCCCTTATGGATGTAACTGATCCTAGTCCTTCTTCAAAGACTAGACTTAAACGCCCTGCTGAGTCGGAAGTATTTTTGGAGGCTAAAAGAAGCACTCCTCCCTCCAATTCCATCCAGTCTATTTTCACAAAACCTGGTTATGAAGAAAACTCTAATTTCCAGTATGGAGATTCTGACCCAGGACCTTTTATTGTACATGTCAGCCGGGCGGAACCGGACAGCACAGGTGAATTATCCATTAGAGTTCTGAAGTTTGCTCAACTGATCCACAGAAACAATGTTGTTGGTATTAAGGATGATGGAATCAAACCAGTTAGTCGGAGTAAAATAAGTGTAACTTTTAAATCTGCTAAAGATGCCAATAATTTTGTCTCCCACCCTCTGTTAAAAGAAAATAATTTGAGTTCTTTAATCCCAAGATTCCTAGTTTCTCGTATGGGAGTGGTTCGTAGTATTCCTTCAGACTGGTCCCTGGAAGACTTAATTAGTTCCATACATGTTCCCAGAGGATGTGGGGAAGTTGTTAAAGCTAGACGTTTGAATATTAAAAAACCTACTGATTCTGGTGTAACCTGGGTTCCATCTACCACTGTTGTCCTCACCTTTTTGGGTCAAAATCTTCCAGAAAAAATTTTCTGCTTCAACACTGCCCTTCATGTTGATGTCTACCAACTTCCCACTATTCAATGTCGAAATTGCTGTAAGTTTGGACATGTGAAATCACAGTGCAGATCGAAGGCCCGATGCTTTAAATGCGGACAAAGTCATTCAGGAGATGACTGTAGTCGAGACGATTTTATATGCTGTCTGTGTGGTGGCAAGCATCTTGCCACAGAAAGTCGTTGCCCTGAACATCTTAGGCAAAAGTCTATTAAGATGGTGATGTCTCAGGAAAATATAAGCTACTCTGAAGCGGCTCGTCGATTTCCATCTTCCAGAACTCCTTATTCTGAAATGGCTTCTTCCCCTTCCCACTCTTCAAAGTCTCCTTATCACTCCCAAATTCCAAACTATGCATCATACTATACCCCAGAGAAAAAATCTTATAGAAAAACTGTTTATCTATCTCCTCATCCTGCTCCTCCCCTTTCTAAATCCTATGACATAGAAGCCCATAACGCCTTGACTTTCTCTCCCAAATCTGTTCAACCCAATGGCTGTGCTCTTACTTCTCCCTCAACTCCCACTAGCCCAACTCCTAAACTTACTCCTAATGATAACTTAATTGAACTTCTAGTTTGTACTCTGATGAATCTTATCTCAAAATTTAGCGACTCCATACCGAACAATGTCAACATATTACTTCAGCAACTTCTCACATCCCTTATTAATGGATCACACCCTAAAGAACCTTCTACAATGGAATTGTAAAAGTGTTAAACATAAAATTTCTGATCTTATATCTCTCTTGAACCAGTATAAACCCGTTGTGGCTGCAATCTCGGAGACATGGCTGAAGCCAGTTTCTCGTTTTCGAGTTTCTGGTTATTCATGCCTCCGGGATGACAGGGATGACGGCTATGCTGGTTGTGCTCTTCTCATTTCTCATTCTTATTCCTTCTCCCAAATTCCAATCCCTATTCACACTCCTGATTTTCAAATAGTAGCTGCTAGGTGTATAGATATTTCCTTTGTATCTATCTATATTCCATATCCTAATTCTCAAGTATTTTCAGAATTGAATTCAATACTTTCTAATATTCCCAGACCCATAATAATTTTGGGTGATTTTAATTGTAAAAATACATTGTGGGGTTCTCATTGCGATGATGCCTCTTCCTTTCTTCTTTTGGACTTATTGGATTCCCAAGATCTCTGCATCCTAAATGACGGTTCAGCCACTCGTAGGACATCTCCGCTTCAAAATATTAGTATTCCTGACCTTACCCTAGCATCACCTTCCGTTTCTCCTTTTCTTTCCTGGGCTGTTCTGCCCAATGCACATGGCAGTGACCATTTGCCCATTGTCACTTCCTATTGTTCATCTTTTAAACCATCTCCCCCGTCTCAACCTCTCTTAAAATATAGAACTCAGTTAGCAGATTGGAAAGTATATGCCGAAACACTTGATGATGAGTTAAAAACTTTATCAAATTTAGATTCTGTCACACTTCTTAGTTATGAACAATTTGTAACTTCCATTCGATCTGCTGCTGATAAAACTATTCCAAAAAAAAATCCATCAAAAAAAATATCTTCCCCCCCTTGGTGGGATGCTGAGTGCTCTTCCGGCGTTGAGGACCGCAATAAGGCTGAAATTCAATACCTATCTAATATAAATATGAATAACTACCTTAACTACAAACATGTTTGTGCTCGCACTAGAAGGTTACTGTCGAAAAAGAAAAAGGATGGTTGGAGTAAATTTTGCCAATCATTGTCTCCTAGGACTTCATCATCGGTTGTTTGGAAAAAAATAAAATCATTTCGTAGAAGCCTAGTGGTAAACAACCCCACTTCTAACAATTTATCATCTTGGGTAGAGGAGTTTACTGACAGACTTGCTCCTCCATTTGTCCCAAATTTTGACTGTTCTTGCCAATATCAGACTATTTCCCCCTCTTCTGATGGCATGAATGAAGAATTTTCCTATGCAGAATTGAACGCTGCACTTGATAATTTAAAAGACTCTGCCCCGGGCATTGATGAAATCCCATATTCTTTCATTTGCAAAGCATCCCATTCATGTAAACTTTTCTTTCTTAAACTAATTAATCATGCTTTTATTTCTGGAATCATCCCTCCATCATGGAAAGTCCAAATTATTATCCCCATTTTGAAACCTGGCAAGGATCCTTCTGACCCATCTTCCTACAGACCCATAGCTCTGAGCTCAGTTCTTTTAAAAATTTTGGAACACCTTATTAAGAACCGTTTGGAATGGATAATAGAAAACAGAAAACTTCTTTCTGAATCCCAATTTGGTTTTCGTCGTTCTAGAGGCACAATGGACAGCCTAAGTATCCTCAGCTCAACGATCCGTTTGGCGTTTTCCAACAATGAGCATGTCATTGGTGTTTTCCTTGATATTTCCTCTGCTTATGACAATGTCCAGATTCCCCTGCTCAGGCAGAAAATGCTTCAACTGAGTATCCCCGAGAGACTGGTTAATGTCATATGCAACATCCTTATAGCCCGTTCCATTTGTGTCAGGATCAATGGTTCCCTCCTTCCACCTCGATTGGTCTTCAAGGGTCTTCCCCAAGGTTCGGTTCTCAGCCCTCTGCTATACAATATCTATTCATATGACCTTGATCTCACGGTGACTAGCTTTTGCGAAGTTCTACAGTACACTGATGACATAGCGATTTATGCACGTTCAGAAAAATTTAAGGATGCAGCTGATCGTTTGAACTCTGCATTGTACTATTTTAATGACTGGCTTGAAAGACATGGCTTGTCGCTTTCTGTGGACAAATGTAGCGCGGTGGTATTTTCTCGCAAGAGAAATATACCTCCCATATCTATATTTATTAACTCTTCCCCTGTTAATATCCGTTCTGAAATTAAATTTTTAGGAGTTATTTTGGATTCCAAGATGACAGGTTTACCCCATCTTAATTATATATGTCACAAGGCTGAACAGGGAATAAATGTATTAAGAGCAGTTTCGGGCGTCCGTTGGGGATCTCACCCTTATAGTCAACTCCTTTTATATAAAGCAATTATATGCAGTCACTTTGATTATGGCTCTTTTATTCTTGAGCCCTGTAGTAAAATAGCCCTTGCTAAACTGGACAAAATCCAGGCTAGATGTCTCCGTATAATAACAGGTGCTATGAAATCATCTCCGGTAGCTGGTCTTCAGGTGGAATGCATGGAACCTCCTCTTGAACTTCGCAGACAGTACCTACCAGACAGATTCTTCTATAAAGTTCTTCATATTGCATCCCATCCCTTACTTTCAACTTTAAAGTCTTTATCCCAATCTCTACCTTCATCGACTTATTGGACCCACAAAGAATTCCCCCCCCTTCTTAAATCCTATCATGAGCATAAGAAAATTACCTTTCCGATTATTCAATCTGATTGCAACCCTCTTTTTTCTGTTGACTTTCCTTCCCTTATTTTTCAGCCTCATATTATCTTGGACTTTGGTTTATACAAGGACTCTCTCTATGCAAACCAACAATTTAATTTTTTGATAAATGAATATTGGATTGATTGGCTTCTTGTGTTCACAGATGCTTCCAAAATTTCTGAAGATGGTAACGTTGGGTCAGCGGTATGGATCCCGAAATATAATGTAGTTTTAAATTTCAAATGTCCTCCTCCTACTTCAGTATTTACTGGCGAAGCAATTGCTATTTTGGAAGCTGTCAGTTTCATAGAATCCCATCAGATTAAAAAAGCTCTTATTCTTTCCGACTCTAAAAGTTGTCTTCAGGATCTTGAAAAACTTCCTCTTCATGCTAAGGATAATTTTTCGATTACTTTGATTACGAGACAAATTTTGTTCCAATGCCATGAGGCAGGTTTGGAAGTCGTTCTAGCATGGATCCCAGGCCATACTGGTATAACGGGAAATGAAACTGCTGATATGTTTGCTAAAAACGCCATTCAGTCGGGTTCTGACAAACATTATCATTGCCACCCTCGTGATCTTAGATTGTTGGCTAAGTCTCGTTTGAGGAAAAATTGGAACAAGTTGTGGTGCAGCATTAAAGAATCTCGAGCAAAACTTTACTCTAAGATCCAACCTGACATTCCATCAAGACCGTGGTTCTCAAAATATCGTAATTTTGATAAACATCCTACCTCTGCCATAATCAGATTACGATTGGGTCATGTGTGCTCTCCGGTTTTTCTTGCTAAAATTAGAGTAAAAGACAACTCCTTGTGTGAATGTGGTCTGGACGAAGGAACTCTGGAACATATTTTTTTCAACTGTCCTTTGCGGTCTGAATCTCTGTACGATCTACTTCCAAAACATATTCCACGTCCTGTAAATATTCCATATTTGCTCACCCTGGTTTTCTCCCCCTTTGTGTCTACTCTTGCAAAATTTATTAAAAACAACAACATCTTTATTTAAACTTTCACTATTGTTCCCCTACCCCCTTTTCTTTTATTCTTTGTCATTTGTATTGATACAAAATACTTCTAAAGTGCCCAATTATTATATTATAAGTACTTACTAACCCTTTTTGTTGTGTTGTTTTAGGTTACACACAGACTGCTGAAAACGCCCTTGTTTATTTACTTTTTGAAAGTGCTACATAATGTTATTTCCAACCATGACATTGGCAAAATCATCGTTTAACTAAACGATGGAGCCATTAAAATAAAAATTGAATTGAATTGAATTGAAGGGCGTTTTTAGCAGTCTGTGTGTACTAAGTCAAATGTTACTGAGGTAAACCGCAGTGACATTTGCCATGTTTAGAAAGAAATACTTTTAACTGATAACATTAATTTTGATTAAATTAATGCTACCTGCAAACAAAAGTATTATAAATATTAATTAGTGTATTATTTATGTGTAGAATTAAAATTAAACTGAAATATAATACTACTAGCTGTTGCCCGCGGCTTCGCCCTCCTGATCAACAGGGATTTCCAATGATGTTTGGATCACTTAGATTATAATTATGTGACAGGTCTCTCAGGATCTTCTTTTTATGTATTTAGAAGATTACTATCCCATTGGATCCCGATACAGGTATATCACATCCGGCACGTCGGATTATAAAATGGTTGTTATTTTTGTAGTCAGCAACCTGATAAACCATACAAATAACACCTATGTCCCCCATTCAGGGGCTTTCAGGGGGGTTTGTTTTTGAGAATTTCAGAGAAACCGTTCTTAGTGCACCTCTTGATCAAAACAGGAACCCACATGCCACATGATCAGTGATTGTTTAGTTTTTGCATTAATGTCTTTTCCTCCTTTAAGGGGGTGAATATTGAAAAGTCCTGAAACACGTATTTTATTATTTATCAAAAGAAATAATCTTGTGAAGTTTTGCATGAAACGGACTACCTAATATCCTTTCTCCATTCGTACTTTAGACCCCCGTTTGACCCCCGTTTGACCCCCGTTTGATCCCCTTTGGGAGTAAATTTCGGAAAAACCATTCTTAGTGCACCTCTTGATCAATACAGGAACCCACATGCCATAAATCATTGACAGATCAGTGATCGTTTAGTTTTTGCATTTTCAGGGTTTGCACCCCTTTTCCCCCTTTAAGGGGGTGAATTCAGAAATATCCTGAAACACGTGTTTAATCATTTATCAAAAGCAATATTCTTATAAAGTTTCAAATGAATTGGATTAACTAGAGATGGGCAGCGGGAAGAAATTCAAGAAGGGACCGCTTAACTTTCTCAGCATCGCCCATTTGGTTGACTGGTAGATAAAGCCTCAGGCTTTAAGTCCGCCATTTACAATTATGTAAAAAAGTTAAATAAATAAATAAGGGAAAAATAAAAGTATAAGTTACTGTAACATATCTAATCAATTGTCATATTTGTTTCAGTTTGTGAGCTTCTTGCTGATGATGAAATCGTCATTGACATGGGGCGAGCTAAGTATTGGTATGAGAAAGCAGAGGCAACATTTCCGAGACACCCTGTTACTTACAAATTACGTGAAAGACTAGTGACCATCTCAAATCCCGACCCAGCCGCACTTGTTAGTTTGTTGACTAATGAACTAGCTGTTAGACCTAAAGATGCATTACTTCATGCTCGTCTCCTTAAGCATTATTTGCAATCAAATCAAGTTAAAGAAGCTACAGATCATGCTAGTAATGTGGAGTTTGGTAGAAACACTTTTCTCAACAACTATGCGTGGTATGAAACTCTAATTGAAATCATCAAGCATAATTCTTACAACATCAATGACTGGCTTAATCAATTATTCCTACTAACTGTGAGGGAACGCATTTGCGTTTTGAGCCTAACAGAAACACCAAGTGGGTCATCAAAGAGTTTAGTAGAATCAAATGATCTTCTACATGCTTATGATCAGGCAATAGGAGCTGTAGCAAAGGCTGGAGCTACACCTGGATTTGCTGAATTCCATTCAAGTCTGTTACAGCATCATAGAGGTCAGTTGGCATTCCATGCAGCCACGTTTTTACTAAAGAAAGCTAAAAAAGACCAATTGAGTTGGAGACAAGCTACAACTACTGCCTCTCCTCTGATGTTGATGGCATGGCATACTGCTCCTCTTGATCCTAAAGTAAACTGGCTTACTAATTGCCCTGAAAAGCAACAACAAGCAGTTCATCGCTGGCACACAGAAGGAGCTTATAGATGTTCTCAAGCTGGACACTACTTACTTGCTAATATGAAAGAAAAGAATCAATCTGTCTTAGATCAAATATCCCAAAGTTGTTCTGGTACACATTGGAGGGATAAGTTGTATGAAAAGATTTTCACCGGCAAAGGGAATGTAGCAAAGATTAAATCTTCTTATTTGGCTTCAGATGACTTTGTTGCACCTACTTTAAGATTACCTAGAAGAATTGAAGTTGAAACTTATGATTTGTACGCTCAACAGCAGTTTTCCAATTCACTTCATCACTTTGTATGGACAATATTGAATTACAAAAACTTTGCACATTTCAAGTGTACCCTCTTTGACATGCTGACACCCATTGCATCAAGCTGTGGACCTGAAACACTCAATAAACTAGATATTCATGCTTTTCTCTACTGTGCTGCGTTAACAGCCAGCCAGCAAAAATCTAATGAAGTGAATTATGTGTCTGACAAGCCTACTGTGCTACCTGCTAATATCACAGACTTATTATGTTCATTGCTTCAAATGAAATGGTGGGACTGTGCTTCTAAATTCAGCCAAAATGAATTAGGAACTGAATTAACAGATATTCGTGCAACGATAAGTCGTGGAATTGAAGTGGTTCGATGTATTGATAGCCATGGTTTGGATCCTGAATTATTGTGCCTACTTGGCCGAGTTTTTAGTGAGAAGGCAAAATTAACCACTGGTGTAGACGAAAAAACTAATCTTGAAATAAGAGCTGGATTATATTATTCTTCTGCAGTGCCCCTCCTTGAAAAGCTAAAAAGCAAGATAATAGTTAAACTGCCGGAGAAAAGAATGTTTGATTATACTCACAAGGAACTAAGTAGTAAAGAGTTGATAACTTTGATTAGCGAATGTAAACTTTTTGTTGCACTTAATCATTTGAATGATTGTGAATATGATAAAGTTATTGAAATCCTTTCTAATGTGAAAACACCACAAGCATACTATTATCTGAGTCAAACATATACAAAAATTGCAATGGAAGAAAATAACACATCTACAGATGGTAACGAAACAAAAGCCAAATGTTCAACTTTACTGTCTAAGGCTAAAAGTTATGCTTATACAACAATTGATTTGCTTAAAAATACAGAGACAAGTAAAGACAACCCGTTGTATGCTGAAACACAGTCGTTGATTGAAGATATTGAAACATTAATAAATAAAATTGATCCTGAATTATCTGAGAATATGGTGAATGACACAGAAGGAAAGTATTTCTCTGATGATAATATTTCACTAGCTGTTAGTGAGTGTATTCCTTTGCGGTCAAACTCCCATGCAATTCGAAACCTTAGCTCAACACCTAAACAACCACCAAATCCCAATGTTACCAATTACCGTACTGCTGTAGATTCTCATGTACTTGAGAGCAGTCGAGTGGATCAACCTTATTTGGAACGAATTGAACATGAAATAAAGAATTTACAGAAGAGAGATACAACAATCAATGATTTTATGGAACAAACAAAATTGTGGTTTGAGGAAAATCGAAAATTGGGTAATCAAATAATCAGCACCATCCATACTAACATTCAAAATTCAACAGATCAATTCAAGCTTCTCAAGATCTCAGTAGACCAAGTGAAAGATCAAATAGATGACTGTAGAAATGAATGCAAAGATGTTGGTGATTTAAAGAAACAAATAGCAGAGTTAAAAAAAGAAGTGAACAAATTGAAAAAGGCTTCATCAGAACAAAACATTGATGAAAGTGATCTCTATAATTTAGGTGATGACTATAGAGCAAATGACAACAGTTCAAATTTTACATCTCAATTGCCTCTACCACAGGTGATACCACCATTCAATCAACGGCTTGTGCCTCCCTTTCCAGTGCCTCCAAATCCTTATCAGTTGTATGGACAAAATTTATACAACCTTTATAACCAGTATTCACAATTTGCTCAGGGTGCTCAAGTTCCTGGCGCACCTCCATTATTTGACCCTACTAGAACGCCTTTGAATTATCCTGGTATGTTTCCGACTCCAGAACAAATGTACTTGGATGTTACTCAACTTGTTCCACCTAGTGTTCCTCCTCCTACTGTATCTGCAGTGCCTCCAATTCCACCAGTACCTTCTATGGCTCCAATAGCATCTGTTGCGACTGTGCCGCCGCCAGCAACAGCCCCTCCTGTTTCAGCAAAAAAACCTGAGGCTAAAGAAACCGCGCGAGCTCTGCCCGTAAATGTGGTAATAACATCATCTGACCCACTTCCAACATGCACCACGGCACCTGCGCCAATACTTAGTGTGACTATCCCATCCAAACACATCAAAGGCACTACTGTACATAATTATCAGATACCAATGCCATCAACAAATGAAACTAAAATTATGACACCACCAATATTTAGCTTTCCTTCAAATGGAAACAAACCCACTAGCACAACCACATCTCCATTTACTACATGGAATCAGTCAAGCGTGTTTAAAACCTCACAATCTCCTGCAGTCAGCATTTCTAACGATTCTATGCTAAATACCTCTAAATCGTTTAACGATGTGCTAGACAATTCAACGACGGTTGTTGATGGGGTACTTACTCCCAACACTAGTTTGAACAAATCGAGGACACTATCAGAGAGAAGCAATACTTCAGTGGAAAATTATGATCCTTGCCCTGACTTTAAACCAATTGTACCATTACCAGCTGAAGTAAAAGTGACGACAGGTGAAGAAGATGAAACTACTGTATTTAGTTCTAGAGCGAAATTATACCGTTTTGTCGAGAAACAATGGAAGGAGAGGGGAATCGGAGAAATGAAATTGTTGAAGCACAAAAGTACTGGCAAAGTAAGGGTTTTGATGAGAAGAGAACAAGTGCACAAAATTTGTGCTAATCATATTATAACACCTGAAATGGAAATTAAGCCAATGAAGAATGAAACAAAGGCCTACTTTTGGGTGGCTAATGATTTTGCCGATGAAACAGTCGTTTTAGAAAAATTCTGTGTTCGATTCAAGACTCCTGACATAGCCAAGGAATTCTTTGAAGCTTTTGATAAAGCAAGACGAGAGACTCCAGTTACCAGCACACTACATTACACTTCCACTATAAATGATTCTAGCATTAAATCAGAAGTATCAAAAACAATAACAAAGAAGGATACAGTGGCATTAAGTGTTTCACAACCCACAAAAACTGTAGTTGGCGGCTTCACATTCAGCAGCACGCCCACATTCAAACCAGTCGAAAATAACGGTAAAATTGATCAAAAATCGTCAGAACCCGTGACATCAAAAGTAAATGTTTTCAGTGGTATAACTTTTAAAACGACGACCACTTCTCCATTTAGCGCTATATTTAGTACACCCACGAACCAAACAGCGCCCAATAATAATTCCATTTCAAATGAAGATACTACTAAAGCATTAAATAATTCTGATACTGTAGAAGAATTTGAACCCAATGTTGAATTCAAACCTGTGATACCCTTACCCGCTTTAGTTGAACAAAAGACTGGAGAAGAAGATGAGTATGTGTTATTTGAACATAGAGCAAAATTATTAAGATTTGATGCATCTAATAAAGAATGGAAAGAAAGAGGACTTGGAAATATAAAATTACTCGTTCATAAAGATAATATTCAAAAAGTTCGTTTACTAATGCGCCGTGAACAAATTATGAAAGTTTGTTGCAATCATGCAGTTACTAAGGAAATGGTATTCCAGAAAATGCCCAACATGGACAAAGCTGTCACATGGGGGGCAAAAGATTTTTCTGAAAATGAGTTAGTTTCAGAAACGTTTTGTTTGAGGTTTAAAACAGCTCAGATTTGTGATGATTTTATGAACGCAATAAAGTCTGCTCAAACTAAAATGAATGAAAATACAAAAGCTGTAAAGAACGAGCAAAATGCTGCCAAACAGAGCAGTCAACAAATAGGATTTGGTGATAAATTCAAACCTAAAGCGGGCTCATGGTATTGTGACACGTGTTACACAAATAATTTAGATGATTACCTTAAGTGTGCTTGTTGTGAGCAACCAAAACCAAAAAGCGCTGATGAGCAAAAGTCTGTTTCGTCTTCATGGGGTGAATCGTTCAAACCAAAGCCTGGTTCTTGGGAATGCTCCCAATGCTTAATACGTAATGATGCCAGTATCGAAACTTGTAAAGCTTGTAGTTGTTCTAAAGATCCCTCTGCCCCAAAAGCTTCTGTAAAACTTTCTTCAGATAATGCGCCAAAGTTCATGTTTGGGATACCACAGCAAGTTGCAGTAAGTGTCCAAAAAACTGAATCTGGCCTACCAAAAGAACCTGTGATTTCAGGTTGGGATGATAAATTCAAAGCCAAGGAAGGCTCTTGGGAATGTAAGGAATGTTACGTCAGAAACGAAGGTGCGTTGGATAATTGCAATGCGTGTGGTAATCCCAAAGATCCCAATGCAAAGAAAGAGTCCAAGAGCTTATTTGACATTGCTACATCAGGACCTAAATTCAACTTTGGCATTCCTGCTGCTACAAATAACGATTCTACGCCCCAAATTCAACCAACTTCTATTTTTGACGGTACTGGTACACACAAGTTTAGCTTTGGAATTCCTCCAGCTGTTCAAGATAAAGCTCCAGCTGTAATATCTTTTGGCGATACAAAGTCTGCTTCTATTTTTGGGACACCCAAATCGAACACTGAAAATGATCAGCCTGTTAATTTTAGTATAAAGAAAAACGACGACTTAGTTAAAACCGCAGCAACATCCACAAAACCTGCGTTACTTCCTACGCCGAATATTGATCCGACTCCATGTGCCCTCGGAAAAGGAGGCGGAACCTTTGACTTTGTGTTCAAACCTAAGACCCCACCAAAAGGCAAAAGTCCTATTAAGTCACCTAAGAGTGACAAGGGTGACGAGAGTGATGATAATGAATATGCATCTGAAGATGAAGGTCATCACATCCATTTTAGCCCTGTAATACCTTTGCCAGACAAAGTAAGTATAACACCACATAAAATCTATATTATAAATAAATAAAACGTTTGCTATACAAAAAGATAAATAATAACTATAAACAATAAAAATGAGTTTACTTTTTATTGCAGGTTGATGTTGTTACTGGCGAAGAAAGTGAAGAAGAATTATATGGACACAGAGCTAAGCTATTCCGATTCACAGCGGGCGAGTGGAAGGAACGTGGTATTGGTGTCGTAAAAATACTAAAACATAACGTCACCAACAAATTAAGGTAGGTATACAGGTTTTTGAATTATATTTCAGTTTATCGTCCTTTCCTTTGCTAAATGTTTGTCTTGAAGTATGATTTATCATTTTTTTTTTATTTCTGTATTTATTTTATTTACCTGTCTGTTTTTATATATAATCGGACAGTTTATTGTGACAATTAACAGACACAGGCATAAACTCCCACCTTTTTTTTTTACCTTATTGGTTCACTAATCGTTATGATGATTATTTATATTTCAGAGTGGTCATGAGACGTGAACAAGTTCTTAAAATCTGCTTGAATCATGCACTAACTTCAGAAACTAATTATTCTCCAAAAGATGATAAAACATGGTTGTTTGTTGCCAATGACTTTAGTGATGGAGAACTTAGTTTAAATAACTTCTGTCTTAGATTCAAAACTAAAGAAATTGCATTAGAATTCAAAGATGCCATTGATAGAGCTCGAGGTGAAAAATTAAATGAGAAGAACAGCGAAGTCAAGAAAGAGTCCAGTGACGACGTCATTTTCATAACTGAAATACAAGCTACTACAGAAGAAAAGGAAAAAGCTAAAGAGTTGATGTTGCCTGAAAACTTCTTTACTTATAAGAATAAAACACCTTGCACCGGATGTCGCGGCTGCAGTGAGGAAGATGATTCTAAGACGACGTCGTCTACACCTTCAACCGTCACAGATTCAAGTGTCTCATCGACAGCAACAATAGCACCTATAAGTGCAATTCCTTTCAATAAAGCAGCATTATCATCGATGTCAACACCTACAAGATCATCTACATTTGCTTTTCAGAGTCCAGCAACTTCTTGTTATGGAACTCCTAATACATTTGATAAAACAGCTGACAATTCCATGTTTAGAACACCATTGGGATCTATTGGTTCCAATACTAAGACTACACCTTCGGCTCAAAATAAAAGTGTTAGTAATAGTGATACCACTAATAAGGAAAATGCTTTTACACAAAAATCTATCTTTTCTGGCCTCGGTGAACAAAAAACTTTATTTGGTACTCCTCCAAGTAACCCTTCAAATGTATTTGGTAATGAGGACTCTCAAACACCAGTCAATACAAAGGCCAATATATTAGCAGCACCCAAATTAAGTACTTTGAATACATCTTCTGAAGAAAAACAAAATGTTGAACCTAAATCTATATTTGGTTTGTCAAAACCAACTGATGTTGAAGCTAAAAGTATATTTGGCTCAACTAAACCAAGCGATGAGCCTAAACCAACGTTCGGATTTACAAATACATCTATGTTCGGAAATACTAATTCAGGAACATCTATGAATAAATCTATTTTCGGATTAACATCTGATAATAAAAATGAAGGAAATGATAAAACTGAAGTGAAGTCGTTATTTGGATCAGATGATCAGAAACCAATCAATCTATTTAGCAATGCTAATCAAGGTGGGATATTTGGACCTGCAGCTCTATCAAATAATCAGTCCAAACCTGGATCTATTTTTGGTTCAAGTGCGGGATCCGGTATTAATGCCTCACAGACACAACCATTTACCTCAGGAAAATCCATTTTTGGTTTGGTGGGAAATCCTACAGCTCAGTGGACTGGATCAAATGCGGATCAAAAAACAACCGATGTTCCAGCCACCAATGGTTCTGGTGACAAGAAAAACGCACCAAAGTCTGAAGGTGCTGTAGAATCACCTTTCAAGGTTGATACTACCTTGTCGTTTGCCGCTCTCTCATCAAGTGTTCCGGGAGGATTCCAAAGTAAGTGTAATTATTGAAATCTACCTTCATTTTAATTTGTACGTATAAATGCTTATTATAGAATTTTTTTAACGCTGTTTGTCTTTGGATATAATAATATTAATATATAATTGTTATATTTTAGAAAAAGATAATTTCCAATGGGAAGGCGCCGGTCAACAGTTGTTTGGCGTTGGACAGAAACAGGCCAATAAGGAGGCCGACAAATCTAAAAACGACAGCGGCGCAGGTGAAGACGCCGCCGCGGCCGACGAGGAGTATGACCCGCATTACGAGCCTATCGTACCGCTTCCTGATAAAATTGTTGTTACCACCGGGGAGGAAGATGAGGTAACTCGATATTTATCTATATTTGTGTAATTAAGGGAGGGTGAATCTTTGAGATTGTATGTACAAAGAAAATATTAGTACCACGGCATTTATTAAAAAAGAAACTTAGAAGGGTAAGAATATTATTCCAAATAGCATAACTTATTGTTATTACATGAAAAACTATTTTACAGGAAAAATTATTTGGTGAACGTTGTAAATTATACCGCTACGACGAAAAGTCTCGTGAATGGAAGGAGCGCGGCGTTGGTGAGATGAAAATCTTGTACCATCCGGGAAAGAAGAGCTATCGGCTTCTACTACGACGAGAGCAGGTAAAACACATAAAAGTTAGAAAGATCATTAGTAGTAAATGAGTTGTTTCTTGAGAAAGATATTCGTTCTTCATTCGCTTTGTGTGATTCTTGATTAGTTGTTAGAAACTCTTTATTGTACGTGAAACATTTAAATTATATAAAAGGAAAAGAAAGTGTGCACAAAGGCGGACTTATCCCAGAATGAAATTTCTTTCAGTCAAACAAGTTATTCAAAGGACTTCATAATTTTATTTTAGAGTAGTAAATTGAATTTCTATTAATAGCAACAAAAACATAATTTATTTTAGTACACTGGCCAGGCTGGTTCAGGCTGCATTTCCTATATGGCAGTAAGGTTCAAACTTTGTTGTGACAATGATGCTGACTTGAAGTGCTAATTGACCAAGAAAAACCTAAGAATAATTAGCTTCCTGCAGACGATATTTTTGCACGATTTCTAAATTCCGTTGTTTTGTACAATATAAATTTACAATCAAAAAGAAAATCGATAAGTAGAAGTCACTTGGAAACTTGTTATAGGTACACAAAGCAGTATTGAACATGCTGCTGTTCATGGACCTGGAATTACTGCCAATGAAGAATTCGGACTGCGCGTGGACTTGGGCGGGTCGGAATTACGCGGAGACACCGGCTGGCGAGCAGGAAACACTCGCCGTACGTTTCAAGTCCACGGATCTCGCTACCACCTTCCATGATAAGATCGTCGAATGCGTTAGGGTATGTACCATATAAATAACCATCATCATCTTTCCATTGCGGACTTGGCCGCCCTATATTTCTAGAATTACCGGTAGTAGAAATACCCGGTGTAAGGTCGCCATTCGAGAAATTTTCTACCCCATCGGCCAACAGTTCTCCGAGCTGTCCGGCCCATTGGCACTTAAAATGTTTCACTTTAATACGGAATATTACCTCGTCTTCCTCTGTCACAACAATATTTAAAAGGATTTAGATAGTTTAACATTATTTTATTACATTAAAACGGCAGCCGATTAATTCGTATTCTTACCTCCAGACCAGAACTTTACTGAAGAAATATAAAAAATATTTTAATAATATTCTTTTTTTAAAGAAATTGCAAGCATCTGCCGCGCAAGCTATAAGAGAAGAGAAAGAGTCCACTAGCGGGCAAGCGTTCGAAAGCGTAGCTCCTTTGAGGCTGCCGAAACACATGGTGGACAGTTCTCGTGCTGAGGCCGCTGGAGACAAATCCAAGAATGGCGATACTATTGCGGTCACGGAAATATTTAAACAGGTAATTTTCCAGAAGGTTGCCTGGGAACTCTACCGCCTGTACCACAGAGACAGTTGTACAGGACGTCAGTACTTGTAGGCGACCGAGAGAACCGCTGCCATATTGTCGTCGTGCACATATTACACGTAGAGATTCTAAACTCATTGCGATTCTTCTGTGGGGGTGATGACTGACTTCCACCAAAACTGTATTTTCAGAAATAGAACGTTACATTTTTCGTCTTTTTAGCTTTGTATGCAATCAGATCACTTCGCACACAGGATTTTTAATTCGACGCTCGCCATAGATTCGACTTTCAATGAATTTTCGTACCAGAAGATATGGGACTATTTGTTAATTTAAAATATACCTTAAAGTTTAATAATTGGTTTTGTTTACCTCGTCACACATTACGTTAGAGACACCCCCACACCAGCTTCTTAAGACCAGTGTCTACGTGATGCCAACCGGGTTTTTATTAGGGCGTGCGAGTACAAGATTTGACTTTTCCTTCGAGTTGCCTTTCCATTCTTTCCGCCAGACCGCAACTTTACCGAAAAAATGTTGAACATATTTTTTTATTCGTTTTTTTCATGTAAAGAAATTGCAAGAATCCACCGCGCAAGGAATAAGAGAAGAGAAAGAGTCCACTAGCGGGAAAGCGTTCGAAAGCGTAGCGCCTTTGAGGCTGCCGAAGCATATGATGGACAGTTCTCGCGCTGAGGCCAATGCTGCTGCCACGTCCGCTGGAGACAAACCCAAGAACGGCGATACTATTGCTGTCACAGAAATATTTAAACAGGTAATTTTCCAGAAGGTTGCCTGGAAGAAATGCGATGTATATATGCCGCCTTTTGCGTGTGATTTTTTCTTTTGATTGCTTGTATTTGACAAATGTTTGAGTGTTGAAATTTAAACCTATTTTTCTTTTGTCACCTACCTAGTGATGGGTTTTCAACACTAAACCAAAATGGTAGAAAACTCAATAAACAACCGTTTTCAACCGGTATTTTACCATAAACTACGGTTGAAAACTTTTTCGTGATAAATTCAAATTGTTTGTTACATTTTTATTTCTGATATTAATATAACGTAAAATAATGATCTATAATATCATTTTCAACATGATTTTAATTTTTTATGTTACCTGTGTATGGAAAAGTAGGTTGAGTGGTTTTGCAATTTTCCTACATATTCAAGTTACTTGCAGGTCTTTATTATTTTGCCAGGTCATTCGATCCTGTTAGCTCTGATAAAAGTATTTATTATCGTACCACCAGCACGGCCAATGCCGTGATTTTTTGATGTGCTTTTTCTAGTTCTGCCTGACAAGGCAGTGTCCTAATTCATCCAGAACCTTGTATAGGTGCTTTCAAGTGGCTCTGGTGAATCAATGGAGCGATGAGCTTTCAACAATGCATGAAACTCAATTTAAATATATATATTTTTTAATAATATTTAGGAAGTAAACTCCCTAGTAATTTGGGAACCTTCCCGAGCATTATAGAAACCTTCCAGAGCAATTTGGAACCCTTGACAAAAAAAATCCAGAGTTTTTTTTTTCGGAATCTTTTTGAGTTATTTGGACATCGTCCTGAGTAATTTATGAACCTTCTCGAATATTAACGAATCTTCCAGAGCATTATCAGGATCTTCCTGAGTAATTTGTAACTCTTTCTCAGTATTTTTGGGAACCATCCCGTGCAATGTGGGAACATTTCAGAGCAATTTGGGAACTTTCCCAAGCATTTTGGGAATCGTCCCGAGTAATTTGGAAGCTTTACCGAGTATTAGGGAACCTTCCAGAGTATTTTCGAAACCTTTCTGAGTAATTTGGAAACTTTCCCGATCATTTAAGGAATCATCCAGAGCAATGTGAGAACCTTCACAAACAATTTAGGAACCGTCCCGAGTAATTGGGAACTTTCCTGAATAATTTGGAAACCTAGCCGAGAACAGCAGCAACATTTCGAAGAATCAATTTTTACATTGATATTTTATGATTCCCAAAGTTTCGTAAAAACCCGTCCGGAAATAAGACCTTTAGTCTGAAATAAATACATTCTCCGAATGGAGACTCTTGCTCGCTTTGCTCACTTGGTCATTAAAACCGGCCAAATGCGAGTCGGACTTACGCACGAAGGGTTTCGTACCATATTCTGTGAAAATTTCAAACGTCTACATGTTGCCGTTACAATATTGAGCGAAAAAATTAATAATAATCACGTTTTTTGTAAGAGAACCCCACTTAAATATTTATTTTATTTTTAGAACTTTATTTTATAGCGGCAACGGAAACTTATCATCTGTAAAAATTTAAACAGTCTAACTATCACGATTCACGAGATACAGCATGTCGACAATCAGTGGAGTCTTAGTAATAGGATCCCGTTTGAACATTTGGGTACGGAACCCTAAAAACGCGAATTATTTCTAGAGGCCCTCTTGGTTTACAGGACCCTCGGTATGCGAAATAATGTGAACCTATCGTTCAATTATAAAAAAACCTCACAAAAACTGCAAAAAAGGTTTTCAACCGTGGTTTATAGTAAACAACCGTAGAAAACGGTTGAAAACGAATTTTCTACCATTTTGGTAAATTACCAGAGTTTTCAACGGTTGAGAATTTGCTCGCCGCCCATCACTACACCTACCCCACACAACTTCCATTACTAAATTTTCGGGAAGGATGCCTGGAAGAAATTGTTATTGCCATAAATGCCGCATTTGTGCTTGATTTTTCTCTTAATAATATCTTGTTATTGTCAACACATTGATTATAGAAATTTCTTTAAAAAAAATTCTTATCGAGTGACTTTGGCAGTTGTTATATTTGTTAGAACCAAAACTCCGCCACCGACAAGCAATTAGTTAATAAACTTTAAATCAACCAACTTTAATATTTAGGTCCACTTCCGAGAGCCGGAGGAGGAAGCTCAGGATGAGGATGACGACGATGATGAGGAGGGCTACGAGGAGTACGATCACAATGAGGACTACGATGGTTATTATAATGAGGTGGGTTTTTATTTTTATTTGGATGTTTTTAGAATAGAATAGAATATATCTTTATTGAGAAAGCTATCACGTAGGTACAGCAAAGGTCTTATAAACTTATGCTACATGTTTTTGACTCTCTTTTTTGCCTTATCTTAAATCTAGTTATACAGAGAGGAAACGCAGCTAGTATTCTGGGCACTTTGCCTCCCTGCGGCGCGTTGGAAGACTATTTATGATTATTATTATTTATTATTTATTTGACTGTTTTTTTTAATAAGATAACAGACGGTTTTTGCATTCAGTCCGTCTTTAGTCATAAAATAAATTACGACTGTGATTTGGTTCCAGGATGACGAGGAATCATCAACATACTACTCTTGTGACGGCGAGGTAGTGGTGCGTCAAGGCAACAACGAGACCGTCTGCGAAAGCGGCCACATCCAAGTATTGTACGACCAGGACATCTACTCGCCCAAGATTCTCGTCACCGACTCGGCCACTGGAGAGATCCTGGCTGATATGCTCATACACACTGATACAGAATTCCAGGTGAGAAATACTGACAAGACTTCTAAACTTTATGGTATAGCTTATTCGGGGGCGCTTGCTCCTTTGACATTTTTTTAATATAAAGTAGCTTATTTTACCATTCTTTGTCTTCATAAAAACTTAACAGAGTTTCAAATATCATTTGTCAATATCATTAGATACATTTTTGTTCACCTCTCCAGCACGAAAAGCTCCTTTTACTGCCTAAAAAAGTTGCACCAAAATCGATTTTACTCACTTTGCTATTTTATAAAATGACTTGCTGCTAGAGAATACAATCCCGGGATCCCAAATCTCGGGATCCCGACCGTTTTCTGGCCCCGAAAATCCCGGGACTGTACTTGGCTAATCTCGGGATTTTTGGGATTGCCACAAACAAGTCTAGTTTGTATTCCGTAGTCCGTTGCGTCTTGAAAATAACCTTGCCTAGATTATTTTAATACATTACGACAAAAAGCAACTCGTACAATACGTAGGTAGTTAGGTACCCACTATTTACTACACAGGTACAGTCCTAATAATATGTTTGTCGTAGAACTTAGAAGGGACTTCCCCACTCTGAATACTTTAATACAATACTCTTAAGGTAATTCCCCAACGAACCAACAGGGGAATCTCCCGATCATCTCATATCATAATATTGTTGCGGGATAACAACAATGCATAAATATTTATTAAATCAATTTTACACTCAATTTAACATAAACTAAAATTAAATTAAAACTAAAAATTGCGGGTATTTCCCGTCGGGGATTCCCTGTACGAAAGTATAAATATGCAAATCCGGTTTTATTTTGTTCATTTATTGTTCTGTCAGTGTCGGGTTACGTAGGCTACGTCATTAAAATTTAAAAGTCAATTATCTGAAATTAAGTATTTCAAATGGCGGGAGACTTTGTTAAACATAAAAAAGACAGTGATACGACGTCAGTGTGGAGTTATTATTTAGTTGCGAAGGACGGGAATAGTGCTAAATGTAAGCGATGCCTAGCCATCCTCAAGTAGAACCACATAGTCTAATCCCGGGATAGGCCCGGGATCCCGGGAAAAGGCTTCAAAAATCCCGTAAGCCCGGGATTGAAAAACATGCTCGGGATTGTATTCTCTACTTGCTGCGCTCCTGATTATTGATTTTAGACCAATTATTTTCTAGTTCGCGATTCAAAGCAAAATGCATCTTTGCTCACTGAACAAATAACTTTTCCCTGGAAAAGTTGTTAATTAACACTTTCAACGCCACGGTCTTATATATCTGACAAATCAATTTCGTGCCAGCGCCGCTATTGACTTATATATCAGACAAAACAATAGGGTAAAAAGAAATATTTATTTTGGACGAACGTCCAGTGTTAACAATGTATGTGTTGGTTTTTTAAATAGTTTATACATTAAAGATAATAAAACGAGAATAGTCATAGTATATTACTTTTTGACTCCTTGTTTTTAGGCCAAACTGGAGTACAATTTTCTTCCAAGCGCCAAAGTTAAAAATATACGACATAGTTAAGGCATTAGTGATGTACCAATTAAATGCTAAGTACAAAAATTTAAAAAACGAGGTTTTAAATCATTTTCATATATAAAGTGAAGCGAAACTAAAATTTATTTATTATTAGGGAAATCCTATGTATAGATTTAGTACATCTAACCGCATTTTTCTATATTCTTCAGTCTTACAGTGTGGTTTCGTCAAGTCCTAGTCAAGTCTAAAAGTCTAGTCGGTAGGCAAGTCTAGTCAGAAGAATCAGGCTAAGTGAAGTGGTAGAAAAACTGCACTTAGCGATTACTAGGAGCTTTTGGCAACAAGCATTAAATTCTAATAAATCAAGCACTGTATCACTTCCCAACACTCACGCTTGTTATCGAACACTTTGCGAATAATTATCCACCATTATTACGCACAAACACTCAAAAAACACAAATTTTGGAAAATAAAATACAGCGTCGATAACTGCTCTTCACAGCTTCACAGCAGCCAAAAGTCAATTATTTAGTGTAGCGAAATGTAGGTGGCTGAAAAAAAAATTCTATTTATATAATGTTTTCTTATGTTTTCGCGATTGTTATTCATTAAATTAAACTATTTAAATACGGTTTTATCGCGTTTATTACTTATTTATTTACACCTGACGTTTCAAACACGTTACAGCGTCTGCCTGCGACCATGAACGCTGTAAAGTGTTTGAAACGTCAGGTGTAAATAAATAAGTAATAAACGCGATAAAACCGTATTTAAATAGTTCTATTTATATTTTATTAAATTTCCTTCAGACATTTTTATATTTGTGTAACTGTCAGTCGATGCTGTACCGTGCCGTAATTACTAATATTGCCAAATAGTTCTAATAATTAATATAAAAATGAGTACCGTGGCAGAAAACTGTACAACTGCGAGTCAGACGCGCCCGCCTGGGGATGCTGTACGTACTCGTAGGATCATCTATACTAATATTATAAATGCTAAAGTCTGTCTGTTACGCTTTCACGGCTAAACCGCTGAATGGATGTTGATAAAATATGGTATGAATATAGTTGAAGACCCGGGGTCAAACATAGGCTACTTTTTGACGCAGGGAGACGCGGAAAACATCAAGTTAGTTATACCATATTACAGAAATCGAATGTACGTAATGGTACGGAACCCTTCGTGCGCAAGTCCGACTCGCACTTGACCGGTTTTATTTCCTTTTGGGATACGGAACCCTAAAAATGAAACTCGCATGTTAAAATATGAATTAGTTTTGTCTTTATAAAAAATAAAATGTTACATTTCTCGCAAAAGTAATAAAATTTTACTAACAAAAAAATGTTACCTTTTTTTGCAAAAGTAATAATTAATGTTATACTGTCAGAAAAAATTGTAACATTTTTCACAAAAGTAATAAAATTTCTAATTTATGTTTCTAATGTATGTTGGTCTTAAAGTAATATGAAATGGTTTGTCTAATAATAATAAATTCGATTCAATTTTTATTACCGGATGTTCTCACTTTACTAAAGACTTAAAAAATCACGTAATAAACATGCGCCAAAGTCACATGTAACAGACTACATCACTAATGCCAAACGAACTTGTAAGATATTTTTTTCTGTATTTAAGTGTTCAAAACGTTTGTTGGTGTTTTTTATTTATATTTATTTTTTATTGCCTAAAATAAGTAAATAAGTAGTAATATATCAATTTATCATAAAAGCGTGACTTTTACAAAACTATCGATAAGTTCATTTATTTTTAATTCTTAGCACTATATAAAATACGCATTTTTAAGCCGTGGCGTGTAGCGAGCGTTTTTCAGAAAAAACCGTGACGTGGAAAGGGTTAAGAATATATTTGATACAGATGACCGGCGACACATGCGCGTGGTCGGGCACGGACTACACCAGCAACGACCCCGTGTACAAGACTGTCACTGTCAACTTCCACGACACCGAGACCGCGCTGCTCTTCTATGACAGCTGCGAGGTAAGTACTTCTTTCATATCGTGTGTCGTGTACGTGGTTAATTGACCCTGTACACCCTAGTAGAAACCGCCTCTTGACCTCCAACGTAGCGACCACTAGATTTTACATATTGTCGTTCGAACCCGGGATCATCTAAATTTAGGTTATTCAAACCGGGCGGCGGCAATATCATGTTCAATCTGGAAACAACTTTGCAAAATGTGTCTAGGGGGAGTTGAACTCGCAACCTGCTGGGCTTGAGGCAAACTCCTTACGACCTGACCACAGAGTCAGTTCATGAGTTGGACAGGACGTCAGTACTTGTAGGCGAGCGAGAGAACAGCGGCGTATTATGCTTGTGTCACATACATTATTTTGCACTGCCTTAGAACATTTTTACAATTGGCTGTTCTAAAATATAACTTATCGCGATTTTTCGTAGACATGGCTCCTTGGTGATTGAAATAGTATATTTTTTACCGAAAACGCACCCCGAACACTATACAACAGCAGCGAGCGCGATACCTGTTATGAGTACTACGATTCCGTCGCGTACGCACACGCGTCAATCGTCTGTCGAACCGTCGTCACTGCGGCCGGGCGGCTGAAGCCACATCCTTGTTTTATTTTGTTTGCTCTAGATTCTTACCCTAAATCTGCGCGGTGAGTTGCGGTATCTGTTACGGGTGGGAGGGTATGAGTGTCCGTTTTCTACGTTAGTTCTATTGGATTGGATGGAGTGTCAGGGGTGTGCCATAAGTCGAATATCGAATGTCGTTTTGTTTAGCCCTCGTCAAACATTATGTTAGAATACCCTAATACCAGCACCTTTAGACCAGGGTCGACGCCGTGCCAACGCTGAGCGACTGCCGAACCCTGGGTTTTTATTAGTTCGTGCGAGTACAAAATTTTACTTCTCGTTTTAATAAATATATTAAAAGTCATTTTCAGTCAAGCAAAAACGTCAAATTATTTTATTTCGATATTCAAGACCGAAAACCGAGTGGTTAATGAATTTTTTAATATTTTACAGACAAGTAAAGCTGCCACGTACACGTCCACAGACCCGGAGTCATAGAAACTTTACTATAATATAGAAAAAAGTATTGTAATTCTTAATTAGCCTGAATGATAACTGATTTAGTTGTTAAGCCCATAATAGTTTCTCTATAATAGTATCATGTTTCAAGTCTGTCAGACTAAAAAATTGTTAGACTCCAATGTCTGTTATAATTATCTGTTTTAATATATAAAGATCTCATAAATGAAGGATTATGATTTGTTTTTGTATTTGATCGTTTTGTATTACATTTGACATTTTGCTATTTTGAGTATTATGATAGTAGTTTATGAAAATAAAAAATTGCAAATTTAAATCATAAAATCTATCCTATTCAAATATAAATAATTTTTTTTCAAATATTTCGAGAAATATTAGTCCAGGCGTTTTCAGTCCGACGTGCATCAGTATAATATTAATTTGGGTTGAATGTTATTTGTGTTATTTTCATTTTTAAGAAAATATGATAAGTACCAACATGTTTTTTTCTTTGTAAAGTAGATAAGTCTGTGTAGAAAGGGGTTTAATGGTCAAAAACATTATCATAGTGTTTTCAGCGACAATCGGCGATTGAGTAACTTTTAGATTGATTGGTCTTAAAGTCTGATTTGGTTCTCGTATAATTATGGTCAGAGAGAGGATGTTTTTGCAGTCTTGTTACCGCAATATCTTTAATCACCGATAGTCACTATTAAGTATAACTATTGTAAAAGAAGCTCTAACCAATGGTCTACATTCTGCAAACACGAAAATGTTATTTTAATGCTATATAATTTATATTGTCATTGATGTTCCTAGTTGGTTAGGTCTTTTTGTGCATGTTATGTCTCTCGTAGCTTTGTATTGCTCCAAGTAGTGATTTATTTACTAACAAACGAACGTTCGGTTAGATTTGATAATTTTTATGTTTTACATATCAATCAATACCATCGATACTTTATTTTTCCTTTAAATAATACGCCTCACGAAACATATTTTATTTAACTTTGAATTTTTTGATTGAAATTTTTTTTTAAATGTCTTATTTAACTCCATATCGTCGAATAGTATATTCTAATAAAAAAATATTTGTTATTTTATTATTACAAAAATAATTGTTGGAATAGTTGTCACTCAGAGTGCTTCACAATAGGCGACTTTTGCGAATACAGACAGTAGAATATTTCCTATTAATAAATACCCTATATAAATTGAAATGAGAAAGGGAGTGTTAACTTTTTATTAGGTTTGTTGATGTTTTTTTTAAATTATGTTATTAATATTATGCAAAAGTAATTTGGACTTGAGTATTTCCTTTTCTCATTTGAATTGTGATATTATGTAACTTAATTGAAAAAATAAAAAATGTGAAAAATATTCAGATCTTTTCATAATACCGGAAGTTCACCAAAATTTGTGTACTTAGCCCGGTCCGGGGTCAATTTAAAGGTAGCCGAAGATCATGGAACTAATAATTAGGTAATTTGCTGCAGTGTATCATACTGCATCATCAAATAAATGAAACACGTCCTCAAGAATGGGTCTATGCCGTAAAAATAATGTGGCAATTTTCTTGTCGATTTTTTTCTCTCTGAGCATCTAAAGCTTAAACTGACGAAACCCTTTTCCTTATGGACTAAAGCAACTGGCAACACGCTCCTATGATGCTGAATATTTTTGTTATCAAGAATGTGCATGTGAATAAATACCTATGAATATTAATAAATAACCTCTAGGACGAAAGCTTGCTCTTTCATATCACACCAGGGTGACAAAATGGTGAGACCTATTTATGGGAATAATTAAAAGAAAATATTCCTAATGACACAACTAGTTGTGCATGAGGAAAACGTGAAACTGTCTTCGGTCGGGATCGAAGAGCATCGAAAACGAACTCTGAAAAGAACCCACAGACATATAAGACGTAAACAGACGGAACATAAGATACTAGTGTACTTATGTAGCAAGTAATTGTTGTTATCCTTGTCACACTTATTCGGATCTATATGGCGACATCTCATTTTTACACCTGTAGCAACATTCACTCACTCATAGACATTATTCAAAGAGTGGCAAATTTTTGGCCGTGACGCTATTTTGTAACGTGCATAAACTGCGTTGTTGGATCGGTGAATACTAAAAAATAATAGAGTGAATGATCAGATCATGCACACCACACAACATTTATACATTTCTTGAAACCATATGGGGAGCATGATCGTAAACAGCTTACCCTAGCCTAAACACAGCTCAGGCTTGCATAGTTTTGCATGTGTGTGTTTTTGTTACGTTAATTAATAGCATACCTTCAATCTGTTTACGTCTTATATGTCTGTGAAAAAACCTTCCTTTCTCTGTGGTCGTGATTCATCTTGGTTTACCTGCGTGTACCAGGTGGTAACGTTTTTGGAATTATTACCCACCGTTTCACCGGGGATATTGAAATGTACATTTATGCTTTTAACTGCGCTCTCAGTGCGACAGCTGGCGGTGCAGTGTCAGATAACATACCAGGTTCACACATGGTGCGGACTGGCGATCCTCACCCTAGGCGGCGTGATTTCGGAAGGGCAACGGGCCAAAAAGCAATTCCTTTCTCAATGCCACGAGTACTCTTTTTCTTGTCCATAGTCCATAAATCTATTTTGCTGAGAACAAATGCGTACTTCTATGTTCTTGCCCTTCCGTGATTAACTTTGGTTCAGAAACTTGAGTTTGATGCTAAAATCCATGGAAGTAATAAGTACCTACCAAGCTAAAAGCAAGACCTGTCAATAGTAGTCTCAGTGTTTGACATGCAAACAGAAACACATGCCAATAACAACAAGACATTAATTATATTTTTGATTCAATATTGTTTTTATATTTCAAAAAATGTTCATATGGGTGGTCAACATATCTACGATATTGAAAACGCTGTTGTTTTATTGTGGTTGGTATCTTTGCTTTGATTATGACGATATTTATATTTTGGCACGAAAGTGATAATTTTCTGTAAAAGTTTTATATTTTTATTTTTACCATTAGAAGCTCGAGAATAGTTTCTTATTAGTGGATATGAATCCAACCACGATCCAATACTAAAAGCTCTGCAATAACTTACATAGGTATATTATTTTTATATCCATCGCAGAAAACACGCTTTTACCTAATGCATATTATTTTCAGGATTGTGCATAATTTTGTCTAGTTTTTGGCCAGGCTTGTGGGTCGATGGCAGCGAGACTGAGGCTGTGGAGTCTGAATTGGAATCCAAGTCTCTGGTCGAAGTTAGAGCTGTGTTCATCAACTGTCGACTAAACGTAATTCTATTTTATTATCTTCTAAATTATCTCTTTCGATGATCATAGATGGTCTTAATCACCTCTCGGGACGCAGCTCCAGAAGAGTACTATAGTGTCCCTATTTTTTACTTTCAATTTGTATTGTTTAGCCCCGTTTTTACATGCAAGAAATGTCTGACGGTCTGTTAGCCAGCACAAGTGCAGTGCAGTATTTACATTCAGAAATTGCTGTTGGCTAGAATTTCTTGTTAAAGTGTTCTCGAAAGTGGAAAATAGCCTATACTACAACAGCCATCTTTCGTATTTCAAAATACTGAAAACATTTGCTTGTAATGTGTTTAATAATGTGAAACAGGAAGGTCAGGCCTGTCCAGATACGGAAGCGGCGCGGTTTCAACGAGAAGAGCTCTTTAAACACAACTCTTTGAAGGACTGCAACACTAAGTTAGCTATCATTCTGAAACTTGCGAGCATGCCTGAAGTAAGTATACTTTAATTCCACTGAAATTATCAAAGCGCACGTTAGTGCGCAGGCCAAGTTCCAGCAACAGGCCGCGCGCATTCCGTGCACTATTTACACGAACCGTTTCGACCCACTTTTGACCCCCCTGTAGCTCAGTGCCTATTGCAAGTACAGAGATAAAATTGTACCTACGTAATCATATACTAGTACTAAAGCAGTATGCCAAATTTCATAGATATAGCTTCAGTAGATCCTGAAATATGACCCTGTGAAAATAGCTAATTTTGGCACTGACTCACCGACCGGTAATCAAAACCTTTATTCAACTTCCAATTGTCCTAGCGTTATGAAATTTGGCACACATGTCGTGTGTTATATGTAGGTAGATGAACAAAAAATTAAGAAATTTAATAAATCGGTCAAGCGTGAAGCTTAATCGAATATCGAATTTTTAATAAAAAATATTTATGAACCAGTGATACTGAGAATATGATGAGTAGGAGAGGAGGGAGGGGGTATAAAATATTGTCATGTACGAGGGTCAAACTAAAAGTTCTTAGAAAATCAAAAACTGAGCACACTAGCAAGTTATTCCTTTTATTACATCTTTTCAAAATAGTGTCCTTTCACGTCAATACATCTCTGCATCCGATGGAACCACTGAGAAAAGCACTTTGCCCACTCGTCTTTAGGGGTCTCCTCGACGGCGTTTTGAAACGCAGCTATTTCTTCCTCGGCGTCCATAAAACGTTTTCCTCGAAGTTTTTCTTTTATTTTCGGGAATAAATAAAAATCGCAAGGTGCGAGGTCGGGCCTATATGGCGGGTGACCTAGTAATTCCACGTTTGATGTCGCCAAATAGTCGATCGTTCGCCTGGCGGTGTGCGACGAGGCGTTGTCGTGGTGAAGAAGGATCCTACTGCGAGGTCGTCCCGGAACTTTTTCTAAGACAAGTGGCAAACAATTGTTAGTATACCACTCTGCAGTAACTGTTTTTCGATCGATCCTCTAAAACAATTGTCGCGTAATGTCCGGTCCTTCCGAAAAACAAGGCCAGCATCTTTTTCCCCACGCTTCGACCTCTCTTCACTTTAGTTGGCAACTCCTCGGAAGGAAACACCCACTGAGCAGACTGTCTTTTGGTTTCGGGATCATAACAGTAAATCCAGCTTTCGTCACCCGTAAGTATGTCAAACACAGCATTTGAGTCACCTCCGTTAAATCTTTGAACCATTTCACGGAACCAATCAACACGACGGATTTTTTGGGCCTCGGTCAAATCGTGAGTAATCCACCGGGCACAAAGCTTCCTGACCGCTAAACGTTCATGCAGGATTTTGTGCACTTGGCTCATACCGATGCCTAAACTTGCCCGAATCTGCTGATAGGTCTTTTCCCAACTAACATTTTGGTTATAAGAATAAGTGCTACATGAACTGCTTAAGAGAATTTTAAGAACTAAAGGTTCTGTAAAGGCTCCAACAATGGGCGATAAAGCGTTCTGTATTTCTCTTATAACCCTGGTTTGGGCCTGTTCATGTTAGAGCTTGAAGTGACTTAATGGTTATAGATTGGTGATAAATGAGTGATTAAGAAGAGTTAGAACAGTGCTATTGCAGCAGTGATTACCACTTCAAGTGTTTTATAAGCTATAGACAGGTTATAACTGCAAGCTAAAGTAGTAAACAAGTTATGGAAACTACTTTAATGTATTTTTTGGTTACACATGATTACTTCTTGTAAATAACTTAAGAATATAATCGGACTTCTTTAGTAGCAATTAATATCACCGAAAGCGCTAAATATTAAAACTGTTTTCATACATTTTTACGTTCTTGTTAAAGTCAATAGTGATATGATAATATTTTGCAGTAGGTAAGTATTTTCATGATGATGACGTATGTTGTACTTTAATAAAATAATTAAGGTAAGCCAAGTTTAGGGTTACTGGGTGTTATATAATGTATTTAATCTCATGCAGCGGTAAGTTTACGGTAGCAATATTGTTACGAAATCAAAAATAAATAAAAATAAAATGCGGCCCGCGGAAAATTCTCGTACAATCGTCGCGTGTTTCCATACGGGAATAATATCGCGAACGATCTAGTACATCGATTATCTCGCTCTGACATATTGCTTTGTCTCGCTCTCGCACTTCTAGTATGTACTAAGGGAACGAGACAGAGAGTATCCCTCTCTCTCTATTCCGGAGTAGTTGTGATCTTTCTAGAAACTTATGGAGCGGGTTTCCCGGGCCATATAAATATCGGAAGGTGCCTCAGGAGGGCAGTTCTAATTTAACTGAGCTACAAGTACGATCAAGAAGCGATATCCGGAGCGAATAACAAGTGATACAAGCGACCTCGGCAAGTTATAGTGATTGTGATTAGCAAGTGTTTTGGACATTGTTAGTGATAAGTGAAGTGAAGTGACGTCGGCGACCATCCTTGTGGGAATAAACGTTTTTAAGAGTCATCAGGTGTTTTTCTCCAAATTGCGAACCCCGAGCTCGTAACAATATATACTAGTTTTCATCTCATTTTTGAAACGCCTTAAAAATAAAATACTTCTCATGATAAAATGATGTAAAAAATACTGCCCAAAATTTTTTTTTCTTTATTTATCGTATTTATTATATTCTGGTAAAAACTTTAAACATTTTATTTGAAAAATATGAACAATGTAAGTAAATAAGTGGACCAGTAAGACTTAAATGAGCTTTTTCTTTCACATTTTTTTAAAAGGTTATCTTAATTAAATGGCGTCTTAGTTCTAATTACTTAAGGATCCTGATAACTCTAGTCCTCCCATAGTGATTAAATTCTAAAAGTCAGCACTTCCATGGCACTAGAAGTTCTAAAACATGTTTATAAAAGTGAAAAAACAAAGAGTTTATAGGTTTTACTTGTATCTAAGGGGATCTACGTGGAGCTGTAAGCTGATCATTTTTGGGGTTCTGTTGTCGTTTGAAGAAAACCCTTTACCTATATGTATATCACACGCCTTACCAGGCCCGGCTCACTCCGCGCTGTAGGTATAAAGTTACAGGTATAGACTTATGCGTTAGAAAGAGATAGCATGCTTTAGGCTAATACCAGTTGTAACCGACGACGGTGGCTACAAGCCGAAAGTCGGATCGCAAAAAAAAACAGTTTAGTTCCAAAGAAAATGTTCATACCTACCGAACCACAATGTATGAAACAGCTGATTTTTTTCCCCGATCCGACAGTGGTCTCCAATAAAACACAATATTATAAGATAAGTGACTTAAAGCCTATACTCAATTTGAAGTGATAATGAAGAGTTATAAAATGTGCAAATTTTAATATATTTATTTTATTTATTTATTTATTAGGAAGACCAACAGCTTTTTTTGTATAAAGGTAGTAAGGTAAAAAATATATAAAGCAAGTGAGCCACTACAGGTCCTCACAGATAGATCCAAAATAGCTTAACAAAAGTTGAATAGTAATCACACACACGCCACAATTGTGAGAAAACTACATAATAAGTATGAGATCTAACAAAACATTAGTCACAACATTGCTATGGTCAAAATAGAAAAAGAATAATAAGAAAGTTTAACTCTAAGACTTAAATAAAACACAACAGAAAAATTCTATGCTACTGGAGTAAATGTTCATAAAGTAAACGCTTTGCTCTGGCTATGCTTGTGGTGAATAAATCCAAATCCAGTGATTCCCAAAGTGGTCCAGGTGGACCCCCAGGGGTCCACGGGAGACTTGCTGGGGGTCTACGTAGGCGTGAACAAAAAATGGGGGTCCATAAGATGTTAATGGGGGTCCACGAAAATTTATCTGCTTTTGATAGTAAAGAGCAAAAATGTAAGCATAGTTTTTATAAGGGCCTACCTACATTGTTTTAAGTACCTATCTAAGCAGATAATATTTTAATAAGGCAAGCGACTGTTACTTGTCCAAACTTGTGTATTCGATATTACGTACAATTTCGTGTACAGACTTGCAAAGCGCTATCCGCCCGACAATGCTTAATGCTTGTTCAGACATGAACTTGATCAACACTATAAATACTTGATGCCAAAGGCAACCAAACGCATTCATTTGTTTCCGGAATTTCGAAAACAAGGCGGAATTTGGAAAAAAGTTGTGAGAAAATTTATATCTGTGTTTGCTAGTGCCGGAGAAAAGTAAGTAACCTACCTTTTTTTGTTATAGTACTTAAGTATTTTGTTTACGTGTACTAGTCGGTTGATCACAACGGCCTGTATAGATAGGTAACTTAGTAACTTACAGATATTTTAATTGTCCTCTTTCGATTTGAAGACAAACACAGCACGTTTTATTCAATTGTTTATTCACGAGAGAAGCACTGCCTCTCTAAAAAGGCCGAATAAGCAATATTGCAGAGCAATTAATTTTGTAATTTTTCTTGCAAATAACTACTAATTTTATAAAACAGTAATTTCATAATCATGTTAAATTGATTTTGAAGTAACTATTTTATCAAAACTATTCCTTTTCGGAAAGAGCGAGCGGTGCGCGGGCGACGGGAAAAGGGCGGGGCTTGAACTTCGATGCCTGTTTGTCACGTTTTAACAATGAAGCCGCAGACAAAAAATACGCAAATACACGGAGCGCGTGAACTCATTGATTTAATAAAATGTTAGTTATCGTTTTTATGGACAATTTTGGGATTTCGACGTTTATTTTTTCCTACACAAATATGATCAGTATTCGATACTGAGTACACTAATTTTTATTTATACTATTAAAAATTAGTGGTAAATTATGTACTTTAAAATTGATACCGTTTTGTGAAAACGTTTGTATTTGTCTCAGCGGTTTATTAGTTGGTCCCTTTACAAGCCGTAATTCTATTTCCGCGTGCTGACAAAGGCTGCGGTGTGATACCTATATTCAGAAAAAAACTTGGTTACTAAAACATTTTTTTTACAGGTAAGGTAACTGACACGAAACATGGCTACAGCAAAGAAAAAATGTCGACAATATAGTGTCGATTATTTGAAATATGGTTTTGTTCCATCAGAGGCAGACAAACAATTGCCCATGTGCCTATTATGCAACAAAGTTTTGAGCAATGACTCTATGAAACCATCAAAGCTCGAAGATCATCTAAAAAGGTGTCATACTGATAAAATAGGTAAAGATTTAAAATATTTTCAAACATTGAAAGAAAAATATGGAAAGAGACCCACCATGCACAGTATGTTCGCTTCAACATCTCAAAGTAACGATGATGGCTTGCGGGCATCTTACAATATCTCATTACTTATAGCAAAATCTGGAAAACCGCACACTATCGGAGAACAATTAATTTTACCCGCTGTTGAAGAGGTTTTAAAAACTGTTTTGCACAAATCTCCATTTGACGTACTAAAAAGAATTCCATTAAGTAACAATACTGTACAAAGACGCATTGATGAAATGAGCTCTGATATCGAAAGCTTTTTGTGCAATCATCTGCAAAAAACTCATTTTTCTATACAACTGGACGAGTCAACGTTACCCAGTAATGAAGCATTACTATTGGCATATGTCCGATTTATTGTTGAGGAAGAAATTCACGAAGAATTGCTATTTGCCAGAACTTTGGAGACTGACACTAAAGGCGAATCAATATTTAATGTCCTGAGTAATTTTTTTACGGAAAAATCGATCCCATTTACAAACATTATTTCAGTGGCAACAGACGGAGCTCCTGCAATGGTCGGGCGATATCGTGGGTTTATAAGTCATCTCAAAAGAATTATACCAGGACTTACAGCTATTCATTGCGTAATCCACCGACAACATCTTGTGGCAAAACATTTAAGTGACAGGTTGAACCAATCTCTTCATTTTGTAATAAAAGCTGTCAACAAAATCAGAAGCAATGCATTGAATACACGTTTATTTGCTCAATTGTGCGACGAAAATGATGAAGACTTCCAACGACTGCTCTTACATACTGAAGTACGCTGGTTGTCGAAAGGTGCATGCTTAACGAGATTTTACTCTGTTTTCGATTCCATATTAGAGTTCTTAGAAAGTAGAGATCCAGATTTAAAAGAAAACTTGATCAAATTCAAAGCAGACATTGCGTATTTGACAGATTTGTTTAAAAAATTTAATGATATTAACTTGCAGTTACAAGGGGACAGCCTGAATTTAATAAAAACAAAGGGGATAATTTCGGCTTTTCTTGGGAAATTGAAATTTATGAAGCAAAACATTAGTCGGCGCGAATTCTCTCAATTTCCAAACTTGTCGCAGGTAGAATGTATTGATGAGGATATCCATACCTACAGTCAACATTTAAGTGCCCTGCATGATGACTTCAAAACCAGGTTTGAAGATATACTGACGATGGATATACCACCATGGATAATAAATCCATTTGATGAAACGGAAGTGGCCAATGTTGTATTACAAGAGGAGCTGCTCGAGCTAAGCACTAATGAGGAGCTGAAGGTGAAATTTAGAAAAGGCTACCCAACATTTTGGCTGCAAGCAGAAATACCCGAAAAATATCCTGGACTGTGGGAAATCGCAAGGAAATTTTTAATAGCTTTTCCCTCGTCATATCTTGTCGAAAGGAGTTTTAGTGCCGTTACAAACCTCTTAACAAAAAAAAGGAGCAAATTAAACATCACAGAGCGGGGGGATTTGCGGTTATTGCTCACAAAAATAAAGCCAAACATTGATCGTTTGCTGACACTCCATCAGATACATCCTTCCCATTAATTAAAATTATGACCTGAACCTATATTACCTTAATATTTTTTTCTTGTAATTCTATTCTTTTAATAAATAAAGTGATATAAAATGTACCATTTTTCGTTTTTATTTTACATATCGAAATATAGGGACAGAACTCAGAAGTGACACAATTTTTATTTTTTGGCGATTTTAAGAATGTGGTAGAAATGTAGCAGCAGGGGGTCCACCGAAACCAGTAAAATTTTGAAAGTGGTCCACGAGAAAAATAAGTTTGGGAACTACTGCAAATCCAATGTCCTGGAGAAAATATTGAAATTATTACTCGCGCGCAATAAATATGAATTCTGCCGATAATTTGTTGATACATTTGGTACGTAGAGAAGAGGATTAAATCGAAAAATTCTAGGGGGAGCTAATAAATTGATTTTAGCTAAGAGTTCTGGAGAGTCAACTACACCAGAAGCAATCTTCATTAGGAAAATTATGTCAGCGACATCACGGCGATCCTTCAAAGGTATTAGATGGTGATTTTTACATAGGTCTCGATAGTTATCCGATTTGTAGTTTAGTTTAAGGCGGTAACATAAATATTTCATGAATTTTCGTTGAATATTTTCGATACGTTCGACATAAATATTGTACATAGGGTTCCATACCTGCGATGCATAATCCAGGGATGTTGCGGATCCCGATTTTTTTACATCCGCGGATGCGAATGCGGATGCGGATTTTAAGAGGCTCACATCCGCGAATGCGGATGCGGATGCGGATGTTTCAGATCCTATATAAATATAGTACGTAAATGAAGATTAAAACAATGAAAAATTATTATAATCATTTTTATTAATGTATTACAAATTTTTACTATACTTACTTAATACTTTTGTATTAAAGAAATAATTAACATGTTTCAGAATGAAAGTGAACAAATGAATTCCACAATTTTAAACTTCACTAATTTTTTTTTAATTAGTACTCGAAATTAAAAATAGGAGCATTATACTTAATAAATAACGAATATTTAACTACTACTTAATAAATAACGAAATAAAGAACGAATATTTTTATAAAACGATAACCTTTGCCTGCAATAACATAATTGCACTTACCTGGCGATTTTAATTTAATAAGCTGAGCTTAATATAAAGATTTTCCAATAAACAATTACAGTATAACTGTATAACACTATACTATATGTGCACTCAAAATATTTGTGTGTACGATGAGTAATCCACACCACAGCACAAACTAACACGTAATGATTTATTTACACGAAACAATTGATGCACCACAATAAACGCGTCGGATCTTACCACCTTTTTTTTTACTCCCATTGGTCATTGTCACGCGCGAACGGCACGCGCCATTCACAGGCCCCGCCCCTTTTCTTTCTTGTCGCAACTCGTATGACATCCGCATCCGCATGAAAATCCGCATTGATTTATTGCGGATGCGAATGCAGATGCAGATGTCGAAATCTTTGCGGAAGCTCCGCATTTGCGGATGCGGATGCGAATATTCGCAACATCCCTGCTCCAGATGAGTCCGGACAAAAGTGCAATATAGTATTTTCAGTATTTTTATGTTTTTAAAAGAAGATGAACACCTCAGTACAAAACCAAGCGATCTAAGAGCCCTAGAAACTATTTTGTCTATATGTGATTCAAAAATGAGTTTAGTATCGTGATATATTCCCAAGTCTCGTATAGATGTAGATCGCTGCAGAGATGTTTGCATTAATAAGTTGTTGGGATTGAATGTAGCTTTCTGGTAAATGTAACAATACAACACTTAGATGGATTTAGATCAAGACCATTTAGAGTACAATAATGTTCAAGTCTATTCAAATCATCTTGAAGTGCATATGAATCAGCCGATGAAGATATAGTAGAAAATATCTTCATGTCATCTGCGAAGCAGAGTAATTGACTTGAGTGAAAGCAATGTTCAATATCATTAATAAATATATTGAAGAGCAGTGGTCCTAGCAGAGAACCTTGAGGTACACCACTAGGTATAATAACCCAGCTAGAAATGTAGTTATTGACAACCACTGCCTGACTCCTATTTTCAACATAAGATGTGAACCATCTAAGGAGATCTCCACTAATACCAATGCGAGCAAGTTTAAATAAGAGAGTTCTATGATCTATTCGGTCGAAGCATTTGGAGTAGTCAGTGTATACAACATCTATTTGTTTGCCATTTTCCATAGCCTCGGTAAGGTAATCATTAAAGAGCACTAGATTCGATACAGTAGATCTACCATTGAGAAAGCCGTGTTGAAATTGGCCAAATGAGTTCTTGAGAATTGAATACAAGTGGTTATAGACTATTCGTTCAAAAATTTTTGCTATAATACACAATTTTGAGATTGGTCTGAAATTTTTTACATCTGTTTTTGGTCCACTTTTATGTACCGGTGTGACAAATGCCGATTTCCAGATGTTAGGGGCCGTGCCCTCAATTAATGACTTTCTAAATAATATAGCAATAGGCAAACATATTGCATCAGCGGTGGCGATAAGAAAGGAGGCAGGCAGCTTGTCGGGCCCAGCTGATTTAGATGTATCGAGTGACATTAATAGTTTTCTTATATCCTCCATATCAATTTCAATGTCAGAAATGAATGAAGTAGTGGTGGTAGAATGTGAAGTGTTATTTGCATTAGATTGGGTAGGTGTTATTGGTTGCGAAAAGTTGGATATATAATATTCTGAAAATATGTTGCAGATGTCCTCTCCAGTGTGAGCTTGCGTATCATTATAGGTCATGTTACACGGAATATTGTTACTTTTCGCATTGTTTTTAGATTTTATGTAAGACCAAAAACATTTTGGGTTTTTGACAATAGATTTCTCTACATTATCAAGGTAGCTTAGGTGGAATTTTTTTTCTAGGCGTCTGGCCCGATCGCGCAACAATTTGAACGATTCGAGATCCGCACGGTTGCCGTAATTCTTATATTTCCTAAAGTATTTATTTTTTTCATTGAGTACTTTTATGAGAGCTTTAGAGTACCAAATGGGATAAGACTTCTTAGACTTTTGAACGGAGGGTATGTATAGTTGAATAAGGTTATTAATACAATCATAAAAGTAATTAGTAGCTTCTTCCATTGTCCTATTTGAAAATTCAGTAGCCCAATCGATTTTAGAGATTTCAGAGTTGATTCGTTTGTAATCACCCTTATTAAAGAGGATTTTAGTATATGGTGCTGGTTTAAGAACATTAGGGCATTTGTAGTCTGCACATATTAACAAGGAACCATGAAGGGCATCAATTGGGACTAATGGGTCCAAATTTTCAAAAACTTCTAATGTATCACTCGAAATAACAAAGTCGAGAATTCTTCCTTGTTTATTTAATACACCGTTATATTGAGACAAACCGTGCAATTTCAACTCGTCCGTAAGTAAGTATTCATCACTACTTTGTATATTACTTGGGGAGTAGCTTAAGTCACTATTTAAATGCCAGTTAATTTTACTTAAGTTGAAGTCGCCTACGATCAAATACTTATCAAGAGGATTTTGTAGTAATATGTCGTTAAGTTTGAGAAAATAATTATGTATTTGCTGAGAAAAGGAATTGCCGAGATTTTGAGTACACAAATAAATCACACAGAGATTTATTTTAATCGGTGGCTGGTTACCTTGTTGGAGTGACAAAGTTAGCCAAAGGTCTTCAGCACTGGAGTGAAATGTCGGTTGTGCAATGACATTTAACTCCCTACGTGTGGCGATTAGCACCCCGCCGCCGTACTTTTGTTGTGTAGAAGCATAATCGCGATCTCGGCGCCAGACAAAATACCGGTCATCAAAAATTTCACTGTTGGCTATGCCATCAACCATCCAGGTTTCAGTGACAAAGATAATATCCTAGTTTGACATACATATGTTACGTTTAAATATATCAGTTTTAGTTCGCAACCCCCTTACATTCTGATAACAAATGTTTAAACTGGTTGAATCCATAGTTAACTATATGGGAATTTTAAAAAACAAGGTAGTAACAAATTATTATTAGTGTATCTTTTTATTAATACACAATAAAGAAATAGAATAGGCGTATTGCATTTACGAATAAGCAAATATGCATTAGTTGTAGTTAGCGTTTGAAAGAGTGAGATGCGCATATGTTTAGTGGTGTTCACCGCAAGCATAACAGAGCGATAAGCAGAACAAAGCCGACCCGAGCGAATACAACAGGTGCAATAGGCAAGTAAAGGAATGTCAGCGGTGCATAACATTTTTGAGGTAGGTTTAATTGGTTGACTATTTATGTTAAGCGCAATAAATGAATGCAATATAGAATATATTCCGCATAATTCCAGCAACATAACTACATAATTAAATTTAAATAATAATAGTGTTACGATAAAGATACAATTTTGACAATATACTAATATGATGCACACTAAGAAAGTCTGTTTAAATCGCTATCAGAGTTAATAATATGTATTTTAGAGGCGTCGTTTTGACGTACATGTATTTTGCCATACTTCACCCACACATAGCGATATTTCTCCTTTAATGTTAATTTTGTCTTCGTCAATAGGCTCTTCATTTCAGGAGTCAGATGATCATTTATGTAAACCCGCTGAGAGCTATCCTTAAAACCAATATCACTTGCGAGGATCTGTTTAAGAGAACGCGCTGCCGCCACAAATTCCTCCTTCACATAGCGGTTAGTGAAATTTACTACGATTGATTTCTCCTTGGGGTTGTGAGTAGGGACCCTTGCTATATAGTTTATATGGGATTTGGTAAAGTGATATTTAATATGTTTGCTAATAGAATCAACTATCGAGAATAGATTTTCCTCTTTTTTAATTGGCACTCCCTTGATCTCAGTATTGTTGAGACGAGCCCACTGGTCTTTCAAGACGAGGGTATGCTTACATTTCGCAAGTTCTTCCTGGGTTGATTTAAGGGCCTCCCTAAGGTTGTCGACTTCAGCAAGGTTTGATTCAGCAGAATCTAACCGCCTGGTACAATCGCTTAATTTGTCGCTGTTGAAGTCACAAGCGGTTCGAAGATCTTGCACTTCAGTCTTTATAGCTTTGATCTCCTCAACCAAAGTAGGCAGACTCTGAAGCTGGCGTTGCATTTCAATGATCTCACTGTAGATTTTTTCCAAAGTGACAGACTCCTCACTTCTAGTAGAAACCGCAGTAGTAACCGTTCTGCAATCAGAGCATTTCCATGCGGCACGTCTATCGGCCCCCAGTTTTCTATACCCTGCCTCAGAGATACCGGCACAGCTAAAATCGTACATCCGCTTGCAGGAGGAACACTGCACTCCATCGTTGTATTCTGTTTTGCATCTTGCACAAGTATTCATAATGTGTTACTAATAGACCACAAAGAACAGGAAGGAAAAATATATATAAAAAAAAAAAAATACTTTATGTATGATTGCGAAAAATGTTGACGAACACTGTTCAAGCAGTCAACTCGAGTAGCGTGCGGTTATGATTAATGCTCAACCGAGACTGTGTATATATAAGTGTATATATGTAATAATGTTTGCTGATATATACATGGTTTTATAAAAACCACAATATTACTTATGGTTGACCGATAAATTCCATTATGTAGCCTGCAATGATTTAAAGGTGGATTCTAACTCTTGCTGAATCTAGCTCTATAGGACTCATAATCAACACTTCTTTGACTCTTATAGCTTTCTTACTAACTCATAAGGCTCGAGAAAACTTGTTAGGTGGTACAAAGTATTTATCTGACTCTTTTTAACAATACCAGTAGATAGTAAGTGTTAGTACACACCTGACTATCACTTACAGCGGTTAATACTTCTTGAAGTTATTAGGGTAAGCCTCAAGGAGTTACAAGACATTTTACTACCTCAGTAGTAGAATATCAGCCGTTAGTAAGTGTTAGTGGACACCTTACAATTGCTTTTATTGGTTTGTGCCTCATAAAGCTGTAAGAATCATTTATACAATGTGTAGAGATGTCTAATCTGTTTGGAATGTCACTGTAATCTGTCAATGTCATAAGGGTACCCGCCAAGACGGAGCGAACACGGCGTCTGCCGCTAATGGGACTCATTGATTTAATTCGAATGTTATTGTTTATAAGTGAATAAAGAAATAGAAGTTTCAATGTGTATTATATTATTTAACACTCAACAAATTGGCGACGAAAACGGAGATAATCTACCTACGTGTGGATAGGAATAATCATCATGGAAAAAGAATACGCCCTTGGTGCGGCTGGGCCACGCTTTGATCCATTTTGTGAGCCAACAGTATTAGGAGAAAATTGGAAGGTTTGGATACGAAATTTTCAGTATTATATAGATGGCCAGATTGGTCTCAATGACAGACAAAAAGTGTCTAGACTTCTTCACCAAGCAGGACCGGAGGTGCAGGAGATATATGAAGGTCTTCAGAATGAAGATGTAGGTGGGGCAAACGAGTATGAGAAGTGCCTAAATAGACTGAAAACTTATTTTTTACCGGGAAAAAATACTGTCTACGAACGTCAGAAGTTCAGAAACATAAACATGAAAGAGGGCGAAACAGTTGACCAATTCCTGATTCGCTTAAGAAAACAAGCTCGTTATTGCGAGTTTGACAATGAACCTGAAGTCTTGAGAGATCAGTTAATTGAAAAATG
This sequence comes from Euzophera pinguis, assembly GCA_947363495.1. NCBI lineage: Eukaryota > Metazoa > Arthropoda > Insecta > Lepidoptera > Pyralidae > Euzophera > Euzophera pinguis. The sequence continues at coordinate 8,186,322 of OX376157.1, read as the reverse complement.
TAAGCATCTGGATCTGAAAAGGAAATTTATTAAGAAAGGCAAAGACCTTACTCTCAAAACCGCATTGGAAATAGGCAGAATGTATGAATTAGAAAATTCAATGAAGATGGAAACGACTCAATCAACCAGCAGTACAGAAATAACTAGTGAGGTAAACCACCTTGCATCAAAATGTTTTAGGTGCGGGAAAATTGGCCACTTTGCAAGGAGTAGTAGCTGCCCGGCCTTAAACGAAAAGTGTTCAAAATGTGGCATAATGGGACACTATGCAAAGTTGTGTAAAACGCGTAGATCAAACCATCAAAAGAAAACAGATAGCAAGAAGAATAAAAAGAGAGTGGTAAGATATGTGGTGGAAGAAGATTCAACAGATTATGGGGATGAGAGTGATGGTGGAATAAATTCATCCGACAGTGAAGAAGAAAAAGGAAATGTGCATTCAGTGTTTAAAATTGATCTACAGAACAATGTGTGCGAGTTAGTGTTGCAAGGAGATTTGAAATGTGACTTTATAATTGATTCTGGTGCCTCAGTTAATATTATTGATAAAGGTAAATGCTACACTCTTTTCAAAAATGTAAAACTTAGTAGGTGTAATGAAAAGTATTGTACATATGGTGGCAAGGAGTTACCCAGTCTAGGGGTATTTTATACCACCTTATTTTGTCCAGAAACAAAATTGTATGCTTATAATGTTAAAATATTAGTTTATGATGGGAAAGGACCTTGTTTGTTAAGTAAAGACACTTCTGAAAAACTAGATTTACTCCGAGTAGGTCCTAAAAATGTTATGCAGGTTGATCATTTTCATAAGAACTATATTGTGAGTAAATATCCTAAATTATTCTCAGGGGTAGGTAAATTAAAGAATTTTAAATTAAAAATTCATCTTGATCCTAGTGTACCACTGGTGGCTCAACCTGCTCGACGTCTTCCATTTAATATGAGAGATATTGAAAAAAATTTAATTACAGAGTTGTTGGACTTTGACATCATCGAACCTGTTTCCGGCCCAACCCCTTGTGTATCTCCCTCTCATATAGTTAGGAAAAAAGAACCAGGAAGCTACAGGCTTGTTGTTGACATGAGACGTGCAAATGAAGCTGTCCTCAGAGAACGTGTACCGCTACCGACATTTGAAGAACTATTGGCTGACTTGAATGGATGTAAATACTTCTCTGCAATTGACATAAAATGGGGATTTCATCAAATTGAACTTGACGAGGACTCAAGGATGATTACTGTCTTCAGCTGCAGTCTGGGTCTTTTCAGGTATAAACGTCTATTCTTTGGTATTCGATGTGCTCCTGAAATATTTCAACGTATAATTGCACAGTTGCTGCAAGGTATAGAAGGAGTAGCAAACTCACAGGACGATATCAGAATAGGTGGTAGAACAAAAGAAGAACATGACCAAAGGCTGAAACAAGTATTGGACAGACTACAATAAAATGTAATAACATTAAATGAAAAAAAATGTGTGTTTGGAGTAACTGAAATGAACTTTTTAGGCCATCATTTGTCACCCCTAGGTATCAAGCCCACACGCACTAGTAGAGAAGTTGTTCAAGAATTTAGAGCTCCACAGAATAAAGAGGAAGTTAGGAGTTTTTTGGGACTTGTTAATTTTTCTGCAAGATTTATACCAAATTTTAGCACAATAACAGAGCCTTTGCGAAAATTGACTAAAAAAGATGCTGACTTTATCTGGAAAGAAGAACAACAACTGGCTTTTCAACAACTTAAAAACGTTATAGTCCAGACACCAGCACTAGGGTTTTACAATAAAGATGCTGAAACATATTTGATTACTGATGCCAGCCCTGTTGGTATAGCGGCGGTGTTAATACAAAAACAAACAATTGAAGCCACGAAGCAACCAATTATCATAAAATATGCCAGCAGAGCGCTTACTGATACAGAACGGAGATACTCACAGACTGAAAAGGAAGCCTTGGCCATTGTTTGGGCTTGTGAAAACTTATACATGTATCTTCTCGGTAAAGAATTCAACATCATTTCTGACCACAAACCGCTTGAGACTATTTACTCTGTGAGGAAATCTGTCCCACCAAGTGCAAGAATACAGAGATGGGTTCTCCGTCTACAACCATTTCACTTCAAAGTCATATATAAACCAGGTAAAAACAATATTGCAGACCCCTTATCAAGACTTCTAGATCTAGACTTGAAATATTCAGATAAAGAAGATATTGAGGACAGTCACTTATTGTCAACTATTACTCTTTCAACACCTAAGGCGGTATCTATTGAGGAAGTCAGGAAAGAGTCCTTAAATGATGAGTTGTGCGTTGGGTTAAAGGATGCCTTAAAAACAGGTGTTTGGCCTAAAGAATTAAAGAGATTTGAAATAATTAAATCAGAACTTTGTGAGGTTGATGATATTTTGTTAAGAGGGAATAGAGTATTTATCCCTGCAAAATTGGTTGCTCAAATACTCAATATTGCACATGAAGGTCATTTGTCTGCGTCAAGCATGAAGGCAAAGTTGCGCCGTAGTGTCTGGTGGTTGGCAATGGACAAGGATATAGAACATTGGGCTGATACTTGTGAAGGATGCCGGCTTGTTAGAAAAACGACACCAGAGCCAATAACTCCTACAGAATTACCATCTAAAGTGTGGGAACTGGTGGCTATTGACTACTTAGGGCCACTTCCATCTGGACACTACTTGCTAATTGTCATTGATTACTATAGCAGATTCTATGAAGTAGGAATAACAAAGGGACCATCAGCAGAAAATACTATAAACGTCTTAAAACCAATTATTGCTCGTGAAGGAACCATGGATACCATTGTTTGTGATAATGGACCTGCTTTTCGTGATGAAAGGTTTAAAAACTTTCTTAAAACTTATGGAATTAAATTGAGACACACTACACCTCTTTGGCCTCAAGCTAATGGAGAAGTAGAAAGACAGAACAGGAGTATACTACGCAGGCTAAGAATTGCTCAAACAATGAAGTTGAACTGGAAAGAAGAACTTCTAGTTTATTTGTCCGCTTACCGTACAACCCCACATACTACTACAGGCATACCCCCAGGGGAACTGTTCAGAGGAAGAGCAATAAAATCCAAGTTACCTGAAATTAAATGTGACTTCCAACATCATGATGAAGAGATAAGAGATAAAGATCAATATCAAAAGCAGTTAAGGAAGGAGTATGCTGATAAAAGAAGACATGCCATTGAGTCCGACATAAAGTTAGGTGATAAAGTGCTTGTTAGACAAGCAAAACTAAACAAACTTACTACACCATTTTCCCCAGCGGAACATACAGTATTATGGAAAAAGGGCAACTCGGTTGTCGCACAATCAAAGGAAGGGAACATTATTAGAAGGAACTCTTCACACTTCCAACGCATCAAAGACAGAGACTGGGAGAGGTTTGGTGTGGATAATTCAGAAAAGGAGGCAAATAATTCGGAACAAGAGAGGGAGGTGGAGTTGGAGGATATGAATGTTACTGGTAATGACAAAAGTGAATTTACTCAACCTGACTCAGATGTTTCTGACAAAGTGGTGAGATCTAAGAGAGAAGTGAGAGCCCCGGCAAAGTACAAAGATTTTGTAATGGCTATGATCTTAGATTGTATAAATTCTAATTATTTATTTGAAACATTTTGTTTAAGCAAACTGTATTTAGAATTTTGTTTAGTTCAATATGATTCTTAGCATTAAATCCTTGTGTTACCTGTTGATATGATTGAATGTTACTAATATTATTGTAAAGTAGAGCAGAGCATGCTACCAGTTATCCTGTAACTTAAACTTGAAGTTGTATGCAGGTCTCAAGAATTAATTATATTTAGTTTTGGTTTGTTTATGAAAATATCTTATTTTTAAATTTGAAAAAGGGGATGATTGTAGAGATGTCTAATCTGTTTGGAATGTCACTGTAATCTGTCAATGTCATAAGGGTACCCGCCAAGACGGAGCGAACACGGCGTCTGCCGCTAATGGGACTCATTGATTTAATTCGAATGTTATTGTTTATAAGTGAATAAAGAAATAGAAGTTTCAATGTGTATTATATTATTTAACACTCAACACAATGGGTTCGATAAACTCCATGCTACCGCCTTAAGTTATATTTTTTTCCTTTATTACTGTTATCCCTCTGGGAGGTTTAATTAATTATAACTAACCTCACTGTAGAGTCAGTTGTTGCTATCGGAGTTCTTATATATCATATATAATACTAAAAGCTCATAAAAAAGGCTGCCGTAAGCACTATAATGTTTGTTGGGTTGTCAGTCTCTATCATACGCCGCACAACACTGATGTTATCTTCAGTCGTCGCCGTAGAAGGCCGTCCCTCACGCAGATCATCGGTGAGATTAGTGCGACCACGTTTGAACTCATTAAACCAGTTGTAAACAGTGGCACGAGATGGGGCTTCATCGTGAAAGGCCAATCGAAGTCTATCATAACTTTCTTGTTGACTTAAATGACAACAAAAATCATAAAAAATAATTACACGAAAATTTTCTTGCGTTAAATTCATGCTGACGTAACACAGACAATTTTCAATTTGCCGCCAAATCGTAAAACAAATGACTGTCGGGATGGGTGACTTGGAGAGAAAAACCGAACTTTCTAATAAATGTTTATTGCCAATTTCATTATAATAATTTGTGCGTCGTAAATGACGGTCAAGAGACGACTGGGGACGGGGGAGGTTCGTTCGTCAGTCGCTCTACAAAACATGCAATTCTGCAAATGTCGCTACATTATTCCCCCCCTTTTTCAGAAAAAAAGGTAAATTTTTATACAATTCATACAAAATATGTTTTAGAGAAAAACTTAGTATTTTTAAGTAAATATAGATAAAAGTAGTTACATAAATTTTTATTAGACTACGTAACGCAAAACGCACTATGACGCACTATAACACACTATTTACGCAAAAGATTGAGAAGTCGCGGGCGCAGGGTTGAGAATCACTGGCTGAGTAGCTACTTGTGTGGGCGCTACTCTGACTTGCGTGAGATTCGGCATGCTGGCTGCAATCTGCTTGCGCATCCAGGACCGCACGCGGTTTCGGAACTGCCTCCAAATGATGTATGCTACCACTAACAGCAGAATACTGACGATGGCTATCATCAACATATTTTGTTGAGACATATGGGCCTCTACTTGATTGTTACTCTGCGCTACGATGACTGCATCTTTACTCTGAGCAGTGCCCATTTTCACACAATTAATTCAGACGTTCGAATGTGCTCGAATAAGAAAATCTACTGTCCAAACTAATGAAAAATTACTAAAGTTAAATTGCGAAATTATCTACAAATTACATCATAAACATATTGCGTTACATATTCCATACCTACGTTAAATAAACAATGCATCTTTCCTGACGCTTTTAAAATCAAAGTAATGAAATATGATATTCCCATCTACTAATGAATACTTACTTACAAGTACATTGATTGGATGCAGTTATGTTCCATATTACTGACTCTACAATATTAAGTACACAGTAAAAATATAACAGAAAGTAACGTTAACGATTTTAGCAATGACATGTATGGTAATTTGTACATTTATTACCAACTACACGTACTAAATAAAACGAAATTACAATTTTTAAATATGGGTTTCCTAACTATCCTAGGAAATGAACAAAACGAACGGGTTTTTTTATAATACGACCGCTACGCGTTACACGATGCATATCTGTACCATTACCTTCTGCGCTGTGTTCCAGTTGCACAGGACTTGACAAGTTTCTCTGCGGCACGATACTTTTAGATACGCCTAACCGTCTATCTGTACCTTCTTCACGATCCAGTGGTACAGAGCACGAAGTGCTTCTCTGTGAAACGGTTAAATCATCGTCTTGAAGTACATACGCGGGTTTTAGCCTGTCTATCGATATACGCGATAATTTTTCTCTGACTTTAATTACGAATACCTTACTTCCTCGTTGTATGACTTTGTATGGACCGTCATAAGTCGGTTGTAAAGGTTTTCGAACTGCATCATTACGAATGAAAACATATTCGCTTGTCTTGAGGTCTGGGTGAACGAAAATTGAACGAGAGCCATGTTGGGAAAACGACACCGGTTTATATTTACTTATCGTATCTCTTATCCGTTCGACTAATGTTTCGGGATTGCATACCTGAGTTTTTGTAGTTTCGAAAAATTCACCAGGCAACCTCAAGGCTTGGCCGTATACCATTTCCGCAGCGCTTACTCCACTGTCACTACGAAATGCTGCGCGAAGTCCTAACATTACAGTTGGTAACTCTTCTACCCAAGAAGTGTTATCTTCCAACCGAGCTGTAAGTGCTGCTTTAAAAGATCTATGAAAACGTTCCAGAACACCGTTACATTGTGCGTGATATGGCGTAGTTCTATTTTTATTTACACCCATATAACGCATCAGGCGGTTAAACAAATCGCTTTCAAATTGACGACCTTGATCGCTGGTTATCGTGTGTGGGCAACCAAAACGGGCTATCCAACCCTGGTAAACTATACGTGCCACTGTGTCAGCTGTTATATCTGTAGTTGGAAAACATTCGGGCCATCTTGTAGACCTATCTATCAGAGTGACTAGATATCTATATCCCTCCGCCGTTGTTAGGAGAGGTCCAACAATATCCACATGAATATGTTCAAACCTATCACATGCAGGAAATTGTTGTAGTGGAGACAAAGTATGTCTATTGACTTTACATCTTTGACACTGAATACATGTTTTCGCCCAAAGTCCTACATCGCGATTCATGGTTGGCCAGAAAAATTTTAAACTAACTAATTTACGTGTATTTCTTATTCCTGGATGGCTAAGACCATGTACGCTATTAAAAACTATCCTACGAAATTTTTCTGGTACATACGGTCGAACATTGTCTGTTGAAAAATCACAATACAACTTATAGTTGCAGTTGGGTAAGCTAATGTATTTCAATTGAATGTTACCTGATCCGTTGTTTGTTACATACTCGTCGCGGGACTGCGCCTCTGCCAACGCTGCGAAATCGACAGTCGTGGGACAATTTATTGTTTCTACGCGGCTAAGTGCATCGGCTACTACATTGTTAGGACCATCTATGTGACGTATGTCGGTGGAGAATTCACTTATAAAAATAAGTTGTCTTGTCCGTCTAGGTGTTTCTTTATCAGTACCTATTTTAGAAAATGCGTATACTAATGGCTTATGATCTGTGTATATGATGAGAGACCTTCCCTCATGCAGATTCCTGAAATGTGTTATAGCCATATATATAGCTAGTAACTCGCGATCATAAGTAGAATATTTACGTTGCACCGATGATAATGCCTTAGAAAAATATCCTAACGGTTTCCAGGTATCACCTACGTATTGTTGCAATACTGCACCTACACATGTGTCCGAGGCGTCCGTCATAAGTGCCAACGGTGCGTCTGCTATCGGATGAAACAACGTACAGGCGTTCTGTAGACTCACCTTACATTGTTCAAAAGCTTTATTGGCTATGTCTGACCATTGTATGATAGTTTTATCATTCTTTTTAGCACCGTGTAAATATTTGTTAAGTTCGGACTGATGCGATGCGGCGTTTGGAAGATGAGATCGATAAAAATTGAGCATTCCCAAAAAACGACGTAATTGCGCAACTGTCTCCGGTTTTGGAAAATCTTTGATTGCTTGAACCTTATCTTCCAAAGGTCGTATCCCCTCAGTACATACTTCGTAACCTAGGAACTCTAATTTATCTTTGCCAAAACAACACTTAGACTGGTTAATACAGATACCATATTCCACAAATCTTTGGAATACTATCTCTAGATGTTTTTTATGGGTGATTGCGTCACTACTGGCTATTAACACGTCATCAATATAACAGTATACAAAATCAAGACCATGTAATATTGTATTATTCATAAATCGTTGAAACGATTGTGCTGCGTTACGTAAACCAAAGATTAATCTCGGAAATTCATATAAACCAAAAGGTGTAATCACCGCACTTTTCTCAACATGCTCAGGCGCAATTTCTATAAAATGATAGGCTCTTTTAATGTCAAGACTAGAGAATATTTTTTTTCCCGCTAAAAGATACGTAAAGTCGTGCAGACGAGGAATAGGGTACCGGTCGGGAATAGTTACAGAGTTAAGTCTACGGTAATCGCCACAAGGACGCAACTCACCGTTTTTCTTGGGTACGACATGGAGCGGGCTGGCCCAAGGACTTTTTGAAGGCCGGCAAATCCCCATCTCCTGCATCACACGAAACTCTTCCTTTACCTTGTTGTACTTATCAGGTGGCAGGGGTCGCGCTCTCGCAAAAACAGGCGGTCCTGTCGTCTCGATGTGATGGTACACGGTGTGTTTTGCTGGTTCTTTGAACGATAATGGCTTCGTTATCTCCGAATATTGCTGTAATAGATCCGAAAACGGCTGCTGCATATCTATTGTACTTATCGGAAGTTCACTGTTATGACACACGAGCGACGCTATAACACCTAAACTAGTAGTTTTGTCAACTAACTTGCGTCCGCTTAAGTCCACAAGAAGCTTAAAATGTTCTAAAAAATCTGCTCCCAAGATCGGCTGATTAACACTCGCGACCACAAATGTCCAACGAAAACAACGCCTTAAGTTCAAGTTCAACACTAAAGTTTGAGTGCCATATGTCCTTATCTCTGTACCGTTCGCTGCGTATAGTTTGTAATCGGAGCACTCACTATCACTAAAGAGTTTTCTCTTGCGCGGAATCACAGAAACGTTCGCACCCGTATCCACTAAAAAACGTAGGCCATTATTTGAGTCAGTTACACATAGGCGGTGGGATGGCAAAACGGTGCAGACTTCCGCCACTGGCTGCACTCCTATTAGTTTTCCGGAGTTTTCCAAGCGCAGGGTTTTTCACATTTCTTGGCGCGGTTCTTGAAACGATAGTGGTAGAAACAGAGCCAATCTGGGCTATCCTGTGTACGCTGCCGGGAAGCGCTACGCGTACGAGATGATGAGCGTCTATTATTTCTGTTGCTCTGATTTGACCTTGACCTCGTGTCCATTTGGTTCAACCGAACATTAATTTTGGCTATTTCTGCCATAATCTTGTCGCACTGATTTGATGAGACCTGAGAAACCTCGGCGACGTTATCAGGCCGAGTCGTCTCTTGAATTTTATCGGCGATATCACACAAACTCTCTAAACCCACATTTTCCGTCACCGCAAGGACAGCTCTCGCCGCTGGTGGCAGATGACCTTGCCACAATATACGAAGGGTTTCGTCAGGAATCTTACCCCTGGCGAGATCGCGCATGCGGCGCAATAGTTGTGAAGGCTTTTGTCCCCCAAGCTCCATTTCCCCGATCAGTTTTTGTATTTTTCTGTTTTCTGACTCCTCGTAAATTTGTAGTAATCTGACTTTCAGGGATTCAAATTTATTACTTGACGGTGGATCCACAAGGATATCGGATACTTGTTGAATGGCATCCTTTGTTAGTTTCGATACGACGATATTAAATTTAGTATCATCTCCCATCTTCTGTGGTGCCAGTATTGCCTCCGTCCGAATAAACCACACTCTAGGTTGATCTGTCCAGAAATCCGGAATTTTATTGGTTAGGCTGATTGCAGACAATCCAAAGTTTTCTTCCGTGTCCGCCATGGTTGTGTAAGTACCGGCGGCGGTCGGTGGTACCGGAGCCTTAGCCGGCCCGGCGACTTGAGGTGGCACTTGCGGATTCAACATTGTCCAAAATAAAACTTAATAGTCTGAAATCACTACACAGTAACAAAATAATGTCCACTTTATCCCGGGTCACCAATGTCGGGATGGGTGACTTGGAGAGAAAAACCGAACTTTCTAATAAATGTTTATTGCCAATTTCATTATAATAATTTGTGCGTCGTAAATGACGGTCAAGAGACGACTGGGGACGGGGGAGGTTCGTTCGTCAGTCGCTCTACAAAACATGCAATTCTGCAAATGTCGCTACATGACAAATTAATAAAATACATACTCAATATTATTGGCAAAGAGTTCAATTTTCAAAATTTAAACTTATTTTTTTATTATACTGTTTAGAAGTGGTCAGTTCTAAAGACTTTCAGTGTCGCCCTCGTTTATATAATGCACACTGTATCGGGCGTGGCACAAAAAGAAAAAAATAGGTATGATTTCTGGAAAAAAATATTGAAATCCCACCAAAAACATACAATGTTAAAAAGGGGGCCAAGTTTCTATCGGCTAATTGTTCGCCTAAAAAAGGGTTGAAATCCAATCCAATGTCAAGTTTAGATGCACTTTCGATCATAATCATCTTCATCAACAGCCTGATCCACTGGTAAACATTTGCCATTCCCAAGACTCGCCACCACACCCAGTCCTCCGCCTTCCGCATCCAGCCACTACCCGCTACCTTATTCACGTCAACGGTCCATCTGGCCGAAATTCACTTTACCATACACCAAACTTAAAATATGGTATAGTTTTGAAAATACGTAGGTACATGGTTAAAAATATCTAAAATTATAATACTTACTTCTAAATTTGAACTTGGCAGGTTAATTTGATTATATAAATAATAAATTTAATTATACAATTAATCAAGTGTTACGTACAGCACGAAAACCTATCAAGTTCAAAATTTTCAAGTCGCTGATTTTGCGTGAGTCACACTTTTCAAAAAAGTACTCCTGAGTGTTTTTATTCCTATTATTAGGGCCTTTTTTACGACTGGCCGCCTGCCTAACGTCAATCTTCATCGGGAACGCAGAATGTACCTACGTTTAGATTGATACCACTGGTTTTTTCCTCATCTTATTTGACGACACCTAAGCGCCACGGGAAGATAGCTAAGTATAGGCAGCGCCAAACTTTATTGCGAGTCCGAAGTTGATCGCAAGACGCGTCGCAGTCGCGAATTTTGGGTGTCAGCGGGAAGCAGCGGGACGTAATTCGGAGAGAGGAGGAGGCACCGCCGCTCGCGCACCACACCACATCCCCGCGCTTGTCGGTTTCAGTGTGAGTGTTGCATTCGTATACGAACACACGCGCGTGTTAAGTACTCTTGATGTACATTGGGCTGCAAAAACATCGTTTTTTGTTATTGTTATCGTTTTCTTGGTCGTTTCGTTGGTACAAACCCACATACATACACTGTTAAACCAATACCCAGTCGGGTAATAATAAAGTAAAGAAAAACGGTAAGGTTGCCGCAACGCTTATGTTAAATAACGCCCGCTACTAACGTGTAGGCCACTGTACCGGCGCGCTCTGTAAGCACTCGCAGCTAACTTCGGACTCGCAATAACGTTTGGCGCGGCCTATACTTCGTACCGTTTCGCCACGTGAAGGGATTGTAACACAAAACAAAATCCGTAATATCTTTGGACATAGATTAATAATTGGTCTCCGCTGCGCTACGACTAGATACCGTCGGCATACTACATAAATTCGCAACTGAAACCATGCCGAAATCGGCATGGTTGCGGCATACCCGCGTCAGTCATGCCGCGACCGATGAGTGAGTTGGATGTCTAGATAAATATAAAATTTAATGTAAAAGTAGACGCAAAATGTGCAGTTTGCGTAGTCAAACTGTGTAAAAATAATACTAAAAGAAATAAGGAAGTAAATGGTATTACATACCATCAATAAGTATTGTATTATTTCGAAATATGGACATAAATTACTCACGAAAATAATATAACCCTAAAATATGGCGCAAAGTACCGCTCGGTGCTCAATGTTGCCGTGTATTAAATAATCCCAAATTCCCCGAGGTTTCGATTTTTATTATTTAGATATTTTGTTTTTTAACTCCCGACTCCAAAAGAGGAATATTGTAATTTTGACTTTTTCTGACAATTTTGTCTGTCTTTAACAACTTATTTCTTTAATGCTGATCTGGGAGAAAAGTAAATACGTGGAATGTACTACTGCTTCTCTTCCCGCGCAGACCATATAAGCCGGCCGAGGAAGTGGGCAAAAATCGAAGAACCATACCTATCAGTAGGCGATGCGACTAGCAACCTATCACTATTTTGATTCCATTTCCACTTTACGCCCACCAACATTCTAAATATGGCCTTTAGGTAGTTGGTACCCCGTAGGGTATTGTTGCCGGATAATTGATTAATCGAATTTGTTTTTTTTTTTAAATAATCTAGGATATCGAAAGTATTGATATAATAAATTTAATCGATTTTTGACAATTAATCGATTATTAACTGCAATATTGAAATTATTGAAATGGGTTGATATAAATTATATCGATTTAATTAACAAAGGTAATCGTTTATATCAATGGTTATTCATCGATTATGTATCTGTAGTATCGATATAATCTAATCTGTAGTATTGATTTTTGAGAATTTATAAAAAATAATCGATTAATGGATTAACAACAATACCAAGCATTTCAGGCACCGATTCTATACAGATATACCGGTACTCGGCGGCGGGATGTACTGCGGGCATAACACAAATCATCGTCATTCAACTCATACAGAAAAAATTTACAAAAATATATTATCAATAGTATCAATATCGATACTATCGATATATGATCACTATCAATACCTTAGATTATATTTTCTACTATCAAAGAATCGATTATTATTCGATGTGTAATGTATTTTCCGGCAACACTACTGTATGGAAAAAGGCCATGATAATATCTACTTGTATGTACAAGATGTTTACCGCAGCTCCGCCTGCGTCAAAAGGTAGCCTATGATTGATTCCGGGTCTTGAACTATATCCGTACCAAATTTCATGAAAATCAATTCAGCGGTTTAGTTGTGAAAGAGTAACAAACATCCATCCATACTTACAAACTTTCGCGTTTATAATATTAATATGATGTGTATGTCTATTTATTTATCTGTATTTAATCCCGGGTTACAAGTAAAAAGAGGTCAGTAATCAATTAGCTCCAAGCTAAATAGAAAATTAAAGTAACGTTTAACATACTGTACTGTGTAATAATAAATCAAAATAAAGTTTTTTTGCCATTTTAGGATTCTATATTAGAATTATAAAATAAAGTAGACAAAAACTAACCATTTCCCGTACCTTGGCCCTTACCATCAACTCTAAACGCAGGGCAGAAACGAGTGAGTGAACGAGACAGCGCAATACAAGCTGTAAGGCGACATTTCGCTTGCTCTCTCGTTTCTGCCCTGCTATTAGAGTTGATGGTAAGGACCCTTATCTCCGAAACTATCGATTCCAGAATTTCGATTCATAAATTGCAGGAAAACCTATGAGATAATATTAAATTTGTTTAGGAGGTCCAAATGGAGAAAAATAAAAAATAGTAAAGAACCCTCTACATGCGAGCCGACTCACATTAGGCCAGTTTTATTTTAATTTCATTTTAGAGGTTTTTCTGAGCTACTTTTCATAATACGTAACAAGACCGCAGCAATTAATAATTTTCCCATTGGTCGGACACCAGTCAAGTAGCTGGCAACACCATAATCGACGCTAGTGTGCTTCTTTGCACATTGTTTTACACACACTTTCCTATTAAGTGGCCGCATTCTGGAAACTGATTTTTCTTCACAGCGCGGTATCTAGTCGAGCGCGCGAGACCAATTATTAATCTATGTCTTTGGAATTGAATGTCCGATTTCATTCATTCAAAGAGTAATTTATAGGTATTAAACCATCCTTAAATATGGATGGAATGGTTTATTTGGATAAGGATCAATACCGAGAAACGAATAATATGGGTAGTTTGTACCGGCGTTACTATTGCAAATTTTAACATGAAAAAGTAGTTGTTGTGACGTAACTAAAATAGTTAGACATATGGTACCACGGACTTTTTTGAAGATCTTTTTAAGATATACAATACTGTAGAACATTATTTTGATCTATATCTTATAGTATAGCCAGCATTTGCAATGTAAGAGCAAAATATGTGTTAATTTACGACATCATATTAGAAATCTCTAAAATTATCAGTTTTCCTCTACTATATTATGCATGTACGAGTATTATACATATAAACCTTCCTCTTGAAACTCCCTATCTATTAAAACAAACCTCATCTAAATCCGAAGATTAATAATTGGTCTCTGCGGCGTCGAGCACGCGAGACCAATTATTAATCTAAGGATAATGATAATTATGATAATGAAAATATGACAATTAATAATATTTCATGTGAATGAGGATGTGGTGACAACGATAGAAAAAGGGATGTTACGATGGTTTGGGCATGTAGAAAGGATGGATGAAAGGAGACTTACGAAAGGTATTATTTACAAATCAAAGGTGACAGGAAAAGTCAGTAAGGGCCGGACTCTGAGAACATACTGCGACCAAATCGCAGACATTAAAAAAAGGGAGCATGTCAGGAGTACCCGTAATCGAGGAGCGTGTATGACGAGAGAGTGATGAGCGTAGAAGAAGCGAGGGAAGTCTGTAAGGATCGTAGCAAATGGAAATCCGTGTCTCTGCCTACCCCTACGGGAAAAAGGCGTGATTGTATGTATGTTTGTAATAATATTTCATTCAAAATTCTAATTTAATTAATATCTAAATTTCAAAAAGTATTTGTAAAAAAACTATTATTTTAATTATTAAAAATAATTAATCTTATAAATACAATTAAAAAAACAATATTTAAAAATTATAATAAATGTATATTCATTGTCATGTATATTCTATGAAGTAATATTATAATAAACATTTGATTTATTATATAATTATTTTAAAATATTGTCTACAAAATAACGCACAACCATTAAGTGGATATAAAAAGCCTATCTACCTATTCAATCCACTTAATATATACAACATAATAATTAATAAGGTACTAGCTTTTTCCCGCAGCTTTCCTGCGTCAAAAAGTATATCTGTGTTTGACCCCGACTCTTCAACTATATTCATACCAAATTTCATCAAAATCCGTTCAGCGGTTTGGTCGTAAAAGCGTAACAGACGGACAGACTTTCGCATTTATAATATTATAGTATGGATTTCTTTTATTTTGAGCGTGTTAATGGCCACTTAAGTACCTAACATTGGTGTCAAAAAGTAGGAAAGCGGATACTGGAGCATAAAATAGATAGATAATAGTACTTAAGTAGATGACGCAGCCGGGCATGCGCTATGATGTTGGTTAGATGGAAACTGGTGTCAAAATTTCCCAAGACGATTAATTTAATTCCGATAGCCTTAAAGCAAGAGAACACATGACGAACGGCTTCACATTCCTATATACCTAAAGACGACAGACCGATGATATTATAGTGATATTATAGCTACTAGTGGGGATAATCTGCTCCATGGGATAATCAATCTAAGTCACAGCCGCCTAAAATAACGTTCCTGGTTATTCAATTAGGGAAGTTCGGATGAATATATTCCAATCGACCATGTTATCGAAGGACCTAGCAAGAGACGTATCCGTCTGTTGAACCCTTATGTGCTGCGGCTGCGCTGGGAGAATCCTCTGCAAGCGTACCAGTTACAAAACATGGATGTAAGTTGTTATCAAATCACTAAGTCCATTTTGGGGACTGACGTCTCTCTCTAGGAGTGAGCAAACGAGATGGCGCAATATGGGATGTAAGGCGACATCCCACTTTACTCATTTGCAATAATAGGTTATCTGCCAACGCCTCCTCGCAATAGTAACATGCGAACGGATTTACCACCATCGCCATTCAGGCATTTTGATCATAGCCTAGAGATGTCCTCGACGGATCCAAATCATCTTGCAACCAGCAGCTTCTTTATGTCTTCATCATCTGGCAGGTGGTTTTCCCACACTGCATTTGCCGGCGCGTGGTCGACATTCCTGAACTTTATCTCTCAAATAACCATTAACACTTATCAGGTGGAATGCCACTGATTTGACAAAAAAAAACCCTAAATGACGATGAAAGCGTATTGTTATTGTTTATATTGTCAAATGTATTGTTTAATAAATAATTCTTAGATTAATATTAATCTAAGAAATAATTTTTGTATTTGTACTTACGGTGGTACGGATATATACCTACGCTCTAAAATTTTTGTATTTTTTTTTGCGTTATTTTCAGACAGTTACTGGAATTTTCGCTGAGACCGATAAACGGTCCGTAGAAAAGAAAGAAAATAAATATAAAAAGGTTAGTATCTGAACGTTTGTGGTTTGTGCAAATTTTCAATTGAAAGTTGTGGGATTTTCAAAAATACAAAAGGCATCTTACAGGAGCGTGTCCAAAGAAGTACAAATCAAATGTTGGAAGACTCATCTCATAGTCTCGAAGCGACTTCATTGCTTACTGCGAGTTATGTCGAGGACAACATAGATTTACAACAATTTGCATACTCTTTTCCACCCGACTCTCACGACAATGGAAGGAAAAAATCAGATTTCTGTAGGTCAACCAATTTTTTTTAATTAATTTCGTATACTTATTAACAACGGAACTTATATTCTATTGTATGTGAAGTTAATGTAACATTAGCAACTTACATGATAAAACCAATATCTACTTTAACTATGGCCTATGTAGTTTCAGCGTCAAAACTGTCATCAGAGAAAATTTCTGTTTTTACATGTTTTATAATTGGAGAATCAGATTGTTCTTTACAATTAGCAGTACTATTTTCTGTTCTGTTATCTTGTGAAGACAGGAATTCTTCCTCCTCAATGATAACCGCAAATATTTTCTTCTTGACCCGAGTCTGCATCCAGGGTGGCATATCCCTCGTGCTTCTTAGAATAGAATTGAAGAAAGCTTCTAAGGCATCATCCGTCTTTGGCTTCGGACTTGATAACCTCGTGCAATCACAGTCGACGCATCGGCGTTTACGATTTTCCCTTTGTGCAGCTATTTCTGTATTTGCTACATCCTCACTTTTTGATGAGTTACTATCCTGACACTGAGGAGGCTCCATGTCGATGTTCTCAGTAATGCGATACTTCATGTGAGGCTCGAGGAATTGCATGACCTTGGCATATTTCCAGGTAGTAATTTGAGCAGGTAACAATTTGTTTTGTCCTAACTTTGCCCTCTTCAAAGCCTCTCTGTGATTGTCACGAAGTTTCTTCCATTCTGTCTTCGCAGTTCTGACTGTAACAATAGAAGAACGTATTTGATTAAACGTATTTTGAAACGTGATAAGTAGGACTTTTAACTTTAATTTCTTAAGTTGATAACAAATGCGTTTGTTATCAACATCTAAGAGTTAGAGGAAAGCGAAGACGAAAAGAAACACTTTCAGTAAATATGTACTTACTACGTACTTGCAAAGAAAACGCGGTTATGACTATGATGTTTATGTAAATCTTACCGTCAGGAATGTTAGGATTATTACATCGTTCCACGATATACTGCCAGGCAGCCTCCCTTACGTGCATATCGCGGTATTCTTGATGCATAGGGTTCCACAAACATGCGTGTAGCCGCACGCCATCTATAAAATCTTCCATTGCGTATTGTTTTCTTGAATAAGTAAATGAAAAGTGAGGGAACCGGCTACCTGCGCTCGCGCAGCCTCGCGCAGCACTGACTCGAGAGGCGCGCGACGAGCCTCGCGGCACCGCGCTCTGCTCCGCGCGCCCCGGCCTCAGCCCGCGCGCCCCGCACGGGCCTTTACTAGATCTCCATTCAACCAAACCGGTTTATAATACTCTTTCGGCCGTTACAACAACTTTACCTTTGTGAAACGCAACTCCGTTTGTGCCGACCGAGTCGAGAAATGAAACCGGTTCATGTGCGGCGGGGTGATGTACCGTGGTTGAGTTGAGCAAGGCTCACTTTAGTTTAGATTCATTCATAATATAGCTGTAATGACACTCTATCTTTAGCCCTTTATATCTATCACATCTACATGCTGTCTATACTTAGGTCACTAGTTTATATTCTGTGCTTAGGTCTTGTTTTGTTTATCTTATTTAATTGAAAATAAGTAAGAAAATGTTGTACTGATGAAATGTTTCAGCAAATTATTTCAATATTTCATTGAGGAAAAAGCGACATCAACGTAATATAATTGTTGAGCCTCAAATAACTGATGGAGTCTCATGGATGTCAAACGATGATCGTACGAATGCGTACGAGGGCTCCAGGAGACGTGATGTTGCAGAGCGAGAGAGCGCACCTCACCAGTATGATCCTCAGGACGAAACTCAAACTCGATACTGGAAAAAGACAAAGAATCATTTCGATAAAATGTTACCTCAAAAACACTCCTTAAAAATGGCGGATGAAAACAGGAACAGTATTTTTCGGGAAAATGAATCTTTTAAGAACATGGAAAATTCTCATAAAGTCTCGGGTCGGCAAAATTTTCAGGGTAGTTCTATAAGCAGTGAACAGCCCATAACAGTAATGAAAGATTCGTCTGAAAATACGTTTTCTTTATACGACATTGGAAATCCTGATATATGGTGCGTTGTTCACGTGCAGCTTTTTCAAAAAATAAGCACAGCGGAAGGAAAAACTCTTTGGAATGATATAACAAAAGGGGAAACCGCAAGGTTTGTACTATTTTATTGAGAATTTTTTACATTATAAGTAGAATAGAATAGAATAACGAGTAAATATTGCATGTGTCAACGATTTCGTTCTAGTCTACTTAGAATAAATACTTAAGAAATAATCGCATTTGGATAAAATCACGATTTAGAAAGTTTAAAATCAAACAGATGAGTTGTAAAATACAATACAAAACTCATAGATTAATAATTGGTCTCGCGCGCCAATTATTAATCTATGACAAAACTATTGCGCAACAAGGAAACATTTGTCAAAAACGGATAATTAAATAAAGAAGAATTAAAAATAGTTTGTATTTTAAGCACTTAAATGAATACAAAGGCGAAGTGGAGTTATCGCATCAAATGCAGTCGCTAAGTATATCTAGGTACAAATGGCTTGTTATAAGTTCAAGCATAACCCACGCACAATTTAAAAAGTAAATGTTTTGTCAATATTTCAGTGTCAGCCCGGTAACTCCTGAGTGGAAAGATCAGGACCTTAACATCAGATACCGATCGTCGGAATGGACGGCACAAGAGCAGTTCACACTGCCAACTGCGACCAGCTTATGTCTGCTGGTCCCTCATATAGGCAGTGGTGATGGTAAGTATGTATGTGATGTGTAAGGTTATCTGCATACCCTTACATATCCAGTTTTATTTTGGAATTACTTGAGCAATCAAAAGATATTCATCTGGATACTCTGGATGTATATCTCGTTAATATGAGGATTACACGAAAAAAATCTACATATACATTCACTGAAAAATTGTTGAAGAGTAAAGTCAGTGCCAACAAGTCTAGTTGCGCAAACGAATAGAAACTTGAGACAGTGCGAGCAAAATAAAATATATCTAAGTAATATACACCGTGAAATTTTAGTCGTTTTGGACCCATCGTCCAGTGACTCCATTCATGCAACCGAACAAATTTCCCCAAGGAACATAATGAAACAACAAACAAACATGAAAAACAAATTTGGACTTCCCATCGTAAGTTAGGTCACGTGATGAGACATTTTGTATGGGAGGTCCAAAAATTTACTCCTTATTTCGTTCCATGTATCTTGGGGAAAGTTGTTCAGTTGCATGAATGGATTCACTGGACGATGGGTCCAAAACGACTAAAATTTCACGGTGCATAATGTATATGTGGAGCTCTTGTTGATGTCAAAGGCTATCATGGTCTGAGTTGTTTAAGGTGTGCGGGTAGGTTTCCAAGACACCACTCCTTAAATGACATTATATGGAGAGCTATGATTACCGCCAATATTCCGTGCAATGCCTCCAGGTTTGAGCCGTACTGATTGCAAGTCGCCTGATGGCTTTACACTGATACCTTGGGACAAGGGAAGTTGTTTGTTGCGTCAGCACGTTCACTGCATCACATTTTAGGGTGAGGGCTGCGGGTTCCGCAGCTGAAAATGCTGCCAAGCAAAAACATTTAAAGTATGCCTGCCTTAAGCCATCCTATATTTTTGTACCACTTGCATTTGAGACTACGGAAGCTAGGGCATTTATTAAGGAGTTGGGCCGTCGTATCATTCTAAACAATAATGATAACCGTTCGTCGTCGTATCTTGCACAAAGGCTATCATCAATAGCGATCCAAAGAGGAAATGCTGCTAGCGTGATGGGTACTTTTGGGCCAGGTACGATGCGGGGTGGTCTCATTGTTTTTTGTTGACGAAAGATGTTGCGGATTTTTTGATTTTTGTTTGGACGAAACATGTTGTGGATAATTTTATGTTCTTTGACGAAGCTTGTGCTGATGATCCTTTTGTTTTTCTTTTTCTCTTTTGTTTAAATAAATGTATTTATCATGCTACAAAAATATCACTTAATATGTAGTATTTTTGTAGATTCGGAATACATAATAGTCCCGACAGAAGATGTTGTTTTGATAAATGGCGATAGAGTAAAATTTAAGAAACGCAATGAAAATAACACTAATAAGAACTTTGTGGATGACGCTTCGATGATCAAGGTTGTATAAAGAGTGTTTTTAATTTGTTGATAACTTTGTGAAAATTATTTATTCAACCTTTATTCTACAACATACAATTGTGTAAAGCACATACCTCGTATCTAATATGAAAATATAATTTATAACGGTACACAAATTCGAAATTTAAAAATGATTTCAGCGCCATCGCAAAGTCATGGTACGTGTCACAAGAGCTTTACAAAGCGGCATTGATAATTTAAACATAGTGAAGCAGGGTTCGGAACACTACCTGACGATACCAGCCCGGCGGCCCCATCATATCCAGATAGACGTGGAGACTCGTGCCGACGACAACCAGCTCATACGTATCGGGTTAGAAGATACTTATGTTAAATTCAATAAATATTTTACTAACAGATAGAGTCCAGCGACGGCGAGACGCGACCACTATTGGATTGGTCCCCATTTAGTGGCATTTTCTATCTCGAGCTCCTCTGTGCTTCTAAAGGCACATTAAGCCGTTGGTCCCGATTGTTATCGATAGCAACAGCCTCACGACTGCTATCTATGCTATTAGGCAGCCTGAAAATTCTGACAGTTTTGGCCACTAACACACCGCGGGTCTTGTTCCTGTTGGTCTGGTTTCCCTGTTAAAAGGGTTACGGAGGTCAGACGGTAGTCGCTCCATTGTAATAACCACTGCCGCCAAATCTAAGATCATGACTTACAGCGTACCCTAGGCTCCGAAGCGTAAGCTGACGACGCAATTAGGAATACACGCTAGGATGAAGACGAGAGTCCATAAAACTGTTACAGTTGTACATGAAAATAGTAAGTAGATGGTGGTTTCACGTCTTAAGGACGACAAGCATAAATCATGGTGGTTGGAATTTCACAGCCCAGTACTCGGTAGCTCCTCATCGTCTCATCAAACATACACAGAGTGTGTATGATTGACATCTTTATGGGCATGGTACTGTCACTGGTTCTATCCGGCTCGAAGAACTACAAAGATGAGATAAATTAGAAATTATAATTTTAAGTACTGCTAAATTCAAATAATAATAATAAATATATAAATACTCGCATAATGTATGTTCTTGGATTTCGGACAGGGCAGACGGTCGGATCACAACAGCAGTGTCGGATAACAGTAGGCGCAAGCGCACTGTATTCACGGTGCAGGCCACAAATATGGGACTGACTGCTGCCAAATTCAAGTAAATTTATTTTTTAACTTACCTTATCAATGAGGAAGCTACACGCTACAGTTATGACTTTCTTTATAACCTACTTCTAATATCTGTGGCGACACCATCGCACAGTAAATAACTACAACTCCTACGCAACAGATGGCGCTAAAGAGAAAGAACAGGAATTCCCATACAAGAAGCCTAATTAGAATGGAGGACTGAAACGCGATATCAGAGTTTCTGAGAATTGGAGCATATATACAACCTCCGACAGAACATCGTCGGAGCCGCGGTTCCCCAGGCATAACACCTCGCCTGGCGGGAAGTAATTCCCTTTGCGGCGGTCGAGCATAACACCATCGCTCCCGCCGTGCTCCAAATATCTAAAAAGGAGGTTTCAATTCGGCAGATATTTTCTGTTGTAGACACAAATCTCCGTTATTTTTGAACTGCAACCGATTTGTTAATAGAATTTTTTATCAAAATCGGGACAATAGTTAGGTATATATAGATAAAATCAAAATAAATGAAAACAGATCATCCAAATAAAATCAATAGGCTACTTGACTGTATTCATACTTGGTTAATATTGTTATACTAAACAAAATATACACTAAAAAGTAAACGATTCTGAAAACAACAACAAAATTGTTTGTTAATTAAGGCCGTAATTCGATTTTAAAGTTTTCTCTAAAAGAAAAGTGGGAGCGTGGTGGGGACGTCTTGCTATCTCTTTTGTATGCACGAAACCGAGTGGCAGTGACGTCACAGCTCACACACAGTGCATCCTTTTCTTGTTTTTTGACAGTTTCCCCTTCCACCGAATTTCAAAGGCTTATAACTTATTTATTTTTGAACGGATTACAAAAATTCTTTCATAATTCTGTTTCTGAAAATAAAAATATTGATATGAAAGAAAAAATAAAAATTAGTAGAATATCCAATTGAACATTTTTGTCTTTTCCCTCAACAATAGGCTTGCAATGAAATCTTCTAAGAAGTATTTATCAACGTGTTTTTCTTTGAAACAGGATCAAAACGCGAGATTGTGGTCCTGAGCTATCTAGTTTGATCCAAGATAGTCGTAGCAGCCGAGTGGTGGGCGGTGCAGAGACCGACCTGGTTCTAATTCCTCCGCACCACACTAGGCGGATTTATCTGGACCTTCCTGTGGAACTTCCTGGAGATGTGGCACACTGCTCTGGTAAGAATGTGGTTCAATGGCAGAGAAAAATAAATGTTACCTACACGAGTGAGTAATGGGTAATTTATTTATATTTTGATTGATTAATTTTAACTCTTTTTGTTTACAGTCGCGCTAATAAATCAGAATGAAGAGTCGGTGGCCATCCGAGATGTTACTATAAAGAAAGCAGATCGTTGTTTCTGTGTGTGGCACTGCGACTGTGTCTGTTTGAGTAAGACATAACGCACTCAACTTTTCACTACACATATTTCACCATTCTATCATTAAACATATATTACTCGAGATTGACACAGTTAAAATTCACATAAGTTAAGATAGCTAGGAAAACAGATTTTACGGCTGAAATATCTAGAAGAATCAATATCGATCAATTCTTTTGGGAGGCATTTGGCTACGTGGTGGTAAGGAGTACAAGTGAGGATGTGTGAAGAATGTTTTTGTGACAACCCAGGATATACAGGGGGCCCGACGATCGGGAAACCAGATAAAGTAGGAAGGTGGCAGGAGAATTAAGAGTTTTTGTTTTTAATAGTTTTTTTTTTTATCAGCTGAGGACCCAAAGCTGCTATGCCGCGAGATGACAGAGTCTCATCAGTCGGCGGCGGGGCTGAGCCGCGAGAGGACGCGCCGCACGCGCGACGTTTGCTACCCCGACCATGAGTACATTAACATTTGTGTGCTGGTGGGCGGCGTACTTACGCTTTTGTTTTTTCTTGGTGAGGGCATGCAAGATTTCTAGCACTTAACCTGATCTTAAACATACTACATAGCACACAAGTCTATGCAAGTATCGGAGATACCTGACAAGCTACGCAAGTCTCCAATACCTTTCGATGAGCGGCTACGGCATACAAATAGTCGTTTGAAGAGTTGAAAACTTAAATCGTCAGTTATTGAAGATTTAAGTAGCCTTGTGCACGAAGGGACTTCGTAAATTAAACGTTATTCAATACGAGGGTCTGTGATATGAATCACATTGCTGAACTAACTACATTTTATTATTTCATGTTTACCTATTTCTACTCCATTCTTTTTTTTCATTCGAGATAGACAATTTAGGACATCTCAGTACAAGGCTGCTTTATTTATTCACTTCATGTTTTAGAGATATACTAGTTGGAAATGTTGGAATCTAGTTTATTAAGTATATTTTTCGCCAGGCACGCATGTTCAACATGAACAGGATCTAATTACCATGGAAAATATTTACAGGTTTAATAAAAGCTTGCCTAGGCTTGATCATCCCATCCATCGGCATAATGTATCTACACAAGATAATAGATCTCCCGCGGAAACTGAAATGCTACCACGAATCGAGCCTCGCCGGCAGGCGCGTTGTCTGCGACCGGGCGGGCTGGCCGGTGCATCCCGACACCAGGGAACACACGGTCCGGGTCATCAGCAGGTGCATTTTGGATCAAATTGTTTTATGTCGTCTCATTAAAAATCGCAGAAATGGTCTACCACAGGGCAGTGTTCCAACTGCATTCTTTTTATACATAAGTATACAACCCGCGAAAGATGTGCTCGCTATTACCGTAGCATATAACGCTAGTGATTACGTTGAAGGTGTCACTAGCGCGCTGCTAACTCATGTCCTAAGATGATACACCGCCCGCAGTAGGTACTCAGTAATTTAATTGCCTATAACCCTCAAACTGTAACAACAATGGAGCGAGGATGCCAAGCAGACGACCTTGGTACAGTCTATCTCTGGTGAAATTCAATCAACGACATCACTCACAGATGCTACAAGTCATTTAACAAAAAAGGCGAAAGCAGATCGAACTCTGTGATGAAAACCAGTTAAAGTTTTTAGATTTGACCGTAGTTTCCATATTCGTAATCGCTCGAGATAACATCGATATCCCACTTTGCTGGGTCTATAAAAAACATATTTATTTATTTATTAAACTTCATTATAAAACATGTAAATGGCGGACTTAAAGCTATGGCTTTAAGTCATTTTAGTTTTGTGTCCAGTAACTATTTCTTTCCAGGGGAATGGAGTTCGTCCTAAACTTAATCTTCTTTATTGCGGCGCCCTGCATGATATGCTGGAACGCCGTGCAACAAATGCTCTCCAATTCGAAAAAGCGAAAGCGCACACGCAACGATAAAGATTCCAAATCACGCTGCAATGCTGTAGAGTTTCAGGTAAATCCCCTATTTCTGTGTCAAACTTTGTCAGGCCATAAATTAGGCACAGACGTTCGGGCAACCGGACCATGAAATATTATGAAGGACCTGTACATAGAAGACCTATGAAGCTACGAAGTGTACTATAGATTCATAGCGCGTAAGGTTTGTTAACTTTATTCGATATTTTTACAACCAGTCCCTGAACAAGCGAGTGGGGATTAACGCAGGTATTTATTTTTTTCTAAAACAGCAAGGAATCACATTTGTGTTGTTGCCCAAATCGTATACAGGGTGTTTTTTTTAGTAATATTTACTTTTATTTAATACCATTGATACACAACAATATATTTACTCCTATAGTCCAAATCCACCCACATAAATTATTTTTGGGAAAATGTATATTTGCGCAAAAACTAAAAATGTTACCTTGTATTTCGTAATAAAATAGTTTTGAATAGGGCGAATTGTGCCGAAATATCGATTTGAAGGCATTCCTTGCTGTTTTTAGGATGAGTCCCCGCGATTGCGGCTTCGCCGGACGAAGCGGCTGCGCAAGTGGATGACGCCAGAGGCTGAGCATCTCTCCACCAACCTTTTTCGTCAAGGTTTATATCCACAACGATCGGTTGATTGCAAATTTGTAAGTTATACAATACAAAACTCTTTATTGTACAACAATGAAATATTTTCAAATACAAGTCATTTCATAAGAAAAAAGCATGTATATTTTGTATGTTTTTAAACAGAGAATCGCCTAATATTTAAAGTTGTAAATAAATTAGATTTTATCTAATCTCATACCGAAATGTAAAAATTTTATAATCGAAAACAAAACTTAAATGTCAGTCATCATACACATGCCATCGAAATGAATTTAACTTAGATGGACAACTGTATCATAACATAACTTTTTCCATTAAAGTACTGCTTGGGCTGGACCAAGGAGGTTGTTTATCTACACGGCCAACAAGCTTGCGCGACCAGCAAAGGATTCCATTTTAAATTTGTTTCTATTTTTAAAAAATATCTGAAAACGTAGCGATGTTAAAGAAAATTTTACACCATTTTTATTATTTATCTAACTTTATGAGATTAAATAAAGTACTGTATGAAACTACACATAATTAGGTCTTACAATACTCGTGTAATGCTATAAAAAAACTCGTCAACGGCTCGTTTTTTTTTTTTGTGCAACTTTTTATTTTTGTTTCTTTGTGATAAAGTGATAATCGAAGTTCACACATATTAATATTCCTAAATTACATTGTTCCTAACAGATGCAGCCATTGCTTCACGAAGACGACAGCAGAATGGACGGGACCCACTCCTCGAGCATGGACTCCGAGCAGGACGACACGGAATACGTCCTCACGCAAATGCAGAAGAGCAGGGATTCCCTCGCGGTGAGTTGCATAGAGGATCGGATCAGGAGCCCTATTTTTGAAATTTATGACTCAAAATATCGAATGAAAATCGTTCGATATCGAACAAAAATCATTCGACTTGTCGATTTGGCGTGAGTCAACACTTTTTAAAAACTGCACCTCAGTAGCAGTATCTGTTGCAGTGTGGTTTTCAGAACTGCAACTAATAGATAGTTGACCACTCTTTTCACGTGCTATCCATCGGTTCATACCTACAATGTAAACAGCATGTCGTTCAAAGCCCACTTCTTGTATTCCCATGGTTAATAGGACATCGTCGGTAATATAAATCGTAGCAAATGCTTACTTACTTAAAATTAAGTTAGACAAAAATATCATTTTGGTACTTGCGTTATAAAAATTATTGTGTTAATCGTGCATGTAGAGGAGGAACGGGAAG
The DNA here is from genome assembly GCA_947363495.1 of Euzophera pinguis. NCBI lineage: Eukaryota > Metazoa > Arthropoda > Insecta > Lepidoptera > Pyralidae > Euzophera > Euzophera pinguis. The sequence goes on along the minus strand of OX376157.1, from coordinate 8,159,541 downwards.
ATTACAAAGTGAGTTCAAATATTTCTACAGCTTTTATGAGGATTGCTTGTGGCGGATTCCGCCAAAAAATAACTCACTCCACCACTTAAGCCACCTTGGCTTGACATCGGAAAGATTGCCAATCATAAACGAATGCCAAATCCTGTAATTTCCTGTTTTGAAGGTAGGTAATGCAGAATCTGCCATATAAGGTAAGAGCTGGTAATGTCGACAGTGTCCAATTACTCGTCAGATTTTACAAATAAATCTGTTATTAATTTGTAGCAGTACCTAATTAAAAGCATTCAACGGCAATATGATCCTTTTATGACTCTCTACAAAATAAATTTCAAAATAAAATCTAAACACAAACAGATTCGAAATAAAAAAAATTTGAAGTCGAGATTTTTTGAAAATTTGATTTTTCCGCAATTTCAGTGACTGAACTTGGCTCCCGCCATACCAATTTTATCGTCAATCTTTTGACGAGAGCGTTTTTGAGGAGAGCGATAATTTTCAATAATACTTAGATAATTTCCTTACGAATACAATAATAAAATTGAATGTTTTTTTGTGTTTTGTAATATTTTTAGCATCTAACAGACATCGGTACCGCGTAACTTATCCTATCACTCGACATTTTTTATTTATTTTGACGGTAATTGGGGCTGATTTTAAAAAACGTTGTACGTTATGCCGACAACACCTTATGTCTTTATTAATAAGGGGTATATTTGCTTGACATGTGAAAACATAAAATTGTATATTCTTAAAATTTACTAAGTAGTGAGATCTTACGTGTGCTAGTATTTATTTGTCATAGTAATTACACAATCAAAATATTTTTAAATAAAAGTAAAACGAATTCGTATATCGATGCATCTAAAACTCGAGATTGAGGTTGTCGACCAATTTAGTATGCGATGTAGTTTACGTATCATTCTTCAAAATCACGGTAATATTCTAGATTTTCACTGAATCTGATAGTAACATATATGAAAACTTTATTATCTTCCTGATATATAATGAGAGCCAAGGATTTTAAAAATATGTACTTTAACTGTCTTAACTTGTGTTGTTTTATCCATAATTATGGATATCATTCTTGTCTCATTTGCTATGAGTGGTTAAGAGGAAATTTAAAGATAGCAGTCGTGGCATAGAAAACGACAAACACATTAAAATGGTCATGTAAGGTAGTTCTGTGAACAGTAGACTTCGCGAAACACCTCCAAATACGAGATTTATTCATAAAACAAGTTATCAAATAGGTACCATCTTTGAATCAGTATTAAATAATAATACTTACACCGAAAAAAATCTCTTGAAATTTCTAGTAAAACAAGGAACATGTGTCAAATTTCGTAAAGATCCGGTTAGAAATAACGCTACAGCAAATTTTCTCCGTTTTTCCCTCAATCAAAAAAGCTCTCGGACAGTTCCACTACATATATCTGGACTAAAACTACGTTACAACAAACTTTCCTCTCATTTTTTCCCCAGTAAAAAAATCTGAGAACCTGACGGTTATTGGGTGTCTTACTACTTCATAAGATCGAAACTGTAATTTACTTATTTTTAACTTCCAGAGAACCCAGATCATGAATAATAATTCCCCGACAACACAGTAAGCAAAATGCGTTTAATGGTCTTACTAATTTCCTACGATTTCTTTTTCGTTCGAGTCGAGTCGTGATAGAAACTCGACGACGGACGAGAAAGACTTTCAAAATATAATAATTACGGTAATATATGGATAAAATTTAGCGTTAGGTAAGTACTTAGCGACTCTGTCTAGTTTATTACAATACCAAGATAAGTGGGCCCTAGTGTGTGCTTAGTCTTAACATTAATTATTACTAACTTATTTAATTATTTATTAAAGTAATGCCGTAATGTTGATATTTATAGGAACGTAAATATTCTAAGTACCTATGTTATTGTTGAAATAATATATCTGTGTTATCCGAAAATAAATTATTTTATTTTATGTACGTGGGAACAAACAAAGGACAGACTAAATACAATAAACTTACTTATTGGTCACATTCATTTACCCTCCCTAATGCAGGGTAATTAAATATCATCTAAATACGACTGAGTAAGCAAGATGTCTAATTACGTGCCTCTCTTAATGGGATGGAATTTAAAAATGATACTAAACGACCATGCTTAGATTAATAATTGGTCTCCGCGGCGCTACGACCGCGCGATGTTTCGTTTAGTAGACTTGTCTCCCCTGTTGTCTCCCTCGGGGGAGACAAGGTAACTTTGCTTGTGGCATTGGCTCCCCTAGACGGGGGAGACAAGGGCACCATTTAGTTTTGATATTTTTTTAGTGTACTTGGCTCCCCTTACATTGTTTTGTAGTGATTTTTAATATATTAACATTGTATTTAGCTCTTAACTGTTTTTTCCTAGCCGTCAACTTGTTAAGCGTTTAAAGATTCGGTGGTTTATTTCCCTATCGATAGAAATAGTATTAACTCTCGTATTAAAAAATAATTTGTCAAGCTGATGTTATCCAAAAATGTTTTGCGTCTCGTTTCTTCACGCTAAATCATGGATAGGAAAGAAAGGGACGAAACATGTTTTAGCTAACATGTTGTGTACAAATTATTTTTAATATGGGGGTAAGTAAGTAACATACTTCTCACAACTTCTACTGTCCTGGTATTTTTGTTTAAATTGCCAGGATAACAGATATCAATATCCATACTAATATTATAAATGCGAAAATCTGTCTGTATGTTACACTTTCACGGTCAAACCGTTGAACGGATTTTGATGAAATTTGGTATGAATATAGTTTAAGACCCGGGGTCAAATATAGGCTACTTTTAGACGCAGGCAGAATGACGGGAAACAGGTAGTACTATATATTATAACAGATATCAATTGGCTAGTAAACTTTTTCATGAAAATGTCTAATTCGTAAACCATTTCGAGGAATAGGCTTAGGGAACAGATTACATTAATCAGATCTTTAGATAAACAAGTATTTTTTAAGAAAATCGCAGAAAACCCAATGACTTTCATTTTTTAGCAAGGTTGACGTATGACGTAGCCGGATAACTTCCGGCTATTCACATTTAATTTTTTAGGTTGGCAGCACAGCGTAGTGAATACATATTTTTTGTTTGGTAGCGCTAACTAAGCGCTTCAAATGTCATCTCTGTTCAAGTAAACATAACCTAATTACATTCATTCATACATTTTATTGAAGAAGCGGTGTCCAATTATTGAAAAATCAGATGTAAACGGATGAAGAGACTGCAGTAAAGTCCAATAAACAGGCCAATATGCAATAGATACGAGAAATGGGGTACCTAAATATTTGGCGATTGTAAACAAACAAGAAACCAACTCGCGGCTCGCGGTCCATCTTGACTTTGACATTTGACACTGACATATATATTTTTTAATACCTTAGTAATTTTTGCTTTCTTGCAGTTCGAAATGGCCATTATAGCTGCGTGACGTCATCACTATAAAATCTTTAAAATTAAATAACAAAATAAATATAATTTTAAGAATTTTTTCGTTTAAATTGTATCTCCGAAATAGTCTATTCTATCAATAAAATATATAATATACACAATTTATTTTTTAGTTGACTAGCCAATAGGGAACAAATGAAAATTTCAAAAACACTTGAATTTTTTTTGCTGGTAGGAATAAGGTTCCAGATTAGCAGAAAAAAATATCAGATTTTTAAAATAAGCCAGTTAATTTTAAAAAATAATTATATTTTATTGGGCAAAATATTGAGGAGGTACGGCAAGAATGCCGGTAAGCTTTTGCGTGGTTTGGCGAAAATATAAAAAAAAAAATATGTCTTCTGACATTTTGAGAAATTTGACAGTTTATTGCAAAAAATAACCTGACTTTGTTGCTCTCTGCGCTCCGTACTTACGTTTGTTTTTCGTGATTGTTTCTATTTTCTACTGCTTATTATTACTGGACCTTCGATAACGCTTGCTTCTACGACTGACTACGCTTTGCATCCTGGACTTGAGATTGATTACCACCTACGACGACCTACGCAAAACACATTGGATTTGGATATTGTTTTTCATAAGCTGCCATGGATTCTTCTGACGAACTCGAGCTAAAACAATGGAGAGTACCTAACAAATCTTGTTTCGTGCCTTCATGCCCTAATAATGACATCAAAAACTCTGATAAATCATTCTTTCCAATCAGAAAAGAGTTAAAAGACAATTGGTGCCAACTGGTTAAACGAAATATTCCTAAACGCGTTCTTTTCTGCTGCGAAGACCATATCAACGTAAGTTTACTTTTAAAATGATAGTATGTGTATGTTACAGCAATATGATCAAATATCTTTTTTTGTTATTTTGTACTATTTAGTCAAGTAAAATACATTTATCTTACAGGTCGAAGAAGATTTAGAGAACTATGTACAGTTTGTAGCTGGTGCTAAACCAAAACTAAAACTTAATGCGACTCTTAAAAATATTCCAAACAAATTAATTAAGCAACCTTAAAGTAAAACGGTAAGTATTTATTTTGTTTTAATAATTTTACTAGGTCTTTCGTCGAATCCGACTCGGATGGCCGGCGTTCGGGAAGCTACGTAGCGTCTTCTCGTCTAAAATACCTCAGTCCCTTAAAACTAAGGTATTCAACCAGTGTGTGTTACCAGTGATGACGGGTCCGAAACGTGGTCTTTGACTATGGGCCTTATAAGAAAGCTCAAGGTCGCCCAGAGAGCTATGGAGAGGGCGATGCTCGGTGTTTCCCTACGAGATCGAATCAGAAATGAAGAGATCCGTAGGAGAACAAAAGTCACCGACATAGCCCAGCGGATTAGTTCTTTGAAGTGGCAGTGGGCGGGGCACATAGCGCGGAGAACCGATGGCCGATGGGGCAGAAAGGTTCTCGAATGGCGACCACGTACCGGTAAGCGCAGCGTTGGACATCCACCGACCAGATGGTCAGATGACCTGAAAAGGGTCGCAGGCAGACGCTGGATGCAGACTGCTGCCAACCGATCATTTTGGAAATCATTGGAAGAGGCTTATGTCCAGCAGTGGACTGACTGCGGCTGAAATGATGATGATGAATAATTTTACTCTTTCTTTATAAAGTGTGGTACATATATTGTAACCAGCCTCGCCGCCTTGGTATTCCCCATAATGTTCCTGCAATCTCCATCCACCATCAGGAGATTTGGTTAGCTGTTGTTTTGTTAGCTGTTTGGTTAGCAATATGATGCTTTTTGTACAGGCTAAACAGATTCCCAATAAACCGACCAGCAATGTTTGGGATGTTGCTTCTCCATCAACTTCTACTGCTGTGGCCTTTCAAGCCCCATTAAAGGTAAAGAAAAAAGATTTTAAAATTATATAGATATTGAAATTGTTCACGAACACGTAATCATCTGTGTTCATTGTTTCAGGTTGATGCTGCCGTGCAGTATGAAAGTATACTCTTTAAGAGTAAAACTGTCACAGTCAAACCTAAAACTGCAGACAAGGGTACTAACTTTCGGGCCCGTCAAACAAAACATAAAATAAAGCCATCCCAAACTTCGCATTTTCCTTATAGTGAGGAAAGCCCCAGCCTATCAGCGTCATTATATGGGTCTTCAAATGTTGAGTCATCTACATCTACTGGATTGAAACAAGACATTGAAAAGTATGGAAGACAACATTTGTTAAATATTATTAAAAATAAACCAAAAATGTATTTAGGTGTTCCAAAACACTTTTGGTGGGTCATTGATTTTATAAGTAAAGAATATTCTTGCCCATCCCTGCACATAATAGTAACTTTGTTCAAAATTAAAAATAACGACTCATTTATTAGAATGAGCGAAGAATTTGAAATGGCAACATCAACAATAAGATTAATATTTGAAAAAAATGTCAACATTTTGGCTACGTCTTTTCAGAATTTTGTTTATTTGCCAAACCCTATTGGTATTAAGAAAAATTTACCTCTAGTATTTAAAATAAGATACTCAAATGTACAATGCATAATAGATTGCTTTGAAATTCAAATAGAAAAGCCAAGCGATCCAGTTCGACAGGCACAAACTTGGTCTCAATACAAATCGTGCAATACAATTAAGTATTTAATTGGATGTACACCAGCTGGTTTAGTGTCATTTGTATCAAAAGGTTTTGGTGGAAGAATATCAGACAAAGCTATTACTGAAAAGAGTGGGTTTGTAGATATTCTTCCACTAAATGCTGTTATTATGGCTGACAGAGGTTTCAAAGAAATAGAGTCATTATTAAGCACAAAAAATGTTAAACTTTTGAGACCCCCCAGTGTATTTCAAAATACAAAATTAAGCAAGCATGAAGCTATTGAGACCAAAGTTATAGCAAGCTTGCGAATACATGTCGAGAGAGTTATCAGAAGAGTAAGGGAATTTCATATGTTGAAACCCCACTCCGTTGTTAATAATAAACTTATAAAATATTTAGACGAAATTGTAATAATTGCGTGTGGTTTAATCACAGACATATAAGACGTAAACAGACGGAAGGTATGCTATTACTTAGCGTAGCACAAACACACACATGCAAAACTATGCAGCCTGGGCTGTAACTAGTCTAGGGTAAGTTGTTTACGATAATGCTTCCCATGATTTCAAAGAATGTATGAATGTTGTGTGGAGTGCATGATCTGAGATCATTTATACGGTATTCTACTCTATTATTTTTAGTGTTCACCGATCTAACAACGCAGATTACAAAATGGCGTCACGGCCAAAAATTGCCACGCGTAGCTTAATATCTATGTGTGAGTGAATGTTGCTACAGGTGTAAAAAAGAGATATCGCCATATAGATCCGAATACGTGAGAAAAGGACAACAACAATTACTTGCTACATAAGTATAACTATTAACTTATGTTCCGTCTGTGTACGTCTTATATGTCTGTGGGTTTAATTAACCTACAGGATCCAATAATAAAAGAATATTAGTTAATAATAGTTTTATTTGTACAAATAAAATCCTATTTAAGGGCACTTTTCAATATCAATGGAAATATATTTTGTTTCCAAAAAGTTTCTGCAGCATTCATAACATTTTTTATATAGTTTTCATCAAAGTTTATTGTAATTTTTTCTATTTGACCATTTTGCTCAAAGCTTGGGTCTGCTACACAAAACAAACATTTATTTTTTTTAGCAGCTAACATTTGCAGTTGGACTTGACCCATACATTTATTGGATATTTTTCCATTATTAATATAATTTTTTCTCGTTTTTTCTGAAGCAGGGCATTTTATTTCAATAATGGATTCATTGCTGATACCATCAGGAGATGCTCCAAAGAGTCCATTGATTAAAATGAATCCACATTCTGACACTTCTTCATTCAGATCTTGCTGGAGTTTCTTTATTACACTTTTTTCCAGAAGTTTTCCTCTTTTCATTGCCTTGGTTTCTGGCACTTTATGTCCCCCTAATATCTCCTGAACAAGACTGCCATCTGGTGTTTTGCAATGGGCAATTTCATGTATTTTGGAGCCAGTTATTCGTCCTTGCCGAAGGCAATGCCTAAGTTTACAACTTACTTGAGCCTTTGTTTCACTACATATTTTATCTTTTTGGGCTTCAGTGATGCTGTCACTGAAGCTCCTGAATTTTTCATAACTATGGTCACTTTCTTTATTTACAAAGTCCAGCATTATGTCAAATAAACAGTAATCTAGTAAAGATTTAGATTTATTTGTACTGTCATATGTAATTATAAGACTTCTCGTGCAAGCACGCTTTCCAGCTTCACTGCGAAATTTTTCTAGCAAATTTGTGTCTTTTGGACCCAAAACGTTTTTTGTTTTGAATAATTTTTTACATTCCAGAATTTCTTCCTGCACACGTTTTAAGTTTGGCTTTACCCAATAGCACTGGACACTTGTGGATGACAGTTGTGAGCTTCGCTTTTCTAACCAATAAAGCAGCACTAGTGTATGTTTACACCCACCTGTAAAACGAATGTATTTTAAATATGTGACTGGTACTTAAATCATTCTCTACTATATTATATTTATGATTTGAACTACTCGACTATTTATTTATTGATTACAAAAAACTTACCAGCGGCAGCTGCACAACCATCACATGTTGTATTAATAACAGTATTATCTGTTTCATTTATATGGATATACACAGTGTAATATTTGTTGGATAATTTGTGTTCAGGTACAACTTTAGCCTTTACGTCGCATAATCCTCCAGCTCGTTTTACTTCCACATATCCAACTGCACTTTCCACATATGATTGTCGTGAAGACCTATAAAATATAGAAAACATAAGATCCTGTGCCGTTGCTGGTGAAATTCGGCGTAACACACATATTGAAGTATTTTTTAGCTTATACTCACATCAAAGCTTTAACGCCTCTTATTTCAGCGATGTTGTGCTTGTCACTATTTTTCATGAACTCCATCAGCATAATGGTATCTACTTTTGGTAGGTTTGATGAGTCTGCTCGAACGAAAACAGCGATATCCATGTCAGAAGCTTCCGAATTCCAGTATGTACTTTTTAAGTCGTCAAGGAGGCAATCAATCTCAAGTCCAGGGTTCAAAGCGCAGTCAGTCGTAGAAGCAAGCGTTATCGGAGGTCCAGTAATTATAAGCAGTCAACAATATAAACAATCTCGAAAAACAAACGTAATTAAGTTCGGAGCGCAGAGAGCAACAATTAAACAAAGAACAAAGTGAGGTTATTTTTTTTAAACGAATTGTCAAAGTTGTTAAAGTGTCAGATGACATATTTTTTTAAATATTTTCGCCAAACCACGCAAAGGCTTACCGGCATTCTTGCCGTACCTCCTCAATATTTTGCCTAATAAAATATAATTATTTTTTAAAATTAACTGGCTTAATCTAAAAATCAGATTTTTTTTTCTGCTAATCTGGAACCTTATTCCTACCAGCAGAAATAAATTCAAGTGTTTTTGAAATTTTCATTTGTTCCCTATTGTCTTTCTGAACAGCGTACAATATTTTTTTACATATGTACATACTTAGAAGCAGGAAAAGATCAAATGCATACAAAGATACATACTTAGTCATCGCTACTTTTTACCACAGGTGTAGGCAGAGACTAAAGATTTCCATATGTTACGATCCTTGCAGACATCCCTCGCTTCCAGCGCGGTCCTCACTCTCTGTATGCACGCTCACTGATTACGGATACACATCTAAAACATCATTACCTATATGTGTCTTTATTAGACAAACTTAGTATACATACCTACTAGTAGTTCTGTAAGCAGAAGACCTTGCGGACAGTTCCACTACATATATCTGGAGGCGAGAGACGTTTAGGGCAGCAATTTGCGTTCGGCTTGGGGTCCCGGTCTGTGCCCCGCATCATTGTCCTTGTGGCAGTCTTGTAGACCGTCTGGGGCATCACGGGCTATCTTGCCAGAGAAGTGCCGGCCGCTTCTCGAGACACGCTGCTTTGATTCCTTGGAGCATGGGCAGGATGTTGGTGTGGGATGCCACACGTGTGGTCACACTAGCTCCTTATCATCTCAAACAGGTAAAATTAACAAATATAGCGGTCTCGGCGCTGAATACATTTTTATGCCATTCGGCGTTGAGACTCTAGGCCCGTGGGGCCCCGCAGCAATAGGCCTCTTCAAAGATATTTCGAAGAGGCTTATTGATGCGACGGGAGACCAAAGAGCTGGCGATTTCCTCGGCCAACGAATCAGTTTGGCAATCCAACATCGAGATATAATATAACGTACTAGAGAAGCTACGTAGAACATTTGCATTGTTCCATTTTTAGTAATTTATAATTGTAGCCGCTGCAGCGCTGAAACAATAATACATCTCAACATCATTACAAAATGCAGCGCTACATTTGCTACAAACGTGTATTTTTTTCAAAGATGTCTACAGTACCTAATTAGTTTTCTCTTTTCATCGCTTAATATTTATTATATTAAAAACAGAAAGTAGTCTCTGCCTACCCCTACGGGAAAAAGGCGTGATGGTATGTATGTACATATGTATGTAAAAACAAAAATCATACTCTTGGCATTATGTCAGTCAAACAACTACCAATGATCTACATACATTTAATTGTGAATTACTTAGTCTATGACGAATGATTTAAAATGGCGCGCGGCCGTATTTACATTTAAAACAGTGAAATTAGATTACTTGCCGATGAAAAGTTATTCCTTGGCACTTTGCCATGTTCCTTGAGTTATTGCTACAATACCTCAACAGACACCAAGGCTTTTTTTTAAAGATTTTTAGTGTTTTTGATTTTTATTGTCGGAAGCACAAGGCCCGAAACAACTAGCAAGCGACTAAGTGAGGTGCAGCGCGGTCACCGCAGTTGAACTGGACAAAGTAAGAACGTGCGGTGTCTTCTCTAGTACGTTAGTACATATATCTCGATGCAATCCAACGAGGAAATGCTGCCAGCATCATCGGCACAATGCCACAGGGAACATTTTTATGCTTAGATTAATAATTGATCTCCGCGGCGCTACGACTAGATCCCGCGCTGGGAAGAGAAATCAGTTTCCAGAATGCGGCAACTTATAAGGACAGTGTGTGTAACACAAACTACATAGGGATACTACATAATATGTGTGTAAAACAATGTGCAAAGACGCAAACTAGCGGGTGGTATGGTGTTGCCAGCTACTTGACTGGTGCCCGACCAATGGGAAAATTATTAATTGCTGTGGTGTTGCAACGGATTATAAATTTAGCTAAGAAAATCCTTTAAAATGAAATTTAAATAAAACTGGTCAAGTGTGAGTCGCGTGGAGAGGGTTCTGTACGATATTTACTTTTCTCCATTTGGACCTCCTAAATAAATTTAAAATTATCTCATAGGTTTTCCTGTAATTTATGCATCAAAATTGATAGTTTCGGAGCTAAGGTAGGGGATGGTTAATTTTTGTCTACTTTATTTAATAATTCTAATATAGAATCCTAAAATTGCAACAAGAACTTTCATTTGATTTAATATTACACAGTACTGTATCTTAAACGTTACTTTTAATTTTCTATTTAGCTTGGAGCTAATTGATAACTGACCCTTTTTTAGTTGTGACCCGGGTTTAAATACAAATAAATAGACACACACATACATACATATTATCACGGCCTCTTTTCATACAGTGTTGCCGAAAAATCGATTACGCATCATAAGGACATCCTTCACTAATACTCATTGGAGGGCGTCTTAAGAAAGTCCTCGAACTTTTCTTGAAAATGTAATTTTAAGTTAGTTCCTTGAGCAAAATGAATGAAGAAAGTCACAGGTAATAACAATTCTAAACAAAAAAAAAATTGAAAATTACCAAAGAATAGAGTAAAAAATAAAATAAAGTAAGTAGATACGTAGACCAAAAGTGGCAAAAACCCGATTTATATCCACTTAATTTCATTTCAAGGACGCCTCAAGGTACCTTTCGACCAACGTTGTATTTGACAGTTCGATACTCACCTCCAATGAGAAATCATCTCAAGTCAAGGAAGCTTGTGACGACTAATCATACCAATGAGGTGGAGTAAGGTTGAGTCGAGTTTGAGTGAAGGTATAAGAGTATGGGTGTTAGTATTTTTTTTTTCTTATAAAAGTTTTAATTTTTTTTATTTAGTATTTTTAATATTAAATAGTTTAGATTAATTAAGTTTAATTTATTCTTCTGTTCACATGTTATTCAAAATTAAATGATACCGTTAGATCAGGGTTTCTTAACCAGGGGGGTCGATCCCCCCTAGTGGGGCGTAGAGAGATGTCAAGGGGGGCTTGAGACGTTTGTGTTTTCAATAGAAAAAATATTTCAATGCGTTAATGAAGTAAATACTGTAGGTAGAATATCACATTAATTCATTCAGTCGATCACCGTTTGCGAGACTGGTTTTTTAGCTCTGGTTTTAATAAAAACTAAGCAGCGAAATTGGCTAGTCAACTAAAAAATAAATTGTGTATTTTATATAATTTATTGATAGAATAGACTATTTCGGAGATACAATTTAAACGAAAAAATTCTTAAAATTATATTTATTTTGTTATTTAATTTTAAAGATTTTATAGCGATGACGTCACGCAGCTATAATGGCCATTTCGAACTGCAAGAAAGCAAAAATTACTAAGGTATTAAAAAATATGTATGTCAGTGTCAAATGTCAAAGTCAAGATGGACCGCGAACTGGGAGTTGGTTTCTTGTTTGTTTATAATCGCCAAATATCTAGGTACCCCATTTTTCGTATCTATTGCATATTGGCCTGTTGATTGGACTTACTGCCGTCCTTTCATCCGTTGACATCTGATTTTTCAATAATTGGACACCGATTCTTCAATAAATGTATGAATGAATGTAATGAAGATGTAGTTAGGTTATGTTTAATTGAACAGAGATGACATTTGACACGGGTGACAAGTACGTAAAGCGCCTAATTAGCGCTACCAAACAAAAAATATTTATTCACTACCCTGTGCTACCAACCTAAAAAATTAAAAGTGAATAGCCGGAAGTTATCCGGCTACGTCATACGTTAACTTTGCTAAAAAATGAAAGTCATTGGGTTTTCTGCGATTTTCTTTAAAAATACTTGCTTTATCTAAAGATCTGATTAATGTAATCTGTTCCATATGCCTATTCCTCGAAATGGTTTACGAATTAGACATTTTCATGAAAAAGTTTACTAGCCAATTGTCTGGGCGTCGATAGCGACCTGATGATAGCTCTGGCAAAAACTGAACCTAGGATAGACCAACTGGTACAGAGAATGCAAGCTGAAGTATTGACACTATACTCCCTAGTACTCATAAATATTGGTTGATAAAAACGTTTTAATTTAGTCAAAGTTCATTTTGTGATTATTTTTGTACTAATTATAAATATTATAAATAAATGTTGTCAAAATAATGCGATTTTTATTGTAGGTACTTACGTACTGAAAAAATTATTGGAGGGGGGGGGCATGAAAATATTATTTGTGATCAGGCTTGATGTAAAAAAGGTTGGGAAACCCTGCGTTAGATGGTCTTAATTCAGTAACTGCAGCTCGTAGCTAGGTCAGTGAGTCAAGCGTCGGGCGCCCCAAAATATGAATATCAGTGTCATCTGATTGTCATTGTCAAATTTATGTTGTGAATCTGACAATGACAAGTTGACAACAAAGAAAGAAACCAGGCAGGATCAGTACATATTTTTAATTTTATCTATGGGCAGGATTTGGTTGAGATGAGAAACTTTATTTTTCTTTATCTTACACTATTCCATTGCGTAATATAATTTAAATAGGATATGTAAGTTATGCGTGTTTTACTAAGACCTTTCGCTGTATTTAGGCAGGCAGTAATACCAAACAGACATATTAGATTGAGGCATCCATTCACAACAGGTTAGTAGGTATCACTTGGGTTTTCGCTGCGATATGCATGTGTGTGTGAGTAGCAGTATTTATATACGGAACATGGTTCTCTCAGCTCTTGTTGGAGAGCTGCCAAACCGTCGCACATCAGTGTATAATAATTTGTTTATTCATTCAGCACTAGTGTGGAGAGCTATGGAAGATAAGGAAGCTTTGAAGAAACGCTTGACTCCGCTACAATATCATGTCACACAAGAGGCCGGAACTGAACGACCTTTTACAGGTAATAAACAGTTTGAGAACTTTACAGAAAATCATCAAGAAAAGTAGTATAGTGTTATTAAATTTGTTATGATTTCTTTATCCAAAAATATTTGAACATGAACAGGTGAACAAAAATCAAACTTGAACTAATATTATAGGAATTTTATACTAATTTTATCATAATTTCATTTAAGAACTAATACAATGAAACTTTTCAGGTTGTTTCAATAAGTTTTATGAAGAAGGCATGTATGTCTGTGTAGTATGTAGGCAAGAACTATTCACTTCTAAGAGTAAATTTGATTCCGGTTGTGGCTGGCCCGCATTCAATGATGTTTTAGCCAAGGAGAAGGTCACATTACACCAAGATACTAGCGCAGGTATGCAACTTTATTTACTTATAATAGTATTTAATTAATTGTATGTTATTGCATGGCTGTTATTAATTAATATGCTCTATGTTACTTTAAAAACTCCTGCTCTAGTCTATTTTTAGTGTTTAGTCATAGCATTTTAGATGTAGGTATGTAAGATCAGGTCAATCCATGCGGAACAAATCCTCAATGCCAGTAGATAATAGACAATGTGACTCTACAGGGTACATCACCACTGGAGTTTTATTGTCTATTTATACTATTTCCTATCAAATGATTGATTGTCATTGACCCAGTTTTCTTTCCATGTGTTTTTTCTATATGTTTGAAATCTTTTAGTTTTGCTTTTAATTTTCATTTAAAAAATGAATTCGACAAAATGTACATTCTTTCAAATATTCTTTATTTACACATATTACATCATCATCCTAGCGAGTATTCCTAGTTGCGTCGTCAGCTTACACTTCAGAGCACAGGGTATGCTGTAAGTCATGGTCTTAGATTGATTCATTATATCCTAGATTTGGCGGCACACGACTGCTATCTATCGATAACAACCGGGACCAACGGCTTAACGTGCCTTCCGAAGCACGTAGGAGTTCAAGATAGAAAATGCCACTAAAATGGCAACCAATCCAATAGTGGTCGCGTCACGTCATCACTTGACACGCGCATTTGCTATGGATACGCGGGTCACGCTCAAAATCAAAATCAAATCATTTATTTGCATAAAATAGGGTAAGTTTACAATACATAGGTGGTACACAAATATAAGTAGGTAGGAATCGTATTTAGCCATTTTGAACAGCATGCAAATTTATCATTTTCACAAGTCATTAATATTATTAGCACACATTATTATTCAAATAAGATAGAAACACGTCTCGCACACAAACTCAAACACACACACAAACACACTCGACTAACGAGCTCCTCAAAAAAATAGATTTACACATATTACATTTGTACATTTTGTGAAACTGCCCATTTCTACTGTATCTGACCATATATACACATAACATCAAGTAACGTTGGTCATTATCTACATAAAGAAAAGTAGTTTCATTGCAAATAATATTCTGCAAGAATAACTTACAAATATTTATTTAAACTTTATTGTATAAAATGCATTTGCATAGCACAATTGAACCTAATGCTAAAAGCATTATGTCAACCTTTTGGAACCCTATGGGCTCAATCAAAAGTCAGTAATATTAAAATATATATCAAGCAACATAGTCACTTTGTAATGCATGAGTCTACTTTTGTCTGCAGCCATCAGGTTGGTTTGAACATACAATAGACAGCAAAATACCTTGAACACACACAATGTTGTCTCCATAACTAGATGTGACCTTTCCTCACACTAGTCATTAAAGGTTACCACACATTCATTACCAGATTAGAATATATTGAAAATGTATACTACTTGTAGATAATTTCGATAGGATGTGATTTAATAGTTCAAAATTCAACTGTAAATTTGCAAGATACATTATAATTAAATGTAGCTGTAATGATTGAGTTACGTATATGCTGTTGCCATTAGAAAACCATAATGTCACATGTGTTCAGTGTGAATGTGTGCTAAGCCTAACTGAACTTGACCTTCATTATCAACATCTTTATATTTATTACTTTGTAGATACTAACAAAAAAATAATCACGCTTGAATATTCAGCTTGAATACCTATTTTTATCACAATGTTATTATGTCATGCATGTAATATAACTATCTTTTTTATTAATTTTTATAAATTCACTCGTTTTGTTAAGCATGATATAATTCAATTTGTTAATCCTTGCGAACATGTATTACTGCTTCCCTACAGATTTATTTTTTTTTATTTTATTTCATGTACAGTGAATTTAATATGTATGTTTATAAAATTAAAACATCAAATCAAAATCGATTTCAGTAGTTGGACTAGAAAATAAATATATTATATGATAACTACTATTAGTATAGCAAACAGATCACGGCGGATAGATGCTTACTTATATGGCAGTATTTTAAGACTTCCTGACATTCTATTAAAACAGCAGTGACATTTTTCTAGGTACATGTTTTCCATATTATTTTTCTAGCCTACAGGGCGTAAGGACAGATGTTCTGTCCCGCTGCTGGGCCAAGCCCTTCTCTCATGGTTACACTGGTTTCCAGGGCTAGCTAATATTTTAAAACTTGTTGATGCCGTCACGCTATCTCACATTCATATACGTTCTCGACCGCCTACCGTCTAATCCACAAAAGTGTAATGACAAATAAATTATACTTTCTTGAATTAGTTTTACCAAATAAAATTATCTTTTATGTAGTATATTACATCATGATGTACCCCATGCAGGTCGTAAGCTGTATTGACCACCTAGTTGTAAAAATACTCTAATAAATTAATACTTATAAAAGCAGAATTTAACAATATATTTTTATTATCGATTTAATTTATAATTAATTAATTAGTAATAAATAAAATAATCTGTGATATTTAGAAAAAAAAACGATGTAGCTTTGTATCATTAGTTGGCAAAATAATTATAACAGTCTAGCTAAACTACTGGAAAAGATTTGAAAGGGATTGGGTTTGTTTTGTTTATATCCTAGAAATGTACAAAATTTATAAAGCATCATAATATGTTGGTTTCGGGAAAATGGACTTTGGTGCTAATGCATATTTTTTATCTTTTTCTGTCTGTCTTTCCCGTACCCTTGACCACCTCCGTTACAATCCTGTCTCCACATCAAACGTAAGTCGGCCTCGATTGGTAAACGAATTTTTTTATTTATTTACGCTTAATTTCTTATGATATTTCTTATATGTGTGCATTACTACAACACACTATACACCGCACCGCTAATATGTTTGTGCACTTTGTTTATTTCACGAATATTTTTATCCATATTCTGGTTGGTCAACCATGAACGCGCACACCATTGAACATTCATTACAACTTTAACATTATTACACATATCAATTTAATATGCTAATTAATTACTGCCATGATGACATTTTAATTTTGTGGAATGGGCATGCCAATAATCTGCATTAATCCTTTCCTTGTCCCGATTCCCGCTCCTTCCACTGACCTTCCTTTGGACGGCTGCTGCTGGACGACGACACCACGATCCTGCTGCGGCGGCTCACCACGACAATTTGTGATCATACCGGACTCATATCACCCGTTGGTTTTTGTGAAACATATGTAAATAATTGAATTTTGGTGGTTGAATTACGTGCTAAAATAAAGTTGGAGCAAATATATTACTGGTTTTAACACGACCAGGTTTGGTGCGAACTGAGGTGCGATGCTCGAAGTGTTCAGCTCACCTGGGGCATGTGTTCGATGACGGGCCAGCGCCTACCAAGAAACGATTTTGCATTAATTCTGCCTCAATGGACTTCATACCAGCTGAAGAAAGAAAGGACTAATATGTTTATCTGGAAAGCTTTAAAGTATAATTCATATTTGCTGGTAACTGTCATTGAAGAAGTGACTAGAATCAAAGAATATTGAAATTTATATTTTTTGTACGTAATATTTTGCTAACCTAATGCTATATATAAGTGTGTTTGTAGATTTATAAGATAAAAAATAAACAAAAGAATGTAATCATCCTGATAATTAATGTACCTACAATCATTATTATTTTGGCGTTGAAACGTTTTTAGCTATTATTTATTAATTCAAAAAAAGGAAGCAGCTTTCGCATTTTTTGTTGTAAATGTGTATTTAGTAACATTTTGGGCAACTATAGTATCGCCTTGTTACCAAACTCAGTCATTATTATTTAGTTTGTTGTTGATTTGTTTTGAGTATTTATAATTAATGTTCGAAACGTACAAAACTTTATTTGCATTTTTAACTATTTTGTTGCTAAGCTGGTATAAATTTATTCTTATGAAACTATTGTAATAAAATTATTTTTGTGCGATTTTTTTTTCATTGCTAAGCTAAAAAGTCCAGTCAAACGCAGAACGCGAAAGGTTATTCAAAGTTAAAATTAAGACATCAGCTGAAAATCGACGAAATAGGGCGCTAATTGCAAAAATCATGTTGAATTAAATTCATAGTCCCGGACAGTAGAAGTACCATACAACATACAAATACTCTTTATTGCACCAAAGAAGAAACAAAAACACAACAACAACAGTGAGGCACAAAGGTGGACTTATCGCTGAAGCAATCTCTTTGGAATGTAGGCTTAGTAAACTTAGGGACAGAAGTTCAGAGACTAGAAGGCGTGTTAAGTAGCCAAATATCACGTGAATAAAACATACAAATATTCATGGTGAGTCTTTTATTATAGTATGGTTGTAATTTATATGCACAAGTTGCTCATACATGGCACTGGTGTTTTACAACTGACAAAATCATGAAAAATGTTCTATCTGCATTAAATGTCTTGTACAATAACCTATTACATGTATTAATACATTTTCAACTTAGGACTATGTTCATAATTACAGTTATTCTCGTCTTATCATAACTACTGCATACTCAAATTCATCTTCGTGATCACATAGTTAATACACTTAGAATATTTCAGATATAGGTACTGAATAAATTTGTTCAAGCTCTCTTGAAAATTTGGCTATAATTTTTACATTTCTACATTATTGCACAAGTATTTTATAAGGGTTGGTTCATTTTAATTTTGTGTGCACGCGTGAATAGGCCATTTTGAATTATACAGAGTGAACTTTAATTACAGTAAAATATGTATTTTAGGCCGCAGAGGATACGGATGTTTGTAGATTCCTCTCTGAACCATTATCACGAGCTCTTTCAGTGTCAAATGTATTACTACAACACACTAAGAAGATCCACTATCGTTTCAAAAGGATTCCTAATGTTCTCTCAATAAAGTGTGTAGATAAAAGAGTCGCTTCACACTAAAAAAGATCGCAATGTCCCTGCCACCCCAACCTGAATGCATATATTCAGTTATCTTGAGTTAGCTTAAATGGTGTTGTTAACATAAATAAAACGGAGTTTTACAAGAACTAATCTAGCCGATTAAAGCAAAAAAAAATGTTAACACACCCTGTCTGCGTTCGCAGAAATAATCATTTTCAGAATACATTCTTTGTAAAATCTATCTCAATGGAAAAAGACAATTATGTAAACAAATATGGCCGTCTGACATTGAGACAGGTTTGTCGATGGTGTTTCTATGAAAATGATTTGAGGGTTCATTGAGATGAGAATGCGATAAGCATTGATAATCGAATGTAAGTGATTATGATGAGTAATTTTAATAAATTGCCATTGCTTATTGGCTTTTTCCATTGAAAGTGTTCTTTTTAAACAAAATAAATGCAAATAAGACAGACAAAACTAGCGGCTTGATATACATATTATTGTATTCTGACAATTATTACTGACTCTGTGTACACAGCGAGTTTATCATTTTTAGATATGAGATGTCTCAAAAAAACGTAATAGTCACATCTTGATAAAGTCAAATGCTGCAACATATTTCGATAAAAATATTACGGCGGCGGCTCGAATAACCTACGCTTTATCACAATATTATCAAATTTATATAATTTAGATATTTTATAAAGATTTTGAAATAATGTCATACAAAACAAAAATAAATAACATTTAGTCTGTATTGCACCAACCTGAAATGACTTCACAATCTACAAAGCTTTAATTGGTCATTTCATATTGTCAATGAGTAAACTACTCGTGTCTACCATGTGTCTGTACAATTACGGAGTTTCTGCAACCTCGCGTCTGAGAGCTCACACTCACCCACACAAATACAATACACAGCAAAAAAAAAAAAAAACAGCATCTGACGGCACAACCTAAAACGATAAACGTAGGACAGATACGAGTCCTTATATAATGTAAAATACTTTACGTTGTGTATTACAAGAGTACATCAATGTCCCATACTACTAACTAGACTACTATTGTCATAAACGTGTGAAGGTAAAATATAATAATAAAGATCTATTTATAATTTGCTTAATAAACTTATTTACGAATGTTCGACTGAAATATTAAAAATACTATTGTTTGTGCCACAAAAGAAAAAAATAATTGGCTATGCATAATCCAATAGACTATATAAACTTAATACTATGTAAATGCTTCGCTTCATGACTAACAAATAAATGATTATCCATGTAGCTTCGAGGTATGCTAAAACGCAGTCAACCAATAATTTCTTTTATACCAGTAACATTTATCAGAAATCAAGAATGTTTGACAAAAAAATTTCGACAATATAATAAAACCATGTCAAACCATAATCTCAAAATAGACAATTAGTAGCGTTAGCGACTTTAATAAATTAACAGTTATCTTACATAACAATATGAGTCGCTAGTAACTTTAGAAAGCATTTAAGCGAAAAAAGCCAACATCGTCACACTCAAATTAATACATGAACGAACGTAACTAACGTATAAAATAATGAAAACATTCATGTCAAACTTTATAAAACTCATATATTCGCTACGAAATAGGAATACACAAATTACATTTAAACTTGGAACTTAATCTTCGTCAGTCATACTCATAATATTTATTACAAAATAAATATATAGATATCATGTGCTCATCCACCGAGCTTGTTCCGACAACAACAAGTTCGCCTTGTATTAAAGTGTTTCCAGCTAACTGCCGCATGCTATCACCTACCATCACAGAGTAAGCTGAACTGAATCGGTACTATAGTTACGGGCCTACAGTATTCTACTATTTATAACTTTACAAGGTCACCTAAACATTAACTGCCAGTCTTCGTTTGCAGCTACAATATTCGTTAACTTTAAAAACTCGTACCTACGATCTAATATCTATCTACACTATTCGCCCTCTCTTACAATAAAACAGTCGAACGAAACACGTCAATAAGAGAAGTCGCTAATCGGAATAAATAACTACTAAATGACACTACGGTTCTTTATAGTTACTGGACTGCACTTTGACTAATCAATTTCTTGTAAAAATATGATACCTCTATAATGTAGGAGCGGGGGCTCCGAGACATTGGCTTCCCGCTGATATTTTGCAAGGCAGAGGCCCAGGGGCCGAGGATGCTGACAAAACAGTAAACAAGTACAGCCAGCGGCACGAAAGTCTAGCGCTGAACGGCGTTGCGCACAAGTCGATTTTGCGAGTATTTATATGCAAAATCGTTTCTGCGCATTCAAGGTCAACACCGTTCAGCGCTAGACTTTCGTGCCGTATAAATTAGCTTTTTTATCAATGCATTGTTTTATTTGTTTGTGAACTGGTTTATGTTGTCTCATAGCATTACTTGATATTGGCTGTTCTAAAAATTTACTTTCCATAGACTTAAAAACTGAGATAAGTAAATATGGGTATTTTATAAATTTATTTCTCGATTTCAGTTAAACAGTGACGTGCATCCCATAAAGACAAAAAGACATTGCCTACCTTGTGATTTTCTACTTACATTTAATTTTCATTCATAACAAAAAACAGTAAACGCACCGTCAAACGCCCGATACATTTTCGGGCGCCTAGCGCAAAGCAGGTGCATACAGGCACATCGCTAGGTACGTAGGTATCATTCGGCGCGGGGATCACGTGGTCTCAAGGTAGACAGTCTGATTTTTGTCTTCGATTTCACACATAAGCAGCAAGTTTTTGTCTATGTGTCAATATCGGGAACCTGTACAAACACCTGCCTGCGCTTCCATATAGTAGTGAGGCTAATTGAATCTGATTGGCCGAAATCCGTAATAATAAGACACTGTCTTTAAATGCGTTCACTCAACGATTAAAAATGTGAAAACATTATTACACAAATATATACTTAAGTATCTTTTTTATAAAAAAAAATTAAGAAGTTTGAGTGATAATAGAAGTCCGACGTCCGTATACAAAACAATGGAATTATCTTATTATTTTTATTTCATCTTAGTGAACATTAATTGCATTTATTGTTTGTTTTATTTGAACGCATCTTTTGACGCCATTTTGTTTGTTTACTAACAAATACGCCTCGCTCGGCGCTCGGTGTCTTTCTTATTGTAATAAGATTATTTAGAAAGTAGGCTTTAAAACTTTACAAAAGAGATTATTTGTTTCCGTTCGATTTATTTGCATAATGTCGTATGTGGAAGTGAAAAATATTGAGATTAAACGTAAATGATTGCATTCATGTGTGTTTTGTGCAAAAGCGATAAATATGGACGAAGCTGGCCTAAATTAGATCAGCTGAGAAGCGGTAAGCCAAAACATATTGTTTTGTTCAATTTCATGAAAACATATTATGGTAGGTGTTGCAATTCTTAGGGCTTATAATATCATGTCTATTGCTGCAAATTTAAAAAGTCATATACTTTGGAAGGAAAGTGTACTATTTTTGGTAGGTTAATAATTTTTCAAATTCTAAATTGAGTGATAGTTTCCGGAAATATTTCGACAACCACTTTGCATTCAGTTGTATACGTGAAAGTGAATGAAGGACAAACTTTATTTTTCACAATAACATAGTTTATTACTTGTTTTTAGTTTAAAATGGAAAAGTTTTCGTGTGATTGTTGTATGCCGAGTGCTTGTTTACAAAAACTAAAGAATAACTCGTTTGCAAATCTCACTTTTGATGAAAAAAAGTCATTAATATTAAATGGACGATATTAACCGGGAATAAATTTAACTCAAATTAAAGGTAAAGTAACTAGAAAATTTAATATAAAACAATATGACGCGTTTATCTGGCTCGATACCTTCATACCCTTCATTCATTGTTCGTAAACTTAACGCAAATCGGTCTTTATAAAGGCCACTTTCTCAAATTAATATGTTTCCATTTCTATTAATTTATGGATACTTGAGGTGGTCTAGCCAACATACAACGAGAACAAGACTTCTGTAAGTTCCAAGATTTTCGAATGATGAGTGTCTGTGTCTGAACGAGCCTTAGTCTAGAAGAGTAAATGTACAAGCCTCAACTTTTAGGTGAGTTATTTTTTAAATTTTATTTTCGAACCTTTGCTAAACGCCGCCTGTTTTTAACACGTTACTAAAAATTATGTTTTTTACACTGTGAAAGACTAGGTAAACATTATTCAATTGGTATTGATTTTTGGATTCGAACTAACGATTGGCAGGTATATGTAACGTATGCAAGTACTAAATGTGTTTTTTTTATTAACCTATATCCCACTGCCATCCCACTGCTGGGCAAAGGTCTCCCCCAAGCCCTAAATGTGCCTATCCTGAGGTAAATGTCTGTGCACGTCACTGGGTCCAATGGCTGATAGAGTGGAACACACAGCTGTTAATATACACCCAGTACTTGGCAAAAAAACAGATTTGATAGTTGACGAAAAATGTCCAACAAATGTTTGCCTAATGGCAATAGTACATTTAGATTAGGTATAAGAGCTGTGCGTTCCATGAGTTTGTAATGCACTGGCACTTTTATTCTTTAGGATTATTTATGGGAATCCTATTTTACTTTTAAGAGTGCTTTATAAAACCTACAGGCGCTAACGATTGCGCTTGCAAAAAAAACATGAAGTAGCCATTAATTTGGTGGGAAGTTTATGGAAAACTGTCATTTAGAGATTAGCGTAGGTCATCGTAGTCTGTTGCTAGCAACTTGTGGATTAAAATGTTACTCTACCTACAGTACCCAGCAATTTTACTGCCTTTCAAATCAATCAAAAAATTGTGATTCACAAAATTTTTTTTTTTTTTTTGCGTTTGAATGGGTCTTTTATAGGAAGGTAAATTTTTAGAAGGTTATATAGTTACGGTAAATAAGCTATCTAAGTGTGAGCGAGACAAACTATTATTTTTCTATAAATAATCATGAATCTGTCTCGCTCACATCAGGATCAACTTATGGTGATTATGCCGCTACTCCGCGTTTCGGTCCGCGCGCGGTGCAGCATATTTTAATATTGTAAAGTATAGGCAGCAAATAAATCGTTTTAAGTGTGAGAAGGACGACCTAATATTTTTTTCGTCTTCCTCAACATGTGGCCAATTTATATGTCGGGGTATACTTTAGTTTGTATACTGGATTGCCAAATTTAAGCGGTTGGTACGTGAAACTAAAAAACTTGTTAAAAATAAGTGAAACGAGAGAGAAAAAATATTTTTCTAAACAAAATTCAGTCGACATATCACGATTTGACGGAAGTTAGAAAAATTGTTCTCGGTATTCACTTATATTTTAGAGCCAGTTAGTTTCACGTACTAAACAAGACTGTAAAGATTTGGGTGGTGTTTAAGAAGTCACCTGGGGGCTTACCATAAACTTTAACAAAACCATGATGGTTTTCGCCCATCTTGTTTCAAGCTTAAAATAATATTGTTCCAAATCGTACCATGAACATTTAAAACAAGATTGTTGTATTCCTGCGTAGAGTTGTGAAAGAACGAATGATTTGTCTATTCCCTGGCGATTGTGAGAGCGAGACTCCGCTATATAATTCGTATAGCTGCATCACTTTTACGCAGTGTTCCGATTGACTCTCGTTACGAAATAATGAATTTTAAATTTAATATATTGAATTATGTGTTTTTAAAGTTGATTATGTGTTCAAAATATATAAAATACATTTATATTATTAAATTTAAATTACAACAAATAAAAAATGAAATTTGGGTTATGATTACAAACGAAGCTGTGCACGCAAATGAGATTCGGAACATTTTTTTACGTTTTATAAAGACAACTGACAGTTCACGCGCAGCCACTCAAAAGGTCTCGCACTGAGTTTGTTTAGATAAAAATATTTTAACAATAGCTTTGGCTAATTCCAAGTAAGTTAAATGCGGGGTCCAGATTCACAGGTTTTTCTCGCGAGAGAACTGTGAATGGGGACAGCGTTCTCGTACTCTTCTCCTTCCTTTGTTGAACGAGGGTCCAGCAGTAACAGAGGAGCCGGCATTGTCGCTAGCCTAGCCTATCATGTCTTGTGGAAAAAATAGTAAAATGTCTATTATTATTTTTTTACATTCATCATCATCATTTCAGCCGCAGTCAGTCCACTGCTGGGCATAGGCCTCTCCCAATGATTTCCAAAATGATCGGTTGGCAGCAGTCTGCATCCAGCGTTTACCTGCGACCTTTTTCAGGTCATCTGATCATCTGGTCGATGGATGCTTACCGGTACGTGGTTGCCATTCGAGAACCTTTCTGCCCCATTGGCCATGTTCTCCGCGCTATGTGCCCCGCCCACTGCCACTTTTTTATATTAAGTTACTAAAATAATTAAGATGTTTTTATTTTTAGGTTTCTGTCTAACGGCTTGCTCTAAACGACACGGCGCCATTGAGTATCTTAGAAAATCTCTGGAGCAAGCAATGGCGAAATTTCCCATGGCAACAGTGCGTGAATCCATACATTCATGGTCAGACAGATTAAAGGCCTTTAAAAGCCAAAGGTGGCCACTTTGAACAAAATATTGTTTTTATTTTTTGCTGAGACTAATAAATATGTACATATAAGTTTTAGTAATATTACATTACTTCATAAAAAATGCATTTTTATTTGTAACAGAACTTATGGCCGGACGAGGTATACTTAAACAACATCACGTAACTAACACAAAACAAATCTAACACATTAATGAAAGATTCAACACACACAGTCGCACACTAATGGTTTTTTCACAGAGTTAGAATTTACCTTGTTATTTGTAACACAAGATCATTGAAAGAATCACACTCAACATGAAAAGTTTTGTTTCCATCACATCCGACCAACTTTTTCAAGATCGCTAAATTTGACGTAAAAACAACATTGCTAACTGTCAAATACTGATCATGGTACGAAATTGAATGAACGATTTACTGTGACGTCATCAAAACTGCTAGGAAATGCAAGCTTATAGTAATATTGTTTTTTACGTGTCATGGTACGAATTTCGAGAGTAATATTAAAATAATACTGCTATAAGACATTATGGTAAGCCCCCTGCAGAATACATGCATAGTACGTCAAGGGCGGGAGCTGCCTACAGCCGCTCAGTAGCGGTACAGTGGGGTGTACAAGTCCGTGTCACTGGTTGTACAGTCGGCGTGAAGCCGGCACCGCGTCGCTAATGTCCCTTGGCGGCCTCCTTGGCGGCCATGATGAGCGGCGTCAGCGACGCCAGCGGTCGCGCCAGCTTCAGGAACGGGTGCTGCCGACATTACTCATTGTGAGGACGAGGTCACATACCTATCTTGTAACGACCAACAAAAGACAGTAGCAGACATATCAGAAAACATGAGCCCCTGGAATGCTACCATCGGACTCGGGCTTCACTTCCTTACTAACGTTTGACAGGGACAATGATATCCATAAAATTAGATAATATAGGAACACTACCTATGTTCTGTCTTCTCGTTACATCACGTCATATTATCGGAAACAGGGATAAACGATCAATCAATGTGTGTTAGGCGTAAGGTTGGTTATTTACCGTAGACGTATTCACATCCTTGAATTATTTTGCTGTCGATTTACCCTTAATCTGCACAGCGAGGGGTGGTAATCGTTTCCGTAGGGTGTGAGCGTTCTGTATGTTAGTACTATTTATTATGCTGTGACCATGTTCAACAATGAAGTTAAAGTGGCTGAATTGAAGTCAATAAAATAGGTAACCGGCTAGGATCAGTTAATGGATAATAAGCTCACCTTAAGTAAGTCGAGCGCGGTGGCGCGACAATCCACGTCCACCTCAAGGCACTGATCAAGGAAGTCCTGGAACACGGCGCTCAGCTTGTCCTTGTCCTTGATGTCCGGCTTGCCGTTGGTCGCGATCAGATAGAGCGCGCGCAAAGGATTCTCGTTCAGGTACGGCGGCTCGCCTTCTATCATCTCGATCGCCATGATGCCGAGCGACCACACGTCCACCTGAAACGATGAGTGAGACCAAAAATACAATCAATCAATCATTTTTTCACTGTGGATCATAAATTATGTTGTACGGTACAAGGTGGAAAGAGCAAAAATATAAGATCGATATGTCCTATTACCCACGGAGCATTTACTAAGAGGAGATGGCGTTTGAAATGGCGCAGTGATATAATCATTAGCGCCTCGACAACACAAAAGTGGGCGGAGCTTGTCACTACTCGTTCAAAAGCGTACCGAAAAACAGATCGCGAGCTCCTAAGTGCATCACGATTTTCCACGGCTTTTTTACAAATTTAGCATTGAATAATTAGTTTCTGTTAAATAATAAGTCTAAAAGTTATACCTAATATTTAAAACGTTCATAATTCTCTAAAAGTTATACCTAATATTTAATACGTTCATAATTTATGAAATATCGCAATGTT
The DNA here is from genome assembly GCA_947363495.1 of Euzophera pinguis. Classification (NCBI taxonomy): domain Eukaryota; kingdom Metazoa; phylum Arthropoda; class Insecta; order Lepidoptera; family Pyralidae; genus Euzophera; species Euzophera pinguis. The sequence continues at coordinate 8,132,294 of OX376157.1, read as the reverse complement.
TTTAAGATTGGAACTTCGACGTGTAAGTCACATCTATCGACAAATGCTGAACTTTGGACATCTATTGACAAGTACAAAACTTTGTGAATAATGGCCAGGTCAGGGCTGGCAAAAGTTCATGAACATAGATGTAGTAAATGTACAATATTATTAATATTATTACTGAAAAAAACAACCGAGTTAATCGAAGTCCATTTATTGAATGCGCGGGAAAACGCGTGCCATAGATAATTTAGAGAAAACAATTAGTGAGCACAGGAATAACAAAAGAGGATGTATGTTATCTATGTTAAGTGTAAACAATACACATCATTCCTTCACACTTATTTTTCATTTGGGAACCTGTTATCAAACAAAAGAAACTAATATTAAAAAACAATTTTAAAAATACTTTTTATAATCAACCCTCGGTATTTGACGCCTTGGACGTGTGGGTGAGGGTTCTTGCTGTGTTGAAATATCTGAAGCTAGATGTTCTTGTTCATCGCTTGAGCCGGGCTGCGGCTCAACGATCCCTCGCTCACATGACTCGGACTGACAGCCCCTCCATACTTCTTTTCTAACACCTTCATGTTGATATGGGTTATCAGGGGGTTGACTCTACGGGTACGTTACTTCCCTCGTCCGTAAGTTCATTTTGAACGGCTTTTGGAGGTGACCACAGAGGGTCTATATTTGAAGGTAAAACTGGTGTTGGTGGTGAGCCAAATTCACCAGGTACTTCGATTTCGTCTGTACCAGTATATTTCAACAATTGATCAACATGTCTAATGCAACTAATATCTAAATCTATCACTAATACTTTATACATCTTATTGCCTAACTTTTCCTTAATGATACCTAAACGCCATGTTTCTTTATGTGCACTATACCATCGGATCCATACTTTATCACCAATGTCAAAAAATATTCTTCCGGGTACTGGATCTAATGAAACGCTCGAATTAGTATTGTTAGATGGTAAAATAAGATCGAGCCGAGTTCGTAAAGTTCTACCAAACATTAGCTTAGCAGGAGTCTCTCCTGTGGTACAGTGCACTGAATTCCTATAACTAAACAGATAACCTAATAGTTGTTCGTTAATTTTATTTGGATGCAAATTTTCTATAATTATACACTTTAACATCTTCTTACAAGTTCTAACTGAGTTTTCAGCCTGACCGTTACTGGGCGGATGGTAAATGGGTGATGTCATATATTTGATTCCATTAGCTGTACAAAATGATTTGAATTCACCTGAATTTATTTTGACATCATTGTCCGAGACCAGAATATCCGGTATTCCAAAAGTGGTGAAAACTGCCTTTAGTTTACTGATGAGCGCATTTGTAGACGTACCTTTATCCATATACAGACATTCCAGCCATTTGCTGTGAGAATCAACGAGTACCAAATATACCCTCTGCCCTACGGTCATATAGTCGATGTGGGCGGCGGCGCGCTGCGCAGTGATACACACGTTTCGCACGATCCGATCCAGCGTTCGATGTCACCGTCGATGCCTGGCCACCAAAGCCTACTGCGCGCGTTACTTTTGGTTTTAATTATCCCCAGATGAGTGTCATGTAATTGTTTTAGCATTTTCTCCCTCAAAGCTAACGGAATAACTACCTTATGACCCCTAAATAGGCACCCATTTTCAAATTGTAAATCAGATTTACATTGAAAATAAGGTAAAATTGATTTACAATTTATTTTTCTTGGCCAACCGTGTCGCATATATTTTGTAACCGTCATTATTGTAGTATCCTGTTGGGTTGATTTCATGATTTCCTCGGCGGTAGTCGCCGGTGAAACCGCATCTAGGAACTTAAGTGTACAGTTAGTATCTAATCGTCAGTATCATTTATGGTATTACTAGCGTCTAAGGGAGCTCGTGAAAAAAAATCTGCTACCACATTATTCTCACCTGTACCGTACCTTTATAATCTGAGCGCTGTCGTTAACGGTATACCCGTCTTATTATTAAAGATTGATGTTAACGGTCTGTGGTCTGTTTTAAGTATAAATGGATTTTCACGGCCATATAAATATTGATGAAAATGCTTAACGCCGAATATAATAGCCGAATTTGACTGTAATTTCGTTCGCTGGATGTCAGTGAACGAGACGCAAATGCCAGTGGACGATCTAATCCATCAGCTGTTAGCTGAGACAATACGCAACCAAGGCCAGCCGGGCCTGCGTCAACGGCTAACACGAGCTGTGCTGCTGAGTCGAAATGAGCCAGAACACGTTCCGAAGCTAGTTCGCGACACACGGCCGCCATGCTCCGTCGCTGGCGAGGACCCCACTCCCACGGTGCATTGCTACGTAGCAGTTCGTGAAGAGGACTCAGCAGTGATGACGCATTGGGGATAAAATTTCTATAATAGTTTACTACGCCTAAAAATCGCTTCACCTCGGTAACATTAGTTGGTTCCGCTGCGTTTAAGATAGCCTGAACTTTATCCGAACACGTTTTAAGTCCTGCCATAGTTATTACAAAGCCTAAATATTTAACTTCATCCTTAAAAAAATCACATTTACTCTTTTTAAGACGCAAACCGGCATTATTCAATCTACTCAGAACTTCCTTTAGCCTTTCCATTTGAGTTTTCCTATCAGGACCTGTTATGCAAATATCGTCTACCCATATACTTACTCCATCAATTCCTGAAAGAAGCGTCGTTTAACTCGGTGGTTTTATTTATCAATAATATTTATAAATGTTGTACATTTATATCAGTTTTGTATTGTATTGTATGTTTCTTAATATATTTGTATGTAAGTGAGATTCTTTATCTGTTTCTTCCACGTCCCCGGTCGCGAGACCTTCGTCTAAATGTGTTTTCTAGTTGCTACTTCAGCTTAAGCATCGGAGCCTAGGGTTTCATTGTAAATCATGTCCTAGATTTGGCGACTGCAGTCTGACTTCCCTAACCCTTTTTACAGGGAAACCAGACCAACAAGAACATAACCCGAAGCGTGATAGTGACCCACACTGTGAGACCCTTTGCCAGTATGTCCTCCACTGACCATGTCACGATCGCAATAGGTTTTTTCTTTATTCTACATAACTGTAACGTGATCTTGACATCGTAATCGTAGACGACTCTCCAACTATATCCTGCCCCGGTAATGAAGGCTACAACACGTAAGTTTCTCACTCAAGTGTCCATTACTATTTATTACTAGATAAAATAAAATTAATGACATGACTATTACCTTAGGACCGTACTGCTTTCTCGTAACAACTTCGGGCGCCATCCAGTAAGGCGTTCCTACCATTGTTGTTCTTTTGTTTTGTTCCGGAGATATTTGCGCGCAGAACCCGAAATCGGCTGAAAACAGAGTACCGCCAGTTAACTTTGCAAGAATAACACTATGAAATAAAGGAAAAATATTTATAAGTAGTAAAGTTAACCTATAACAAATAATTCGAAAAATGCAAGTATAATATTTAAAATCATCATCGTAAACAGCAATAAACAATATCACAAGAGAAACGGAGACTTCTAATGCCACCTGGTAATATGCTAGGATTTATGGCCTAAACATTACTTAATTTGACTTTGCCTTTCATTCCAAGCAATATACTGTCAGACTTGATTTCCATTCTCTTTGTATGATGTTGTGATTTGTATGAAGGAGAGGAAATGCAGCGATTGATGCGCATCTCGACAAACGGCCGCAATCCACCCTCGTCCATACACGCATCACATAGGATGCTATTGCAGCAAAGATTTTTAATCAAAACATCACTTACTTAATTTGACTTGACCGTCGAGTCCAAGCAATATGTTGTCCGACTTGATGTCCCTATGTATGACATGGTTCGTGTGTAGGAAATGCAGCGCTTGGAGCACCTCTCGACAAACAGCAGCGATCTGCCCCTCGTCCATACACGTTTCCGTGACAACGTCTGTTAACGAACCGCCCGCTAGGTATTCCATAACCACCCATAATTCCTGAAAAGCAAATGTGATAATAAGCAATGGACGTATACCGAGAACGAGCTTGTATGGGAAAGACACATTGTTAGTATTACTTTATGTGAAATCATCATAAAAACATAGGAATAACTGGACATAAAATGCCTCCAATACAGCCAATCCTAGTAGTCCTGCTTGCTGTCACTTGACATGCTAGTCATTGTCATAGCTTTGAAATGGACTCTACACTTTGGGGAGGAAGAACTTACCAATATACACTGGCCAGAAAGCCCCAAACCTAATTGTTCGAATTTCCGTATATAACCATTTAGGTTTACATGAAAAGAGGCCTAGATTTCTCAGCAGTGAGCAGGGACTGATAAGCTTCTTAATGAGCAGGTCAACATACCTCATTAACGAGGTAGCTGTCGAGATAGTTGACGACATTGTTGTGTTTATTCTCCCGCATGACCAGGATCTCGTTGATGATGAGCTCCTTCTTGGGCTGCTGGCTGAGGTTCATCTGTTTGATGGCCACCTCCATGCCCGTTGACGTTTCTATCGCGGTGTATACTGTACCAGATGCACTGCAATAAAAAAAAAAATGTTAGAAACTTCTTTAAACTTCCGTCCCAATTTGGCTATAAATATTTTGTGACCAAAGAAAACTAGAGTTTCACCATGATCTAGGCTGTGTGGATTAGAAGATGTAAGCCCTTCTTTCCCAGCTGTACCATTGAATAAATCATTGATAGACATAAAAAGCCACATAATATAAAAGATTACACTAGATGACTTCAGAACAGATATCATACCCTTGTCCAATTTTCTCCATTTTGGTGTATTTTCTATTTGGATCACCAACACTAACTATAGTCCTTAATTTTTCTAATATTTCTTCGTCTGTCATTTTCTTTTTTCTTTGCTGCTGTCCTGTCGCTCTTCTGTTAACAAAAGAACTATAAATTAGTAGCGATCTCCAGATACATTTGAGGACAAACATTTAGAAAGCTCCATTAAATTAAGACTTAAAGTGATAACTTTTTTTTATGTGCCCCTCTGTACATTCGTAAAAATAAAATAATAAGATGGGAAGTTGGCAACACTGTCCATATATGGACCCGAAGACTTAGTGCGACATTCATGAAGTGTAATAATAATAATATTAGACTGGACAGTTGGTTGCTCTAAACATCACTGGGGCGATGAAGTGCTGAAGAACTTGCGAAGTCAACAGTCTAGGAGTGGGCAATGGCCAAGATCCAGTTTGGGTTTCTGCGACATCGTTGTAAGTAAGAAATAGAGTCCGTGTAGTGTAAAATAATAAAGGCTTTTTTTATCTTTTTTAAAGTTTTAGAGAATGAAACGCGCACTAACCCGCTGTCGATGTTGGTGGGAGCGCCGTTGGCTGGCTGCGGCGGAGGCGCGTGCGGCGGCGCGTGTGGCGGCGCGACAGGCGGCGCGAGCGGCGGCGCGTGCGGCGGCGGCGACTGCGGCGCGGACGGGTTCTTGTTGCGATCCAGCGGCGGCACGCTGCCCACTTCCGCGCGACTGCATATCTGATTAACAAAACATTAGAACGTTGAGAATCGACATTTGTGTCTTTGGAACTAGAATCAATAGAATATCTTTATCTGTTCAAAAATATAAAAAATCAGCCATTAAAAAGGACAAGATGGCCATGCGCCCGTATGTTAAAATTGAACTCTGACAAATAAATCAGTTTTTAATGGAACTCAAATCTTGCTACAAGGAATTTATGAATAATTTCATCCATCACATATATAAATTTTTTTTTTATGCAACTCACCGAATGTGTAGTGATTGCATGGTGCGGTGAGGGTGCGGGTGACGCGGCTGCTCGCGGCTGTTCTTCTTCGATAGGCTTCGTGTACTGTATTAAACATTGTTATAGGTACATTACATTAAATTAGTTACAAATAACACACTCATTTTTGTATTCTGTTTGCTGTAGAACAATCTTCATGGAATTCCATATAATAGTGGTCACAGCTTTTCGATGTGAAAATTGGGCGTGAATCACACAGCTTCACCAAAAATATTTCTTGCAGGACTTAAATCAAGTCACAATTTCTAGCCACACATTTACTTGTACAGTGCTTCAAGCTACTGTTATAACATCAAAACTAGGCCGTCAAGTATTCCTTAACTCTTACACTGCTGAAAACACTCCTTACGTGTTTTGAGAGGTTATTCCGATTTGGTCCGCCATATAATTTTCCATAATGAGCGAGCGCCTTCGCTTCACTTATTTTGATCATCGCAGTGAATGTGCTAAAATATTCTATAATTAGGGCAAAACAAATAATAATACATACAATACTTTTGGTCCGATCTGGTCTGGAAGGGGGAGGCGGTGGAGGCTCGGGGTGTTCCGTATCTGTCGGCGTTGACGACGACGGGCTACTTGACGATACTCGCGATACTGATGATCCTGGTCACAAAATGGGTAATGAATGTATAACTTTGCTGTATGGTGGGTTATTTATTACCAGTAGGAAATAAGTTTTAAGAGTCAAGCACGCCAGTTTGGTGGCAAAGAAAAGAGGTTGTTCAACAGTAGGTAAATTATAGATTGGTGACTTCCTTCACACATTGTTTAAAACTATATGGAATGTAAGTACTGACATATCACGAAATACAATTAGGTCCCAAAAGAAAAAAAACTTTGTGATAAGTTCACTTTCCATTGACAGTGACTAAAAACCATTAGGACCTTGGCAGGAAGCAAGAGAGTAGTATTTCCTAAAGTAGGATGCCAGAAACCTAAATGCAACTAGGAATATAATTTTGAAATGTGAAGTTTACCAGAGTGTGTGGTATGCATTTGTGCTGACGTCATGTATTTCGAGGGAGGCGGCTGCGTCGCGGAGGCGTCGTACCACTTGAGCACGTCAAGAACAGCTTGTGGGTTGTTCTTTTGCTCTTGCTTGCTGATGTTGGACGCCATGAGCAGTCTCGCCCATGCTTCCGGCATTCCCTGGAAAGAAAATGTGCAAATATTAAACATTAAATATAAAACTTGTTACATCAGAAAGTGGAAGGGTAGCTGAAGAGGTGAGATTTAGCATTGTTATGCCAGTAATACAAATAGTCGTAGACTTTCCCCCGTATTAAAAATATTGTCGTTTTTCGTTTAAAGTATTGTCGTTTAAAAATATCCTCGTTTTTCCTCAATAAATATCGAATAGGGGAGAAAGGGACAAAACATGTTTAGCTAACATGTGGTTAACAAATTATTTTAATACAAGGGTAAAAGTAAGCAATAGCCACCCATCTACATCTTCATATTCTAGAAATTAAAAGAATAAACAATGAATTTTTAATTACCAATGTACACAGCAAAATAATAAAATGGGTCACCAAACTATTTAACTTTTTCTTTATATTTTCCTGAGAAACCTGTTCATTGCCACAGGCTTATGGTTTTAATTTTTGAGTAATTGAAAACTTACAGTGTATTGTTCAGAATTCCTTCAGAATAGAAAATTAGAAAGTGGATCACAGAGAGTAAAAGGATGCCAAGCAAGAACTGAACTAATATTCCAAACATGCATGATGCAAATACAGAATATGAAAGCATTTCTTTAGTTACTATTTTTAATTTTTAAAACAGTGCTGTAAGTCCTTCATAGCGAGTTGATATTTAAAAATATAGGTATATTTTTTCACAATACAAATGGAAGTTTTATTAGAATTTTTGGCTTTTTTTTAAATATTGAAGTATTAAATTTTAGCAACTTTTGGCAGCCATCTGTGTCCTTCTTCTCCTGTTCTGAATGAAAGCTTCTCCTTTTTTCTTCTTTTTCAAAGAACATATTTTGATGAAGTCTCAATATTACAATATAAATTTTAAAAAATATATTTTATGATTTTAAGTTTTCAACTAATATTTTGTAGGCATTTATAAAAAAAATTATTAACTATGAAATTGAGATTAGTGTTTGAATTAAAAGGCAAAATAACATATAACACTGATGCATACAGCAACAAAATGTAAGTGCATTAACTTACATTTTGTTCTAAAAAACTATGAATGTGCATTTATGATGCTGGCTGTACTTGCTTCATGGTGCACATTTTATATGAGATGCAAGATATCCTAATAAGGTAAAAAAGGTTGAAATTATATTCGGACTCTAATTAGCATGCCACACTGATTACATTAAACTTCAAAGATAATTTTAAAAGAAACATGACAAAATAATAATAAATAAACTCTCAAAAAAAAACATTGATCTGAGCTTATAAAAAAAGAGTATATTTTTTCAATAAACAATACAAGCTATTACTTACTGTCATAGGCAGCTTGAAACAAAAGCGGTAATACATGGAACTAAATTACTTCAAATTTGCTCTATACATTACTGATTGGCATTGTTTGGACTTGCAACTTTTTCAATGGACCACTACAGCTTAAGGTACACATTGATTAATTTTGAAATGGATCATTATAATTGGTACAGAAATATCTACTTCCTCAACATTTCATGGTTATATCTCCTTGTTGTTATTGTACAGAAAGGAGTAATATTTCCTACACACTATGAACACTCTAATTCTGAGGCATGCGGATTGGCACAAGTCAATAAGTGGTAGTTGACAGGGACGAAAATATTAGCTACCAGGTCAGTAATGATAAACCAATGTAATTCACATGTATAATCAATTATGTATTGAATGAAAAAAATCATTAAAATAATAAAAACAACTTGGAACTTAATGCCACTTTGATATAAAGCAAAGCATTAAAGCTTTAGGCCCTGTGTTGAAGCAGAAAGCTTATCACGGACACACACAGTTTCAAATATTTGTGAAATAATTGGAGCACAATACATTTTATTATATAAAATATGTAACTATAATTAATAAATATGTAATGTATGATAATATATTAGGCTATTCATAACAGTTTTACTACAGGTAACAATTTGAACAATTTCAAAACAAACAGATTTAAATATTGTTTATATTTATTCTAAAATATTAATATTATGTTCACACTAATATCCATGTAAATATGTCTGACAAAAATAAATGAATTATTAATCTATTTAAAATACATTTTGTTAAAAAATTTCTTCTTGATACTAATAACTATCATAACTAACAACTTTTACAACAAATACTGGGCCTACCAAATATGAAATATTTATTTTTCTTATTTCATTTCAAAATTATCATAGAAGCTGCTGATGAATTGTTGAAATATTTATAACTGATTATTTGTTGTATTGTTGCAATAACAAGTGCAGGACTCAACATTCCATAAATTCAATAGGCATTGTTTTCCATTGTGCCGGTAGTGCTTGCTATAAATTTTAATTAGTAGATATATTAATGTGAATTTAATTGAAGATGAAAAAGTAACATAGTACATTGTTGATATGCATAATAAAACAGTTGTGTGTCATGGGTTTTCCCCAAAGGTGCATGAAAACCTAACTTGCCACCAATAGGAAATGGATCAAACTATTAAAATATATCCATAAACTTGTACTTACTGTGAATTCACCAGTGACTGCATCAAAGCCGACATGCACAGTGTGTTCAAAATTTGTTGGATAACTAATATTAGGCTTGTTGTCATTGTGTGCTGTGCTCTTAGAGCCTTTAATTTTAGCTTTAAGTGTTTTCTTTTTTCTGTCTCCTCCATCATCAGGTTCTGTAACAAATGTTTGAGAATTAATGACACTAGAAATTAAGAAAACTGTATGGGTGCCTCAATTTATAATTTATGTTCAATATTGTTTGGAGATTAATAAAATACAAATACTACTATGAATCAAAATTATAAACAATTCAGTTACCTTTAGGCAGTGGTCTCATATCAACAGAAGCTACCGAATCCCCCCGATCAGTGTTTCGATTGCTGGTAAGTCGCACCGGTGGTGCTGGTGGCTTATCCTCGTCACTCGACATTCTTGTATATTATGCCAAATCTAGTGGAACACAATTTTTCTTAAAAGATGCACAGTATAACACAACAGGTCAATGAAAACACTATAAAATGCTAGGAAAGTAGATACCTAGATTATGCCTGCCGATATTCGTATTCATGTCAAAGCAAATAAAATTTGTTGACTACTCTAATGGAATAGAACCTACTCATGTTTAAAGTTAGGTCTAGGTAAAACTATAAACCAGCTGTATTCAAGAAGTGATCTCAAGGGAGCACTTAATAATAACTCATGAGTTTTACTGTACAATATGCTCTCTATGTATTCTCAAAGATTAAAAAGTAAACCACAATATTACTCATGGACGCGCCCCGCAGATTTGCACAAGCGACAAAATTAAAAATAAGATATTTAAAAAATCTAATACCTGGCACGTAGTTAAAACAGAACCAACAAATAAATAAGAATAGTAGTCTTTATCACATTTCACACTACACTATTATCATTCTAGATTTTGGAAGTGAATTCACTCATTCGCACATGAAAATAGCAGCAAATTCTATAGCGGCCATTTTATACCAGAGAGTAAATTTAATTCATGGACTTGAGTATGGGTGTTAATACATTAATCAGGACTAGCTCAATGACCTAAAACCCGAGGAGAAAAAGATAGCTATAGTGGAGGGTTATATTTCTTTTTAATAGGATAACCATGATAATGTTTACATTGGGACCAAATATTTTAAACTTCGTAAATACTACACATAAGTAGCTACCTAAATAGCTTAGCGGGACGTGATTGTTGGTGATGATTACGCAAATTAAGCAACAGCAGGTGCGACCAAACTTACAGTGGACAACACTTAGCGTATTACCTTCGGCCGTTAGTCCTGTTGCCTACTTGTCTAGTGGACCCAAGACCACTAGTAAAGTTTCCTTGTCTTCCCCGAGGGAGCCAAAAGGGGAGACATGTCTACGAAACGTTATTTTCGACTAGAGAACTTCCTTAAAGTCTGCACAGAACTATTTGGGAGGAGGTACCTCACTCGCAACATTAAATTGCATCTGATTAAAAATCTGCATAAAGTATGTACCACCTTTCCACTTTTTTCCAGACAATCGTGGTCACCCTATTTTGCACAAGTATCAACGTGATAAAGCTTGTATTTGCTAGAAAGAGACAGGATCCTACATTATTTCTATCTCGTTTGGCTCGGCCTTGCATCCATGCAAATTTTACAGACATATAAGACGTACACCGACGGAACATAAGTTAATAGTTATACTTATGTAGCAAGTAATTGTTGTTATTCTTTTCTCACGTATTCGGATCTATATGGCGATATCTCTTTTTTACACCTGTAGCAACATTCACTCACACATAGATAATAAGCTACGCGTGGCAATTTTTGGCCGTGACGCCATTTTGTAATCTACGGTGTTGGATCGGTGAACACTAAAAATAATAGAGTAGAATACTGTTTATATGATCTCAGATCATGCACTCCACACAACATTCATATATTCCTTGAAATCATGGGGAGAATTATAGTAAACATCTTACCCTAGACTAGATACAGCCCAGGCTGCATAGTTTTGCATGTGTGTGTTTTTGCTACGCTAAGTAATAGCATACCTTCCGCCTGTTTACGTCTTAAATGTCTGTGGCAAATTTGCAAGAAGTACTCACACCCGTATTCTTAAACATAACCTTATGGACGTCCTTCACTCACACCCGTATTCTTAAACCTTCACTCAAACTCGACTCAACCTTACTCCACCTCATTAGTATGATTAGTCGTTACAAGCTTCCTTGACTTGAAATGATTTCTCATTGGAGGTGAGTATCGAACTTTCAAATGTAAAAAGTCAAGTCAATGTCAAGGTTGGTCGAGAGGTACCTTGAGGCGTCCTTGAAATGAAATAAAGTGGGTAAAAACGGGTTTTTGTCACTTTTGGCCTAGGTAATTACTTTATTTTATTTTTTACTCTATTCTTTTGTAATTTTTGTGTTTAAAATTGTTATTATAACCACATTGGAGTTTGCTCAAGCAACCAACCAAGAATGTCGTTTTCAAGGAAAGTTCGAGGACTTCCTTAAAGGCGACCTCGAATGAGTTTGAGTGAAGGACGTCCTTAAGGTTATGTTTATGAATACGGAATCAAACTTTTAATTGTTGACCAAACTCGACTCAACCTTACTCCAACTATGATTAGTCGTCACTAGCTTCCTTGACTTAAGGAAATTCCTCTTTGGAGGTATCGAACTGTCAAATATAAGGTTGATCGAAAGGTACCTTGAGGTGGCCTCGAAAGTGGTTATAAATTAGTTTTTTGCCACTTTTTGCCTAATTAACTACTTAATTTGTTTATTTCGTACTCTATTTTTTTTTCAATTTTGGTGCTTCGGATTGTTATTATAACCTGTGTCTTTCCTCATTGGAGTTTGCTCAAGCAACCAATTAAGAATGTCATTTTTAAGGAAAGTTCGAGGACTACCTTAAGACGCCTCCAATAAGTTTGAGTGAAGGACGTCCTTAATTACTAACTTGACTTTAGACTTTAATAAACGACATTATTGTATAATTTTTACTTGTTACTGGCTAAATACGAAAGTAAAAGCCATATTTATATTTAAAAAAAGTCAAGCAAGTGTCATAGTCATAGTACTAGTACCTATCTCTTTCTAGTTTATGAAGTGTTTTTCGAACACTGTTTTTGTTGATGGGTGGATTTTGCAATTTGCAATATATTTTTGTAGTTTTGTGATAGATTAGATTATTAAAACATTATTCTGCACCACCTATAGCTTGAGAATTATAATCTGTATAAGATTACAGCTTATTGTAAATAATATACCATACAAAATGTACTAATCTTACAAAATGGATCGACAAGGGGATGCAATGGTATGCATATTAAAATTTATTACAACTTGCACAATTACTTGCAAATTGATGTATCTACAGAAAGATGCTTAAATAATGTAACTTAAATAAACGTCATCTGATGTACCTATATGTCGTGGGCAAATCGTAGAATTGATCATTTCCATGTTCCAATGGTCGCATTTCATGATATGGCCAAAACAGAATCGACCCTATTGTTAAAATGTCAGCGTTATTTCAATAATAATTCATATTTTTAATGCTCAAAACTCTTAAACTCTGAAAGTTTTAAGTATAGTACATATTACTAAGCGCTTTACGATAATCAATTTACCCTATAATTTATTTTCGCAATAATATTCTTAGATTTCTAACAGCTGATAGCCCGCCACCATGATAATGATCAAAAAGTAGCAACATAAGCGCCTCTGCAGGTTAAAAATGTAACAATTTCATGATAAAATCACTTGGTTTTGGCCAGATCATGATGTAGTTGTGCATCAGTTGATAATATAGTGAAATGTTTAAAGCTCAAGGTCACATTTCATGATGTGGTCAACCATCGACCATATATAATATACACAGTGACATCATCATACCATTCATACCTACCTATCTGGTTGCAACCATTGTTGTTAGGACATTGCAATTTTTTTTAATTAATTATATTAATTCAAGCGAATTACCTGACTGTCTTATAATAATGATGATTCTGTGCTTCAGAAGGCATGTAAAGCGATTTGGTGGTAATATAGGAACCACAGAGGCCAAAAGGCAGTTCCGAAAAACTTTGATATCAGAGTGTGCAAGGTCGATAGACCATGTATATATACACTCAATATGAATGAATAAATGTTAAGTATTGGAAAAATGAACATTATTATTTCACTACTCTCCATGATGTTTGATTTATTGGTTAATGACAAACTTATAAAATCATGAATATTTTTTGATTGACAAGCAATTCAATTGTTAGGCTCACAAGTATTATTTTTGTTTTTAGAATTTGGACAGCAGCAAGAAGAGTCCTTTTGATGATCTGACTAAAGAGGAATTAGTTCAGAAATATAAAGGATTGCTTACAATAGCTCAAAAGGCCAAACAGGCTAGATCTGGTAATACTTACAATATATTTTCATATTTTGTCATCTATAACTAACATTATTTGGTTTGTTTTTCAATTTAACAAAGCAAATTAAAACATCCTTAAAGTAGTTCAGTGCCATATTGGCATGCAATTTATGCTGCTTTGATGCCGACCGGCAGCGCTGGGACTCTGCATGACATGCCACTATTAAAAGTCCTATTTGGTGGAGAGTAAAAACAGAGATGTATGGGTGCATTAGTAATGCAAAATGAACTTTAAAATAATTTAGGGTATGGTGTCCAGAATACTGGATTATATAAAAAGAGTTATTTTTGAGGTACAGAACCCTAAAAATTTGTAAAAAAACTACTTGGTTAGTGATTCATTAGATTGACTATACTACACATAATAATTTTATTCTTAATTAATTTATTAATCGCATTAATATTACATAATAATTACATGAGATGTCAAATTGTATTATATATGTGTATATGTAGTACATATACACATATATATATATATATAATGATCTGATGAATACATATTATGTATGCTGTGGGTGTTGCGAATTATCAATTTTTCTATATCAATCAAAACATTTATCACAAGTGTTACAATATGTTTATGTGAAGCCAAATGGCTGCTTTAGAAAGTTAAACACTACTTGTACACAATGATTAACACCTAATTTTGCTATTTCAACAGATTTATTGAATGAGAATGACAATTATAAGGCACAGTTTGATAAGTATGAAAAAGAAAAAAAATCATACTTGGAAAATATTCAGACGTTACAAGAATTGGTTAATTCCTTAACTGAACAAAAACTTAACTACATAACGGAAGTGGACTCAGCCCACAATAAAATAAAATTGTTAAATAACAAATGCATAAGTTTTGAAGAAGAAGTAAATAAATATAAAGCAGACATCATAATAAAAGATAAAAATTATAGTGATACAGCTAAAAAGCTCTCAGATCTTGATAGTGAAATAATTTCTTTGAAAAGACAAAATAAACGCCTACTAGAAGAGAATGAGCAACTTATAAATCAATTAACTGACCTTGAGGCACAAACAAATGAATTCAATAATATTGGCCTGCAACAAAGGGAGCAACTCAGAATGTTAGAAGAAAAAGTGCAGTCAGGTTTGTTAAGACTTACTTTTTATTTGCTGTTTTCTAAAAGGGAATATGTGATTGTATAATTATACACATCACTGTGTAGTTGTCCACACAACTAGGAAATCCCAAGGATGAGTTTTATTTATGTTTTTTTGTTCAATTTAATAAGTTTTTATGACAAGACTTTGTTTAAACTATGATTGTTTTTTTTTCAGATAATGAGTATGAAATTGAGATTGAAAAACTAAATAACAAAATTGAAGAATTACAGAAACAGCTCACTTCAAATGAAGGGCAAGAAACTCAGGTATTAGATTATGACAAGAAAATAAAGGAAATAACAGAAATGTTTGAATCGGAAAAAAACAAAAAGGAAAAAGCTAACATAAAATTAAGAAGCTACAAAGATAAAATTCTAAAATGTGCTGCATGCATTAATCAACTTAAAAATTCAAGATTCATTTTAGCTAAAACAGTGAAGGAATATTCAGAGAGTATACCAAAATGGCAAAACGATATTATTAAGGCTTCAAAAGTTTTAGACGATCAGATTCATCAATTAAATAATGAAAATGTAAATCTTAAAGAACGACTTAATAATTTAGAAAAAATGTTAGCCAATGAAAATTCTGTAACTGAAGATGAAAAAATTCAGTTTACCAAGCAGGAAAAGGAAGTATTAAAATCTCAATTATCTGAATTGCAACAGCAATTGAATGATTCACTGGAAAGTAATTATGTTCTCAAAGAAGATATGAAAAAAATAAAAGATGATTGCGAACGGGAAATTAAAATATTGAGTAATCAAATAATTGAAATTCGCGATAATTCAAACGTAATTTCTCAGAAAAATATGGACCTTAATTCCATGGTGGAAAAACTTAAATTTGAAAATAAAAAGTTACTTAACTCTATGGAAAGTCAACTAAAAGATAGTGAAGTAGTTAAAAATATGGCATTGCAAATTAAGGCACTAGAAAGTGAAAAATCAATGTTAGTCAAAGAGAAAATGAATGCCAGAGATTGTGTGGTAGAGCTAGAAAATCAAACCAAATTACTTACTAACCAATTAGAACAGGCTAGATCAGAATTACAATCAATGAAATCTGAAACAGAGTTGCTTTTACAGCAAAAAATAGCACTTGAGACAAATTATAAAATTGAAAAAAATGACGAAGTTGATCATTTGAAATCACAAATAAAATTATTACATGAACAACATGATTTGTTAAAGCAAGAACATGACAATTTAAAAGATATGAATGGTCTTCTGAAAGAAGAAGTAGAAACTTTAAAGCTTTCTTTGGAACAACCAAAAGATGACACAGACAATTCCGATCTGAATATTTCACTCCAAGCAGATATAGTAAAATTGGAAACAAAATTGTCTGCATATAAACAAGAAAATGCTTCACTTTTAACTGAAATAAAAGAATCTCGGGCTAAAATCAAAGATTTCGATAATTTTGCAGCTGAATTTGAGGATACTAAATCCAAGTTAATGGGATACAAAACTGAGAATGCAGAGTTACTTAATGAGATGAAAGAAATAAACCAAGTATTAAAAGAGCGAGGTGAAAATATATCAAAACTACAAAAGGCAATTGCTGAATTGGAGAGATTAGTGGAAACTTTGGAAAAAGACAGAGATGATATAACTAAAGAAAAAGATGAATTAAATAAAAAGGTTGAAAATTTGGAGAAAGATCTGCAAAATGTAGAGTCAAAAACTGGCGCAAATAGTGAAGTTAATGAGGAACTTATAACTGAAAGAGACAATGCCTTGAAGTTACTATCTGAAAAAGAAGCTATAATAAATGCTTTAAAAGACGAAATAGATAAATTTAAGCAGCCGCAAATGTCATCAGGTAGCTATGTGCTTTCTTACATACGAACTTGCTTATTTTTATCCTTTACAGGGTAGACAGACAGATGACCTTGGCTGTATTAAAACACAGAATCTAATTGATTCAGATAAATTTACAGAAAAGTTTACTTTATTAATTAAAAATTTTACATTTTAGATAATATTCGAAATAACTGACTAATGAATTATTATTTCAGATTTACCACATGAAGACATGTCAACATCCACTATATCTAGAGCTGAGGAACAGTGTAGAATGAAAGATTTGGATGAAACATTTGAAGAAAAGTAAAAATATTTTTTATAAAATATTCCATTTTATTAAAATTTTTATTATTTGCTTTATACTCAATGTTAATCTTCCAGGTACACAAAATTAAGAATTTTTGCTTTGAAACTAAAGAAAAAGCTCAATGAAACAACAACACAATTACAAAACGTAGAACAAGATAAAGCCAAATTGGAGAAATTAGTTCAAGAAAATGGTTCCAAACAATTACAAATCAGTAGCAGTGATGTTGTGGATAGAGTCAAGAAAGAAGAAACATTAATATCTACACAGGCAATGGGTGAACTTCAGGCCAAAGTTTCAAGTTTGACTGAAGCTGCAGAAAAAAAAGTTGTTGAGTTGGAGAACATTAGAGGTATACATTTAATTAGAGGTTAACCCCTATATTTTTGTCAATATACAGTATCACTTAATGGAATTTGCTGGTTTTAATTTTGCAGCCGAATTAGAATCAAAGTCTAAACAACTTGCCGCTGAAGTTGAGGCTCATAAAATTACAAAAGATCAATTAGAGAAAGCACGTCGAGATGCCAAGAAGAAAAATGTACTGAGTTTAGAAATGGAAGACTATGAGAGGTCTATGAAGGAACTTACCACCAAAATGGAGGAAAAGAAAAAGAAGATGGTACAAGTGAGTGTTTAAAGCAAACATTTTAATTTTTAAGTTTTATTTACTTAGAATGTAAAAACTTATAACTTTTCTAGATGGAATCTACGATTGACACCCAAGAAGGAACAATAACAGCCATGAAGACTCAAATAAAGTTATTAGAAGAACAAATAAAAACAGAAGAAACTCAAAACAGGCTTATCAGAGAAGAGTTGCAGCATGTTATAGAAGAAGGAAAAGAGAAAGATAACATTATCCAGACTAAAAACGGGATTATATCTAAACTGGAACAGGATCTTGAGGATGAGAAGCGGAAGAACGAAGAGTCGGATTTGGAAATGACTACTGTAATCAGTGAAAAGGAGAAGATAATAATGGCATTAGGAGAGGACAAGGCGGAGTTGAACAACAAAGTGAAGAGACTAGAGTTCAAGTGTTCTGAGCTTCATGAGAAATTAAGGAATACAAATATCGAATTGAATGATTTGAAGGCTGAATACACCAGTTACAAGGTAAGACTATTGAGGAGCTCCGTAGCGAATGCGCATGTCAAGCGACGGCGAGACGCAACCACAATTGAATTGGTCGTCATTTAGTGGCATTTTCTATCTCGACCTCCTTCGTGCTTCGGAAGGCACGTTAAGCCATTATTCCCAATTGTTATCGATAGATAGCAGTCGTAAGGCTGTGTCAGATACCTATAGGCAGCCTGAGAAATTCTGACAGTGTTGGCCACTAACACACCTCGGGTCATGTTCCTGTTGGTCTGTTTTCCCTGTAAAAAAGTGTTACGAAGACCAGACGGCAGTCGCTTCATTGTAATAACCAGTGCTTCCAAATCTAGGACCATGACTTACAGCGTACTCTAGGCGCCAAAGCGTAAGCTTGTAACGATGCGTTTGCATCATTCCTCATTTCTCCATACTTTTTCATATCATATCCATCCTTCATCACATTTTCATTTTAAAATCATTTAATTTTTCGAATCATATTTTTTTCATCACATTCCATATTCCTCTCGAAGGAGCAAAGAGCTCCACTTCTATTTTATGAATTTTTTATTTTAAATAAGCACCTAACTTAGTTATAATCATTGGTTAATGTGTGGAAATCGGTATTAAAATAAAAATAGTTCTGTGAAGTCTCGGATATTTGCATTTTTACTGAAGATACCAGGCAGGGCCCCAATATATTAGTCTCATGTCGAGCGAGATAGCCGAGCAGGGAAGCCCGCCACACGACAACGCAACTAGGAATATACGCTAGGATAAAGATAAGACTATCCTATGGAATGGAGTAATTAATTGCTGCGACTAAGTTGTCAACAATGTTATATGAACTAAAAATTGGTAAACTAAATATGCAGATGTAGAAAGTAGTAGTAGCAGTATAAATTTTCAAATTCCGTAAAACAACTCCAATTACTGATCAATTTTAGTCTATTATTAAAATCTACCCTTACTATGTATAGTTAGGTAAATTCGTGCTTTGCTAAGCACTGCTAATATCATGGCAGACCTAGAAAGCCTATGGTTTTTGTTATTTGTTGTATGTTTTATGGTTGAAATAATATCGTTTTTGTAGGTGCGCGCTCAAGCAGTACTGCGGCAGAATCAGACAGTAGACCACAGCCACGAGGAGCAACTAAAGGAGGAAGCCGCAGCACTAAAGGCGCAGATAGACACGCTTACTGTGAAACTGGCGGCAATGACGTACGCACCTTTTTATGTGTCTGTATTCTAGTCAATTAAGCGTAAAAAGTAGGGTTGAAGTGCAGTATACCTTTTATGAGTATTGACTTTTATACACATTGGTTCTAAGTTATTGAAACTAGGATTAAAATTGAATACAATCCATACTAATATTATAAATACGAAAGTCTGTCTGTCTGTTGCGCTTTCACGGCCAAACCGCGGAACGGACTTTGATGAAATTTGGTATGAATATAGTTGAAGACCCGGGGTCAAACATAGGCTACTTTTGACGCAGACGGAGCTGCGGGAAACAGCTAGTTGTATATATGTTTATACTACACTTGCTCGGAAAGTACAGTCATACTTACTCAAGGACGGGGTAGAAAGTACGCAATTCCTCCCGCGAAATAATGCGGGCGGAAAAGTTGTATGGAAATCCATTACTGACCTGCTACCATGACTACCTATTTGTTTTTTTATGTCACTTTTGACATTGAGAGATAAATCCATACTTCCATACTAATAATAAAAATGTAAAAGTCTGTCTGTCTGTTACGCTTTCACGGCCAAACCGCTGAACGGATTTTGATAAAATTTGGTATGAATATAGTTGAATACCCGGGGTTAAACATAGGCTACTTTTTGACGCAGGCGGAGCTGCGGGAAACAGCTAGTTTTTAATATTTAGCGATTATAGCATTTATTGACATACACTTTCTTCATACATTAAATACTAGTGACCAGTTCCACTAACAAACATTTTCAAATATGGATTCCACTTAAACATGTCTTATTTTCCTAGTATGTATAGTATAAAGCACTATGTATCACTCGGTAGAAAATTCGAACTCGGGCATGTAAAGGCCCCTCGTTAGTAATTGGTTACTTTCTTCCCTCTGTGAACAATGTACTACAATGCTCGTGACTGTACAGGTGTAAATTTACTTGCTAGTCAGTACATGATGACGAATCAAATATCGAATGACCAAACGAACGAGGACTTGTTGATTTTCTTCGTGTTCTCGATTTTTCTATTGTGCCCCACACTACTCTAGCATAGCTAGACTTATCGCGTAGTTTAGTCGTCCTCGTTTTAGGCCGCTTTTGATTGTCTTGGCGATATTTTTCCTTTTTATAGTATTGAAGGTCTGCTAGAATGCGGCCCTAAAAATACATTAGGCATATCTTGTATCTGGAAAACTATCTCAAGAAGAGTGTAATATATACTTTATGGTAAATTGTTTCGAATTTTTATGCATACAGCCATGTATTTTTGATGTCGTTTGTACTCAATAAACCATCCACCTATTCCTTAATCTTCCGTGTTTCATTCCATAGGCGCAGTCGGTAGGACACGAACCTAACCTATTAGTGTTTCTTTACAGTGAGCAATGTTCAGAGCGTACAGCCGAGGCGGAAAGTGCTCGACGTCGCGTCGCCGAAGCCACCTCCGAGGCCAGTCGTGCTCAACATCGCACGGTGCGTCTGCAGGCCGACCTCACGCGATTGGGGCAGCAGTTAGAAGAGGAACGCACACAGAGTAAACTGCAGGTATGGATATGATTTTTGGGTGTGTTTTGTTTTTGGTCAAGCCCCTTCGGTTATAACTATATGTACCGTAGAAGGATATATTTAACAGTCCCACCTGGGGGTTACCAATACCTCTAAATTTCATCCAAATGCGAGTAAGCGGATGGCGCAATATTGGTTGTAAAGCGACTTCTCGCTTACTCATTCTATGCACTATAACATTGATTACAATGGGAATGGGCTGAGAGAACATCGGTTCTATACAGTATAAGTATAGGGATTTTGGTTCTAACCTGTTGAAACTAGAGACAAAAGGGATTCTTGATTCGAACACTTTTAACTTCCTCCGGGAAATGGCTAACGGGAGGGTCCTTCTGCATGGGTGTATAGCTAATATTTTTTTCCAAAAACCAAGCCTGTATACGAAAGCCTGAAAACAGGCTATTTAACTAGATTTTTTGTAAAATTGTAGTGCGTTCAAATCTTTCAGTTTCAAACACTTCACCCTAATTGTATTATGTATAGACACAGCATATAAAGATAGATAAAATCGTTTATTTATTTTGACTCAAACAAAACATTAATGAAATGCAACAAACTATTAATAATACTATGGTATGGTCACATCACAGTGCCTAATGAAGAAAATGACGTATGAAATTTTCAGATAGCGACCCTAACACAATGTTATAAGACTCAAATCAGCGAATTGGAGGGTCGACTCAAAACCGAAACGGAATCCCTGAGAAAGCAACTAGCCGCCGCACAGGAGAGCATCCAAGCCAAACAGGATGACAACTCGAATCAGTACATGGTGCCTGTTATACCTAAGGAGGAGAGCGATGGCGAAATGGACATCAATGTGTCTATGATACCCAGGGAGGAGGGAGAGGTAAAATGATAAATTATATTTTTGTTGTTTTTTTCACCGACTTCAAAAGAGAAGAGGTTCTACGTTCGACTGTTTATATTTTTATTTCTGTTTATGTTCATTTGTTACTGTAAAAGAACGATCTACCGCAAATCTTAGGTTTTACCAATAAATCTTTAACGAGATTTAAGAGATAAGTATTAGTAAAAACTATTGAAACATAAAGGTTTTGTTCAATCATAACGTGTAAAACCTGACACAAAGAAAAATAAAGTTTGTTATTGAAAAATTCTGGTCAGAGGATGACGTAAAATTTTATATTATCTTATTTTTTCAGTTTTATTGTAGTGATTGTAAATAACAATAAACATCGTTATTTCCTGTGTTGTACATGAAATGTTTTTTCCTACAACCATCGTTCCATTAATAAAATTGGTCCCATTGCCTAAGGAAAATAGTTAGTTCCACTATCTGATAATAGATGGCGTTTCAAGAAGCAGATATTTAAGTTAAGTACTGATCTCGCTAATTTTTAATATACATACAGGGTTCGGAAGCCGCTCCATCGCCACCTCCATCTAAATCGTATATGACGAGCGCTGGCAGCGGTCGCTCGCCTGTGCCGCTGGAGAGGCTGTTGGAGGAAGGAGTGCCCGAAGACGACGCCTTGGACACCGCGTCATTGGCACTAACCCCCGACCAAGAGATCGCTGAGCTTAAACGTAGACTTACTGCGCAACAACAGAGGTAGGTCAACCACAGAATTATTAATGCTGAGCACCTCTTTGTACAAATCATCATTAGTCACATTAAAGTATTACAAGCTAGCTACTACAGTCCAAGTCTGCGTATTGTTTATTTTCACTCGCAGGATCTTCTTTTTAATGAGTGGGTCGCTCGCAGTTTGTCCGCCTAGGAGATAAATCTCTTACTGGTGTGATCTTACTGCGGGTATGCCTCAGGGTGGTATTCTTTCTCCTCTTCTATTTGCTGACATTATAAAACTGTTACTCAAGCTCTTTCATCTTTATGCAGACGATTTGCAATTTACATGCATTGGGCGAAATCTTTCGGCTTACTGGTAATTCCAACTAAGTCACAGTCACAGGCCATCATTATTGGCAGTAGCTACTGACGAAATTCTTTGGATTTAAATACTGTTCCACTATTATTGCTTAACGGCACTGTGATTGCTTTCACTAGTCAGTCTACTAAAAACTTGGGTGTCATAATAGATTTCACCTTAAGTTGGATGGCGCATGTATCCGGAGTGAGCCGTAAGGTTCAGTTCACTATTCACAATTTAAAACGTCTCCAGAGTTTTTTGCCCGTGGATACAAAGATAACTTTATGTCAGTCACTTATACTTCCACTCCAGCAGGTCTAAAATGGCCACTTCGAGCAATTCATCAAAACGAATCATTTCATGAATTGCGAAGCTTAGCAATTTTGCAAATTTTGACATTGACGTTTCAACTCTAATTCAATTCATTTCGTGATTCATTTCCTGAATCACTTCTCGTGTAAGTATTGCTATAGTAATAAAATAAAAATAGATTTCATTATTTTAATATATTTATTGATATTTAGAACTCTACAGTTAATTTATGATAGTAAATCAACATTATTGGTTACAAAATCTTTTTTAACTAAAAAAAATCGTAAAAGTACGCACGCTATGCAAAAATAAAGATTATTTTTACGCCTGGCAATAAGGTAAAGCAATTCACGAAAAGTAAGCCATTTTGCGACTTTCCGTCAAACAGCAGAATTGCCATGAAATGATTCATTTCATGAACTGCCAAAATGTGACTATTTTAAGATTTACAATGATTCATAATGTGATCATATTGTAATTCGTGCAAAGTGGCCATTTTAGAGCCACTGGACTATGCTGATGCGTGTTACTTGGACGCTACAGAGGAACTATTAAATAAGCTCGATCGTCAGCAAAATGTGTGTATCCCCTTTATCTATGGACTGAAAAAATAAGACCCAAGTTTCCGACTTCCGCAGACAACTCAAATGGCTCCCCATTCACATTTCACAGAAACACAAGAATCCTTTGTCTCCTCTATCATCCTTTACAATCCAACCAATCTTTCTTATCTTAAAGAGCGCTCCTCATTCTCCCGTCCTACTGATAAACCTTGCCGTTTTCACCGTCGCACCCTTTAAATCCCTGTCCATCGTTCCGACTCTTATTCATATTGCTTTTCAGTCCATGCGGTTAGGTTATGGAATTCATTGCCGGCCGACATTACGAGACTCAAAGACTACCTCAATTTTCAAAAAAAACTTTTAAGGATTATTATTTGTCCTTAGCATCTTAAGTGTATATTTATTTATTATTATTAGTATTTATTTATTTGTGTGTTATACATATGTATGTAATATATTTAAGTTATATATATTTAAGTTTAAGTAAGTGTACACGCCTGTTACCCTTTGCTGTCGTTTCCTGTCTATTTTTGTTGCTCCAGTGGATCCTCAATGCATTCATGGTCGCAGGTAGACTATATTTGAATGCTGTAAAGTGTTTGAAACATAGGTGTAAAATATAAGTAATAAACGCGATAAAAACAGTATTAAGATTTATTTTAATGTGTAACAATCGCGAAAACATAAGACATCATAATGTTTTTGTTCTTCTATAAGTTTCAGACGAGAGCAAAGTTTTGTTACTGTACTTTTTGCAATATTAAATCACTCAATTCCCTCAGTACTCTAAATTTAAATTACTTGCTACGATCGTGATACAATAATAATATGATGCATCACGAGTTCGTAATTTAAAATCAACACTCACTATGCTGTACATTAGTACGCTGGATGCAGGCAGCTTCCAATCTGGAAATCATCGGGAGAGGCCTACGCCTAGCAGTGGACTGACTGCGGCTGAAATGATGATGATGACTCCCTATGCTTGTATAATAAATAACTTCTAATTCCCAAACTTATGTTTATCTTTTCGTTTTTGTGCTCAGAGTAAAACACGTGACGGTGTTGCTTTCGGAGTCCGAGCGAGAAGGCGCGCGACTGTCTCAACTGAGCGAACTGCTGAAAACAGAGCTACGGCGAGTGAGAGCCTCCATGCACAACGCGCACAACACCGAGTATATGAAGAATGTTACTCTTAAGGTGAGTGTACATCGCCATGGCTGGACGAGGCATCTTCAAAATTTGTAGGAAGAGAAACACTACACTAGAGAGAGAAGTCACTACATAGAGACGTTACCTTAACGTCCTTTGTACAATTATTTATCACTGGTCATATCCATACTTCCATACTAAATATTATAAGTACGAAAGTCTGTCTATCTGTTACGCTTTCACGGACAAACCGCTAAACGGATTTTGATGAAATTTGGTATGAATATAGTTTAAAAACCTGGACTCAAACATGGCTACTTTATGGCGCAGGCGAAGCTGCGGGATAGCTGTTGTAATGCATAAAAGTATCACTATCACTGTACTTTATTTAAATAAACTAAAATACGATACAAATGCTCAAAAAGAAAACATTACAGAAACACATAAAAAAAACAGTGAAATACAAAGGCTGGTCGCTGAAACAATCTCTTTCAGTTAACCTTAGGGTGAAGGATAAGTAAACTTATGAACAAGAAGACAACCACTACGCTATCCACTAAAATAGGATTTATTTTCAGTTCCTAACGCTGGGCCCTGGCGACGAGCGCAGCCGACTGGTGCCGGTGTTACAGAAGATATTAACTCTCACACCAGACGAAACGCAAAAGATTCAAGCCATTGCTAGAGGTTAGTAATCAGTCGTAATGACAATTCGGAATGTTTCTTGCTATATCTGTAATATCAGATGGCCGGTTCAACCCGTCATTATGAAGATAGGAATCCTTGAGACTGAAATTATGACGATATCTATAATTATTAGTAGAATTACTGTAGAAATAATTTACTGACCATTAGCCGCCTTAAAAATAGACACGTTTGTAGAAAAGGGAGAGGATTTTCTGGTTTCTCTATTTCTCTAGTGGCGGAATTCACCAGCACTACTGCATTTCTTAAAAGGCATCGGGCACCGGTCATAACCATCAATAATACCTAATGTTATATTATTTCTTAATTACCTCATGTAGGAATAACGTTAATCGCGGCTGAGCCGGGCACATTCTTGTAGTTACTCGCGTTTTACATACGAAAATGAAAGCGTCGGACCTCTTTTTTACTGTTATTGACGGCTGCTGAGCTATAATAACAGCTATGCTCGCGATATTAGGTATATTTTAGCATGCCCAACGAGACAGTAGGCTCTTACAGCGATCGGTATTGAAGATTTGCTATTAAGAGTCCTTTATTTATTACGTAATAACTATAGTTAAGTGTACCAAAATCTATGCGCTGTGGGATCTACTATTTACCTAGTTTAGACCTACTTATTGAGTTTATTTTACAGGTCAAGATCCAAACCCAGGCAAAGGCTGGGGCAGTTACTTACCATGGCCTGGAGGAAAATAAGTACTTATTGCTAAGTTACATTTTATTTCTAAAATGATATCTTTGAGTTATCTTTGTTAAGTGTACATAACTTTTAAATTGACGAAATACGGTGATACATTAAAATTAATTTATTCTCCACGTTACGATCATAACTTGTACAAGTTTGTGCTTGTAGCATATCAATCTCCATAATGAACGCATTTTTAAAATGTCTAAAAAATGAAAGTGACTTACGATAGATTTATTTATTTAAGGTTAATTTAAATTATTACAAAATGATAGGGCATATGTGTAACCAGCAACGTTAGCTACAGAGTAAATGACAGACGTGTGTTAATGTTTGTTTTAATGCAGTGATTGCACTACCAAACGGCTTCAAGTGCTCTTATTCAGTCCAGGGAAAATGGAAACCTGCTAGTACGATAAAATGAGTTGGCAAATGAAACCTTTCAACAGGAAACATTATAATAATGCTGGTTAATTACAATGATGTAAACTTGGTGTAATGCGTAGATGTCAGCACTGGCGAGCGTTTTATTGTTAGTGACGTTAGATCACGGAGCAATTACAAAGAGGAGGTGGCGGTTTAAATGGCGCAGTGATGCGATCATTGGCGCAGCGTCGCTCACAAAAGTGGGCGGTGCTTGTCATTTCTCATTCAACAGTGAACCAAGAAATAGATCGCGAGCTCCTAAGTTCATCACAATTCTCCACGGCTTTTTTACCAATTTAGCATTGAATAATTACTTTTCTTTGGTTTCTGTTAAATATTTACGGTTTTAAAAGTTATACCTAATATTTAAAACATTCATAATTTATGAAATATCGCAATTTTTTTAACTTCGACATACTAGAGACTATATCTATGGAAATATATTCATTTTATTAACTTTTTCTTAAAATTTGAAAAAATATAGAAATACCTTCGACCCAATAAATTATTGACAACCCTGATGGTTGTGTGACTGATGGAACCCTGATTATGGTTGACAAGTGGGTGATATCGACCGGGTCGTGAACAGAAGTGGTGACATCTAGTGTCGGGTATCTGAATTACTTGATAATTTGTAAATAACGTAGTACTGCTACTTTCCGTAGGATTTATATCATTATGGGCGGAGCCACGGCCGGAATGTTATGTTCCTTATTTGACTTATTTTTATACCTTTTATGTGTGGATAGTTGATTTCATCCAATCCACTCTATGTTATGTATGTATCATAATAACCCAAAAAAAATAATGTTTATACTTTTTAGGTGTTAGCTAAATGCTTAGGGATTTGCCCTTTCATATTTTATATTACATTACGAAGGGTGTGTACATAAATTTACCCTGGTTGAAATGCTGTTGATTTTACGAGCCGAGCACGTTGTTGATACCTTTTTTATAATGGAAAAAAACCTGCCATTCTTCAATTTAAAAGTTATAGCTGACTTAGGATTTTAAAAATATAAAATATAATTATAAATTATAGGGTTATAATTGTCTGTGATTAAATTTTGCATGTACATTTATTGTTGTATGTAATTGAAAAGTATTCAAAATATTACGGCATTTAATATATATAATACAAAATGTATTCAATTATTACTTTTGGTAAAAGCAATGCAGTATGGAAGTTACTACTTATAAACATATATATTGTTATTTGTAATTCAATGGTTCTATGACTATTGTTACGACTTTATAGTTTAACAATATATGATTTGGTTTTTACGATATTTTTAAATATTATGATTTACATGACTTTTTAATTAAATACAATTAAACAGATTAAATGAGATTTATTCACATTCCATTAACTAGTTTATTACTCAATTCACAATCATGTTGTAAACAATATAAAGAAAAGTGTGATATGATTTTAAAAAGGAAAAAAGGTTCAATTAGTACAATTTAACAACGAACCTTTGAAATTTTGAGTTCTTTTTGTGTGAATTGGTCACAACCTTAGACTAAAAAAATTCTAAATCTATGGTCACAACTTTAATGAGAAGTAGGATAGTACATTCGAAAACTCAAAGAAAGCTAACATGAAATGCTTAAGACTTCAGAGTTTTTTTCTTATCATCATGTTAGGTCTACATCTACAAACAACTACCTGTTTACATGTAATAGCTTTCAAACGTAAAATAGTATGTATTATAGTTGAAATAAAATAAAATAAAATGAAATTTGTGTTTGTTACCTAATTTATTTAGTAAGTATTTACATCAAGCCTATATTTATAAAGAAGGATTTTTTTAGAACACGTACATTTAATTGTTCTAGTATTAATTAAAACTATTTTAGGTACATAAAGCAAAAAACTTTTATAAAAGTCCGCAAAATAATAATAGTGACATTATAATGAGGTTCCTTCTCATCAGAGTCAATAAAAAAAGGTCATGACGAACGGATTTTGCAATCGTGGGGATATTACCCAATATATCTCGGATTCCTCACACTTTTTATAAACGGAAAAATAAATGTTCGATCGTAAAAATTCTGACAATAAACGAAAAATTAATGTCTGATCGGGAAAACTCTGACAACTTCCGCGCCGATTGAATGAATGTAAAAAAATCTACTTCTCATAAAATAAAGTTAAAAAATCAACTCTGATACAAACTTTGGGTGGCCTAATATTTGCTATGAAATTTTGTGGTTCCATTTCACGGTCTGAGTCTATTGTTTTTATTTCTCGGATAATTTAATTTGTGCATTCACATGTTTTGGGTTACAAAATCTATAGAACCTACACAACCTGGGGTCAAAGTTTATTCGACAGCATTAGATTCTTATCATCTTATGATTGCTTCACAAAAAAATATGTTGCTTGTATTTGACAATATATCCTTGTTGTGCAATATAGAGTATTGTATTGTTGTACTAGCAGCCCGTTTCGACTTCGTCCTAGCCTAGGCTATTCAACACAAATAATTTTTCAATTCGAATCAGGGGTTCCTAAAATTCGCGCGTTCAAACAAACTCCTCAGCTTCATAATTTATATTAAAATATTAATATTACATTATAGAGCTTTATAATATTATTATAGTGTAGATTGGCAAAAACACAAACCAGTAAATTTTACTCTCCATTAAATAACTTGACCTATTACGATGTTTGATTGTCGTCTGGTTTTATAATTTAATTTTAATAATGTGACATTCCGAAACCAGGTTTGTGAATAGATTGAGCTCTGACGAAACTAGTTGCAGTCGATTCAATTCAAGGGCAACTAGACCTCGGCCTGGGCAGCTTTCACACATGCTTGACGGCACAACTATTTGATTATTACGAAATTTAATTACAATACTGTATTGATAATGTATTTTGGAGTACAATGAAGTAATAATAATGTGCCAATATCCTTTTAAATGATTGCATTTTTTTTTGAAGTCTGCTCAAAACAGAGGATTTTTTTTAGTATCGATACCTGCAATTTCATTTATTTTAAATTTGACGTAACTATATACTGTTAATATAAATAGATATATGTTTTATATTTTCACCAAAAAGTTCTAGACCTAGTTTTCACGATAATCTATGTGGGTTTTGAGAGGTTTTTGTATGCATCATCGGGATTTGTTTAATGTAATGTAAAAATTAGGTAAACTAAACACAAATGTGGCCACCTAAAGTAAAATAGTAGGATTTTGACGAACCAGCCTAAACATGCTAGAATTTTTAAGTGTTAGCTGGCTGGTGTCGTAATGACTTCAAAAATATTTACTCCCTGAAATATTCATGGTGTGTGTATTATTGGAAGATTTTATTGTTTAATAACTTTAATTCTAATGTAAATGTGACTCAATATTAAGCTTATTTGCATAAACACTTTTAATATTTCTCGCTTGTTTATCTTATCATTAAATTATACCTATCTACGGGAGCTTATGTGGCTGGAGTAATATTTTGTAATTTATTAGAAGGCGAAGCATGTAAATTTATTAATAATAGTTATTATTCAATAAAGTAAAATAAATTTGTAATGGATGTTCTTTATTTTTTCAATCCCATCTTTCAGATCCATCGCCGCCGTACAAAACATTGTTGGTAGGTATAAATTATTAACTGGTTTGTTACCCATCTGCCAGAGCCATGCTAGAGCACCTACGTATTAAAAATTGTTTAAATGGAAATAAGAAATACCTTGTAGAACACCACTACATAGATCAATTAAAAAAAACGGTTTGATCTAATATCAATAACTACTTTACAAGTTAAAGTGTTCATTCATTCAAGTTTGTCCATGGGGAAAACGGGAGTATGACTAGGAACCACGGTAGGAACTAAAGGGCATCGAAATAGCACAAAAAAAACGTTCCTTTCTAAATGCTAGGAACCTATAATACTTAAAACTTTTGGATTCGAAGCACATAACAAATTCTGTTCTTAAAGTTAAAGTTCAAAGTTTTTTAATCCCACGTGTATCTCCAAGCTTGTGTATGAGGACGGAATTGAACTTGGTGATTTACCGATTTTGTTCGCCCAGAGTATTTCTAAAACTCTATTCCCTTTATCCCCAGCCTTTATTCGATCACAATTCGTATTAAACTATCGGTTTAACCGTGTGGAAAATTCCACTCCTTTTTGCGTGAAAATGACATAATTTCACGACCACGCGACTCTGAAAAAAATGTTTTTTTTTGTATTCGCACCAACTAGTGGCCGTTTTACGTAATTTTTCTCATAAAATACATGGGAGCAAAGCCCTGAGAGAAAGCTAGTGGATAATATCTAATTTTTCATGAGATTTTTGGTAGAAATATCACACAAAAAAGTCTATATTTCCAAACCGCCTTCGTGCGTTTTTCCTATTAATGTGTGAATGTTTAAAAAACCTTGACGATTCTAACTAGGTAGGTATTACGACTACTCTCTATGAAATAACTTTTTAGCAGTATATCTTTTATAGTCTCATACAATAATAGAATTAAAAAATCCATCCAAAGTAAAAAGCATCGAAACCGAGAAAAAGTTTTTTCTCAATGAAGGCATGACTGTTATTTGTTATTATTAGAAATTGGCAGTGAATAAAATTTCGGTATGGTACCTATCGAAAATTTTCCTTCGAATTCGTAGTAGGTAGGAGGACGGTAGGAGGTACTTAGGTACTTACCTATGGCACTTACCTCCTAAAAAGTTTTAAAACGATGTTTACATTAGGACCTCGTTATAAATTCTCAATGCTTACTGGCAACAAAGGAAAATCATGCAGTGAAAAAGAAAACGCACTCATCCGGTTTTCTTAGATCCTAATAATAGAAATGAATAATTTATTAAGAATTATTTAATCACCTGAAAGTAAATAATAATTATCAATAAAAATATGTACGAATTTTAATAATATAATATCATGAAGTTATTTAGTATTATAAAATAAGTTTAAAAAGTATTGCATTCGATTTTATTGATTGCATTTCCCGGGCGAACAGGCTACGGCGCATGCTCGAAAATTGCTCGGAAAATTCGTGACTGCTGCTGCAAAGGGTAAGATTTTCTTGTTTTTTAATAATATGCTCTTATTTATAAGGAAATATGTCGCACAATTATTTTGTTTACATTGTGACTTAGTTGTCGATGTAAACTTTGCAATTATTTTACAAATAAAACTCATCATATGCCTTTGCAAATTAATTGACAAATTCCGCCGGTACATAGCATTTTGAAATTACGCAATTTGTTTTAGCAGGAAATTAACGTTTCTTTTGTTGAATAGAGCTTGATTAATAATTGATATATATCTTAATTTCATATGTTTTTGTTCTGTACATTAATATTGGTATCTACTTATTCCTGGTGCTTTTATCATAGTTACCTATTTTAATCAAAAGCAACAAATTAAAATTTTATAATTATTTATTTCATTATTTTTTATTTCGTCTTAATCAATGTTAAAAAAATATTTATTAGTTCATGTATTTCAATCTTTTCATTTTGTCAATATCAGTAATTTTTCAAAACCCAGTCAATGTCTTGAAGTAAGTAATGTCAATTTGATGTAGAGACATAAAATAACGACTTTCTTAATTTTATTTCTATATAGGTAGTAATTTAATGAATTGAGGGAATCGAAATGCAGACTTGCACAAAATGGACGCGTTCGACCGCGCCGGGAAGCCCATGTGCGTCGCCGGCATCTATTCTGCCACGTTCAATGCGACATGCGATTATTCTAATTTAGAAACATGTCTACTAAAGTACATGTACCTGCATCTATAGATAACAGTATTATTATTAGATTGGATGCACATGCGACTCTGTTAGCTATGCGTTTTCGTTTGCGAACGAGATGATCGAATTTTTTTCTCAAGATTTTTTCAATTGCTCATCTATTTCTTTTTAGCCAAGTATTTACACACTTACTATTTTTATATACTTGTAATTTTTCTTAGGTTGATAAAATTTAGTCTATATAAGGCGAAATCTTGAGAGGTACCTACTTAGGTGTTAAGTATCTATAGTTTCAACTTAAATTTAGGTATTATCTACCTAATTATGTAGGTTCATGAAGTTAATTGGCTGTGTGTTTAAGGGGTTGCCTCCGCACCCGGCAGGTGTAAAATTTGTCTATATTTAGAGCTGAAATCGTAGGTCGCCGTATCAATATCCCGGACGTTCCGTGCGCACGCTCGGAGCTCAAGCCTGCTCTTCCCGGACCTCCTAAGTATTAGGTACTCCATGAGTTACTTGACGCGATGCACTCTATTCGATGCATTCTACAAACACTAACATTCATTGATCGAAATGTTCACTTTGAGAACTCTACAAATTATTGATTAGACAAAGAGTCTGATTGTAGGTACCATAGTCCGTGGTAAACTTTAAAATTGCTATTAGTTAAGAACTCGCGTTCAAAATACTTCTTTAAAAAACGTGGGCAAAATTTATTACATGAAATAGCATCGATACAAATAGATTTTCTTGATCTCTATATAATACCTAAATTGGTGTAATTTTTGGCATGGTGTACATGGATGGGAATTCGAACGTCGGAGTAAAACAAAATTGACTCTGAGACTTGCTTCCATGATACTCACGTAGACACGATTTAAACTTCCGAGGTACTTGGCCCTAATAAGTTAGCCACTAAAGTCCTGACCGTTACGAAGAGCCAAACTTGTTCATTTGTTGGACACATTAGACACAGCTGTTGATAATTTGAAAAATTGCTGTACAGGATACAACTGAAATTGAATATTGAGTACAGTCAATTGAAGCAGGATGGGTAAGGAGAAGACTCACATCAACATCGTCGTGATCGGTCACGTGGACTCCGGCAAGTCCACCACCACTGGCCATCTCATCTACAAATGTGGCGGCATCGACAAACGTACCATCGAGAAGTTCGAAAAGGAGGCTCAAGAAATGGGCAAGGGCTCCTTCAAATATGCATGGGTACGTAAATATTTTTACTTTTTAGATTACATTTCAGCAGTCAATTTAAATTTTCTGTCGAAGCTGGGGAGTTAGGTTTTTGATTTTCCAGGCGATTTTTTGTATTTTCACATCTGAAGCCTAGTAGGATGTGACGACGTGGCTGGCGATGAAATTTCACCGGACGTTTGACTGCTGCGTCCGGTCAATGTACACATACATTAACTCGTTTCAATATTAGCACGATTTGTTTTATTGACAGCATCTAGATAAACTCAGCTCGATACATCGGTGCTGTGTACAAATGTTAAAGTTATTCCTTTAAAGTATTTCTTATCGAAGTAGTGATCAACAGTAGTGTCGATTTTTTAAGCTGCTTTTCTTATGAATTTCCTTACTCTATATCCATAAGAGCTTTAATGTGAACAGGTATTGGACAAACTGAAAGCAGAGCGTGAGCGCGGTATCACCATCGACATCGCGCTGTGGAAGTTTGAGACCGCAAAATATTACGTGACCATCATCGATGCTCCAGGACATAGGGACTTCATTAAGAACATGATCACCGGTACTTCGCAGGTGAGTCATTCAATAGAAGAATCTGAAAACTAGACGCTTACCTAAGATACTACATCATATCTACTTAAACTTTTTCTCTGCTGAGAATATTTCGACAATTTCTTCTTTTATTTAAACCATAGCATTTCTTACCAATTACACCCTTAGCTCTGCTGATTTCTTTTCAATCTAAGCTCCATTTTCCTGATATTTCTTCTCCATTTAATCTCTTTAGCATACTTAGACATTTTTGATCGAGTAAAATATTTTGCACGCATCCCTCTAGATGGAAAACTCAAAATTAGGTACCCTACATACACAGTCGTGTGGAAAATCGCTATCACATGTGTAAAGTTAAGTCTGCGCATCCGGATCTTACTTATCTAAAAATAAGTAGAATAATTTGTCATTGATTAACTTGACCTGCGAACTTTAAAGGCACGAAGAAAAACCAGTATCATGACATTGGCATTAATATAATTAGAAGATATTAATGTTACTCGTAAGAAGCTTGTTTGATCTTGCAATGCACTTCGCTTGTGTCTGATTTTTGTTGACGATGTCACGTTTCGATTTCGACACAACGAACAACTGGGAATAGACGAACCTGAAGTATAAAATGTCAATTCATTCATTTTTAGTAAACATATTGGTCTTTGATGTGAGAGTCTACATTAAATAAGTAGGCACTAAGAGTTGTATAAGACGAGCAAATTTCATAATCTTGGAATATGATATGCTTTATTTATTTATTTATTTAACACTTCTTTGCACACAGTGTAATACAAATTAAATGTTACATAAAATGTAAACACAGTATGTATACAAAAGGCGGCCTTATCGCTCAAGCAATCTCTTCCAGGCAACCTTAGGGTAGCTTTAAATGTGAATGAATCTTGCATGTCATATACTGCTGGACTTAGGCGTCCATCATAGATTAACTTATTTGAACCGACCCAAATCCAGAGTCGTGCGACGTCTTCGGACCATACAGTGCGATAAGATCGATGTCCAACGTTACGTTTTCTATTACGTGGTAGATATTTTAAATATGACAATTATCGTTAATGAATACGATTCTTGAGAGAGTCTCAGATGTCCCAATTTGAACAGGCGGACTGCGCTGTGCTGATCGTAGCTGCTGGTACCGGCGAATTCGAAGCTGGTATCAGCAAGAACGGGCAGACACGCGAACACGCATTGCTCGCCTTCACGCTTGGCGTGAAACAGTTGATAGTGGGCGTCAACAAGATGGATTCCACCGAGCCGCCTTACCACGAGGCACGCTACGAGGAGATCAAGAAGGAGGTCTCGTCTTATATCAAGAAAATTGGTGAGCCATTAATATGTTTTTCAATTTAGTGGCAGGAGAGCAACAAGAGGTTCCATTATTGTCGATGCCTCCCTTAGGTATCTACCAACGAAAAAAATGGTTTTGTAATTTTTTTTTTAAATCTGACCATGTGCCTGTTTATACGTATACTTAGCTACTGTTCATTAATGTACATTTAAGTACAAAGTTAAACTCCAAAATATTTTTTTTTCTAGTTTGATAAAGTATTACCCAAAGTAGTAGTTATTGAAGCTGTAATGACATAATGATTTTGGTGACAGGCTACAACCCGGCGACGGTCGCGTTCGTGCCGATCTCGGGCTGGCACGGCGACAACATGCTGGAGCCCAGCGACAAAATGCCCTGGTTCAAGGGGTGGATCATCGAACGCAAGGAGGGCAAGGTCGAGGGCAAGACGCTCATTGAGGTAAGTTCATAATTACCGACACTCGTATTGAACTGTTTACATCTTTGATTTTTCTAATATTTGATCGTTTTTCATGTAAATAAACATAGGTTTCGGGTTATGTTTTTTTTTAGTAAAACGGCAGTTTAGGATTTTATTTAAACGGCTGATGTTAACAACCAACAAATCAAGATAGTAAAATGCTTAACAGTCTGCTTGCTTTGTGTGAATTACCATCCACCCGGTTTACATTCAGCCGAATTGTGTAAACACGTCGCGCCCGCTTCCATTGCTATTTTTTTCCAAAGAAAAAATTATTCCCGACAGCAGCGGCACGAGCAGTGGCAGTAGGATTCAACATTTTGCAAATTCAACATTGTGGTCCAGAAATCTTTATTATTCTGTGCCGGAAGGCAGCATGTAAGGGCTCGTTTACACGGATCCAGCAACTTTAGGACACGAAATCTATCCACAGACGCAAATAATTTCGTGTCCTTAAGCGCGTCTTCATAGACAAACTAGCTACTGAATTGCCAGCACTGGACCCGTGCAAAACCAGCCTTGAACATAGCATGTATGATGTAGGCGCTGGACGCGATTCAACCTCCGTCGCGGCCGACGGAGAAGCCTCTCCGGCTGCCGCTGCAGGACGTGTACAAGATCGGCGGCATCGGCACCGTGCCCGTCGGACGCGTCGAGACCGGCATCCTCAAGCCTGGTCAGTCATTTATCATCATTTATTTATTTAATTTCATTACATTAAGGACCTATTTCACCTAACTTGGATAAGTTTTATTCCAAGGATAATGACGCAATTTACTCTTGTATAATGAAGTTAACATTTCACACAGTTAATCCGAAAATAAACTGTCAATCCACGTATAATTCCGGTACAAGGACTCGGTCTCTAAAATTTCTATTAAAACGCCCACAGAAATAAGAATACGTAGAAGTGCCTTGAGCAGGCCAGGAACTTTAGCACACGCTATGACACTTCTACTCAATGTTATTTCTGCGGGCGTCCCGCGCGGGATTCGCGTAATATGAATGGAGCTTAAAGAAAAATACTGGTTAGGTACTTTATAATCTATTTAACAATGTGATATATGACCAGGCATGGTGGTGGTGTTCGCGCCCGCGGCCATCACGACCGAGGTGAAGTCAGTGGAGATGCACCACGAGGCGCTGCAGGAGGCCATGCCCGGCGACAATGTTGGCTTCAACGTCAAGGTAAGTTGCCATTTGTATCGTGACGAGTAATGTTATTACCGTCGACAACTTCCACGTGTTAGTTGTGCCGTGAACGATGATAGCGCCCTTCCCTAAATTTTCCTTGTATCTACGTCCCACTATGACAAGTTAGCAATCTGCGTGGACAGTCTACATAGTATGTAACGCAAGCTGATCGTCTTATCACCAAATTGCTTTAAATCAATAGGTGTTTGACTCAAGAAGAATCGACCATTGTGTTGAGTGTACGAATGTCTGAGACTCGAGGCGTTAAGGTCGGCGAAATACAGGAAGAATAATCAATTTTTATTTCCGGTACTATTTTGTTGGACCGCCTGCGCCTATCGCTTCGGTAATCTAGGCGTTTGCCTTCGTGAGTTTCAATTACACCGGAAGCCTACTTTGCAAAAAGTTGTTTCTGATCTATTGTATAGGGCACATTAGTACAACCGCTAACTTCTAAACCATACTACCTACAGAATAGATAATAGTACTACAATGAGTATCATGCAAAGGTTTTTATTTTCTAAATAGTTGAAATACAGCGTAGTTAGGTACTTACTAATCAAATGATAGTCAAATCAGATGAAATATCAAACTGATAAGTTACGTAATACGAATCATTCGTTTTTTGCATGTAGGTGGTATATCTAATGTTATTATTAGGTTTGTATGATTGATTTGATTCGTCCTTATCTGAGTTCGAGGAAATAATCTCGTTTCCTCTTGTGAAGTCTTTAATACGAAAACAATAAGCTGATAACGTCGATTCCAAGAAGAATTTCCTGAAATCACGGCGATATTGGACGATTCCATACTTAAAGTGATATAGATGGATTACAACGACATAATCTATCTTGTATGTGAACTTGTTTAGTTCTGAGTACACAAAGGTTCCGTATTAGCTACAGCTTTAGTAACACCGTTTACATCTAGAAGTCGGTCGACAGCCTTTCTAGTTGCAGATGGCACTATCCCAGTTTCATACTCTGGTTGTCACTTCGCGCCCTAACAAGGTCCTCTTCGCACATTAGAACGACACCACTCCAACTCAACTCACAATAGGACATTGAAATGTGAACTTCGTGTCGCGTACGACGCATTGCCGACGCATGGTCCACGCATTTGTCATCTATCTCCTCTATATACAGTCGACTCTCGTTAATTCGAAACTCGAGGGACTCTGAAAATATTACGAATTATCGAGTGTTTGAAATATCAAATGGTTCGAAATTTTTGAGAGAAAATAAATAAAACTTCGAATTATTAAGTGTTAATTAATTTTTATTTATTAACTGCTATTCTTTAACAAAGACAAAAGTTTAGAGGTACATATATAAAGTGAATTAATTATTCTTTCGAAAGAACTCTGTTATACTGGTTTGCTTCAAAACACATTGCTGCTGCTCAGACTGCTCAATAACTTTTTTTAAGAGAAAAAGTCCCTGAAATGCTTTTTCATCACTTTCGTTTTGTAGACAGAAGCTTTGTAAGATATCCAATGAGGCTTTTGCTTCCTTAACTGACACCTCCGCCAAAGGTTCTGATGTATCGTCCTCATCTTCATCTTTTTCATTTGAATTGTCGAGTGTTTGACGCCGACGAGTTCGAATTAACGCGTCGATTTGTTGCGTAACACTGATTTTTTCGTTCGAATTACCAAGTGCACAAAAATGTATTGATTTAATTCGAAATATCAAGAGATTTTGTAGGGAACTCGTGTAACTTTGAATTATAGAGAGGTTCGAATTATCGCAGGTTTGAATTAACGAGAGTCGACTGTATATCTATTCTACATAATGATGACACAAAGTTCATCTCATTTCAATGAAATACTGTGTTATGGAGTGAAGTTGGCGTTGAGTTGTTGTAATGTCTGGATCGGGTCTCTTGTTACTGGAATGTCTGTTTGTTGTTTGAGCTATTTTCTCTGCTACGTAGGCGGCAGGAGATATCGACTGAATTCACCAATGTTTATTTTATCACAGAACGTATCCGTGAAAGAGCTCCGTCGTGGCTACGTGGCCGGAGACTCCAAGAATGCGCCGCCCAAAGGTGCCGCTGATTTCACTGCCCAGGTAAGTATCATATTTATTTATTTACCTTCATTACAAAATGGCAGATTTAAAGCCCTAGGCTTATATATAATATCTATGTTTTTAGTAACAAAAATATAAAACAAGTTTGACAGACAATACAGAATTAAGTACCTTCTAAAAGTTCAAAGGTGGTGTGGTGGCATTATGCAACCAAGGTCAGGCTGCACTCTACATTTGATGAGTTGATTTTAAACGAAACACATCGACATAAAAGTAGTAGTTTGAATTAGTACTAAATAGTAACTTCTGTGTAAAATTAAGTTTGAAAAATACTTTGTTTCTAAATGTAAAAGCGACTCACCGAACACAGATAAACCCTTCGAGGTTTCCGCGGTTCGGTAACTGTTGTATGTGTATATTTTAATATTTTCTGAATAAATAATTAAAAAAAACCAACCTACTTAAGTACTTAGATTTTTTCTAATAGGCACTTGGCTACTTACGCTTTGATTGCTTAACTCGCACAATTATAAAATTGCAATTTAAACGCAATTCAAAAATAAAATTGCAACACTTTAGATAATTGAAGAGGATTTTGACCAAGTAATTAATTATCTAGCTTTAATTTAAAACAAGAATTAATTATCATTAGCGAATCCGGTCACTGGTAACATTTGATGGATAAGATATTTTCCTATTTTGCAATGCTTATTGTCTTACTATTGTATCACATGTTTTAAAAAGGCTACGGTAACCACTTGCCTACTTATTCTATATAAAAAAAATCGCTTCGATCTCGAAACAAGTTTCATCTTATAAAATTCATCGAATACGACATATCGAAACTAGATTCAATAATTTTTCATGGCTCTACATGACCCAACACAGGTTACTGGCAATAATTGCAAAAAAATGACCCTGTTAGCGCTCTTTTAGTGTAGTTTGAAATTTAGTCTGTCTGAATGGTAATAAAAAAGGCAAAATGTAAACTATGGCTATTTATTAAAAATACTCATCAATCACTAACATTTGTTTATCAATGCTAATAACATTTACATCAATGAACCCACTAATCATTTTCAAAAAAACACCATCGACACACCTGTCTCAATGACAGACGGCCATATTTGTTTACATTACGCTCTTTTTTCATTGAGACAGACATAACATGTAAAGCTCCATTCAAACTGCCGCGAATCCAGCGCGGGACGCCTACCAATAGGTATTTTTGCGTGTGCCAAGGTTCTACGTATTATTTATTTCTGTGGGCGTCCCGGGCGGAATTTGCGTTAGTTTGAATGGACCTTAAACGTGCAATAAGTCAAGATTGTCCCGGTCAGGTGATCGTGCTGAACCATCCCGGGCAAATCAGCAACGGCTACACGCCGGTGCTGGACTGCCACACGGCACACATCGCCTGCAAGTTCGCCGAGATCAAGGAGAAGTGCGACCGTCGTACCGGTATGTTTGCACTGTACTTACTACTCTCGACATGATCTTTTGTGTCCAAGCGTGTTTCGTAGTTTCGTCCACGTGTGCGTTGCAAGTCAGGGTGCTTGATTTGGCGGTTCCGGTTATTACAATGGAGCTACTGCCGTCTGAACTTTTGTTTGGCAAGCGCATTCGCTACGGATATGGTCGCTGCGATCCTCATCAGACAACATGATAGGCTCTAAATCCATATAGGACTTTCAGCAGTCTGCAGAAAATTTAGATTATATTTTCATAGGTAAATAAAAGTCATGTTCCTGTTGGTCTGGTTTCTCTGTAAAAAGAGTTACGGAGGTCAGACTGTTTTTTGACTTGGAGGAGTTCCGCCAAATCTAAGAACATGACTTACAGCGTAACCTAGGTTCCGAAGCGTAAGCTGACGACGCAACTAGGAATACACGCTAGGATGAGGTAAATAAAAGTAATCTCTTGAAGCTCTCATCTTATAAATTTATAAATAAAGTTAATATGTTTAAAATGGCTTATTCAGCGGAAAATTACTGTTGTTATTTTTGTCATGAAAACGTTTATCTGTGGGGACTATAAAGCATATAAATAAATTTTAGCTTAACAGCTCTACATTTTTCGGTGTCCTTTCGCCACGGAGTAATAAAAAAGAGGAGATGGCATATC
The DNA here is from genome assembly GCA_947363495.1 of Euzophera pinguis. Classification (NCBI taxonomy): domain Eukaryota; kingdom Metazoa; phylum Arthropoda; class Insecta; order Lepidoptera; family Pyralidae; genus Euzophera; species Euzophera pinguis. Next base: position 8,090,962 of record OX376157.1, on the reverse strand, counting down.
GAGAGCTTCCTTACAAAAATTGTGTGAGGCTACGCGGGACGGATCACAGACGTGAGGAAAGCTCGGTTTTGCCGTGGCTCCGCTCCTATTGACGATCCCCTCTACTTACAGATATTTTGAACATTAAGAACAGACATATATTTTGTGTAACACTAAACCGAATCAATAAATTCGAGAAAATGTTTTATTTACTTACGTTTTTTGTGATCCGATTACAGAACACCAGTGAAACACTTAAAACTAAATGGTTCTAAGCTGAAACGAAACGTAAATAAGAAAAACATATGAGCTCGCTCCACGTCACGCATCGTTCACAGTTAAACGAAAAATGATGTAAGCTCCTCCAACTTTCGAGGTCACTGCGCCAAAGACCGCAATGACCTATATTTTGATAGATTAATAAAAATAATATTTGGGTAGATTAAGGCGACGCCGCGGTAAACTAAAAATCTAGAATCCAGCGTTCCACACCCCTCAGTCTGCACCCCGCACGAACCGTCTCTGACAAGTCTTGAGCGGACTGCGCGGGCAGAGCGGGGCCGATCTCTCATAAAAAACCCGCACAAACGAAAAAGACGTATGTCACAAAATGGTTAAAATCGTGTAATTCAAAAACTACAAAGTTATTTTATACAACCTAAGTACCGATTAAAGTGTCAGGTTCAATGAATATATGTAGAAATTTTGGAATCTTAAATCATTCCTCAATGTAGGTAAAACTGGAATCTCTAATTTTATAGAGGTCTTTTTGATTAATTATATTGTGTTACAAAAATTGTCCAATCGTGTTTTGCACAGGACCAAATAAAGTCAAAGAGATGATGAATCCTGACAATAAATATAATTCAGTTCACTTCAGTCATTGTTAAGAAAAATCGGTATCCTTACAACCAAAATCAATTCATCAATTCAATTCGTCATCTTAAAAAGCAGTTTTTCCATAAAATAGGTAGTATAATAAAGTTAACGGCTAAAATTGTATGACAGGCAAAACAACAGAAGTGAACCCGAAGTCGATAAAGTCTGGCGACGCGGCGTTCGTGATGCTGGTGCCCACCAAGCCGCTGTGCGTGGAGTCGTTCCAAGAGTTCCCGCCGCTCGGCCGCTTCGCCGTGCGCGACATGCGGCAGACCGTCGCCGTCGGCGTCATCAAGGTCAGAAACACTATCAAGCTCTGCAGCTCAACTAAGAAAAAAAACACGCTTGGACTATGAATTCTTGCAAAAGAAAGCTCTATTCAAAGCCCACAGAAATAAGAATACGTAGAAGTGCCATAAGCAGGCAATGTTAACTTTGGCACACGCTACGGCACTTCTACCGAATCTCATTTCTATGGGCGTCCCTCAAGTCGCGCGGGATTCGCGTCAGTATGAATGGAGCTTTATTTTACAAGATATCATAGTCCAGCGTGTTTTTTTTCCGGGTTGCATTTTCAGCTTTCACTTCAGGGCCTAGTCACGGTCCTAGATTTGGTGGCACTGGTTATTACATGCAGCGACTGCCGTTTAACCTTCGTAACCCTCTAACAGGGAAACCAGACCAACAAGCACATGACCCGATGTGTGTTAGTGGACAACACGGATTTATGTAAAAAGTTGTCACAAAATTTGTCGTCCAGTGTACTCTGCTCATCATCATTTCGTGTAGGTTACATTGTCTATCGACTATGTACAATCTGGTGTCAGAGTTGTTTGGAACCGCCTCTTGGCCTCTGACATGGTTCCTTTAACGACTACCAAATGGCAGCCGGAACCGACGGCTTAACGTGCCTTCCGAAGCACGGAATCATCTTTATTATCAGACAATCAGGATTCAAGCCTGCAAAGTCCTAACCAAATTGGACACAACTAAACAAAGTATGCTTCCGGTGGGAATTGAACTCACCACCCCCGGGTCAAAGGCAAACGCCTTAACCACTGGACCATGGAGGCAGTTTTACCCTCTTCTGTCCGTCCAAATGCGGGTATTGCGCTGTATCGCTTACTCACTCGCATCGCTAATTTTTCTAGTTGAATTATACAATCTTTTGGTAAACTTTAGACACTGTAGTAACCCCGCTAATCTACATTATATCTGGACCTAGTTACAAATTGGTATAATATGGTAAACGGTGTATATTTTGTACACACAAAGAGCGCTCCTCCCCTCGCAAAACTATACGCCGCAGTCAGTCAAACGTCACGGCGTCCTACCATGATACTCACGGACGATGTAATTTATAAGTATCAAATTGGCTAGTCAACTAAAAAATAAATTGTGTATTTTATATAATTTATTGATAGAATAGACTATTTCGGAGATACAATTTAAACGAAAAAATTCTTAAAATTATATTTATTTTGTTATTTAATTTTAAAGATTTTATAGCGATGACGTCACGCAGCTATAATGGCCATTTCGAACTGCAAGAAAGCAAAAATTACTAAGGTATTAAAAAATATGTATGTCAGTGTCAAATGTCAAAGTCAAGATGGACCGCGAACTGCGAGATGGTTTCTTGTTTGTTTACAATCGCCAAATATCTAGGTACCCCATTTTTCGTATCTATTGCATATTGGCCTGTTGATTGGACTTACTGCCGTCCCTTCATCCGTTGACATCTGATTTTTCAATAATTGGACACCGATTCTTCAATAAATGTATGAATGAATGTAATGAAGATGTAGTTAGGTTATGTATAATTGAACAGAGATGACATTTGACACGGGTGACAAGTACGTAAAGCGCCTAATTAGCGCTACCAAACAAAAAATATTTATTCACTACCCTGTGCTACCAACCTAAAAAATTAAAAGTGAATAGCCGGAAGTTATCCGGCTACGTCATACGATAACTTTGCTAAAAAATGAAAGTCATTGGGTTTTCTGCGATTTTCTTTAAAAATACTTGCTTATCTAAAGATCTGATTAATGTAATCTGTTCCATATGCCTATTCCTCGAAATGGTTTACGAATTAGACATTTTCATGAAAAAGTTTACTAGCCAATTCAATTTAAGACATTAGCGTTAATAATGCAATTCATTCTTTTTACAAATTAACATAATTTTTATTTATTAACGTAATAATTTTTAGAAGATAACAGTCGACTACAATAAGAAATACTGATCTGGCCTCAATTAATAAACAGAGCTCACAATACGTTCGCACCGATGACGTATTCAAAAATAATTCAGAGACCTTACATTGATACCAACCATTATAATGTATCTATCCACAGACGTGACGTGCACAGATAATTTTCACAGGATAGACAAATTTTTGACCACGCGTTTTTTTAATTTTTTTCGTGAAGAAATATATATAATTAATCGATGTCTAATCGTCTTTATGACAAGCAAGCCCCTGGTAGTGCTGATATGCCTGTTCCGCACCTTATTGGATGCTAACACATAAGATACTCTTTCTCTTTGACTCGTGTTAGCTAGCTTCCTCGGTTTGCATCCTCAGCTGGTTGCTTCCGAGCTCATAGTCTGCGATTTACAGCTGTTGATCCACAGATTGAGATGATGTAGGTTTTTTCAAAAAATGTGGACTTTTTACCCGACTGCGCCAGAAGGATGGTTATGTTTTTCGAGAGTATGTATGTAGGTATGTTTGTATGTATAATTGTTTGGCACGCCCTGTAGCCTGAACGGCTCGATGGATTTTAGCTTGAGAGGTGGTTAGATTCGTATTTATTATGAGAGTGACACGAGGTACATAAAATTAAAAAAAACAAAATGGCGGTTCTTTCTTGGGTTTTTCGTTTCCAAATTACCCAGAAAGGCAGTCGTGTGATTTAGTTTTTTAAATTACCGTTATCTTGTTAAGTATATGTTCTTTTTTAGAGCGTCACCTTCAAGGAAGTCACGACGGGTAAAATCACCAAGGCCGCCGAGAAGGCCCAGAAGAAGAAATAACTATGGGGCACATTGAACGTCGTCCCGCAGCGCGCGGCCGCCGCGCTCGCCACGCCGCGGCCGCGCGCTGCCCGCGTGCCGCCCCTCCCCGCCCGCCTCCACCTCCACCTCCACCTCCCCGACCCACTCCCGCCCGCGCACCCACACAATCGGAGCTTCTTCACTGGTCACGTCACGCTCGTTCCCGACATTTTATGCATTTATCGTAGCACGATATTCTTAAAGTTAGTACGTTTTAGTTACGCATACGTGTTAAGTTTATGTCTTTGTGATTATTTTAGTCGTAAGTTACTTGACAAGTTTGAGTTTCCGTACTTGAAAGCTCGTTACGTTTTATTTTTCCATCGCAAAGAGTTCAGAAGGAAAAGTAATGTAGACCTCTCTGAATTTTTAAACCATCTCACTGCACACCATTTGCTCACTGTTATTTTTAAGCACATTTCATTTAGATAGTGATATACCTATGTAACATTTCCCTAATATTTATTTATTGACCTTATTTGCCCTAGATTATCTTGTATGTTTACGTTATACTAAAATTCAACTTGACTGTCACGTTGTTGATGAATTTTCTAACTACTACTGATGTTGTCTTATCAAAACAAAAAAAAAAAACTGTAAAAATACCTAGGTTTCTTGTAGATACATTTTATTTAAATTAATAATATGCGTGAAACATATTTTAGGAAAACATCACAATGTAGAAATTATTGGAGTAGTTGGTCAAACCAATATACTCTCTTAGTTGAAATTAGCAGATATTATTAATGCGTTTTAAACGTAAATAAATTGGAACTTGTTGTGGTAAGTGATAAGTATTGCTTTGCAGTCTGCATTAAAGGAAAAAATATTTTTTATTTAAAACTCATTAATTGATACCGAATATATAGATGTATCTACAAATCTTATTTTATATTTAATCTCGTTTTGTTATTTAATAAATAATTTTCACATACGGAAACTAACTTGAGACTCATTTAAGCTAAATGTAACTTTGTAATTTTCTCAATAATTTTGTAAAGACCTTACCTTGATAACCAATAAAGAAGCTACTGGTATTTAATGCATTTTAATATCATTCCTACGTTTTTTTATTTAGGTAGGATAGCAACCTACTACTATCCTCGAAAAGCTCTGGGTTGAGACAATTCTATAGTTCCATGGCAGAGACATGAAGACCACAAATGAGTACGAGAAGAGATGGAAATGAGATTTGTTGGAAGTTGTAAGACGACATTTCGCTTACTCATTGCGGACCTACCATACCACCGGCCATATGGGGTGGTATGGTGGGAACTATCATCTTAGCGTGTATTCCTAGTTGCGTCGTCAGCTTACTCTTCGGAACCTAGGGTACGCTGTAAGTCATGGTCCTAGATTTGGCGGCACTGGTTATTACAATGCCTGACCTCCGTAATCCCCCTTTTTACAGGGAAACAACACAACAGGTACATGACCCGAGGTGTGTTAGAGGCCAACACTGTCAGAATTTTTCAGGTTACCCAAAGGCATCTGGCACAGCCTAATAACTGTTATCCATCGATAACAACCGGGGCCAACGGCTTAACGTGCCTTCTGAAGCACGCAAGAGCTCGAAATAGAAAATGCCACTAAATGGCGACCAATCCAATAATACGCGGGCCACGCTAGGACTATCGTTCTCCTCTGGTGGGTCTAAAACAGTAGTTCCCAAACTTATTTTTCTCGTGGACCACTTTCAAAATTTTACTGGTTTCGGTGGACCCCCTGCTGCTACATTTCTACCACATTCTTAAAGTCGCCAAAAAATAAAAATTGTGTCACTTCTGAGTTCTGTCCCTATATTTCGATATGTAAAATAAAAACGAAAAATGGTACATTTTATATCACTTTATTTATTAGAAGAATAGAATTACAAGAAAAAAATATTAAGGTAATATAGGTTCAGGTCATAATTTTAATTAATGGGAAGGATGTATCTGATGGAGTGTCAGCAAACGATCAATGTTTGGCTTTATTTTTGTGAGCAATAACCGCAAATCCCCCCGCTCTGTGATGTTTAATTTGCTCCTTTTTTTTGTTAAGAGGTTTGTAACGGCACTAAAACTCCTTTCGACAAGATATGACGAGGGAAAAGCTATTAAAAATTTCCTTGCGATTTCCCACAGTCCAGGATATTTTTCGGGTATTTCTGCTTGCAGCCAAAATGTTGGGTAGCCTTTTCTAAATTTCACCTTCAGCTCCTCATTAGTGCTTAGCTCGAGCAGCTCCTCTTGTAATACAACATTGGCCACTTCCGTTTCATCAAATGGATTTATTATCCATGGTGGTATATCCATCGTCAGTATATCTTCAAACCTGGTTTTGAAGTCATCATGCAGGGCACTTAAATGTTGACTGTAGGTATGGATATCCTCATCAATACATTCTACCTGCGACAAGTTTGGAAATTGAGAGAATTCGCGCCGACTAATGTTTTGCTTCATAAATTTCAATTTCCCAAGAAAAGCCGAAATTATCCCCTTTGTTTTTATTAAATTCAGGCTGTCCCCTTGTAACTGCAAGTTAATATCATTAAATTTTTTAAACAAATCTGTCAAATACGCAATGTCTGCTTTGAATTTGATCAAGTTTTCTTTTAAATCTGGATCTCTACTTTCTAAGAACTCTAATATGGAATCGAAAACAGAGTAAAATCTCGTTAAGCATGCACCTTTCGACAACCAGCGTACTTCAGTATGTAAGAGCAGTCGTTGGAAGTCTTCATCATTTTCGTCGCACAATTGAGCAAATAAACGTGTATTCAATGCATTGCTTCTGATTTTGTTGACAGCTTTTATTACAAAATGAAGAGATTGGTTCAACCTGTCACTTAAATGTTTTGCCACAAGATGTTGTCGGTGGATTACGCAATGAATAGCTGTAAGTCCTGGTATAATTCTTTTGAGATGACTTATAAACCCACGATATCGCCCGACCATTGCAGGAGCTCCGTCTGTTGCCACTGAAATAATGTTTGTAAATGGGATCGATTTTTCCGTAAAAAAATTACTCAGGACATTAAATATTGATTCGCCTTTAGTGTCAGTCTCCAAAGTTCTGGCAAATAGCAATTCTTCGTGAATTTCTTCCTCAACAATAAATCGGACATATGCCAATAGTAATGCTTCATTACTGGGTAACGTTGACTCGTCCAGTTGTATAGAAAAATGAGTTTTTTGCAGATGATTGCACAAAAAGCTTTCGATATCAGAGCTCATTTCATCAATGCGTCTTTGTACAGTATTGTTACTTAATGGAATTCTTTTTAGTACGTCAAATGGAGATTTGTGCAAAACAGTTTTTAAAACCTCTTCAACAGCGGGTAAAATTAATTGTTCTCCGATAGTGTGCGGTTTTCCAGATTTTGCTATAAGTAATGAGATATTGTAAGATGCCCGCAAGCCATCATCGTTACTTTGAGATGTTGAAGCGAACATACTGTGCATGGTGGGTCTCTTTCCATATTTTTCTTTCAATGTTTGAAAATATTTTAAATCTTTACCTATTTTATCAGTATGACACCTTTTTAGATGATCTTCGAGCTTTGATGGTTTCATAGAGTCATTGCTCAAAACTTTGTTGCATAATAGGCACATGGGCAATTGTTTGTCTGCCTCTGATGGAACAAAACCATATTTCAAATAATCGACACTATATTGTCGACATTTTTTCTTTGCTGTAGCCATGTTTCGTGTCAGTTACCTTACCTGTAAAAAAAATGTTTTAGTAACCAAGTTTTTTTCTGAATATAGGTATCACACCGCAGCCTTTGTCAGCACGCGGAAATAGAATTACGGCTTGTAAAGGGACCAACTAATAAACCGCTGAGACAAATACAAACGTTTTCACAAAACGGTATCAATTTTAAAGTACATAATTTACCACTAATTTTTAATAGTATAAATAAAAATTAGTGTACTCAGTATCGAATACTGATCATATTTGTGTAGGAAAAAATAAACGTCGAAATCCCAAAATTGTCCATAAAAACGATAACTAACATTTTATTAAATCAATGAGTTCACGCGCTCCGTGTATTTGCGTATTTTTTGTCTGCGGCTTCATTGTTAAAACGTGACAAACAGGCATCGAAGTTCAAGCCCCGCCCTTTTCCCGTCGCCCGCGCACCGCTCGCTCTTTCCGAAAAGGAATAGTTTTGATAAAATAGTTACTTCAAAATCAATTTAACATGATTATGAAATTACTGTTTTATAAAATTAGTAGTTATTTGCAAGAAAAATTACAAAATTAATTGCTCTGCAATATTGCTTATTCGGCCTTTTTAGAGAGGCAGTGCTTCTCTCGTGAAAAAACAATTGAATAAAACGTGCTGTGTTTGTCTTCAAATCGAAAGAGGACAATTAAAATATCTGTAAGTTACTAAGTTACCTATCTATACAGGCCGTTGTGATCAACCGACTAGTACACGTAAACAAAATACTTAAGTACTATAACAAAAAAAGGTAGGTTACTTACTTTTCTCCGGCACTAGCAAACACAGATATAAATTTTCTCACAACTTTTTTCCAAATTCCGCCTTGTTTTCGAAATTCCGGAAACAAATGAATGCGTTTGGTTGCCTTTGGCATCAAGTATTTATAGTGTTGATCAAGTTCATGTCTGAACAAGCATTAAGCATTGTCGGGCGGATAGCGCTTTGCAAGTCTGTACACGAAATTGTACGTAATATCGAATACACAAGTTTGGACAAGTAACAGTCGCTTGCCTTATTAAAATATTATCTGCTTAGATAGGTACTTAAAACAATGTAGGTAGGCCCTTATAAAAACTATGCTTACATTTTTGCTCTTTACTATCAAAAGCAGATAAATTTTCGTGGACCCCCATTAACATCTTATGGACCCCCATTTTTTGTTCACGCCTACGTAGACCCCCAGCAAGTCTCCCGTGGACCCCTGGGGGTCCACCTGGACCACTTTGGGAATCACTGGTCTAAAACGTCTCATTTCGATTATTCCCGCTGTCCACCCCCCACCATAAGGGTTTGAAGAAGTTGCAGCCGTGGCCACCAGCGGTGGCTATTGTGAATTATTATAAAAGTGATTCTCAATGGGCACAATCTTGGCCTTCTTTGGCGGGAAGTTGAGAAGTGCATTTTTGTAGTAAAGTCCCTACCAATCAACTTTGTGTTTTATTTTTTAGTATTTTTGTACACATCCTTGCAAATTGTTCGTGAACAGCGTGTGTTTTTTTTTTTCAAGATGTTTATTGACATCAAATGAACTTTAGTTGCAAAACATTAAATATTCTTAAAAAACCCAAATCATATTAATGTTAATTAAATCTTTATATAATATTGCATCATGTCAAAGTAATATCTAGAACTAGAATCATAATTTCAAGAGCCTCATCCATACGAGGACGACACTGAAAGTCTTTAGAACTGACCACTTGTAAACAGTATAATAAAAAAATAAGTTTACATTTTGAAAATGGAATTCTTTGCCAATATTATTTGGTATGTATTTTATTAATTTGTTTTATGATTTGGCGGCAAATTGAAAATGGTCTGTGTCACGTCAGCATGAATTTAACGCGAGAAAATTTTCGTGCAATATTTTTTTATGACTTTCGTTGTCATATAAGTCAACAAGAAAGTTATGATACGAGTAGACTTCGATTGGCCTTTCACGATGAAGCCCCATCTCGTCCCACTGTTTACAACTGGTTTAATGAGTTCAAACGTGGTCGCAATAATCTCACCGATGATCTGCGTGAGGGACGTACGATAGAGACTGACAAAAGAGTGACCTATCAGCAGATTCGGGCAAGTTTAGGCATCGGTATGAGCCAAGTGCACAAAATCCTGCATGAACATTTAGCGGCCAGGAAGCTTTATGCCCGATGGATACCTCACGATTTGACCGAGGCCCAAAAAATCCGTCGTGTTGATTGGTGCCGTGAAATGGTTCAAAGATTTAACGGAGGTGACTCAAATGCTGTGTTTGACATACTTAGGGTGACGAAAGCTGGATTTACTGTTATGATCCCGAAACCAAAAGGCAGTCTGCTCAGTGGGTGTTTCCTTCCGAGGAGTTGCCAACTAAAATGAAGAGAGGTCGAAGCGTGGGAAAAAAGATGGTGGCCTCGTTCTTCGAAATGACCGGACATTACGAGACAATTGTTTTAGAGGATCGAAAAATAGTTACTGCAGAGTGGTATACTAACAATTGTTTGCCACTTGTCTTGGAAAAAGTTCGGGAGAAACGACCTCGCAGTAGGATCCTCCTTCACCACGACAACGCCTCGTCGCACACCGCCAGGCGAACGATCGACTATTTGGCGACATCAAACGTGGAATTACTAGGTCACCCGCCAAATAGCCCCGACCTCGCACCTTGCGATTTTTATTTATTCCCGAAAATAAAAGAAAAACTTCGAGTAAAACGTTTTATGGACGCCGAGGAAGAAGTAGCTGCGTTTCAAAACGCCGTCGAGGAGATCCCTAAAGACGAGTGGGCAAAGTGCTTTTCTCAGTGGTTCCATCGGATGCAGAGATGTATTGACGTGAAAGGACACTATTTTGAAAAGATGTAGTAATAAAAGGAATAACTTGCTAGTGTGCTCAGTTTTTGATTTTCTAAGAACTTTCAGTTTGACCCTCGTAATAATCATCAACAGAGTAAACAATGCCTATTCTACTAAATTTATTTTTTTCATTCATAACAAACATTTCACTAACAGAAACTAAAAGCAGAAAGATATTTAAAATCCCTTCATAAATCAATAAGTTAAAAGCCTTTGAAATTCTATGGAAAGGAAAACAGTAAAAAATCAAGTAAAGGATGCACTGTGTGTGCAATGACGTTACTGCCACTTGGTTTCTTGCGTACAAAAGAAATAGCAAGACGTCCCCACCACGCTCCCACTTATCTCTTGAAAACTTTAAATCCAATTACTGCCTTAATTAACCCATCAATTTTGTTGTTGTTTTCGGAATCGTTTACTTTTTATTGTACATAATGTTTCGTATGCAAATATTGCTAAAGTATGAATACAGTCAAGTAGCCTCAAAAGCCATATTAAATTTAAAAAACAAACGAAAACATGGCAGACATTGACAGTGACAGCATTAGGATCCTGTCAATGCCATTGTTTTTTGCCTCGCCTGTGTTTGTGATTTCAAGATGTTCCTTTCAAGTTTACAAACATAATCTTTGTAATCTGTGATTTCAAGTCTGGTTGTACTTGGATTGGAAGGAAACCTGTTTTATTTATTTTACGACACCCGACTCTCTGTTGATAACGAAACACGATGACGTGTGCTTTGCCGTAAGTGAAAGTAACATAATAGTGGTAGGAGCAATACGTTTAGGCCTTCATTATCGGCGATACATTCAAACACTTCAGTCTATCGCGAGTCGCGGTTTAGTTCGCTTGCACTCCACGTTACGTTCTGCTTTGATAACAATGTGTGGAATTTTTGCATACATCAATCATCTGACGCCAAAGAGCCGGCGTGAAATTTTAGAACTACTCGTCAATGGATTGAAACGATTGGAATATCGCGGTTACGATTCTGCGGGTGTCGCTATCGATGCTGCCGACCAGAAAGACATAGCAGTGGTGAAACGTAGCGGAAAAGTGGCCGCGCTCGAGGAGTTGCTCCAGGAACGCAGTGTAGAGCTGTCCATCGAAGACTGCGTGGAATCGCATTGTGGCATCGCTCACACGCGCTGGGCTACCCACGGAGAGCCTAGCGCTGTGAACTCGCATCCCCAACGCTCAGGAGAAGACAACTCGTTTGTTGTCATTCATAATGGTATTATCACCAACTACAAAGAAGTCAAAACTTTCCTAGAAAACAAGGGCTATACTTTTGAATCTCAGACTGACACTGAGGCTATAGCCAAGTTGATTCATCACATATACAATCAGCATAAGGATTACAATTTCCAGGAATTAGCTGAACAGGTAATTCAACAACTAGAAGGTGCTTTTGCTTTATGCTTCAAATCTCGTCATTTTCCCAATGAGTGTGTGGCAACCCGTCGGGGTAGCCCCCTGCTGGTGGGCATCAAGACACGCAGGCGACTATCCAGCGATCATGTGCCTATCATGTACACCAACAACAAGGGAACTCGTGGAGTGGTACCATCAGTTCCGCGTGTCAATAGCCATGCACATTTCCAACCAGAGGAGGAGAGAGATGTTGAATACTTCTTTGCATCCGATGCTTCTGCTGTTATTGAACACACTAACAGGGTATTATACTTTGAAGATGATGATGTGGCCCATATAAAGGATGGTGTGCTTAGTATCCACCGCCTTTCTACCAGCAGCAATGACCCTCATGAACGTGAAATATTCACTCTAAAATTGGAGCTACAACAAATTATGAAGGGCAATTATGACTACTTCATGCAAAAGGAAATTTTTGAACAGCCAGAGTCTATTGTTAACACAATGAGGGGTCGCCTGAACTTTGCCAATGGCACTGTTACTTTAGGTGGTATAAAAGATTATATCCCAGAAATCAAGAGATGTAGAAGATTGATGTTGATTGGATGCGGTACCAGTTACCACAGTGCCGTTGCTACCAGACAGCTGCTGGAAGAATTAACAGAACTTCCTGTTATGGTGGAGTTGGCCTCTGACTTCTTGGATAGGAACACACCAGTGTTCCGTGATGATGTCTGCTTTTTCATTTCACAATCTGGAGAGACTGCTGACACTCTGATGGCTCTTCGGTACTGTAAGCGTCATGGTGCCCTTATTGTCGGCATTACCAACACAGTAGGTAGCTCTATATGTCGTGAGTCTCACTGCGGTGTTCACATTAATGCTGGCCCTGAAATTGGTGTTGCATCTACAAAAGCTTATACATCACAATTTGTGTCTCTGGTTATGTTTGCTTTGGTTATAAGTGAGGATCGTATTTCACTTCAAAAGCGGAGGTCGGACATTATTGCAGGACTCCATGAATTAGATAGCAAAATTCGTCAAGTTTTGGCTCTTGACTCTGAAGTTAAAGCTCTTGCAGAAGACTTGTACCGTCAACGATCTCTGCTTATCATGGGCCGTGGATATAATTTTGCCACTTGCCTGGAAGGAGCACTTAAAGTAAAAGAATTAACATACATGCACAGTGAAGGAATAATGGCTGGAGAATTGAAACATGGACCTCTCGCCCTCATCGATGACTCAATGCCGGTAATGATGATAGTTATGCGTGACCCTGTTTACACAAAATGCATGAACGCCTTGCAGCAGGTGACAGCGCGGCAAGGGCGCCCAATTGTTGTATGTGAAGAAGGAGATACTGAGACTATGAGTCTGGCATCCCGTTGCCTCCAAGTGCCAAAAACTGTAGATTGCTTACAAGGAGTCCTAACAGTTATCCCCATGCAACTCCTAGCCTACCACATTGCTGTATTAAGAGGATGCAATGTTGACTGTCCTCGCAACCTTGCCAAATCTGTAACAGTAGAATAGTGATTTCTCACTCATTAAGGTTAAATGATTTAATCATGATCTAAACAGCACACAATATTTGTGCATTTTATGGGCTGTCCTACCTATGAGGATGGCTATACATTTTTGAATGAAACAAATTGAGTTTAGAAAAAAAAAGTGAAACAAATTTTGCAAAAGTCAAAGTGCATTTATGATGCATATTAACTTACTTAAGTATGTAAAGTATTAATAAATGCAAAATGGATTGTGACCATAGTATAGTCATGGACATAATGTAAAACAGAAGGAAGGAATGGAGTTTTCTGTTCCTATTTGAAGCTATTAAAAAAATTTGTAGTTTCATAAAATACGTTAAAAGCGTAAGTATACATTATATCTGTGTTTAACTATGTTTACATGTTAGTTTTACTCCACTGGCCATGACGGCAACTAGGTTTGACCACTAATACTTAATAGCTTACTTGTAAATAGTGTACATATAATATGTACGATATATATTATTTTTCTGGGTAAAAACAATTGATATTATAAGGCTTTCAAACGTTTTTCTAAAATAACACATTCAATAGCATATAATAATGCAAACACAACAAGCCTAGCCTTCCTACTTATTTTTTTTAAAACAACTAAGTAGGCAAACAGGCGTACGGCGCACCTGATGGTAAGTGATTACCGTAGGCTACTTATTTACATTCCAACAAAGTTACTTACTTGAAAGTATTCAATTTCCTACATTCCATTTCAATAGTTATGTCTTCAGACCATCATATATTTATCATAATAATATTTGGGTCCCACACAACCTTCCATGGCGCGACCACACATGGCTTATTTGCTAATTAGATTGTGATTGCATGTTTTACCAAAATATATACAAATACGTACGTAATACGTTATATTTTGTCAAAGCATGACCCACACACCACAATAAGACGTGTGATCGCGATCCGACTAAGTTAACCCAGCACTATGAACATGAATACGTCCATGCACTGCTGTCTCGTGGTCTGTGTCACTATTAGTCCTATCCTACTTATTAAAATTAAGTATCTATGTATCATCATCATCATTTCGTGTAGGCTACATTGTCAATCGAACATGTACACCCTGGTGTCATAGTTGTGCGGAACTGCCTCTCGGCCTTTGACGTGGTTCCTTCAACGACCACCAAATGGCAGCCGGGACCAACGGCTTAGCGTGCCTTCCGAAGCACAGAATCATCTTTATTTTATCAGACAATTAGGTGATTCAAGCCTGCAATGTCCTAACCAAACTGGAAACCACTAAACAAATCATACTTCAACTGCACTGGACCACGGAGGCAGTTTATCTACTTATGTGGTCGGTGTACGGTCAGCGTCAAAAGTGTATGCATAATCTGCAGTATATTTTGTTCTAAAAATTATTTATGCACTTTTTGTCACTAACTGTACCCCTACTGTAACATCTTTCATGATTTGGTGGTTCATCATTTTAATTGTTGTTGAAACGTGTTATTTTGGCTGCATTTAAAAAAATCTGCATAACAATATGAAAGGTTCAAAATATCTTCAAGGTTTTACCTCTCACTTAACAAAAGCCTACCTACTTTCAAAATACACTGGAAATGACTCGAATTCTGCTTAGTATCGTAAGGGAATTTTACATTAATTAATAGTTAATTTTTTCACCACTATTGAGGAGTAAAAAGTAAATATTTTTTGATGTTTTAGCAATGACTAAAAGAAAGAAGGGATAATGAATTGGCTAACTACACTGGCTTGCTTTTTCCATTTTTTTAAAATTTAACTTTTTGGAAAACTATAAATATAGAGTTGTTCAGCGCAATACGACATGAATGTACTTATTTTGTAAGCAATATAATATACTTAATTATAAATATTTTGAGATGATTGTTACATAACTATCTTTTAATTAAAATTAAATATTTACTCCGAGATTCGTACAAAATGTGAAAGAATTTGATGTAAAAGCGAAGCTAGTACATATATCCACTCCATCATTTTCTATACAAATAGAACAAATCATTTTATATTTATTTACCTACATTAAAAAGTAGTGAAATTTGTAGATTTAGTAGAGTAAAATAAGAAATCCTACCCTTAAATAGCATGTTGATCTGTAAATGCTATGAAAGAAAGAAATTTATATTCATAAATTACTGAAAAAATAAAACTTTAAATTAGACGTTTTTATTCAGAGAAATAAAACAAAAATCTTGAGATGATTTAAATCGCGCACCAAAAGTGTGCGCGATTTAAATCATCTAACGAACGCTATAATTATATTTCGCTAGCCTGAATGTAGTTTAAATAATTAATATTTTAATACACATTAGGCAGTCAAGCTAATTTGTATTTATAAAAAAAATCAAACAAGGAAATATAGGATGATAAGTGCCTATTTTGGAGAACGATAAAGTATGATTATAAGTACGTACATACATTGTAATGGAGTTTTAATCAACCGTAGCATAGCATAGCCGATGTATTTAGTATTTTAAAGATAATAAAACTAGTTAGATATAATTGTCATTCAACTCTCTATGCCTGTATTTTTATTCTAGGAAACCATAAAATGGTTTTCGTTGTGCAATGTATGAAATATTTTTGCTTGTTTTCCAAGATTTTAACTAGTCAAAACAAAAAATCTTGGAAAGTCTTCTTTTGGTAATATGATTTAGCTTTGTGTATATATTGTTATCGTTATATATCTCTTTGCACTCAACTCAAGGTATTGCAATGAACATTTCAGAAATTAAAAATATTTTAACATTAAACTTATTTAATCACCTGTAATGTGTATGTACTACATATACATTGTATTGGTTTTAAGTACATAGACTTGACTAAAGCAAAAGATCTTTTCAATCCTGTGGATTCGTACGAGAAAAGCATACCTGCAATTTCAAATTAAATAGGTACATATACATATCTATATTTTGTTTTCTCGCCTGAGTCTTAATAAAGACTGTATTATACTAACTTACTGTAATATTTTCGTTCTTTGTTACATAATAAAACTACGTTATATTTGAGTGAGGTTCTTATATATATATATATATATATATATGTATTTTCAATTTATTAAACTGCACAATAATTATTATTTGTTTTAGTAAACTTAATTGTAAACATGTTTAGAATATATTTACAGTTAACATAGAATTTTATAAAATAAACGTTTATTGTACAGAATATAATTTTAATTTCATGATCGCCTACTTACACCTTTGTATCCAGCAAGTGGTTACCTACATTTACCCATTGCTGTGCCAGTAGCGATACCAAAAATTGCGCAACGATGTTATTTTACTTGTTACTAATTAAATTACATTAACAAACATATCAACCTAGCTGAATTGAAAAAGATTTAACGCAGTAAATTTATAAAAATGTACATATATATCCATTTCATGTCGTAACTTGAGAACAGATTTCACTTAGATTAATAATTGGTCTCGCGCGCTTGTCGTAGCGTAGTGGTCGTAGCGCCGGAGACCAATTAATAATCTTAGCTCAAACCTATTTTCGAATACTTTGTAAAGGAAGGTTAGGGAAAATAAAATTTAGAAAATCTTGGTGTACTTTTACGACATAACGTTAACAAAGAAAATTTTTTTAGTCGAGTGTAATGACGTCTTGGTACTGAATAGTGGCGCGGCCAGGAAGTATCACACGATATGATTGCCGTATATATCTCGCACAAACAAGTTAAAGTTGTTTTTATTCTGCAAGTATAAAGTACCCACAACTGATAGCCCTTTGATTAATAGCCACAGTCTGACAATATTCTCAAAAGAAGTAAAGTGTCTAAATCTACGATCTACCACTACGTCAAATAGATTAGGTGCGATCAAAGAGATTCTTGATAGTCAAATCGCAACTGAGCTCCACTTATCGTTAAATGCAAGATTGATACCTGCCAGTTGATAAGATTAACAAACCAATCGGACAAAATATTATGTGGAATAGGAATTGGTGTAGATTTATTTGATTAGTGTGAACTTGAACTATAGTAACATTTTATTTTATTTATTTATTTTAAACATTATTGTACAAATACAATTTTAAAGCACAATAGGTGGACTTAATGCTAAAAGCATTATCTAACAGTCAACCTTTGGTGTAGGCATACCTACTTAGAAGAAAAAAGGAGTCCCTGGAGGCAGTTTGTACTCTGATAACATAGACCCGCGGCTTTGCAGACGTACTTATACTTAAAAACCCACAGGACTTTTTTCTGTGCGCGTATATGAGTACGACATATACTTAGAGCCCTATGTGCTGTGTATGTGCGCTTAATAAAAAAACATGTGCCTATTAAAGTTTTCGGAAAAAACGATTCCTGCTGCGGTAACGCTGTTCCAGCAAGAAAATTCTAAACGATGAATCATAGAAAAAAATGTTCATCTGTAGCATTGCTTGCATAAAAAATAATTTTGAATTTTTGAATTTGATTTTTTTGATACCTGTCAGTCATAATAATCTTTGATCAATTTTGAAAGTTACACACAGTTTCGCAAAGACTGAGTAGGTAGTTAGTATTGGGATTGCTGTTGCAAGGATTGCTTAATGTTAAAGCTACAGGTAGAAACCTAAAGCTTTCGAATCCTATACTGTAAACTAAGTAAATAGCTAGCTGATTCCTGCGACTTCCCCCGCGTTACATTGAAAATTTCAACAAAGTGAGCAAAATTGCGGGCATTCAAGGAGTAAGTAAAATGCTCTGAAGTACGTTATTTAATTAGTGTGACTCACGCAAAATCGGTGAGTCAAATATTTTTTGTTCGATATCGAATGGTTTTCGTGCGTTATCGAATGATTTTTCTTCGATACTGAACGATTTTATTCGACACGTGACTCATACATTTCAAAAATAGGGCTTCTGTGCGAATCTGACGAATTAGTCATTTCGACACGATAAGAACAAGAATGGTACTACCATAGATGGGGTACTCTAGGTAATACTAACTAGTAACTAGTACTACTTATTCTCAGATTCACCAAAAAATTTTACTAAAAAGGACTGTGATCGGACAGGATATTATTATTAACGAGATTTCTTCAATTCTCACACTATCAATTAATTCAAGCGGACACGTTACTGCGCTCCGGAGAAACCAGGTGGAGCTCTATTTTTGAAAAGTATGACTCATCCAAAGTTGGTGAGTAGAAAGAAAATGCCTGAAGATGCAACCGGGAAAACGTTAGGATGAAAAAGAAGGTATATCTATGTAATTGTGTATTTTTCTTTATACCCGGGTCCCTAAACGTGTTCAAAATTACAGCCTAAGCTTAAATAGTTCTACAAAAAGTGTAAAGGATAACAAAAAATGAGTCTGTTATCCCAGCGAAATTTATTCGAATATTAAATGTTAACCATACGTAATTAGGGATTGCAATCCGGAAAAACGGATCCGGCATCATTTAACGGTTACTGGATCCGGTACCAATATACCGGATCCGGTGCTAGCAGTTTGTGGCAAAATAATATAGCTGTTGCTAGAGTAGGTACTTTAAATGCGACACAATTAACAATATTTGTTTTCTATGATCTTTTTTTCAAAATCAATATTGATTTTCTTTTAATACTTATATTTTCTTACAATTATTATGTACTCAAAATAATTATTTATCGTTAGTTGATTAAACTAAAGAGTTCTAAACTCATTATTGTGACAATTTTTGCGCTTCATTCGTTCGACAGATTCGTCAAATCATGATGGTATCTGTCTTAAATACCTACAAGACTTATTTGTTGGCATTCTCAAATACTTTAATAATGATTTTGATCTCATTTCAGTTAATTACGTAAGGTTAATTGTATCTATTAGATATTATAGTTGATAATTAATATTGTTACTTATAAATTGATCTATCTGTGAAAGTGAAATCTAGAAAGACTGAGCTACTCGTTACGTCGTAAAATTATTACTAGTTACCTACACTACTAAATTTTAATATTTTTCTTGTTGTCTATTTGTCTTAACATTGGTTAGGAAATAAAGTCGATTTTATATATTTGTGATTTATTTTTTATAATCTACCTACATATACGTGCAGTAATTGATTAACTCACTTATTTTGTACGAAAAAGCGAAAATCATCCTGATTTGTTCAATCCGAATTGATGGGAATCCGGTCGTATCCGGCCGGACTGAAAATGACGCCGGATTGCAATCCCTATACGTAATATGTAGTGTAAAGCAGCTTTGAAATGTGTATCGTTGAATTAAATTTGTGTACCTATGCAGTAATTATTGAGATATTCGTACAAAACATTTTCCGCTGCAAAAACATTTCTGCAGCATAATTTTGTCAGGGATTCAAAATCCAATAACTGCAATCTGTAGCTTGGACTGCAATCTTGATATTTTTTAAACATATTGCAATTCATTTGTGTATAACATCTGTAAAAACAGAATTTAAAAGAATACAACCATTTATGAGTAAAATATAAAAACACAGGTATTTTGGTCTAGTAGCTTAACGAAGGGACGAAGGGACATAGGGATAAAATTTAAACGTCGATTTATATGTTAGAACTATCTCCAATATCTGGGTATATGATGACATACAAAGTCGATTTATGTATACACATTTCTCTCTTACGATACACTACAGATTGCAGTAATTGAATTTTTCCCTGACAAAATTCCGCTGCACAAATGTTTTTGCAGAGGAAAATGTTTTTTACGAATATCTCAATAATTACTGCATACACAAATTTAATTCAACGATACACATTTCAAGGCTGCTTTACACTGCACATTACGTATGGTCAACATTTAATATTCGAATAAATTTCTCTGAAATAACGGACTCACAAATAATGGTGTTTTTATTGGTCTAGCTAAGCTCTGGCGCCATCCATGAGCCGCGACCGCCAAGTGGGTCGGCTGGTTGTGAAACAGAGAGAGGTGCTGCCTGATGTACACGCAACGCAACACTGCGCACGCGGCATGTGCATATGGACCGAAATTGACAACACAAGTATCATATGATTCAAAAGACTATAATTTAACGCTCTCCGCACAATAAGTAATTATTTTTGAAGATATTAATATTCTGGCTAACCCTTCTTTTAGCATCCACATTATACCTACGGCTGCTGAACAAAGCGTAAATCGTTATCGTTACGGCTTTGTCGTCTCTACATTCTCCTTTCCTTACATATGTATACTTTATTTGTCTAATATCCACTATATACATACCTATTAGTGGAAACACAATGTAAAATGAAATGAAATATTTATTTAGCGAAAACTGTTAACAGTAATTTTATCTGATGACTTTACTAGCAGAATGCATATTGCTAAAAATGTACGAGCAAATGTTCAAAATTTTTAATGGAATATTATTATAATCACAGACATATAAGACGTAAACAAACGGAAGGTATGCTAAATGAGCGTAACAAAAACACACACATGCAAAACTATGGAAGCCTGGGCTGTATCTAGGCTAGGGTACGCTGTTTACGATCATGCTCCCCATGGTTTCAAGAAACGTATGAATGTTGTGTGGTGTGCATGATCTGATCATATAAAGGGCATTCTACTCTATAATATTTTAGTATTCACCAATCAAACAATGCAGCTTACAAAATGGCGTCACAGCCAAAAATTGCCACGCTTTGCATAATGTCTATGAGTGAGTGAATGATGCTACAGGTGTAAAAAAAGAGATATCGCCAGATAGATCCGAATACGTGTGGAAAGGGATAACAACAATTACTTGCTACATAAGTTTAACTAGTATCTCATTATAATAATACACTCATGTTTTCTCAAGTCTCGGTTCTAGTGCTCTTAGTCTTCTTTTTCGCCTACCACATAAGGACATGGGCTCGCTAAAATTAAAATCATTAGGTATTCAAATTCTTAAGAGGTCGATGAGAAGGTGTACCAGGTATGACAGCAATTGGTTTGCGACATCATCGATCGCAAATGTTAGTTGCACACTTTCTTGCGTCACATAGACTTTCAGGCAGTCTATTGTGTTGTGTGTGAGAATTTCTCGTCCCCTTTGCCATATGTCTATAAAAATGTTTAAAGGTAATAATAATTATCTTCTGACCTAGTGTAAGTCAAACATGATTTTGTAACGTTCTTTCCAACAGAAGTAAAATCCTCTATCTGTGCCTTACTTTTAAAAGAAGATGGAGGAAAGTAAACTGGAAGAGTGCTGCATAGTTTTGCCAAAAAGGAAAAAAATAATTAAGTTGTCTACAGAGCAGTCCACATCGCATATTCCGCATCCCAGCGGACCGGAACTCTATCGGTAAAAAGAAGATGTAAATTTGTCAACATGTCGACTGATTCTCTGAAGGCGCGAGAATCGGCTTCCAGATTCAAAACAAATAATAAATCGGCAAGATACATTTAAGGAAAGGTTACCTGCAGCCTGCAGTTCAGTGGCCTGCGGCTCGACCGGGCTCAAGTAGGCGGCGAGCTGCGGTGGCGGCGAAATTCCGACGTACCCACTATTCTCTCCAACGCGATCGGAATACTAAGCGTTCGCTAAGTTTTATTTTTGAGCTTGTTTCCTACTAAGTACGATGATCTCTCTCATGCTCACAGTGTTTTTCATAATTGCATCCAAGAATTTATTTTACGACATCCATAAATAATATTACAGGTCTCAACCACATTTAGATAGAATATCAGCTGAAGAAGCTGTTAAGATCACTCACTACCATTTTAAATTTATTTTTATTGTCGATGTATGACAAATAAAAATAAATTAACAATGACAAATTTTCACCTATTCGATTGCTTGCTCTGTAACCTTGATGAATAAGTAAATTTGAGATTGATATTGAAATCGTACGAAGACCTCTTTCTTACTTACGTCAAAAAAAATCTAAATCTATGCTTACTTCCATATATGTTTAATGGGAATGGTCTTTCGAGCAGTTGTAGGTCGGCTACTGAGCTGCAGGCAGCTAGCCTTGAGGCCGCTTCCTGTCTTGCGCCTGCGCCTCGGATTCAGTGAAGGGGACCCGCTCGCTTGCCAGTCTTTGTTCGAGCGAAATGTTGCAGAACTGGTCTTTGACCTTTTCCGTCCCAAATTAAAACAGTACACTATAGTAAAAGACAAAGGAAATGCATACTGCTGACTGTTGCGTCAGTCAGTAACAAACTACTGGTACCTAGTTCACTTGTTTTTGTTTTTATTTTGCCTATGCAAATATCTTATCCGTCAAAATAAAAACACTCAGAATTTTCATATTAACATCACTTTCTTCGTACTTTCTTCATTTTACCGATTGCGGGAATCAACTAACAAACTCTACATTGACTTTTAAAAACTTTTAAACATAAAATGTATCCCGTAACCACGGCCGTTGTAACACAGTTGATATGTCGGAAGGAAGTATGAAAGTATTTATTTTATGTTTTAAACTCTACATTGAGCCTCTACCTATAAGAGATAGATATTCTGCCACTACACTACCTATGTATGATCCAATTTAGCTATTATGATTTTGCATAAAAGTCAGTTGGGGTAGGAGCACTAAAGCAATTATACAAAACTAGCTATTTCCCGCGCCTCCGTCTAAGTCAAGAAGTAGCCTATGTTTGACCCCGGGTCTTACTATATTCATACCAAATTTCATTAAAATCCGTTTAACGGTTTGGCCGTGAAAGCGTAACAGACAGACACACAGACTTTCCAATTTATAATACTAGCTGTTTCCCGCAGCTCCGCCTGCGTCAAAAAGTATCCTATGTTTTACCCCGGGTCTTCAACTATATTCATACCAAATTTCTGCAAAATACGTTCAGCGGTTTGGCCGTGAAAATGTAATAGACAGACAGACTTTCGCATTTATAATATTAGTATATTCATACCAAATTTCATCAAAATACGTTCAGCGGTTTGGCCGTGAAAGCGTAACAGACCGACAGACGTACAGACAGACTTTCGCATTTATAAGTATGGAAGTATGGATTAGTATAGACACTTGGCTTCAGGGTGCAGACTAGGTAGCTAAGCACAATGGAAAGCACCCGTCAATTCAGTGCCCCAGTACAAAAAACTCACCTACAAATCTGTCTTGTTTACTTACCGACCGAGATTACATAAACACTCTAACTACATAACACACATAATATGAGTGTCGAGAAGCTCAACCGGTTCTCGCTTGTTCTGGAATGCTTCTGAAAAGTGTGACTCGCTCAAATTCGGTGAGTCGAATAATTTTATCGAACGATTTTCATGCGACATATATGTCATACATTTTAAAAACAGGACCCCTGACTGAGATTGAAAGTTAATCTTCTGATATTTCAAACATGTCCGTGTACCTGCAATAAGTATCGCTATAAGTAGGAAAGAATATAAGTGCTGAAAGAATTTATTTCGTAACAAAATACAACTTACACGTATACTGATATGAAAATTATAGTAACATTTATAATTAACAATCTGTTTCCCGCAGTCTGTGTTTGACCGCGGGTCTTCACCTATATTCATTCCCTTAGTATTTTATTAATAATTGGTCTCCGCGGCGCTACTAATCTAAGTTCATACCAAACATCAAAATCCGTTCAGCGGTTTGGCCGTGAAAGTGTAACAGACAGACTGACAGTAGACTTTCGCATTTATAATAATAATTATTTTAATATAATATTAGAATGGAAGTATGGATTCTCACTCATTTTAGCGCCTTCCCGGTCAATGAAATAGAAATCAATCTTTCGTTTTCATTCGCATCAAATATGATAACATCTTTTATATCACTTTTCTCTCATATTATTACTATATATTGTTTTTGCCATTTTGATTAATATTTTTATTTGATAATTACAAAATACACAACGTCCACACCTGTCGCAAGAACCAGTTGAGGACGCATCCTCAACTGGTTGGTTCTTGAGCCCAGAGACTGTACACCCTGGGTGGACAGACAAGAGAACAGCTATATCTGGAAGACGGGCGGAAGTGATGGATTTAGTAGAAGTAAAGAAAAATTGGTATCTAATTAATTAGTTAGCTTTTACATTATCTCATTGTCGGTGTCCAGTCAATCATTGATTATCCTCGATAAGGATTGTATGTGGTTGTAGACGTATCCTTTCATTACTTTGATTATCATGAAGTTATTCCCCTTGAGTTGCGTATAATTAATGGATTTACTGGACTTAACTATTTGATAAGATCTTTGTTTACTACAACTACAATAGATACAATATGAATAAAACTGAAATATAAAATGAATCGTGTGGTGAAGGCAATTGCAAAATCCATACTTATCCATACTTCCATACTAATATTATAAGTGCGAAAGTCTGTTTCCTTTTTTTTTATACAACTAAGTAGGCAAACAGGCGTACTGATGGTAAGCGGTTACCGTAGCCTATGAACGCCTGCAACACCAGAGATGTCACAAGCGCGTCTTTCTGTCTGTTCCGCTTTCACGGCCAAACCGCTGAACGGATTTTGATGAAATTTGGTATGAATGAATATAGTTGAAGACCCGAAGTCAAACATCGCATACTTTTTGACGCAGGCGAAGCTGCAGGTAAGAGCTAGTACTGTATAAATAATAGTAATAATAATGCCAACCGCCAAAATTAGGGCCATGATTAAAAGCGTACCCTAGGCTTTGAAGTGTAAGCTGAGAGAGCATGCAACTGGAAAATGCACTTGGATGAAGATAAAGTTTATATAAAAATGCTAGAAATAGGGGTTGTATTGCTTTACACGCTTCCACGTCACTTTTTCTTAAAAAGCTTAAAAAGATACTAAAAGTAGTTGCTCCAGAAACGTGTCACTTCGCCACTTCCGTTCGACTTTCTGTGGCCGACATAAGTTCACCTTTAGTACTGCTCACAGGGCACTCAGGGCATTCTGTACGCATAGGCGATGTACTTGGTCGAGCGTAAGGACCAACTCAAATACTTGGGGTCGGTACTCGACTCGTCCGGGGACATCGACTTCGACGTTAAGAGTCGTATACCAGCGGCATGGGCAAATTGGCGTGAAGTGACTGGTGTCACTTGTGACCCCAGAATGCCGATCAGGCTTAAGGGCCAGGTCTATAAATCCATCATTAGGCCTGCCCTCCTACATGGCAGTGAGGCGTGGTCCGTGCTTGAGCGGCACAAGCAAGAGCTGCGTGTCACGAACATGAAGATGCTGCGTTGGATGTCCGGAGTGTCGCGGAAGGACCGCATGAGCAACTCCCGCATTCGGGGTTATCTTCATGTTCGTGACATAGCAAATAAGCTTCAAGAAAGTCGCCTGCGATTGTACGGTCATGTCTTGCGTAAACCGGCAACATATGTTGGGAACAAGTGTCTGGTCATGCCGCCTCCGACGGGGCCTGGTAGAAGGAAACGCCCAAAAAGAGCTGGCTTGACGTCCCAAAGCAGGATATGCGTGCGGACTATCTGTCAGGGATGCTGAAGACCGGGCGAAGTGGAGACGTAAAAGTAGGAAAGCGGACCCGAGCTCCGAAGCAAACAGCTGAGGATGCAACCGGAAAGGCGCTAAGATTATGATGATGATAGGACACGTTAGAAGGTGCTGGAGTGGTATCTTTGAAAAGTGTGACTCAAGCAAAATCGGCGAGTCTAATATTTTTTGTTCAATATCGAATGATTTTCGTTCGTTAACGAAGGTTTTTTTGTTCGACATAATGTCATACGTTTCAAACATCAATACCCTGAACAGTTTGGACAAAATCGCCACATGGTATTGACCCTCTGTCGACTCTTTTTAACCCCATCGCTCTAAATTATCCCGAGATTACCGGAATAGTCCAGGACAGTTCGTACTGAGATAGGCCGTTCCCGGCAAAGGCCAGGCCTCAGTACGGAGGCGATTTCCATATGAGCCCCTATAATTTTTATGATTTCACCGAGGACAGTTCTTCAGATAGCAACAAGAAGTCGGGAGGAGGAACAAATTGCTCGTTCCACAACTTCAGATGGGACGATTTTGCCTGGGTGTCTAAGGTATGGTACTATTCATTCAGGACACCGTTGCGACTTTTGAGCCGGCCTGCGGACGGGTGACTCCCATAAAGAGGATGTCATCTACACGAAAAGTACCTACAATCAGCTTTATTCAGAAACTACTAGAGTATTTAACTATAGAAATTTAAATAAATGCGGGACCTAGGTCCTTGCCTAATGTAGAGTCTCAGTATAATGTCAGCACATCAATAAGTAGGTAGGTACTATGGCCTATGAAGCTATTAAATATTCAAGCTGAACTGGTAGAGGTACTTAGTGGTGTGGTGACG
The DNA here is from genome assembly GCA_947363495.1 of Euzophera pinguis. Taxonomy (NCBI): domain Eukaryota; kingdom Metazoa; phylum Arthropoda; class Insecta; order Lepidoptera; family Pyralidae; genus Euzophera; species Euzophera pinguis. The sequence continues at coordinate 8,064,343 of OX376157.1, read as the reverse complement.
GGACGGGACCCGTCTGGTACAGTCAGCATCAGGAATCCTATTTTTAAAATATATGACTCACACAAATTCTATTTTTAAAATATATGACTCAGACTAATTGGCTACTAAACTTTTTCATGAAAATGTCTAATTAGTAAACCATTTCGAGGAATAGGCTTAGGGAACAGATTACATTAATCAGATCTTTAGATATGCAAGTATTTTTAAGAAAATCGCATAAAACCCAATGACAACTTCCGGCTTTCAAATTTATTTTTTAGGTTGGCAGCACAGGGTAGTGAATAAATATTTTTTATTTGGTAGCGCCAAATATGCGCTTTACGTAGGTTTTGTGGATCTAAAATGGCCACTTTGCACGAATTACAATTAGAATCATTGCAAATCTTAAAATAGCCACATTTTGGCAGTTCATGAAATGAATCATTTCATGGCAATTGGCAGGTAAACTTTTTCATGAAAATGTCTAATTCGTAAACCAGTTCGAGGAGTAGGCTTAGGGAACAGATTACATTAATCAGATCTTTAGATAAGCAAGTATTTTTTTAAGAAAATCGCAGAAAACCCAATGACTTTCATTTTTTAGCAAAGTTAACGTATGACGTAGCCGGATAACTTCCGGCTATTCACATTTAATTTTTTAGGTTGGTAGCACAGGGTAGTGAATAAATATTTTTTGTTTGGTAGCGCTAATTAGGCGCTTCACGTACTTGTCACCCATGACAAATGTCATTTCTGTTCAAGTTAAACATAACCTAACTACATCTTCTTTACATTCATTTACACATTTTAATGAAGAATCGGTGTCCAATTATTGAAAAATCAGATGTCAACGGATGAAGAGACGGCAGTAAAGTCCAATGAACAGGCCAATATGCAATAGATACGAGAAATGGGGTAGGTACCAAGATATTTGGCGATTATAAACAAACAAGAAACCAACTCGCGGCTTCGGTCCATCCTGACTTTGAGATTTGACACTGACATACATATTTTTTAATACCTTAGTAATTTTTGCTTTCTTGCAGTTCGAGATGGCCATTATCGTTGCGTGACGTTATCACTATAAAATCTTTAAAATTAAATAACAAAATAAATATAATTTTAAGAATTTTTTCGTTTAAATTGTATCTCCCAAATAGTCTATTCTATCAATAAAATATATAAAATACACAATTTATTTTTTAGTTGACTAGCCAATTGGCTAGTAAACTTTTTCATGAAAATGTCTAATTCGTAAACCATTTCGAGGAATAGGCTTAGGGAACAGATTACATTAATCAGATCTTTAGATAAGCAAGTATTTTTTAAGAAAATCGCAGAAAAGTCAATGACTTTCATTTTTTAGCAAGGTTGACGTATGACGTAGCCGGATAACTTCCGGCTATTCACATTTAATTTTTTAGGTTGGCAGCACAGCGTAGTGAATAAATATTTTTTGTTTGGTAGCGCTAACTAAGCGCTTCAAATGTCATCTCTGTTCAAGTAAACATAACCTAATTACATTCATTCATACATTATAATGAAGAAGCGGTGTCCAATAATTGAAAAATCAGATGTAAACAGATGAAGAGACTGCAGTAAAGTCCACACAGGCCAATATGCAATAGATACGAGAAATGGGGTACCTACCTAAATATTTGGCGATTGTAAACAAACAAGAAACCAACTCGCGGCTCGCGGTCCATCTTGACTTTGACATTTGACACTGACATTTTTTTATACCTTAGTAATTTTTGCTTTCTTGCAGTTCGAAATGGCCATTATAGCTGAGTGACGTCATCACTATAAAATCTTTAAAATTAAATAACAAAATAAATATAATTTTAAGAATTTTTTCGTTCAAATTGTATCTCTGAAATAGTCTATTTTATCAATAAAATATATAATATACACAATTTATTTTTTAGTTGACTAACCAATTCTGCTGTTTGACGGAAAGTCGCAAAAGGGCTTACTTTTCGTGAATTGCTTTACCTTATTGCCAGGCGTAAAAATAATTTTTATTTCTCATCGTGCGTACTTTTACGATGTTTTTAGTTAAATAAGTTTTTCTAACCAATAATGTTGATTTACCATCATTAATTTACTGTAGAATTATAAATATCAATAAAAATATTAAAATTTTAAAATCTATTTTTATTTTAATAATATAACAATACTCAAACGAGAAGTGATTCAAGAAATGAATCACGAAATGAATTGAATTAGAGTTGAAACGTCAATGTCAAAATTTGCATTTTGATATAAATAAATAAATTTGTTTATTTCAGGCTACTTGGCCCATATTTTAAAAGTCACAGTTTACAGTCGTCGCTCTCATACATATGTTTGGTGTCCGCAAAGCTCGCCCCCTTTGTCTTGGTGACAATTGTTTGTTATAACGGTATAAATAATAATTAATATTTGTATAATGACGTCACATGCTTATTTTCAATAAAATATTTACGTCAGATCAAACATATAGAGAAAAACGGTTGTCAATTGCAACATGCCATTTTTATAAATGCTAAAATATGGTAATCTCCATTTTAAACCTACCTGAAATAAGATTGAAGCATGAAGCTATTGCTTTTATTTTATCATAGATATGATCCGGGTTTTTTTTATTCCAAGTAAATAATCATTGCTTAAAAAACTACAACCACTAACCACATTTGGTACAAATTTGATTCGTTTGTCACGAATTTGGCTTTTTTTTTAACTCTGAATTCGTTATTCTGTTCCACATGTGTTCCACTAATGACGTAAAATCATGGACACATCACGAGTTAGAAAGAGAGAGGTGGGTTACGAAATGCATTCAGGTCAAATTTTCTACCGTCAGCCTATTGTATGCAAGCGGGCATCCCTTTTTACTTTAGATCCATGGTGGCGGCACACAAATGCACGAAACACAGAAAAAAAGTACCGGCCGGCCATCTTTTATAATTGTCTATCATCCATAAGTCACTGTCAAAATTATGAATAAAATATTGTCAATACTTGATAGGTACCTACTTGACTTTACTTCATTTTGGTTGGGAAGAAAATTGAAAATTTGCAATTTATTTGCGGTTTTTGAGAATTACCTATATTTCTAATTTGTGGAATTACCACAATGTGTTCTAAGGTTGAAAACTATAATGAAGATTTATTTGATTACATACGAGTAAGCGAAGATGAAGATGATTCCAATGCGGTAGAAATTCCATGTGAAATGGACGGGACCTTGCTGCTGTCGACGCTCGTTGCTCAGTTTCCTGGAGCATGTGGATTAAAATATCGGCATCCCGAAAGTAAATGTGTACGTGGGATTCGTCTAAGCGATGGCAAACTTCATCCACCCAGCGAAGTAGGATGGGGTAAGCATCTGTATATTTGCGTATTTCCCAAAGAAAATAAACGGAAAATGGAGGACGTCTCGCCGGAAAACTCTGCAGCAAAAACAAAACGTTTGGAGAAAAAACTTATTTGTTCCGACCTGATATGCCTAGGCCTACCTTGGAAATCGACGGAAGAGTCAATAAAACAATATTTCGAGAAATTCGGCGAAGTTGTTATGGTTCAGCTAAAAAGAGATAAAAATGGATCATTTAAAGGATTTGGCTTTATTCGTTTTGCAACCTACGCGTCTCAGATGAGAGCTCTTGCCCAGCGTCATAACATTGATGGCAGATGGGTAGATGTTCGAATTCCCAACTCTAAGGAGGGTGTAGTTCCGCAAATGCCTTGTAAAGTATTTGTGGGCAGGTGTACTGAAGACATGACTGCGGATGATCTTCGTGAATATTTCTCCAAGTTTGGTGAGGTTACAGATGTGTTTGTACCTCGACCATTCCGTGCATTTGGATTTGTGACTTTCCTGGATCCTGAAGTTGCCCAGAGTCTCTGTGGTGAAGACCATGTTATTAAAGGGGCATCTGTATCTGTGTCAAGTGCTGCACCAAAGATAAAGAGTAAAACTAACCAAAATTGGAAAGATGACTCATATGGTAGTAACAACTGGGAGAGTAACCGATCTGGCCCTTCAGGGCCTAGTAATAATGGAGGCAACAGTAATATTGATTCCCTTAACATGCAGAATTTGGGTATCAATCCTAATGGTGGACCACCAGCTAATTTTAACTTACCAATAAGTCTTGTTGCTGCTGCTTTGAATCAAGCTGGGTGGGGTGGGTTCCTGGGAGGGGGCCCTGGTAACAGTGGGCCTAACAACTGGCAAGGAGGACCACCACAAGGTAGTGGCGGAAATTCTGGCAAAAACTGGAGTAGTAACCAGAACTGGGGTCAGAATGGACCACCTCCTACTTGGAACCAAGGAGGAGGTGGAAATGGCCAGGGTTGGAATGGTGGAAAAAATGGTAATAACTGGAATCAAGGAAATAATTGGTCAAATAGTAATCAAGGTCCTGGCTGGAATGGGGGTGGAGGCAATTCAGCATCTGGCAGTGGATGGAACAACAAGCCACAAACATGAGGTGAGCTGCTGTTACCGACAGTCATAACAGGAATGTTTGCCTGAAAACATTATGATAGTTATTTTTTGAATGTATAAGGATCTATATTTAATATAAGAAGTATGATTTGCTATGTAAGGGGTTATTGAAACAAGCCATCAGTTCAGAATAGGGGTAATTATGTCTCAAAATCCCAAAATATGATTGATAATTCTTTAAAAAGTAATTTACCAATGCCCTAAATTTGAAACTGTCTCTAAATCATTGTCTAAAAAGGTTCAATAATTTTAAACACAAAGAGGTAATCAACAACATTTTAATATTGCAAGTTGTTTATAAATTTATAGTATTAAAATAAGTTTATTTTGGAGCCATCCTATTTTGGGATTTTAAAATGTACTAACCCTTAGTATGTTGTGTTTTGGTATGTTCAATTGTTAATATTAGCACACATTGGCTATTTTAATCATTTTTGAAACTGCTTTTAGTCATGATGGTTTATTTCAGACTAAAATACTTTTGCCGAAGAAAGATAAATGAACCAAAAATGGTTTGGAACTACTTAAAATTGTATGATATTATGAATTCTTCTTACATATTGCTTTATAAATTGCATTGAAAGACATGATTTTAGTTAAAATAATTTTAATAAGTATTCATTTTTACATCATTTCAGTTTCTATGTTGCTGTTAAATATTTTATCACAGTAGATTATAATTTTGTCTTGATAAAACTATTATGTCAATACATTTAAAAAAATACTAATGCTATCTATACAAATATCACAGGAGCAAAGATAGTCTTTCCATGTTGAACTTTTTTTAATAAATGAGCGAATGATGCCTAATGTACCATGTGTACGTGATAAGAATTATCACAGAGTAATTGTATTTGCTACTACATCTGTAGTCAATGAACTTTTCTTAAAAATGACTTTTGCAGTGTGTATATTTTGTGATTGGTGTGTTGAAGGTCTTTTAGTGTAATAAATGAGTATGTACTGAGATGGATGTTTTAATTTGGACTTTTGGGAGGTACTTTACTTGATATGTGAAGAGTGATCCAGTATATTGGATAAAAAAATTAAACAATACTGTTTGTGGGTTATCTGAGGAAAAAGTAGTAATAGAATGTATGTGAATGCATTTCTTATGGAAGAAATTATACATATATTGTAAATATAAAGTAAGGGGAAGTGTGCATTGTAGCAAATTGTGTGTGTCTCAAAGGACATGTGTCTGCAGTGTCTTCAGAATGGGAATATAAGAGTGCTGTCTGTCCTTTTGCAAGTGGATTATACAGGTGAGCTGCATTACCAGGGTGAGTGAGGTCAGCACTGTACTGTCAAGAGTGTTGTTACTAAGTTTTATTGAATGTAAACTGTAGCTATGTCATTGTTTCTTTTTTGTGCAGTGGCAAGTGGCGATATTGTCAAGAGTGTTAATGTGAAAAGCTGTGCATAAAGACATTGTGGTAATGGTATTCAATTTAATTATGTGTGCTTTATCTTGTTTTATATAATAATTTAGGAAGCCATTTTTATTTTATTTTCAGGAGTGTAATCTTAAACACAGACTATTGAACTTTGGCAGATGTTGTGAAAGTACACTACAAGTAAAATAACACAAAAAAACAAATGTAAGCATATTATACTTATAATTTAATTTTCATATCTTTTTTTAAATTTTAAAGCTGTAATTTTTTGAGTAGAGGTACATATGTATCAAGCTGTCTTAAAATTGTCTAACAATTTATGAAATTTTCTTTTCATGAAATACTTAAGAAGTAAACAATCGGCCACCTGTCTGACATGAACTCTCTTCAAGAATGTTTTTGATTTTTTTAGTCGGAGCTACCTAGATGGTCTTATGCACCTACATAATATGCTCATATGAGAAATCATGGCAAGGAATGGTTCATCTGTTTTCAAACCAGAGACCACACTCCCTCCACTCCTCTACAGATGGTACTTATAACTATTATGTAATTGGGTTGACGACAAGGTTCAAAATTTTAATAGTAATGTGATTGTATGATAGCGTACATTAAATTAAATTCGTTGTTTCAATTTTTTAAAAACACATTTTAAAAAACAGTGGTAAAGTCCATTTTGAAAATAAAAAAATACTAAAAATAATGTGTATTATGATCGATGAACACAAAAAATAGACTTTCATTTAGGAATTACATATACGCATTAAGGTAGTTGTTGAACCAATTTAGTCTCACCCTACAAGGGTGAGACAATTACGTCGTATAAGTCACCGTTTATGTCCCATTAGTATGGAGCGTTTGGTATGTCCAAAATGCACAAAAGTTTAACTTCGTCATATCTCAGTTTAAGTTTCATTGACGTGTTTTTTCATCAATGTGCCTATCATAGCGAGGTCTTTCATTTAAGCGTGTACACGATACAGTAGGGACCAGACAAACTATTGACTTTCGGACAATATTAAAAAAAACTATTCAAATCTTTAAGAGACTATTAACAGTTCTTATTTTATGGATATTTCATTATTTCTTATAATTACTTTTATTTAACAATGTATCCTTGTTGCACAATAGTTTACTATTTTATAATAAATTTATATTTATTTTTTACATTTTCAGGAGGCAGCGCAGAAGACTTGCTGAAGACCCATCTTCTGATAGAGGTTGTGTGATGATTATAGTTCCACACGGGTTCTGCGATTATAATCACGCGTTGACGAAAATAGTGTAACAATATAAATAAAAATACAGGCCCTTTTTAAAGGTTTAAAACGTTTTGGTTTCCTATTACCACAGATTACAGAATATACATAATTATACTAACCAAGTGTTTAAACTTTATACAAGAAAACGCGCCCACTTTTTAGGTATTATAGGTACCTAACTAATAGGGAGTGTCATAACATTGAAGTGCAGATAAAATCATTGTTTTATTACGCCATCTATCGAAAACATGAGACACTATATTTCTCAACTAATATAACTATTACTAATAACTTAATATAAAACACTTTAATCACCTTGTAGGATGTCGGTACGAAAAGGTGTTAAAAAAATTCTGATTCACGAGATTAAATAATAATGATTATTATTAATATAAAAAAATAAATAGGCTAGTTTCCAAGATCCAAATGTTAAAAAAATAATGTGATATTATGATAGAATAGGTACATGTTATAAAATATGTTGTACAAATTTTCAATGGTGATATATAAGATTTTCTATATATTTTTTAATGATATATGACAAGTAAACATATAAAAATTAAAACTAACTATCATCTTATCTAAAAATAATAAATACAAAAAACTAAATATAATCTAAATTAGGTCACCTGGGCAGAGTTCCCATCACGCAGGCAGCATTCTCGCGTTGAATAGCTATATAATACTCGCTGAGCGAGAAAGCTGCCTGCGCGAGGGTCACCCGTTGCCTCTTTTAGGCGTCTACTGATCGCCCTGTGAAGACCCCGCGCACCCGCGCCCCACTTTTTTAAAGACATTTATGAAAATATAAAATGACATAAAACTAATATCAAAATCGACACACCCAACAAACTTTCATTAGGAACTACTAACATAAACGCAATATTTAAGTTGGCTGTTGAAAATTGCGAGTTCCTCCCATGGAGCAAGCATGGTTCCTCCATATATTTCAACACGATGTGACGTCATCTCGTCGCTAATTAGTACCTAAATTTAATTTTTTCATTATCTTTTTGAGTTTTTAGTTTATCAAAGTACCTAATCCTTTTTTCATCGTTTACATATAGGGAGGGAATGCCTCCCATTCAAAAGAGAATTTGACAAAAAAAATAATTTGATGAAAAGAGAACTTGACAGAATGAAACTCAAATAAACATCAAAACAAAAATTAAAGCTTGTGCTACCTTTTAAAACAACAAATTAGTTTCTAATTATGTTTTTAGTAATAAGCTCCTTATTGCTTTGTGAAGAGAAAACAAAGAAAATTGTAATATTATTTTATTATAAATCTTATCAACTTTGTTTTATTTCTTTCTACTACTTAAGCTAGCTGGTTGCTTCGGTACCCATTCGGTTTACATTTTATTTTGTTTATATTAGAAAGGCGCGCCGAGTTGCGTCAAGGCAGAAGGTCAAATCATTTGATCTGCATCAACCAAAAAAATCTAAATCTAGGCCCAGACATGTGATTCACTCTACATAATATTTCCGACGATTTATATACTATTCACACTTGCAGAGTCGCGTCGGAGCGCAGCGGAGCATATTTTACAATTTGCCAAAGAAGATGGAAACCTCCGTAAAGTAGTTAAGTGACATATTAGCATGCAATTTCCGCAGCTTTGAAGCCGACCGGCAGCGCTCGGACTCCGCGACCTGAAATTGGCTGAATTCGGCTGCTCGACTCGGCTCGGTTACTGCCGACGTCAGGTTTTTCTCGTTTCTTTTAAGATTATTCTACCAACGCAACTGCCATTTACACCACGCCCCATTCACTCATTATGTATAATCAAATTACGCAACGTCAACACGATAATAGCACTGAAACAGACGTCGGATGCTCGCGCATACCCGCGCATGCCGTCGGAAATAGCCGTCAGGCGGCTACCGGCGTGTGCGCGAGCATCCGAGCCGACGCGACTCTGCAAGTGTGAATTTTTATCATTACCAATAATGTCCTGGATAAACGCAAATGACATTAATGTATTTACCAAAACCACGACCTCGAGGAGATTCGATTGAAAATCCTTTGGCTGGTTTTGGAAAATACGTTATTATCATGATCGGCCTTTAGCAGCTGCTAGTCCCAAAGCTGTTTTGGTACCACTTTCAAATAAAAAAGACTAAGAACCACTGATATACTTATTTAGGTTTACATGAGTACAGTTTGGCAGCAGCGGGGAAAAATATTGATAACAGTCCTAGATATCAGTCCATAAACCACCACCACGTGGAGTTGAGGTAAAACGTGTTGCAAACGAAATTGAGTAGATTATAGCAAATCAGACGGAGCTCGGGTCAGAGACGTGAAATAAAAGCACATTATTTTATAAAACATTTATATTTTCACATAGATACGTAGTTGACTTCTGAGTTCTGAATAATTTACTTAACTGTTACGGAACTACTGTTGTCGAAAATCGAAGATTAGACATCAATTTCTATGCTTATTCGACCATGCAATACGCGTTATATTGATAAATTAAAAATCATTACATTCTGCATTTGTTTTACAAATGGTGGTAAGTAGTATGCAATCGATCCGATTATAGTACAAACACAGTAATTGACACCATGCGATTTTTCATTCATCAGAAATAGGCATACGAACATTTTTTATAGGATACAAGTGAATTCGAGAGCACCATAGCATAAATAGCATTACCCACTTACAATTCAAAATCTTAGATCACAAGATAATCACATATTATGAGATCCATGGCAATATCATTTAAATGATTAAACCATGAAGTATTACATTCCTATTGTAGGTTAAATATGTACACACATTATTTATATTTTCGTACATACATAAGTACCAATAGTATCTACATTTAGAGGATCATTCATACTGGAGTAAAACAGATGCGAAATTGAATTACAGAACATACAAATGTATTGACTATAATAGACTTGTCCAGCGCTGCCTCCTTCGTCATTGAAATGGTTAATGTCAAAGCCATCCTTAGTCCATGTAGACAAGATAAACCCTCGCCCTTGGGCCCAGCCGGATTGTTAGTTCCCCTTTGTATATATACAAAGAAAGAAAAAGAAACTCAAGAGACATAACACTTTGGAATTTTGAAGCGATTATAAATAATGAAAAGAAGGTAAGGCTGAGCCAGACATCACCATTTAAACTTTCATAAAAGTTCATAAAATAACTTTTGTTGATTTGAACTGTGTAGCAACATTCAATATGGCACATATAATGTATCAATACATTTCGTCAGTACATTTAACAACCATCCATTACCAACTGTATCACAAATTACTCAAATATTTACAACCGCAAACTGGCACAAATGAGAATGAAGCAGTGTGTGTACCGATTTGAAAAAGATAAAGCAGAAAATGAATTTGATAAAATATTTAAACAAAGCAATTTTATTTATGTTATTTGCGACGCACGTGTTGAAGAGCGCGGCTAATACTGATTTTAAAATACATAATGCCATTAACAGACGTATTTATAATATATATCTTAATATTTTATAGTTAGGTATATCACTATATATTGTATGTACAAATTTTCGAGTGACCCAGCGATAACATTATATTTCTATGACGTCACCAAGCTATAAACCGTTTAATTGATTTTATTATTTATCCACCTAATAAATGAATAATCTTCATCAAATTACAGTAGTTTTTTTTTTATATTCATTATAGCTACGTCTGTGATGGGCATGACTCACAAACAATAAACATTGCCAAATTTCATATGACTGACATAATTAATTGTTATAGTTTCTCAGAGATGTTCTAAAAACTGTAGCAATTATTTTTCAGAAGTAAATATGGCATAAAATTTATTTCAAAATCAAATTCTGTTAAATTATCAAATCATATCTATAGACTGCCAAATTTTATTTTTACACTCATATTGTAATGTCTGTCAGCACTATTAGTTTGCCTTTCTCATTTGGAGCAATAATATCATGTATAAACTAAATTGAATAGAACATCTGAATACTGATATCATTGGAAACTAAACAATGATAAATTTAACTCATACAACTCACACTTTTAATTTCTTAGCAGGCCGGAGCGCATAGCTGAGAGTCACCTGCCGCTTCTCGGGGACGCGTCGAAGCTGCCGCCTGCCGTTCCATTCTGCGTCCATTTTACGCGCTAATTCAAAATCATTTTTCTCCTGCTCTATTAACTTTTCAATCCTAAGTTGTTCATGCACTAAGTTCTTTAAATCACAATTTTTCAATGGACTAGACAAGTTTTTTACAGCTAAATTTATCTTATTGTTATTTAGAGACTCGGGGATTGGCGATGGACTATCAAACTTCTTTTTGGCATTATATTTTTTGGAATCGCTTCTCAAATATGGCCTTCTCTCTGAAGCAACTTTCCTTTCTTTTAATTTTGCTTTCTTAGGTGTAGTTTCATTTTCATCTTTCGACATGCTCCCCATAGACCTTGTTCTCCTCAAATTCTTTTCTGGCTTTAGTTTGGCTATACCGTCAACTTGAAGTCCTGATGGCTTGCTTCTGTTAGGAACATTTCTTTTAACAGCTAAAATCGGTGCTCTGTATGAATTTCCAGTATCACACTTCTTGACTCTCTGTCGAGGATTTGTGTCACTTTTTACATGATTCTGAAAACAAATTTTATCATGATTAGATTTTTTTATATATATGTATTGTCTGTCAGGACTCCCTTTCTTGTTTACATATCTTCTTTTTCTTCGTCCGAACATGTTTCCCAGTTGCATTTGCAGCTTAGGCTTCAGAAAACTAGGTTTGCTTTAACCATCGTGGTACTAAATTTGGTGGTTCTGGTTATTACAATGCCCTTAACCAGACTGAAGTATGTTTCCCATGCCTGACAAAGCCTCGTTAGTGGCGGAATATTGCGAACCACAATCTTGGTTCCGCCTCTCGGCCTCTGATATCAACCACTAGACTACGAAATCATCTTTCCTGTTAGACAATCAGATAATTTATGCTTGCAATGTCCTAAGGCAGACTAGAAACAATTTGTACACTTCCCGTAGTGTTCCAGATCATTAAAAAACAGTTCAATTAAGTATGAAGAGATTCATTCAAAGATCATATGCTTAGTAATCATATAGTTTCAGTCTTCACCGTCTTACTACAAAAAGTAAGACATCTGTTCAACATAGGTCTATATAAAAATTATACCATAAAATTTCGTTTTCTATAACCTAAAGTACTCTTATATTATTGTTCAACAAAGCTTAAAACCATGTCTATACCCTGTTTAACTTTAGACTACATATAGATAAACGGTTGTGTTTAAAAAAGGCAAGGAAAGTTACTGTCATGTTTGTAAAGTTTAAAACTTAAATTTATAGGTACCTTATTAAATTTAAAAACATCAAGTACTACTACGAATGCTGAAGATAAGTTATTTGTCATGGATGTTTGTCGAAGACGGCACAATCCCTCCAAGTACTGCTCCTGACTCGGAGCCGACGCAACCTCAGGAGTGGCGTATTCGTGCTCAGCTCGTAAACTAGGTATCCTCAATGGCAAACCTTTGCCTACAGTGAAGCTGAAAAATAATTACCATGCTATTATTCCTTTCTCTTATGTTTGTAGGCATATTCTTTTCCTTTATTCAAACCAACTTTAGCTTTCTATATTAACTCTAGAATCCTACCACAACTGCTGTAGCACTTCAAAGACGAATTGATTTTGTTTCCTTTACAGTTTTACCTTTTTCTACATACTCTAGTCTTTCTCAAAGCACAATCAATGCAAATCATATTAAAGCTTAACTATTAAGACTTTTTAGAAATGGTATTTATGATGCACACTTCTTTGTATTTATTTATTTATAAAATACTATGACAATTGGCTAAAATGATATAGTTTAATTATAACCCTTTACAGATTATCCATTCCAAAAAGAAAGAACACTAAAATTTTTTATCAATAGACTTTAACTAACCTAGTTGGTGTTGTTGCTTCTATTGGCTTGAAGTAGCACAACTCTTGCCTCATGGAATCTGCACTTCCTGTTTCAATACTCCTGTTCTCTAAAACTTTGTGCTGGAGTATCCCCTGATGAGGCAATGGAAGTGACACCAAAAGAGACTGCATTCCATTTTTAGTCTTTGCGTTCTTATCATTGTGTTGGTCTTCTTTACTGTTTGACTTTTCTGGCTCCAATTTCTGGTGATATTAAAAAGATATACACTAAAGTTTGTTTCTTAGAAAATTGTTAGAGTAACACTATTCATTTCATTTGATATTCTTTTTAACAATTACGATGATGATGACTAAATACACTTGACTGTGTCAAAAGTACCTACGGACGTGTGAAATCCGCTGTCCCGAAGCACGCAGCTGCGAATATTTTTGGGACTGCTTCATAGTTTCGAAAGCTTACGGCTGAAAAAGCCGAAGTCGCGAAAACCGCTGTTGCGAAAGCTTGTGACTGCGAAATATGTATGTATGTACCTAGTGAAAGTAGTTATGTTTCTATTTAAAACACCAGTTAATATAACTTTAAGTATTATATAGCTGGTCGAAAATAATGAATAAAAAGCTTTTTTTGGAATGTCTTAAATATATGAGTTAGTATGTGAGATATTATTATAAAGTACTAATGTAACAGAAACTACGAGGAGGATCACAGAAAAAAACAATGTAGGTATGGGCGACATTTTTTGAGGTGAAAAGTTCAGCGAACCTCCTTAGTTTTTTAGCAATCCTAGTACTACGGCGGATAGTTAGATCCGCCATATTCTCTTGACAAATAAAACAAAAAAAAAAACAACCATACGATTCGGCTAGAACATTAGATTTTCGAAAGTGGGGTAATTCTACGGAAGAAAATACACACTGCGATTATGGAATGAACCATGCCATGGTTTTCCCTAGTGGCTATAACATGGGAGCCTTCAAAAAGGGCGTGAAAAAATTCCTTCAAGGCCGGCAACGCGCTCGTGACATCTGCGGTGTTGCAGGCGTTCATAGGTTACGGTAACCACTTATCATCAGTTGGGCAGTACGCCTGTTTTCCTACTTAGTTGCATAAAAAAAAAAAAATTCAATCCGAAAGGCCGTCAGTAGACCTCGCGGGTCTTTAGGGAACGGGGCAAAACTACGGAATACTGCTAAAAAATACACTAACTATTAATTAACTCATCATGCGTTAAAAATGTTCGAAACTCATGATGACTAATAAATAGCCGGTACTGATAGAAACTGTTTTTTTTTAATTATCGTTGGAAATTTGCTTCTGACTGTACAAAACATTGATGTCCGAATTATCACTGAAAAAATATTAAAGTTACAAAGTGTCAATTCGGCCAATGTGTCCTAATATATTTGTGTCCAAATCGTCAGCAAGTCATTCGAATCACCGATTTTGCGTGAATCATTACTTTTCAATAATAACATCCCAGGTATAACAACTCCGGGTAGGTACTTAAAGTTATATTTAAATAGTGTTTTAAATAGAAACAAGGCCACTTTCACTAGGTAATTCCTTCGCAGTCACAAGCTTACGCGACAGCGGTTTTCGTGACCTCGGCTTTCGCAGCCGTAAACTTTTGAAACTATGAAGCAGTCCCAAAAATATTCGCAGACGTGTCCTTCGCGACAGCGGATTTCGTACGCCTGATTCTTTCACGTGAAATTATCATAAAAAGAAAAAGACTACACATATTTTAGTTAAATTTTTTCAGGCTTATTTAATACTTGTTAAAGGGTATTTTTTATGAAGAAAGAAAAGTATTTATGATTATCATTAATTTTTGTATAGATTGTATATTCTTACAGTCAGTTGTACAAATTTATTTTACCTTCTCTTTAACACTATCCCCATTTTCTTTGTTCCAAATACCAGGGCCATTTTTTATTTTCTTATCAAGAAAATTTTTTAACAGTTTGCCATAACTTGGAATCAATTCAGGGGATACTTGATTGTTGCATTGCTCTGAAGATTCTTTGGGGGTGGAGTTATCAGTGCTTGTATTATCATCAGTTAAAAGTGGACTACTGAAAAAAATCCTGTTTGTTAATGTACTCATCTTCATGTAATAATATGAGTGAATAAATATTATAATTGTTTATATTCTTTTACATAAAAATGGGAATCATCCATGTAGTAAACAAGATTTTTCAGAAATGATTAACCTTTGAAAACCATGGACACTTCTTTATATGTCCAAATTAGTATAGAATTTAGCTAGTCACAGCATAGCAGGCACATTTGTCAGTTTTCCTTGTGGAATCCGAAATGTTAACCTATGAAACTAAGACATAATTTCAAATCTTTACTTACTCTTTAACAATACTGGTCAAGTAACTATCTATTCTAGTTGGTCTGAGCCTTGGTTTAGTTACAGCTCCTCTTAATGTCCTTTTCCTTGGTGATGTTTTGGATACAGACGCTATTGTTGTTCTGCAATGAGTTTGCTCATGTTGCATCTCTTGAGCTAGAATTTCATCCTTTTTCAAAGCTTCTAAATATTTTTTTTGGGCTTCTTCCTCTTCTTGTTGAATTTTCCTATATACATATTATTTTAACAAACTGAGCATTGTAAGTCTAGCCTAAATCTTTCTTTTATATTGGTTTTTTAAATCTCTCATCAGTCTTTAACTATAAGCGGATTCGCTGTAGGTACATGTTTAGCAAAAGATGCTCCCATGAGGTAGCTGTTGCAGTCAAGTTCCTGAATGTGAATGCTATTACAAATTCTGGTCTGAATCTAGGCAACTTTTATTCTAAGGGCAGTTTAAGCTAAGATATGGAACTAGAAGTCTGACCCCAAATAAATTGATAATGGCCAGAAGAAATCACAAATACACAAAGAAAAGTTCTAATACAGGAGCACAAGATGGATTACTGTGGTGTTATAATTGCTAACCAATGCCTTCCAGGCTACCATAAAACTTAAGTAATAGACTTTGATTTAATACTTTGAACTTGATATGAATATAGACTCATGTGCATCAAATAAAAATAAGCAAATATGCTTCAAATTCAACTCACTTAATCAACAATTCCGTTTCTTGTTGATGTTTCTGTTCAATCTGTAGTCTTTCTGCATGCAGCCTCTTTAACTCGTTTTCATATTCTAATCTAATTTCCCCCGGAGCACTAAGCCGCAGCGCTGGTTTATCTGTAAATAATAATATCAGCTTAAAGACCAATAGGTTTTCCACCTCTTCCAACATATAATTTCAATTAAACATATTCATTCTATGTTAAATATTATTTTATTACTTGATAATAGTAAATTATCAAGTGTAAACTGAGTATCCATTTGTTCAATTGATTAATTAGTGCCCATGTAATCATGCATTAAATTAAACTATTTTAATACGGTTTTATCGCGTTTATTACTTATTTATTTACACCTGACGTTTCAAACACTTTACAGCGTTCATGGTCGCAGGCAGACTAAGTTAACATTTGTCTTTGATGTCATAAGATTACAAACTACCGCCTGAAATTTTCATTGGGAACTATTCCATTTATGCCTTTCGAAGCACAGAATCATCATTATTGTCAGACAATCAGGAATGTTGTGGAAATTTTTTATTGGCAATTAGACTTACATTTACTAAGTTATTTATTACATATATACAGTACTAGCTGTTTCCCGCACCTCCGCCTGCGGTATATTGCCTATGTTACTCAGGGTGAATGTAGCTTTCCAATGGTGAAAGAATGTTTTAAATCGGCACAGTAGTTTTTGAGATTATTCATTACAACATACACACAAAAATACAAATCTTTCCTCTTTATAATATTAGTGTAGATGTAGATTTACTGGACATTTATCATACTACATATTTATAAAAAAGCTGTAAATCTTCCCAAGAACAATAAATAACAAAGATACATAAATATTCTTTCTTCATTTTTATTAATTTAACATAGTTCTGATGGCAGTTTTTAATTAATACCTGTTTACAATCACAGTAATAATGGAGTTAAGAGAGAATTAATTACATAAAAATTAATCAAACCAATATTGGAGTCTAGGGTTAATAATATTTTTAAATATAGTTGTGGCCCAGGAAAAATTGCACAGCAGTAATGGTAGCTCTCAGTTTGAGTGAAGTTTTGCTATTAACTACAACATATTATTTGCTACGTATCCTTTTGTTCTGGAGAGAACACTAAAATCATAACACTATGAGGTCCTATGTGACTGCTAGGGTTCCGAGGCATTAAATTGCTGGGTGGTGTTAAACTTTATTGGTTTAAAAAATACTTTGTAATTGTATATTATAGAAGTATTAAAATCATATTCAAATTCAGACCAAGAAGTAGGGTATGCTTAAACTGATCATAGAAATATACTGAATTATTACAATGGAGACTGCAGTTTTTTCTCTGTAACACTTTTCAAATGCATATAGGTACTATTGTGTTTCTCGGTCTGCATAAAATTCTGACACAGCCTTCATTCACATACCTTCAAATCAAAACAAATTGACAGCTGTGAACAGCTGTTGGGAGTAGTCATTTTGCTTATTTTGCATATTGCATAAATAATTCTGATATTTAAAATAAACATAATTCTTTGATAATACTGATGGAAAATATAAGATCCATAGAGATTAATGAATATTGCATAAAACTTGAACAATTATCTTTTACCTTCGGGCAAATTGATGTCTTCCCCTTTGATCTTGTTATCAATTTCTCTTGAAAACTTTAGTTTAATAAAATCCCAAAGGTCAACATTCACTAGATTCTTTTGTTTTGTTGCGGTTCGGAGCCAAGATCCAATTCGTAAGCGGCAGAGAGGACAACACAAAGCATTATTTTCTATGCTACCATTAAAACATCTTAGACAAAAATCATGAAAACATGGTAATGTTACAGGTTCTATTAAAATGGAATGACAAATCGAACAAAATACGTCTTTTAGCTCTAATTTATCCAATTTTAGCAATTTATTTTCAATTTTAGACAGCCGCTGCCGCTTCTTTGACTTGGCCGCCATTTTTAAACTTAAATTTTTCTGTTTGGTTGTCTATGGTACCTAAGCTACTATCATGGGCTACTATGTAAAAATAAAGGCTGGTTTATACGGATCCAGTGCAGGCAATCCAGTACTAACTTTCACTGATCCAGTGCTGACTTGTGCTGATCCAGTACTAGATTGCCTCCGGCGCGACGCGGCGTGGCCGTAAGGGCCGGTAGGGACGGATCCAATCCAATCCAGTGGTGTTTGTTCATGGACACTGTAGTGTGTGGCCTAAAGTCTAGCAGGATACCGGAGTACAGGATGTAAAGGAAATACGTGCGTACATAACAAGTGTTTATTCCGGACTGTTCGATTCTATACAAGCACCCAAAACTTAGATTACCCACCACCATTTATTATTCACTAACCTACATACATTACACTCCCCCACATCAATTAACCCTATACAATAATAATATTAAGCCCTAATTACACTTATCTCAACTTAACATCTATCGACACATTTTCTTAAGCCTACATTGTCGAATGGGGCGATTTGGGGGTGGTGTGGGTACGTTAGGCAAGGCATCCTGAAATTCGGAAGACGCAGGAGCATCCCTCTTATTCATTACCCCGTGCCCCACTTCCAAACCCGAACCCGGGACAACAGCGTCTGTGGTCACCCGCTGCTCCTGCGCCCGAGCCGTATCACCCGTGTCCGGCAAAGCTAACTGGGGTTGAGAATTTGTGCTAGACTCATTGTTACTAGGAGGTGTAACGGGTTCCGTAACTGGGCATGCAAGTGATGATCGGTTTACCGACCTCCTCCTTAATTGATCAATATGCCTATGTACTACCTCCCCATGTTTATCTTTTACCTTGTAATTATTAGGCCCCATGCACTCAGCCACTTGGCCTGGTGCCCACTTCTGCGATTTTAGGTATTGCCTGTACCATACGGCCTCATCCGGTTTTAAATCTCTGTCACTACCCTTTGCTGCTAACTTTTGGTGCTGTTGTTTTGTTCTGACCTTACTTTCCCTATCTGGCTTTAGAGCGTCTAACTTTGTTCGTAACCTACGGCCTAGCAACAGCATTGCCGGGCTCTCCCCGGTCGTCGAGTGCTCAGTATTCCTATAATGTATCAAAAACGTACATAGTGCCTTATCAATGTCTTGCTTTTCTATACTGGCCTTCTTAATTACTCGTTTTACCGATTTCACCGCGTTTTCGGCCAAACCGTTTGAAGCTGGATGGTAGGGGGGGGAAAATAAGTGCTCAATATGCTGGCTACTCACAAAATTAGCAAATTCCGCGCTCGTAAAGGGTGGTCCGTTGTCCGATACAATCTGCTTAGGTAGCCCCCATCTACTAAATAAATAACAAAGTTTTACTATAACCCCTGTGGCTGCCGTGCTCGAAACCTGAAAAACTTCTATCCATTTGGACATAGCATCCACTACTACCAAGTAAGTTTTACCAAATATTGGCCCCAAAAAATCCAAATGAACCCTAGACCACGGCCTATTCGGCCAGGGCCACATCCGCGGGGTCTGCCGCGGCGGCGCGTCCGCCTGCGAAGCACACACCTCGCACTCCCGACACAGCCGCTCCACGTCCTCGTCCACGCCCGGCCACCATACATAGCTGCGGGCTAAAGCTTTAGATTTGACTATACCCATATGAGGCTCGTGGATCATGCGCAGTACCTTCTCCTTACATTCCACCGGCACTACCAGCCTATGGCCCCACATAACGCAACCTAATTCCTCATATAACCCATCTTTACGATTATAATAGGGTTTCATATTCGTAATCTCGCATTCTAGAGGCCAACCATCACGCAAATAACTCAATACTTTAGAAAGCAATGGGTCTCGTGATGTGTTACTCCTAATGTCGTTGTAATCCAACAATAGTTCCTGTTGAATAAAATGTAAATAGGTTTGCTCGGGTGCCGGCGGACCGGCCGCATGACTCATCTGTTTACTGCCGGCCACAGGTAGGCGCGACAGCCCGTCCGCCCCGTTCTCGTCGGTGCGCACGTACTCGATATCATAGGAATACGTAGATAATATAATCGCCCAGCGCTGCATACGGCTAGCTACCATAGTAGGTATACCTGTGTGAGGCCCTAGTATAGAAACTAAAGGTTTGTGGTCGGTTCGCAGGGTAAAACGGCGACCATACAAATATTGGTGGAATTTATTAACAGAAAATATAATGGCAAGCGCTTCCCGATGTATCTGTGAATAATTTTTCTCGGCTTCGTTGAGCGTGCGCGATACATAAGCAACCGGCCGCTCGCGGCCGCCGCCCCTACTTGGCTGCGAGAGCACCCCCCCAACGCCTCGCGCGCTCGCGTCGCACGTCACTATGAGTGGCAAACTGGGGTCATAGTGCGCCAGCACGTCTGCGCTGACCAAAAGCTGTTTTACATCCGTAAAGGCCTGTTCACATTGCTGCGACCAGTTCCACGTTCTATCTTTTTTTAATAACTCATACAAGGGGACTAACCTTCCGCTCATATTTTTCACGAATTTAGCATAAAAATTCACCAAGCCTAAGAAAGAACGCAGCTCGGTTACACCACTAGGCCGGGTTATTTTGGTAATAGCTTTAATTTTCTCTGGGTTCGTTCTTATGCCTTCCCTATTTAATACATAACCCAAATAACGTACTTCTTTAACTTAAAATACACACTTATTACTTTTCAGTTTTAGCCCGTATTTATGTAACCTAATGAAAACTGCTTCGACCGCCTGCAAATGATCTTGTTTACTCTTTCCCCCTATTATGACGTCATCCAAGAACACCTCGACATTAGGTATATTACTCAACAGGTTGCACATTATTCGTTGAAAAATGCCCGCACTGGATGCTAAACCATATACGAGTCTATTATACCTATATAAACCTCTATGAGTGTTCACGACAGTAAGATTTTTACTTTCGTCTAGTAATACCTGGTTATAAGCCTGTGACAGGTCAATTTTTGAAAAATATTGCGAACCGCTTAGCCGTACTAGCAAATCGTCGACTTTTGGTAACGGGTAGCGGTCTACAACAAGCACTGGGTTGACCGTAGCTTTATAGTCAGCACAAATTCTCAAGGAACCATCAGCCTTGCTTACCGGCACGAGCGGCGAGGCCCAGTCGGAGCAGTCGACGGGCTCGATGACGCCGTCGCGCAGCATCTGGTCGAGCTGAGCATCGACGCGGTCGCGCAGCGCGTACGGCAGCGGCCGCGCGCGGTGGAACACCGGCACCGCGCCCTCCCGAACTCTCAGCATTGCCTTGCCGCCCGTATATGTACCCAAACCTCCACCGAACAATTCTTTATACCTGTTAAACAATTTTTTTAACTCATAATCTAAATGTATTTGACCATTTTCTATTCCTATACTGTTACAATTGGTAAACATAGGTAACTTTATTTTTAATTCTGTCAACCATTGTCTTCCTAATAAAGAAGTTGTTCCCCCATCGATCACAAATAACTCTAAATTATTTTTGATAGCCTTATAATGCACAATTGGCTTAATTACTCCTAGTGGTTTAAGTTGAGAACCATCATAAAAGTTTAAAGTTACATTGCTTGAATCAATTTTTAAATGATTAAAATATTTATTATAAGTCTTGTTACTTATACAGGATACGGCTGTACCTGTATCGACCTCCATATAAATCTTATGGCCTTCAATGATGACGGGTACACTCACCGCCTTATAATCGTTCAAGCATAGGTGATGGAAATCTTCCTCGCAGCTTTCGAAGTCTTCGCTCTCCGGGCCCGCGTCTCCTGCCGCGTAATGCACAGGTGCTTTGCTTCCTTGCTCCGGGCACACCCTCCTGAGATGTCCCACACGCTTGCACTTGCTACAAGTGAACCGATTAAAGCGACACTCTTCGCGATAATGGCCCACTCCCCCGCAGCTATAACAGCGAGAATCGTATGAATCCTGCGTGCCACTCCTCCCGCTTTTATCAGTGCTGTAATTTGTCCCAGCCACAGCCCGACGTGAACCCGCACCTCTGTTGGCGCTGCGCCCGCCTCGACCAGCCGCCGACGGCCCCCGCTGCTGCCTGCCGCTGCTTGCAGCTAGCGCATGCACATCCGCCGATAGTTCCCGGCTCCCGGCTACAGACGCGTCAACCGCCGCTGAATCCCGCTCCGCGGCTTCTAGTGAACCGGCTAATTTCACGGCGTTAGTGAATGTCAGCGAATCGTCTTCAGCAAATAGTCTCTGCCGGATAAGATCGCTTTTTAAGCCGCACACAAATTGATCACGAAGGTTCTCATTTAAGCTATCAGTCAGCTTGCAATACCGCGTCAATTTTTTTAACTCCGCTACATAGGTAGCCACGCTTTCGTCCGCCGCCTGCCTCCTTTGTCTGAACCTGAACCTCTCCGCCAGTGCCGATGGTGGAGGTTGAAGATGATTACGTAATAACCCCACTGCACATTCGTAACTTAGTTCCGACGGTTTATTCGGGCTGGCTAAATTTGCCAGAAGTTCATAGGCTTCGTCACCCATCACTGCAATCAAAGTTGGCACTTTAAGTTCATTCTTCACACCGTTTACAGTAAAGTACATCTCGAGCCTTTCCACGTAGGACGACCACGCCCCGTTCTTCACATCGAACTCCCGCACCTTACCGATCGACATATTCGCGATATGTTTATTGCACGCATAATACAAATAACAATCCTCGTTCGTCACTGTAGTGTGTGGCCTAAAGTCTAGCAGGATACCGGAGTACAGGATGTAAAGGAAATACGTGCGTACATAACAAGTGTTTATTCCGGACTGTTCGATTCTATACAAGCACCCAAAACTTAGATTACCCACCACCATTTATTATTCACTAACCTACATACATTACAGACACAAAATTGTTTTTGGGTGTGCCACCCACCACCCATACAAGCGCATCTACATAGAGAAATTATCTACTGGATCCGCATAAATGTTAGTGTAATTACACCAACAACAGAGTAGTGGTTATCATGAGAAATATAGACTGTTATAATAAAGATATTTATTATAATAAAGAAAGAACGGTAAAAGACATATGAGTCACTATGCACCAAGGATCTAAAGGAAGACAGGTGTCACAAATTCAAAAAATGAAAATTAACGAATAAACTCTACAGAGGTTTTACTTCTTCAACACTCCTCCTTAATTTCATTTCTCTTACTCATCCATTCGCATCTTATCATACATCATCATCATGTCATATAATGAAATAGAAATCAATCAGTCGTTTTCATTCGAATCAAATATGATAACATCATAAAAATCACTTTTCTCTCATTACTATTTATTATTTTTACCATTTTGAAAAATATTGATGACAGAATGTAACTTGAATATCTTGTTGTCTTGCCAGTAAAAGAAATTAGTTCTAATATTTTTCCGCAATATAGCCAAGGCTGCTATTAACCAGGTAGGGCATAATTCTTTCGGTGGCCGTGGCGAATTGGCTAGTAAACTTTTTCATGAAAATGTCTAATTCGTAAACCATTTCGAGGAATAGGCTTAGGGAACAGATTACATTAATCAGATCTTTAGATAAGCAAGTATTTTTTAAGAAAATCGCAGAAAACCCAATGACTTTCATTTTTTAGCAAGGTTGACGTATGACGTAGCCGGATAACTTCCGGCTATTCACATTTAATTTATTTAGGTTGGCAGCACAGCATAGTGAATAAATATTTTTTGTTTGGTAGCGCTAATTAAGCGCTTCACGTACTTGTCACCCATGTCAAATGTCATCTCTGTTCAAGTAAACATAACCTAATTACATTCATTCATACATTATAATGAAGAAGCGGTGTCCAATTATTGAAAAATCAGATGTAAACGGATGAAGAGACTGCAGTAAAGTCCAATAAACAGGCCAATATGCAATAGATACGAGAAATGGTGTACCTAAATATTTGGCGATTGTAAACAAACAAGAAACCAACTCGCGGCTCGCTGTCCATCTTGACTTTGACATTTGACACTGACATATATATTTTTTAATACCTTAGTAATTTTTGCTTTCTTGCAGTTCGAAATGGCCATTATAGCTGCGTGACGTCATCACTATAAAATCTTTAAAATTAAATAATAAAATAAATATAATTTTAAGAATTTTTTCGTTTATATTGTATCTCCGAAATAGTCTATTCTATCAATAAAATATATAATATACACAATTTATTTTTTAGTTGACTAGCCAATTGGGTATTCTACTAATTTTAATTTTTCTTTCATATCAATATTTTTATTTACAGAAACAGAAATAAGAAAGAATTTTGGTAATCCGTTTAAAAATAAATAGTTATAAGCCTTTGAAATTCGGTGGAAGGGGAAACTGTCAAAAAACAAGAAAAGGATGCACTGTGTGAGCTGTGACGTCACTGCCACTTGGTTTTGTGCGTACAAAAGAGATAGCAAGACGTCCCCACCACGCTCCCACTTTTCTTTTAGAGAAAACTTTAAAATCCAATTACTGCCATATTTTGTTGTTGTTTTTAGAATCGGTTACTTTTTAGTGTATATTTTGTTTAGTATAACAATATTCCAAGTATGAATACAGTCAAGTAGCCTATTGTTTCGTAGCCAGGCTATCAAGTTGCATTGGAATAGCACCGTTTATGGATGGCCTCAGAATACGTAGAAGTTGTCCACTCGTTTCACGTTTCTGCCCTGCTATTAGAGATGACAGTAAGGCACCTGTATATTCTCGCGGCTTGAGTCGGGACCAACCATCGGAATTTTATACTATTTTTCATATACTATGCTGTTTGGTAATGCAATTCATATAATGCAAAGAAACATCAGCAGCAAGTTCAATCAACGAATGAGCAATACGAGACCTGCGAAAGTGTACACGGTCTACTTTGCACTCGGGTGAGAGCTCTCGGCAGGAGTGTACAGCCGGCAGAGTGCCCCTGTAGGCAGGCCTGTTATGTATGGTGAGGCTTAACTTTTGCACACGTTTAGGCACATCTTCTGTGTTTATCAGATGAATTCAGATTCAGAAAGTAGGTAATTTCAGTTGTTTGGCTGCCCTTCGTGACAGGGGCAGGTTTACCAACACAACGGCAGTAGAAGCCATGTTGTTATTTTCCTTCTTTTTTCGTCATGTACCGACTCACATGTATTTGAGAACGAAAAACGATCGCGAAGGAAATTACGAGAAATATGGTGGTTTTATAAGGATTTTAGGTGGTGTTCTTTTGTTCTCGCAGTTTTTGTGGTGAATTAACAAATGTGTCAATTTTGAATATTGTTAGCTCAGGACAAGGCCTTGGAAATGTCTTCAATGCATTTTGTGGTCCAGCCTTTGCCTGGAACCGAAGATCAATTGATAGACAGGTGAGTAACAAAACTTCGTCATATTATAAATCTGATCTCCATTTTCTAGTTGCCAAATCTAAGTATCAAATAGGGCTGGCTATTCAGCTAAGATGGAATCTAATACTGGACAATGACTTCTACTCGTATTTACCACATATGGCCACGTTTCTTTGAGACATGTCCACAGTAGATGCATTTTTGCGACCTAAAGCTGTTATAAATGTATTTCCACATATCGTATCCTTAACATGGAGTCGGATTGGACAATGGCGTAATCTTTAAAAATGACACGCTGTTGTGATCAATTTGCGAACCCCGCGTAGTTATAATGATAAAAATCGTGCAGAACTAGTAATAAAATATTATCAGCTATATTGCACACTTAAATTCTACTGACCCTTCTGTGCCTCAGCTGTTGCTGAAGAATATTTATGTAATAATGCCAGGGTACTCATTTCCCTTTTTCTGTATTATTTGTGCATTATTATGTATGAAAGACCTATTTGTTGTTTAGAATCAACAACATTCTTTTGAAAAGTAATAAGTGCGACTGCAAATCCAAAGATATTTTCCAGCAACATAATACCACCTTCATATACCTGCTAATGAGTTTTGAATGTAAAACTTATCAGCAGTGTTTTATGTTTAAACTAGCTGTGACTATTTAAATGCAAGATTGGAAAATGTGAACACATACTGTGCATTAAAGCTGCAGAAACTCAAGCACCTCTCATTGACACCTTAAATAATTCACAACTGAAAGAATCTAAACCAGTACTCTTGAAGCCTGGAGTGCTCTTTAAAATCAGCAAGTCAAATTATTTTTGTTCGATATCGACATATTTTTGTAAGTTAACGATGGATTTTTGTTCGACATATATGTCACACATTTCAAAATTAGGGCTGCTGAACTGGAAGATGCTTTTTTTTTTTTAACGGAGGGGAAATTCATTTACGCACTAAGTGTGGGACTCCCAGGCAGAGTGCCTGGACTACCCACTAAAACCCCTCCGGCGTTTCCGCACCGGCTGTTGAGGGCGCCATGGGGTCGCGTTAGCATTCTACCACGACGCCCTCCAGCCATGGCCTTTCGGCCCCAACCATTGGCCTTTCGGCCACCCCCCCAAATCAGACAGTGGCCCATAAATGGACCACGCCCGTCCCCCAGACGCACATCCGTTCGCCGTCTCATCATAGACGGCGATGGAGTGGTCTGTTGGCAGAAATTGGCCGACAGTCAACAAGACCCCGACTACCAGGGAGTTATTAACTGTCACCCAGGGTGCATCGTCCCGAATCCCTTGTCAGCCCGCCCTCTCACCAAATCCTTGGGATCAAGTGAGCATGCAAAGCTTTCAAAGGACCGGGCACTCGAGGAGGTTCCCTGCCCTGCAACCCACCATAATTTGATACCTAACATAACACCTATTGTTCAGCTTTTATTTATTTCATGACATGTCCACTAGACATACTTAATTTTAAATCAAAACCTGAAGGTAACATTAATTTTTCTTATTTACTTTATTTAAGTTAATTAACATTAACCAAGTTGACAATACTCTCAGGTCCCATTTGTTGGAGGTTCATTCATTCATAAATTCAGCCATATTAAGCATACATTCAACAATATTGTTTTTAAGAGTAAAACAAGCCCTGGACCTCATTACATACATACTTCCAAACATAATACACATAACCCTACTTTTGGCTTCACTATTATCTATGGTTATAAAACCTGATGGTGCAACTGCACTTCTCAATTTGGCTAAATATTTGCCATGCCATGTTTTTCCAAAATAATTCTTATTACTTACATATTTGTATCTATTTTGGCAAAACATGCTATGGCAAATATTTGGGCAAATAGGCAATGTGTGGTCACACCATGACAGGTTATTACACTTTTTACTTTCAGAGAGGGAACACATATTTCAAGACATCTTTTCCTGGTTTTTAATCTTCTTAACCTCTTATTCATTACAACAATTACAAAATTAATGAATATTTGTAAATTCTATTCTATACTATTTGAAATTTGCTTAAGGTAAAAGAACAAAACAACGCATGTTTTAGTTAAAATTTGCGGAACTAACTTTTGGTAATTTTTGTTTTTCCATGTGTATATCTGTTTATTTACTGTTAGTTTTAGGTTAATATAATTTTACCTGGTCTCTGATTTCTGCTCTCAATCAGGATTATACATAAGTCTAAACAAAGTTGAGTTTCCTATTGACTCTTAATCATTTTCATCTGAAACCCATGTATAACTCCTCAGGCGCTTCTTATGAGTTGGCTTCGCAGTTGGTTAGAAGTTGGTTAGAAATGCCTTTCCAGTCTTTGTTTGTAATGGTTTGCAGCTGGTTACTTCCTTCTTCACTGTTTTTATTGTGAGATATTCATGAAGCTCTGAGTTCATAATGAACCATAGTGCATTTGCAATGGTCTTAAGTCTAGTATTTTATGTTAGAGGCGGCAGCAGAGCCCCAGAGTTGGATCCCGTAGGTCCATACCAGCTTCAATATTGTCTTATACACCAGTAGTTTGTTGTCATTGCTAAGCACAGAATTTCTACCCAGCAGCCACTGCAGATTTCTCATTTTAAGGTTAATTTGATGATTTGTGGTGTTTCTAGGTTAGTTTCCAGTCGAGAAGCACTTCCTGATACTTAACAGTGTCCATGTGGGGCAGTTCTTCTTCATTAAGCTTGATGGGACGTGCGTGATGGGCAGTTTCCATGTTGCAACGAGAATGTTATCTGCACAGATTTAGTTGTGCTGACCTTTATCCTCCACTTTTCCAACCAGCTCTGTACATTTAGGCTGTCCTGTACTTTTCTAGATGCCGTGGCTGGGTTACTGTCCCATACAAATTATATTATAGCCTTCACAAGTTCCAAACCTGTTACTTGTCAGTTCTTATTTTATTATTCCGAAAATTTGGCTTGCTGGTAGAAACTCGCCATTGATACAAATAATAATAACATAACGATTCGTATATGAGAACTAGCCAAGTCAGGCTACCTTAGGCTACAATATATTATCCTAAGTTATAAGAAGAAAAGATATGTTATTATAAATAAATTTCAGGACTGACCATTGAACTTGGCACCCATTTAGATCTCACTTAGGCATATATCATAATATTGAACTTTTCTCATTTCACATTTATGTTTTTGATGGGATTATCTATATCAGCTGACTGAGGTTTTCTTTTTCACAGACTCAAGGAAGTAGCAGAGCGATGGAATCGCTATGGGACAGGAGCAGGATCATCAGCACTAAGCAATTTGAGGGGTGTACGTGCCGTCGCTGCTGGCCCTGCTCATATAGCGTGCTTGCTCGAGGATGGCACAATATGTCGTGCTGCATTCTCTATCATTCCCGACAGATTAGACTTGAGTAAAGCAGATGCTAGTAAAAATGGAGGGAATGGTGGAGGGGGAAGCGGAGGAGGAGGAACAGGAGGGGGGAAACAGGGAGGCAGTGGTGGAGGCTGTGGCTCAAGGCAGCAACCTCGTACTAGGGCACGAATTATGAGAAACACAATTCGTGCTGCTCCCAGCTCACAAGGTACAACTCATTCTGGATTAATTTGGAGGTCACACTGGCAGGAATTACGCCATTTGCTTTTTATTGTTGCTAGCAATTCTGCTACGAGGTGCTGTACCTAATGTTGGCCTCTTATTATAGCACATTATACCAACTAGGCCTGAATTAGAGAAAATGGCTTATCCCTTTAAAATCCTGTGATCCTTTTATAATATTTTTTGTAATAATTTTGGCTGTATAGCATTTGTTTGATATTGCAGACAATACCTTTTTTATTTATGCTTGTCACACTTTGTTATGCTTCTCTATTTCTAAGTTTTGTACCAGTCAAAAACTGTCTATAGGGGCCTATATTGCTTGTAGTGAGTTACAATGTGTTCTTTGTTATACTACTGTGCTGAACATGTAATTATGTTATATAGGATCAACTAGCCGTGCGACAGGTGTTATTATAGGCGCATCGTCCTCGGGGCGCGTGGTATCGGTGCCGGCACCATTTGTTCCCGAAGATCTGGTCACACAGGCTCAAGTGGTTCTACAGGGCAAAAGCAGAAGTTTGATTATCAGAGAGTTACAGGTAATTAAAGTAAAAATTTATTATTATGATGTTTAATTTTTTTTTAAGAAGAAAAATAATTTTGATAATTTAATTAATCTTTTTTGGATGCTTGATGAGCAATTGTCGGCGACACGTTGTTGCGTTTTGGATGGATAATGGAATAATTAAATGTAGATGGACAATGTCTCCCAACTAATTAAATGCATTCGACAAAAATGTGACGTCACGAAATATTGAGCAACAAATATTTCGTGACGTCATTGGCGAAAATTGCACCATCTGAAGCAACCTTATCGCTCGTAAGAGTGCTCCTTTAAACATGTTGTAAAACCTTTTTATAATTTTTGTCCTAGCGTACAAATCTGGACGTAAACTTGGCGGTGAACAACTTGCTATCTCGGGATGACGAAGAGGGGGAGGAGCCGGAAGGCGGTGAAGGTGGAGACGGCTACGTCCCCGAGGATCTTATCTCCCTATTGGACGGCGGTTTCCACGCAGCGCAACAGGACCAGTCCGTCATCATTGACGCCGACGCCATGTTCTCGGAGGATATCTTCGGGTACGCGGCTATCAGAAGGTATACCTTTCATGCTACGCTCCTCCGCCCACTCGATCCTGCCCGTAGACGTTCAACCCAATCTCTAGCACGCTGACATGCTTCGCAGTTTCAATTTTATTTTTGTTATGTGATTGGGTGTTTTATTTTGTAGGTAGACGTGATTTAGACGTGTTAGGTGTGAGAAGACCATTTCCAAAATTACTTGTATAATAACACCAAGATTTACTACTTTCATTGATAAAATAATTTCTCATTTCAAGTGTGAAAATGATTTGCCATACTATGCCTTAATCGTTTCAATTTTCCGTTGGTTGCGAACGTCATAGCTGCGTTTATCGCAATGCATCATCACATGCATAAAAAAGAGTCGCCAATGACGCATGACAACATAACGCGAAATAAAGATATTGTTACGAAATCAAAAATAAATAAAAATAAAATGCGGCCCGCGGAAGTTTGAGTAGCGCTGTCCGCGGAAAATTCTCGTACAATCGTCGCGTGTTTCCATACGGGAATAATATCGCGAACGATCTAGTACATCGATTATCTCGCTCTGACATATTGCTTTGTCTCGCTCTCGCACTTCTAGTATGTACTAAGGGAACGAGACAGAGAGTATCCCTCTCTCTCTATTCCGGAGTAGTTGTGATCTTTCTAGAAACTTATGGAGCGGGTTTCCCGAGCCATATAAATATCGGAAGGTGCCTCAGGAGGAGAGTTCTAATTTAACTGAGCTACAAGTGCGATCAAGAAGCGATATCCGGAGCGAATAACAAGTGATACAAGCGACCTCGGCAAGTTATAGTGACTGTGATTAGCAAGTGTTTGGGACATTGTTAGTGATAAGTGAAGTTAAGTGACGTCGGCAACCATCCTTGTTGGAATAAACGTTTTTAAGAGTCATCAGGTGTTTTTCTCCAAATTGCGAACCCCGAGCTCGTAACAATTGGTGTCAGAAGTGGGATTTGGAGATGCCATTGACTCCGAGAGAAGACGTCACCAGTGAGGGTGTGAAGACGAGGGCGAAGCGTGCTGCGGAAGCCAGTTCTACTGGATCTGCTGACCAGGCTGCTCCCACCGTGGCCACCGGCCACCAGGTCACGTCCAACGCCAACCAGGCTACGTCCAACGCCTACCAGGACACGTCCAACGCCCACCAGGCCATGTCCAACACCCACCAGGCCACGTCCAACACCAACCAGGCCACGTCCAACGCCTGCCAGGACACGTCCAACGCCCACCAGGCCATGCCCAACACTCACCAGGCCACGTCCAACACCAACCAGGCCACGTCCAACGCCCACCAGGACAAGTCCAACGCCCACCAGGCTGCGCCTATCTTTGATTTTGGGGAATTGATGCGAATGCTGGA
The DNA here is from genome assembly GCA_947363495.1 of Euzophera pinguis. Taxonomy (NCBI): domain Eukaryota; kingdom Metazoa; phylum Arthropoda; class Insecta; order Lepidoptera; family Pyralidae; genus Euzophera; species Euzophera pinguis. The sequence continues at coordinate 8,032,898 of OX376157.1, read as the reverse complement.
CAACAAATTTACAATGCTGGACAACAAATTTACAATGCAGGAGAAGCTTCAACAAAAGGCTCAACAACAACTCCTGTCAGCTATTGGTGAAGTTAGTGGCGTGGTTACCAAATTACGCAAGGATGTTGATTTGGTGGAGGAACGCGTCACGACTCTGGGGAACGACATGGAAAATATGAAGACGGACCTTTCCACATTACAGAAGAAGTTCGTGCGCCTTGAAACAACGGGAGTAGCAGTTGCATCTGGCGGAACAGTCATTGCCCACCACGGACCCAGCGTGAAATTGCCGCCATATGACGGAACCTCGTCCTGGACCGCATACCGTCAACAGTTCCAGACCATCGCAGCTGCTAACGGATGGACAGATGAACAGTGCCTGACAGCTCTCACCGTCGCACTCCGAGGACAGGCTCTGACGGTCTTGGAGGTTCTTCCGTCGGGCAGTGGATTCAAGGACCTGCTGGAGGCACTGGAATCGCGATACGGGGAACGGCATTTGGAGCACGTCTTCCGCGCTCAACTCCGCGACAGAGTCCAGCGCTCAGGAGAGGGTCTGCAGCAATGGGCGCTGGAAATAGAAAAACTCGTCCGCAAGGCGTATCCAGGGGCCGATTTGAAGATGCTTGAGTCCAACACCGTGCAGGCGTTCGTCGACGGCATCAAGGATTCGGAAGTCAGAGCTGCAGTAAGGCTAAACCATCATGCCTCATTAAAAGATGCACTGGCCCACGCTTTGGAGGTGGAAGCCGTCAGACATGACATTCGTCTTTCTGTGACTCACAAAGTGCGCGAAGTAGTGGAAGAAGTTAGGGAAATAAAAGCTCCGCTAAGGAAGAGACCTGGATCCATGTGCTATAGGTGCGGCGACCGAGGGCACCTACAAATGAATTGCCCAAAGATCAAGAAGCTTGAAGACGACGTGAAGGAACTGAAGATGAAGCAGGAGGCTTTATCATCGGAGAGGAACCAGGGAAACGAGTAAGAGCCAGGACTAGGGGGCGAGTACTGGCTGGCGCGGAGGAAGCCCCGACAACTATTATCTCTCAGGCATGCAACGGAAATAGTCTCGTAATATCTGGAACTGTAAATGGGATCAACTGCAGGATGACGCTGGATACCGGAGCATCAAGAACAATAGTCCGACCTCACTTAGTAAGGACCATAATGAGAAGCATGAGGAAACTGGACTGTCAGCTTCTTTCTGCCTCCGGCCAGCCAATACCCGTCCTGGGAGAAGTGTCTGTAAAAATGTCTATGGGAGAAGCCACATATACCCACAACGTCATCGTGGCTGAAATTATGGACGATTGTGTATTGGGATTAGATTTCATGAAAAAGTACAACTGTAGAATAGACGTTGCTAGTGGTGTATTCAAGAGTGGTGAAGAAGAGATCATCATCCTAGGAGGCATTAACGGGAGAGTGACATGTTTAAAGCAAACGGTCATACCTGGGAAAGCAGAAGCCCAAGTACTAGTAAAGTTACCAGTAACAAGGAACAAGAAATCTACCGGATGCGTGTTGATTGAGGAGATAGCTAATAAACCTGCGGCTCGAGGACTCATGACCGCGAGGACTCTCGTGAAAGGAAGAAACACCGCAGTAGTAAGAGTACTTAATCTAGGCGACCAAGAGAGGACCTTAAACAAAGGCGACATCATTGGAAAATGTGAGGAAGTTGTCTGGCTGAAAAAGTGCAGTACAACACAAAGCTCAGATACAAGGAGTACCAGTGATTCTACAGTCAAGGAGCTTCTAAGTAACTGCAAAAGCAATCTAACGTACTCGCAGAGCATTAAAGCTAAGAAGTTTCTACTGCGCTACGCCGACATCTTCACCAGCCAAGAAGGAGACTTAGGAAGAACGTCGCTAGTACAACACAGGATTGACACCGGAAATGAGAGACCCATCCGACAGCGAGCGAGAAGAATCCCTATAGCCAAAGAATTAGAAGTCAAAGAGCTGCTGGCGGATATGGAAAGGAATAAAATTATTGAACCATCAGCAAGTCCATGGTGTTCACCAGTCGTGCTAGTAAAGAAGAAGGACGGAAGCACGCGGTTCTGTGTTGACTACAGACGACTCAATGACATCACCAAGAAGGACAGTTACCCGCTGCCTCGGATTGATGACACCTTGGATACCCTTAGTGGCATGAAATGGTTTTCAACATTGGACTTAAAATCTGGGTACTGGCAAGTGGAAATCCATCCGAAGGATAAGGAGAAGACTGCATTCTCGACGGGCAAGGGATTATGGCAGTTCAACGTCATGCCATTCGGATTATGTAACGCGCCAGCTACCTTCGAGCGACTGATGGAATGTGTACTAGCTGGATTGGTTGGAGAAGCCTGTCTAGTATATTTGGATGACGTTATCATCGTTGGCCGAGACTTTGAGGACCACTTGCGGAACTTGGAGCAAGTCTTCGAGAAAATTCATGGAGCCAACCTAAAATTGAATATGAAAAAGTGCCGCTTATTCAGGAACGAAGTGAGCTATCTAGGCCATGTCATTACCAGTGAAGGAATCCTGACTGACCCGGAGAAAGTGGAAGCCGTTCAGAAGTGGCCTACCCCCAAGGACAAGACAGAAGTACGGGCATTCCTTGGCCTTTGCTCGTACTATAGACGTTTCGTGAAAGGATTCTCGGAGATTGCAAAGCCATTACACCGACTAACTGAAGATAAACGTCAATTTAGTTGGGATGAAGCTTGCGAAATTGCCTTCGAAAAACTGAAGAAACATCTGTGCGAAACACCAGTCTTGGGATACCCTCAACCAGAAGGTCAATTTATAGTGGATACGGATGCAAGTAATACCGCAATCGGTGGGGTACTATCTCAAAAGCAGGAAGACAGGGAAGTTGTTATAGCGTACTTCAGTAAGTCGCTGTCTAAACCGGAAAGGAACTATTGTGTGACAAGAAGGGAGCTCCTGGCAGTAGTGAAGACGCTACAACACTTCAGCAAATACCTCATCGGTAGGCAGTTTTTACTTCGAACGGATCATGCAGCGTTAAAATGGCTGTTGCAATTCAAGAACCCAGAAGGTCAAGTTGCTCGATGGATTGAACAACTTCAGGAATATGACTTCATTATCGAACACCGTCGAGGACAGGCCCATGGAAACGCGGATGCGCTGTCACGCAGACCCTGCCCAGAAGATTGTAAGCACTGTATCAGGCAGGAGTTAAAAGAAATGACAGTAAAGCTAACTCGGACAGAACCATTAGAGACCTGGGAGAACGATGCGATGAGGAAGGAGCAAGAGAATGATGATGACCTACGGCACATCATCAGGTGGAAGGCACAAAGTAATGATAAGCCTAAGTGGAGTGAAGTTGCACCGACAGGCACTGTTTCCAAGGCGTACTGGGCGCAATGGGATAGCCTCGTTGTACAAAACGGAATACTCTACCGGAAATGGGATAAACCTAACGGCAGAGAGTTTCAACTGCAAATTGTGGTTCCAAGAACAAAAAAACGTGATGTTCTTCGGGAAGTACACGACGGCGTGTCCGGTGGACATTTGGGAGTCAAGAGGACGCTAACGAAAATCCGCGAAAGGTTCTACTGGCTCCATTGTCGGGAGGATGTGGAGGACTGGTGCCGCAAGTGTACAACTTGTGCTGCCGTAAAAGGGCCACATACCAGGAGCCGAGGGAATCTACGACTGTACAATGTCGGTGCACCTTGGGAACGCATTGCAGTCGACGTAGCTGGACCATTTCCTGTCACTGACTCAGGGAACAAGTATTTCATGGTTGTCATGGACTACTTCACTAAGTGGCCGGAAGTGTTCGCCATACCAAACCAAGAAGCTACGACAGTTGCAACCAAGATAGTGGAAGAAGTGATTTGTCGCTTTGGCGTGCCCTTGGAAATCCATTCCGACCAAGGCAGGAATTTTGAGTCACAGATTTTTCAAGAAGTTTGCAGGATTATGGGAATGAACAAAACCCGAACCACGGCTTACCATCCTCAGTCAGACGGGATGGTCGAACGGTTTAATCAGACGATCGAGAGACATCTGGCAAAAATAGTGGAAAGCCATCAAAGGGACTGGGACAAGTACATTTCACTGTTCCTGCTAGCGTACAGAACAGCAGAACATGAAAGCATAAAGGCAACTCCGGCATATGTCAACTACGGTCGTGAGCTGCGGTTGCCAGTGGACCTCCTAACAGGAGGCTCACCAGATGAACCTCAAAGTGTTCAAGACTACGTTTCTGATCTGCGTGACCGAATGCGAGAAATACACGCCGCAGTTCGAGAAAACGGGTTGCAGTCGAGTCAGAACATGAAGACCAGATACGACAGAATGTCGAATACAAATGGCTTCGAGGAAGGCGCTCTAGTCTGGCTTCACAACCCGACTCGCCGGAAAGGGAAATCGCCAAAGTTACAAACCAAGTGGGAGGGCCCATACAAGGTGGTAACGCGACTAAATGATGTGACGTATCGGATACAGCGTCAACCAAGAGGAGCAATGAAGATTGTTCACATCGACCGCTTGGCGAAATATCACGGAAGAAATGATGATGCTCGGGACGAGCATCTCTAAGAAGGGGGCAGTGTTACGAAATCAAAAATAAATAAAAATAAAATGCGGCCCGCGGAAGTTTGAGTAGCGCTGTCCGCGGAAAATTCTCGTACAATCGTCGCGTGTTTCCATACGGGAATAATATCGCGAACGATCTAGTACATCGATTATCTCGCTCTGACATATTGCTTTGTCTCGCTCTCGCACTTCTAGTATGTACTAAGGGAACGAGACAGAGAGTATCCCTCTCTCTCTATTCCGGAGTAGTTGTGATCTTTCTAGAAACTTATGGAGCGGGTTTCCCGAGCCATATAAATATCGGAAGGTGCCTCAGGAGGAGAGTTCTAATTTAACTGAGCTACAAGTGCGATCAAGAAGCGATATCCGGAGCGAATAACAAGTGATACAAGCGACCTCGGCAAGTTATAGTGACTGTGATTAGCAAGTGTTTGGGACATTGTTAGTGATAAGTGAAGTTAAGTGACGTCGGCAACCATCCTTGTTGGAATAAACGTTTTTAAGAGTCATCAGGTGTTTTTCTCCAAATTGCGAACCCCGAGCTCGTAACAATATGTAATTGTTTTCGCTGCCCGTAAAAATGACCTTGAAATAGAAAATTAATGAGGCAAGGCAGAATCAAACAATAATTATTTCGGTGACTTTGTTGCTCACAAGTATCAAATGAAATCAATCCGACAGCTTGTAGTTATCATAATACATAGTGACACTTGAAGCTGAAGGGAACTGACTTTGTTATCCTTGTGTTTTGTACATTGGTTATATAAGTTTAATTCAACAATGGTCTTCTCATGCCTGACGACTGCAAATACTAATAATTAATCTTGTGTAGTCGTAGTGGGGCGGGCGGCGGCAGCAGCGGCGGTCGCGGCGGTGCCAACCGTGAGAGTGGCAGCGCCACTCAGGAGCGCCCGTCTGAGTTCAGTCGGTGGCGCGAGCGACAGTACTTCGGTCCGCGCAGGTGGCTCGAGTCTGCGCTAAGGGACACGTCTTGGGATAAAGATGGAAGTAAGTCTGAAGATAGTTGAGGTTTTTTGTGATGCGCTTTACTCTAAAGAAGGCAGCAACAAGTGGGCCTAACTAGGTGGACGTTTTAGAATCTTTCAGAATAATTTTACTTGTTTATGTGGAAAAGAAGAAATTACACCAATATTAAAACGGTAAAAAATGCATTACAATACTTTTTTTTGTGTTTCAAATAATAATGTGAAGTTATATTTTATACAATTTTCAGCGAGGACTCTTAATTGGGCGTTATTTGAAATGAAGTAACATCGATTTCAATAATTCTTAGGCCCACGTGTAAATGAAGTGGTTGCTTTCTCTTACACTGAAATTTCTTTATTTTAAAATAAAAATATTCGTTACTAAATGTACATAATCTTTGACTCAAACATCATATTATTTTAGCCGAAAGCAAGAAAAAAGATTCAGCAATGGCAGCATCCCCTCTATGGGTGTCCGAAGAATTGGAATACTGGGACAGTAACATCCGGTTTACACATATCGCTGCTACGCACAGCGAGCTCGTGGCTGTTTCCAGCCAGGGGCAGCTGCATCAGTGGCGCTGGGCGGATGCTCATCCGTACCAACGTAATGAGGTCAGTTACATTTTAATATAACATTTAAATTTCAATTAATTGAATGATTAGCATCTGCTGCTAACTTTTTATTTAAAAGTCTGCTGTACGAAATTTTTGAGCTACACATAAACAAAGATTAATTTAATTGTTTTACAGGCGGGATCTATCAGTGCTTTCCATCCTCGTTCGAACTGGCTTGGCTTGCTGCCTGGCGAACGTATTGTGAACATCGGCGCGGCCGGAATTCGCATCTCCGTGCTGAGCGACGCGGGCCGTGTCGCCACTTTCCTGGATGAGTCGATTGGTATGAGACATTTCCTCTTAGAATTTACTTCTCATGGTTCTCATGATTTCTTGTTGTGATGCTGCCTTGCGATATTTTCACGATTATGTAAATATGATTGTGTCGATAGATTATAAGGAATGAAGTGATTCATCTCTGTGAATAACTAAAATGTGATTTAGATTAAAAAATTTCTTACAGCTCATGCACCTGGCGCTTCCCGTTTAGAACATCCACTGCAGGTCTTCTCCGAGTTTGGATCTGACAAGGCCATATCTTTACACGTCTGCTCGCTTTACACCGTCGCGAGACTTGAATCTGGAGCGCTTTATTGGTGGTAAGTTAACTATGTTTTTTTACAAATGATTTGTTTAAGTATGTATGTTTATTAAAGATTGCATTGCTCCAGCGATATCTGGGTAGTATTTGTTTTTAATGTCTATTTATTTTTCAATTTTTTACCTACAAGGCAGGTTATCTACCTGCATGGTTGGTCTTTTCAGGAAAGTTGAGGATTTGTTTAAAAGGGGTATTTTCTTTCACATGTTTCCATCATATAAACAAGTTGTATCAGATCAGGCAATTCTTTCTGAAATGTTTGCTTATTAGGGGTTTCACGTGAGGCTTCTAAGGTGTAGTGAAAATATGTGTATTTATTTTTGTTATGTACAATAAATAACAAATATGGAACCATAAAAATATTTCCGTGTGATCAATGTCCTCACCACTAGAAATGGGCGCCTTTCCGGAAAATTTCCCATTTACTCTAGAATAAATGGGAATTAATTACTATTTCCCTTTTCTTCCCCTTACATTTAATTTTTTCCCTCTTGAATTTCCTTCCGCTGCCCATCTGTATCACCACATATCACCTGGGGGACCCCAACGGTTCAACATCACATTATATATTCTTCTTCGTCCAAGCTTATTGCCCAGCTAAGCTTACGCTTTGGAGCCTACTCCTAGCTGGGAAATAGGCGTGGTTGGTAATAACCGTGCCGCTAAATGAAGGACTTAGACATGCATTGATGAAAATGGAGCGATTGCCGCCTTGTAACCCTTGCTATGCCTAAAAGGCATCTGACATCTAACGACTACCATCTATCGATATCAGCCGGGACCAACAGCCTATCGTGCCTTCCGAAGCATGGAGGAGTTCGAGATAGAAAATGCCAGTAAATAGCGACCAAACCGACCCAATACGGGTCGCGCTTCACCGTCGCTTGACACGCGCATTCGCTACGGATAAGCGTTCTGCCCTCGGCTATCGAGCGCCTTTACATGACATGATTAATGGAAGGCACAATTTTGTGTATGAATCAGGGGCGTACTTCCGCTGGGGCAGCGAGCGCGGCTGTGGGAGAAGCACCGCGCGCGCTCCCGCAAGCAGCAGCGCGGGCACTCGTCCGCCGCGCCGCAGGACCTGCAGGCCGGCCAGAGCGTCACCATGAAGAACGCGCCCATGTACCAGCCGGGCGCTGTCGGTGAGTAGTGTGTGTGAGCGGGCTGCTTCCGCTGGGGCAGCGAGCGTGCCCCATTCACTGGTAATCACTTAACTTAAGTGGGTCTGCTCTCCAAAACAACAAAGAAGAAACTAGAGCAGTAGTTCCCAAACTTATTTTTCTCGTGGACCACTTTCAAAATTTTACTGGTTTCGGTGGACCCCCTGCTGCTACATTTCTACCACATTCTTAAAGTCGCCAAAAAATAAAAATTGTGTCACTTCTGAGTTCTGTCCCTATATTTCGATATGTAAAATAAAAACGAAAAATGGTACATTTTATATCACTTTATTTATTAAAAGAATAGAATTACAAGAAAAAAATATTAAGGTAATATAGGTTCAGGTCATAATTTTAATTAATGGGAAGGATGTATGTATCTGATGGAGTGTCAGCAAACGATCAATGTTTGGCTTTATTTTTGTGAGCAATAACCGCAAATCCCCCCGCTCTGTGATGTTTAATTTGCTCCTTTTTTTTGTTAAGAGGTTTGTAACGGCACTAAAACTCCTTTCGACAAGATATGACGAGGGAAAAGCTATTAAAAATTTCCTTGCGATTTCCCACAGTCCAGGATATTTTTCGGGTATTTCTGCTTGCAGCCAAAATGTTGGGTAGCCTTTTCTAAATTTCACCTTCAGCTCCTCATTAGTGCTTAGCTCGAGCAGCTCCTCTTGTAATACAACATTGGCCACTTCCGTTTCATCAAATGGATTTATTATCCATGGTGGTATATCCATCGTCAGTATATCTTCAAACCTGGTTTTGAAGTCATCATGCAGGGCACTTAAATGTTGACTGTAGGTATGGATATCCTCATCAATACATTCTACCTGCGACAAGTTTGGAAATTGAGAGAATTCGCGCCGACTAATGTTTTGCTTCATAAATTTCAATTTCCCAAGAAAAGCCGAAATTATCCCCTTTGTTTTTATTAAATTCAGGCTGTCCCCTTGTAACTGCAAGTTAATATCATTAAATTTTTTAAACAAATCTGTCAAATACGCAATGTCTGCTTTGAATTTGATCAAGTTTTCTTTTAAATCTGGATCTCTACTTTCTAAGAACTCTAATATGGAATCGAAAACAGAGTAAAATCTCGTTAAGCATGCACCTTTCGACAACCAGCGTACTTCAGTATGTAAGAGCAGTCGTTGGAAGTCTTCATCATTTTCGTCGCACAATTGAGCAAATAAACGTGTATTCAATGCATTGCTTCTGATTTTGTTGACAGCTTTTATTACAAAATGAAGAGATTGGTTCAACCTGTCACTTAAATGTTTTGCCACAAGATGTTGTCGGTGGATTACGCAATGAATAGCTGTAAGTCCTGGTATAATTCTTTTGAGATGACTTATAAACCCACGATATCGCCCGACCATTGCAGGAGCTCCGTCTGTTGCCACTGAAATAATGTTTGTAAATGGGATCGATTTTTCCGTAAAAAAATTACTCAGGACATTAAATATTGATTCGCCTTTAGTGTCAGTCTCCAAAGTTCTGGCAAATAGCAATTCTTCGTGAATTTCTTCCTCAACAATAAATCGGACATATGCCAATAGTAATGCTTCATTACTGGGTAACGTTGACTCGTCCAGTTGTATAGAAAAATGAGTTTTTTGCAGATGATTGCACAAAAAGCTTTCGATATCAGAGCTCATTTCATCAATGCGTCTTTGTACAGTATTGTTACTTAATGGAATTCTTTTTAGTACGTCAAATGGAGATTTGTGCAAAACAGTTTTTAAAACCTCTTCAACAGCGGGTAAAATTAATTGTTCTCCGATAGTGTGCGGTTTTCCAGATTTTGCTATAAGTAATGAGATATTGTAAGATGCCCGCAAGCCATCATCGTTACTTTGAGATGTTGAAGCGAACATACTGTGCATGGTGGGTCTCTTTCCATATTTTTCTTTCAATGTTTGAAAATATTTTAAATCTTTACCTATTTTATCAGTATGACACCTTTTTAGATGATCTTCGAGCTTTGATGGTTTCATAGAGTCATTGCTCAAAACTTTGTTGCATAATAGGCACATGGGCAATTGTTTGTCTGCCTCTGATGGAACAAAACCATATTTCAAATAATCGACACTATATTGTCGACATTTTTTCTTTGCTGTAGCCATGTTTCGTGTCAGTTACCTTACCTGTAAAAAAAATGTTTTAGTAACCAAGTTTTTTTCTGAATATAGGTATCACACCGCAGCCTTTGTCAGCACGCGGAAATAGAATTACGGCTTGTAAAGGGACCAACTAATAAACCGCTGAGACAAATACAAACGTTTTCACAAAACGGTATCAATTTTAAAGTACATAATTTACCACTAATTTTTAATAGTATAAATAAAAATTAGTGTACTCAGTATCGAATACTGATCATATTTGTGTAGGAAAAAATAAACGTCGAAATCCCAAAATTGTCCATAAAAACGATAACTAACATTTTATTAAATCAATGAGTTCACGCGCTCCGTGTATTTGCGTATTTTTTGTCTGCGGCTTCATTGTTAAAACGTGACAAACAGGCATCGAAGTTCAAGCCCCGCCCTTTTCCCGTCGCCCGCGCACCGCTCGCTCTTTCCGAAAAGGAATAGTTTTGATAAAATAGTTACTTCAAAATCAATTTAACATGATTATGAAATTACTGTTTTATAAAATTAGTAGTTATTTGCAAGAAAAATTACAAAATTAATTGCTCTGCAATATTGCTTATTCGGCCTTTTTAGAGAGGCAGTGCTTCTCTCGTGAATAAACAATTGAATAAAACGTGCTGTGTTTGTCTTCAAATCGAAAGAGGACAATTAAAATATCTGTAAGTTACTAAGTTACCTATCTATACAGGCCGTTGTGATCAACCGACTAGTACACGTAAACAAAATACTTAAGTACTATAACAAAAAAAGGTAGGTTACTTACTTTTCTCCGGCACTAGCAAACACAGATATAAATTTTCTCACAACTTTTTTCCAAATTCCGCCTTGTTTTCGAAATTCCGGAAACAAATGAATGCGTTTGGTTGCCTTTGGCATCAAGTATTTATAGTGTTGATCAAGTTCATGTCTGAACAAGCATTAAGCATTGTCGGGCGGATAGCGCTTTGCAAGTCTGTACACGAAATTGTACGTAATATCGAATACACAAGTTTGGACAAGTAACAGTCGCTTGCCTTATTAAAATATTATCTGCTTAGATAGGTACTTAAAACAATGTAGGTAGGCCCTTATAAAAACTATGCTTACATTTTTGCTCTTTACTATCAAAAGCAGATAAATTTTCGTGGACCCCCATTAACATCTTATGGACCCCCATTTTTTGTTCACGCCTACGTAGACCCCCAGCAAGTCTCCCGTGGACCCCTGGGGGTCCACCTGGACCACTTTGGGAATCACTGAACTAGAGGAAAAGAAATTCTTATCTTAAACGAAAGTCGTGCTCGCCGCCGGCCTATTTCCGATGTTTCCAACTACTTTGTCAACCACGGGGAAAAGAGAAGAATGGCTGCTACTTTTTTCCCCTATGTCCAATGAGGAACATCGGCGAGCGTGACCCAATAGACCGGCAATCACTTTCCATTAGGTGAGTCTGCTTACCAAAACCAATATTAGCGAAAAAAGTAGACAAATATTTTTTTTTAACAAAGGTTTGCATTCATTTCCATCACAAGACGTCCACAGCTTTTATTTTTTTATTGTGTTTTTTTTTTATATATCCTCTATGCCTGGACATTTCGTGTCCTGCTGAACACAATAATTTGTATTAATTATATCTCTTCATGTCTAGGTTTCAACATGTCCACGGGCGTGCCGAAAGTGGGCATACTTCAGAACGCGGCCTGGAATTTGTCAGACATGTGTCGTTTCAAACTGCTGCCGCCTCCTCAACCAGACCGCTCCGTGTCTGACAAGGATAAGAGAGATTTACAGGTAAGAGTTGCGAAAAAATAAATTTAATATAAGAATTTGCATTTAAAATTGATAATAATAATTAAGACACATACATTTTAATAAAATATTTCTGATAGACTTTTTTAGTTCCATTTTTGAGGACCTATAATTGGCTTCTTAATGCTTAAACCTATTGTATATATAAATAAATTACATTATTACATTAAAATTAGGTCTTACCAAACAATAGGCTACTTGACTGTGTTCAAATTTTGACAATCTTTTTTTATACGGAACACTACATACACAAAAAAAATAACGGGTTCCGAAAATAACAACAAAATTGGTAATTAATTTAAGCAATAATTAGCATTTAAAGTTTTCTAATGAAGAAAAGTGGGAGCGTGGTGGGGTCGTGCTATCTCTTTCGTACACACGAAATGAAGTGGCAGTGACGTCACTCCACCATTAAGTGCATCCTTTTTTTGTTTCTTGACAGTTTCCCCTTCCACAGGATTTCAAAAGCTTATAACTTACTAACTAATGAACGGGTTTGAAAAACTCTTTCTGTTTTCGAATTCAGGTGCTCAAATTGGTGAAATGAACAATAAAAAAAATTTGAGTAGAATAGCCTATTATGAAGGTATTATAAGATTTATACGCACTTTATCCTGTAATTTTATGTTAAGTCTTACCATCTGATCGTATAAGGCTGTCGAAGAGTTATACTATTTTTTGTTGTTCTATCCATTAGAACCAGTCGCCGCTAACCGTGTCGTCAGTCAAAGCTTCGTCATCAAGCAGCAGCGGCAAGGAGTCCGGCAAGGACAGCAACAAAGACATGGCCGACCGCCTCGACATGCCGCCGCCACCAAGCCCCGCATCGTCTACTTGCAGCGATACCAGCACTTCACACAGTGAGTTGATCCATGTGGTTAGTGAGACTAACGAACAGCAATTGATTTTTATATATATAGATTAGTATCATACATTTTAAATTAGCTTGATTTGAATGTGCCTGCTATTTCTAAACAAACCTCAGTGGTTTTGTGAAATGCATCTTATGTTAATTTGTTTGTATCAATTTTTGGAAAATGTTAAATAAATATAAATAAGGCAAGAGACTCCCCTATTGTTTTCCACACATCTCTGTTCTGTTATGTACAGTTTTGTGCATTATTTGTACATTAAAAATCGTCCAGGTCATACCACCATTTTTACACCTAGATCTACAAGTCCTTTGTCTTTTTTTCCAGAACGAGCGAAACGTGTGACAGTACGAGGCGAGGAAGGTTCGTCAAATGATGGATCTAAACGAGATGAGGAAGAATGGCCGCTGAAAGAAGTCGTTTTTCTAGAAGATGTGAAAAGCGTACCATTGGGGAGAGTGCTAAAGGTTGACGGAGCATATGCTGCTGTGCGCTTTCCCACTGTCGGAAAGGATGGTGAGTTCTAAATGTGTCCGTGAATTACTATTCATTTTGATTATTATTGCCACCCAATACCTAAGTTCAACTCAGTATGAGTGAGACAAAACCATAATGTTGCAAAGAAAAAATGTCTGATTATTCTGCATATGCTATGGGTCAACATATTTGCCCGATATCTATAGAAAAATACTATTTTTATACCTGACTAGCAACCGACTTCGTCCGAAGTCTGGACCTATAAGTAGGCTATCCAACACTACGCCGTAGTTACAATACAATACAATATAACTTTATTGCCCACATCTGGGAAATCACAAAACTGAATTCCATATATTCTTAGTTCCTAAGATAAGGGCGTTTAAAAATCTTCAGATAATATTAGTATAAATTGGACTAAGTAAAGTTTGTCTTGCCAGGCAAAGAAGTGGTGCCATCAACACCTGACGATTGGACTACGATTCTGCAAGATTGCAGACTTGTACGCAAGGATGACTTGGTCGCGGTAAAGTGGGGCGCGGGGGGCGCCGCTGGTCCCAGGGGCCCCGATTGTCTGCAACGATCTCCGAGGAAGATTGCACTGCCTCCAGATGTGCAAGTTATTACTATTGCTGTAAGTTAAACCTCTTATTTGTTTAGTCCTATTGTTTATTTAGATGTATGTTGCTTTGTTGTCGCTGTAATGTGATGTTTCAACTAAGTTTTTGCTTTTTCTTGTCAATCTCGTCCTACAATAGAGCGTACGAAAATTGTCTGCAAAAGCAGAACTTCTTTCCCTCATATCTCTGTTTCGCATTTTATTTCGCTATCATATCTTAAACACTTTTTCATAAACTTTAAATTAATGCTGTTGTCCGTTTTCCAATAAAATAAAATAAAAGTTAATATTTCAATGGACACATAAGGCTTTTTTAGTGATTGTTGAGAAATTTTTGACATTATCATGTATATTATAGATGGATGAGTAAATAAAATACATACCTATCTATATTTTTGTACAGGTGGACAGCCGCGGTGTGCATGCCGTAGTTCGTAGACCTGGTGGTGCGTTAGCGTACGCTGTATACGCGGTTGGCACTACGAGGGCATTAACTGATAGCACATTCCCGACCGATCATAGTGCCCTACTGGGATATTCCAATGGAGCTGCCATACAACTGGCTACAGCTGCCGAAGTGAGTATATTGTACATACATATATTTATGTGGGCGATATTCCTAATAGTAGCTAGTTGAAAAGGTTTTCATAGCTGAAAAGGACTAAAGGAAACCTCCTAGGGTCACTTATGTAACAGTAATTTTTGCCGATTCTATTAGATCAATATTTTATCTCCATTAGGATTTCATGAGTTATTGATTTAACGCGTAGATTTTAGAGAAGTTGATACACTTGACATTTTTATTATTATGTATCTCCACTTGGGATTCACGGGTTGCCCCGGTCCTTTGAGAGGCTTGCGCGGGGATACGGATCAACGCATAGAGGCCCTTTGGAGAAGTTGATTGCATGTGGTGCTTCTGCCCAAATCCGTCTTCGGCTATATCAATAGATGACATATTCATGAACAGGTCTCGGCAGGAGTAAGAACTATTTCTAATGAATAGAAAGAATATTATGGGATATGGTAATGAAGTTTGGGTGGAGATGAAACTGGGCTATTGTAATAGAAGTTCGGACACCTGCCATAATCATGATTACTGACTATTAGTGGCGTCCACTCCGACCTCGGTCGGAGGCGAGAGACGGAGGCTTCCCCTGGGAGCACTCAGGTCCGCGTTGTCGCTACTCACCAACAGCTCATCACAAGCGGGACTGACTGCACTGGGAAGGGGACCCAGTGGACGATGGGGTCGTCACATCCCTACGCTATTATTATTTTTTATATTTTTATTCAGTTTTTATTTAATTTAAATAATTTGAAATCACAATGAAATATTTTGCGGAATGTTGACAAACATGTCAATTCGTTCATTTAACTAGTTGATTAAAAAAAAAAAAAAAAAAATACATTTATTTCAGTTTTTCATCCATATTTTTGTTAGTACAAGTCGAAAAAAAAAACTTATAAACTATGTTAGTATATTTATATAATTAATAATTTTAACTAAGGAAGTAGCCGCCCTGCCCACTGGGGCCTCCTGACACCACCACATGGGTGAACACCCAGTGCTTCCATATGCGGCAGTCCGGCTTCTCCCTAACGACCATCAGGACACTGTTGGTGCTTTCTCGAACTCTGCGCATAATCGAAGCGACCCGCCCACGCAATGCACCAAAGAAGTCGCTTGTGTGTGCTTCCGCGAACATGGCTGACGCGCTGCAAAATCGAGGAAGCCCCAACAATACCCTGAAGGCATTATTGTATTGTACTCGGAGAGCGTTGAAAGCCCTTTGCGTATAATTGACCCACAAACTGCACGTGTACAGATTTTGGCAAAAAGCCTTAAAAAGGGTTATTTTTACCTCAGTACTGCACCTCGCAAATCTGCGGGCCAACATATTGCATCGGACTGCCAGCGCTCTCCTTTCCCTCTCCATGTCCTTATCGTCTTTTAAATTATCTGTTACCACATGGCCGAGATATTTAAAGCTATTTGCCCTTTTGAGTGGCTCACCGTTTAACTTGACAGGCGGGATGTCTGTTAACTTTTTATTGCCCGCTCTAAAGACTAACAGCTCACTTTTTTGCACGTTATACCTCAGGCTCAGGTTATTAAGGAAAGTTTTTTCTTATTTGTAAATTGATGTTTTGAAGAAAATGCTGCAGTGTAGTTTGTGGAGCCGCTTCTTTTCCACTTGCGCTTTGGAAGTGGTAGTAAACTTAATATAAGTCAATTGACGTCAATAAGTGATATTTAAATTCTATATTGAAAATAAACGATTTCATTTGATGTTATGTGGTGCTCCTGTTAAAACCCGTTCTCGGCTATATCAATAGATGAAATATCCATAAACAGGTTATTTATTTACTTAGACT
The DNA here is from genome assembly GCA_947363495.1 of Euzophera pinguis. NCBI lineage: Eukaryota > Metazoa > Arthropoda > Insecta > Lepidoptera > Pyralidae > Euzophera > Euzophera pinguis. The sequence goes on along the minus strand of OX376157.1, from coordinate 8,016,673 downwards.
GTTTATTTATATTCTATCGTTAACTCGAGAAACGATTAGACTAATTTGTCGTCATTACGTCCTCCAGGGCAGCGAGCCAGTCGTAGTGATGCTGGACGGCAACGGTGCGCTGTACCCAGTGGCGCGCGACTGCGTGGGCATGGTGCGCGAGCCGCCGCCGCTGAACCTGCCGCCCGCTCGAGCTGTCGCCGCGCACGCGCTGCCGCTGCATCCGCACTCTGCTGCCGTGTCGCATCACGCCGCGCTCAAGTCGCAGGTAACTGTGTGTTACAGCAAGTGCCCGGTATACGAGGGCGCAGTGTCGCGCACGCGCTGCCGCTGCATCCGCACTCTGCTGCCGTGTCGCATCACGCCGCGCTCAAGTCGCAGGTAACTGTGTGTTACAGCAAGTGCCCGGTATACGAGGGCGCAGTGTCGCGCACGCGCTGCCGCTGCATCCGCACTCTGCTGCCGTGTCGCATCACGCCGCGCTCAAGTCGCAGGTAACTGTGTGTTACAGCAAGTGCCCGGTATACGAGGGCGCAGTGTCGCGCACGCGCTGCCGCTGCATCCGCACTCTGCTGCCGTGTCGCATCACGCCGCGCTCAAGTCGCAGGTAACTGTGTGTTACAGCAAGTGCCCGGTATACGAGGGCGCAGTGTCGCGCACGCGCTGCCGCTGCACCCGCACTCTGCTGCCGTGTCGCATCACGCCGCGCTCAAGTCGCAGGTAACTGTGTGTTACAGCAAGTGCCCGGTATACGAGGGCGCAGTGTCGCGCACGCGCTGCCGCTGCACCCGCACTCTGCTGCCGTGTCGCATCACGCCGCGCTCAAGTCGCAGGTAACTGTGTGTTACAGCAAGTGCCCGGTATACGAGGGCGCAGTGTCGCGCACGCGCTGCCGCTGCACCCGCACTCTGCTGCCGTGTCGCATCACGCCGCGCTCAAGTCGCAGGTAACTGTGTGTAAAGTGGGTGATGGGCATGCGAGTAAGTACGCGAACCTCGTTGCTCGACGACCTTTTTCGCCCGTGTGTCACCGTAAATACGCGTACTTTAAAACCGTCGCGCAAGTCGTCGGCGATCCAACCGGTTTGAAATCTTGCTCGTAGCACGTCTCGGCTCGTACGTGTGGCACCACTGCGAGCCGCGAGCCACCATTAATGGCTGGTTTACACACGATCCAGTGCGGCGATCCAGTTCTTTCACGGACACATTTCTATATAAAAACCCTACCATTGTTTGTCTTTTCATAGCTACGTCTCTTATGAATGCATCCAATTCGTTTAACCACTTTATTCTGGAAATATATTGGTTAGCAGCACCAGCCCCCGACCGTGTAGATTTTTTTATTTTATCAACTTCCAAGTATTAAGTTTATCTTTTATTTTGTTTTTGACATCCGAATTAGTCAAACCCCCAATATTCATTCCTAGACAAATATTTATTAACGCTGTAGCCCTAGATTCACTATTCCGGTAATAAATTGATTTTATATTCCACAAGCATTCTTATTGACGGTCAATACGGTGTGTAATTTCGTCGTGTCCATGACGTCACTGGATTGCCGCCACTGGATCGTGTGTAAACCAGCCATTATTCCTCAATAACACAAAGCTTCTTCTGTCGACGACATCGCGAGCAAGCTTCACGTGTGTCACCGACGTCGAGCCGAGTAAGTTCGCAAACTTAAAAACCGCGTACTTTAAGTTCATGCGTCTATCACCTACTTTACAGCAAGTGCCGGGTATACCTCGTGCGCTGGTTACGATCGCTAAAAATATACGCTCATTTTTGTGTTTCGGACATTGATACTGATTTAACAGCTATCAAGAATATCCGTACGAGCTGTTAGAAAGGGTGACCGTGGCGGGAGCACACGTGAGGTGCTCGAACATTGCCCGTACGTGTTTCCCGGACAACTGTAAAACCAGGCTTAGACTCGAGTTCACCAACATATGTTGCGTTTGTAAAATGTTGCCGAAGCCTTGTCGTAACGTCTCCGGTTCCTGCGATAGGTACTAACGCTGTACTGCTTCTGGATGCCAGATTTCCGCAGAGTTACACTCTATCTTTTAAAATAGAAATTTATTCAAATATACATTATTTATATGATATAATTTGTCATAGGTGGCGTTAATAATTTTGGTGCCCGAGCCACAGCTCATGATGCCACGTGTCTTGCGATGCGATCTCGATGGCGTCCGTCAAGTACTGCACCAATTAGAGGCCGATGTTAACAGTAAGTAAATTTTATTTATGTAAAAATGTATTAGACGTTACTGGGACAGAAGATCTGTTTTACCACTAGAGAAATCTATAAGGCCATTATGACTCGAAGAAGATATATTTGTCAAAATCCAATTAGCAAGGTTTATTCATTTTAGCCCTAGGATCAATCCCAACATATTTGCAAGAAAAAAATTCTTGAAAGAATGAATGAATAAATTTAATTTGCAAGTGAGTAAGGTACAAAAGGAGTTAGGTTGATACAATTTAAGATCATCTTATTGAACTATATATAAATATCATGCAAATATTTTGTCAATTAAATACATATTTTATTCTAATTACAAAGTTATGTCAGTATTTTCAAGTAACTTGATGTGAAAATCGATAGAACTGTTAAACTGCTTATCATTTAAGAATTCATTAACTGTATAATATCTCTTTTCAATAAATATGTCAGAAATGCATTGAGTAAATTTCTTAAATGGTAATGTTTTTACATTTAGGGGTACGTTATTATAAATTTTGATACACATACTGTAGGCGTTTGTCTTATACATTTTCGTTCTGGTCTTGTGTTCATGCACTAATCTATCGCAATTCCTCGTATTTCTTGGAAATATTTCAGACGCTGTTTTAAATAATGTTTCATTATTTTTGTCAAATTTACATATTTCTAGAATGTAATTAAAAGAAACGTTGATGTGAGCTAATGTATCTTTTCATTTCACAGAACAACAAATGCTGTCGATATTACAAGAACGTTGCGACGGCAATAGGAATATACTTCATGCGTGCGTGCACATGTGCGCACCGACATCTAACAAGGAACCTGATATAGGTATGAATAGAACTTAAATTTGTTAAATTGTTTTAGTTGCTCCTACTGGAATTCGATGATCCCAAGTTCTCATAAAACTTATTTTATTTAATACTTTATTGATCACAATACTTTTCTTGTAATAGCTGTAAGTTAATTATGATTGCGACATGACGAATTATTTCATTTTTAAAAACAATAATAAATGAATGATTTTTCGTCTTTATTAATACGTTTTGTGTGCAGTAGAAAACTCTGCAATGCCAAACTTGGCCGGTAGTACGGGAGGAAGCGGCGCAAGCTCTGAGGAAACTGTGCCGGCTCTGTCGTGGCCTCCGGAGACCTTTGAAGCTTCCGGTGACGAGGACAGCCTGATGGGACTTACTAACAATGGGTGAGTTCATGACTTGTTAAATATAAAGATAAAATGCCTTTATTGTTTGAATTTAGGTATAAGTAAGATAACTATTGTTAAGACCACTAGTCAATTTTATGTGAATAGGATGGGACTCGTTTTATGAACAAGTGTCTGGCCATGCAGGATATGCGTGCCAATGTACTATCTGTCAAGGATGCTGAAGACCGGCCCGAAGTGGAGAAGTAAAAGGAAGAAAACGGACCCTGGGCTCAGAGGCAAACAGCTGAGGATGCAACCGGGAAAGCACTAGGATGAAAAAGAAGAAGGATGGGACACGATTTTTATGTTTATGGTTTCATTCAAAAAATTTGCTTGTTTCACATTCTAAATTGTAAAATGGGGGCGGGTTTTCTAAAAGACCGTATAAAAACTTAGTCCGACTTCGTACGTCCGATAGATTGAACGAAATTATCTTTTTTCCCCTGGGCTACTTGTTGAAAGTTTTGATGGCATATACCAAACCATTTCTATTGTCTCATTAGATAGGTTGTAAGCCTTCTTGATATATCTAGTGTTAATAGCAATGTTTCTTTACAGAAAAATGTCAGGAGGCGGTAATAGCGGTGGGGGTGCAGTGAGTGCAGACCCCGCTGAAAGGCGCGGGAACGCTCTCTCCGCTCTACGAGCTCTCTGTGAGAGTGCCGTCCTACAACCCTACCTGATGCAACTGCTTACTGCCAAGTTAGTGTTTGTTTTATTAACTTTTAGACACAGGGGAACTTCGGGTTTTTGTGGAACATTTACTAACTATCAAATTATTTATTGCTTTTTAAAGCCTAAATTTCAAATGCCTTTAATGGCATTCTCCGACGTTTATTACATCTAGTAGTTTAATAAAAAATCTGTGATGTACCTACTTTACATAGAATAACTTGTTGCAAAATCGAAGTAATTTGGTTGAAAGTGCTCATAACATCTACTTCAGAAAAATTGCATAACACACGCGAGCTGCAATACTTCTATTATTTTGTCCAACTAGTTACATTGATTAATTTTATGAAATGTATCGAGATCACGTCCAGTCTGCCCATTTCCCGCAGTAAAACTTTCACTTAAAGCAAGGCAAAAACGAGTGAGCAAGCGAGATGTCGCTTTACAGCTTGTATTGCGCGATATCGCTTACTCACTCGTTTCTGTCCTACTCTAAGAGATGGTGGTAAGCCTCCTCAATGGTTAACTTTTACTGGAAATGGGTCGCGGTGTGACGGCGTACACGATAAGGCTTTAGACTCAGAACACAGCTGACCAAACAAGTTATCGAATAAAAAAACATTGTTTACCACAGGGACGGCATGGGCCAAACGCCACTAATGCAAGCGGTATCGGAACGCGCTTACCGCGCCGCTTTAGTAATCCTGGACGCCATCCGCGCTTGCCCCGACGCCGATGAGGCCCAAAGATCTGCGGCCATTTTCCCGCCTAACGCGCACCCAGATCATTCCCCTTTGCTTGTGCTGTGCTGCAACGACACGTGCAGTTTTACTTGGACTGGACAGGAGCATATTAATCAAGTACGTACTTATCTTCATCTCTTCATGACAAATAATATTCTATATATTTTATTGTAACTCTAGAAATGCGTCACTTCTGTGGCTGACATACGATCTTGAGCTTGCGATTGTTTTTGATTTAGTAGATTATTTGTGATATATTATACTTGTAGTCTTTCTCGACTCAATTATTTTAGCTGTAAGACGTCTCCTGTTAGACATATGGGTTTGATAGAATGGATTTTGTCAGGTAAATTTTTATTAGGATATTTTATATTGTCAGTGATTTAATTAATAATGCAAATCTTTTTGTCTGTAGGATATATTCGAGTGCAAAACGTGTGGCTTGACAGGATCTCTATGTTGCTGTACGGAATGCGCTAAGGTAAGTACTAGATTTTCGCTTATAAAAATAAGACTATAATTTAATTTTTGTTACAATTAAAATTCTTCGATATCTTGTTTTGTTCCGCGCTCTTATACATTATTAAGTTGTTTAGAAAATAATTTGATGTGACTTATTGAATACCGCACTATTTATATATTCTTTTTTCTTTTAGGTGTGCCACAAAGGTCATGACTGTAAGCAAAAGCAGACGTCTCCTACAGCCTATTGCGATTGTTGGGAGAAGTGCCGCTGTAAGGCATTAGTTGGCGGCAACTGGGCGGCACGTTGCGATTTACTGGCTAGACTTGCCAGGGATACTCAGTTAGCTACACATTTTAATTCAAGGTCAGTTAAATTCATACATTACTAGCTATTCCCGGCCGCTGTTTCAAATAATAGCCTATGTTTGACCCTGGGTCTTCCACTATATTCAGCCAACACAGACGAAGATGAGCGCGGAAATCTTTGTCAGTGTGTAACTCTCACAAGATCTCTCAAAATCACTGATTGAATGTAATGTTTTAGAGGCGAGTCGATCCTGCTGTTCAGACGGTCAACTTGCCAGGTCTAATGACTGATGGAATGTTTTATGTTCTGTGGTTCAGTAGTTAAGGAGTTCGCCTTTGACCGGCGCCACGACCACCAGTTCGATTCCCACGGGAAGCATATTTTGTTTAGTTGTTTTCAGTTTGGTTAGGTTATTGCAGGCTTGAATCACCTGATTGTCTGATAATAAAGATGATTCAGTACTTCGGAAGGCACGTTAAGCCGTTGGTCCCGACTGTCATTTGGTGGTCGTTAAAAGAACAACTCTGACACCACCCTATACGCTGTACATGGTCGATAGACAATGTTATCTTATTAAATGATGATGATGAGAGGGGAGTCGATCCTGTTGTTCTTAGTTCAGACGGTTGACTCGCAAGGTCAAATGACTGATGGAATTTATTATTTTCAGAGGCGAATCGATCCTGTTGTTCCTAGTGCAGACAGTCGGACGGCAGGCGGTGGAGCAGCGTCAGTTCCGCGCGGGCGGCGGTCGCGGTCGGGGGCCTCGCAAGCAGCCCGGCTCCGACGCAGAGGTCGATGCCCCCGACCACGACTTGGAGCCGCCGCGGTTCGCGAGGCGGGCCTTGCTACACCTCCTCGGTGAGATGATCGCTTTTTATTTTTTAAATTTAATAATGGGTTTTACTGCCGCGGATACAAGTCTTTAGGGCCTTTTTAAATCTTTCTATTTTCTTTAGTCATACACTGTGATTTTGTCAAGTCTAGTAAAAAGAATCAAGCTAAGTGGAGTGATAGTAAAACTGCATTTAGCGATTTCTAGGAGCTTTTGGCAACAAACAAGAATTTCACATAAATCAAACACTGAATTACTTCCCAACACTCACGGCTGTTATCCCTCGAACGGAGATTGCTCGACTAAAGTACGATTGAATATCGACTGTAAATGGATTTAATCGTGATGTGGTACGCAGGTGACTGGCCGGCAGTGGAGGCGGCAGTGATGTGCGGCGCGGCGGCCGGAGAATCTGAACCGCGCGCCGCCAGCCCCGCGCCGCATCAGTCTGGCACCACGCTGCTTGACAAGTTCACGCACGCGCTCATCGTCAAGTGTACCAATGAGGTAAGAATTTAACCACGGAGCAATAACAAAGAGGACACGGCGTATCGGACAGTGCACAGTTACGGTCAACGGAGCACCGACGACAAAAAATGGGCCCGCCCAGTTATGCTTACCTCATCTCGTTTGACTGTGTACGATGCGTGGCGTGAAGTGAGCTCATATGTTTATCTCATTTTTCTAATTTTTGTTTCGTCCTAGCTTTGTTTTTCACTTAAAACTTCAACTACTAGATTTTCAGTGCTGTACTGTTATGAGATCACAAGAAACATTATTACTAAATAATTCATTTTCAAAGTTATTTGATTGATCTTAGTATTACACAAAATATATGTCTGTTTTTAAGGTTTAAAATATCTGTAATATAAAAAAATATAAATATATTTTTTTACGACGAAAACTTCGTTTTGCTAGCGACATCTATTGGTATGTACCTAGATACGATCGTCAAAAGACACCGACCGCCCCGCACGTCTACCTTCCGCCCCCCGTAGCTTCACAGACATTTTGTCAGAAAACTCTCATTACGACATCTCTTTGATATTGCTCAATGAATATCACACTGAATATATAAAGCTGTCACAGACAAAGCTATAATATAAAGTGTATTTACGATACATGACAGCACCCTACATACGGCTATTATGGAAAAAAATATCAAGTTAATCACGTAACATTGTTGCATTTTAGAAAATAGTTGTAAGGTAACTCAATTTTTTAGCCTTGTAGGAAACTATCTTTCAAAATGACCATAATAAATACAAATAATATATATTATTTTCAGACTCTAGACACACTACTGAACACATTGATCAGGGAACAACAGAACGATACGATCCCCGGTCGAGCCGAACGTGCTCGCGAAGTAGCGCGTCGCTTCGTGCGATCCATCGTGCGGATATTCGTCATTTTCAGCGTCGAGATGGCGCCCGGTGCTGCCAAGAAAAAAGGGTAAGTACCTGATGAATTCTTGTTTTTAACAATTCCATTGCTGCTAAAAATAACAACAAGTTATCATAGAAGAAAAAATAACTGAATTATATTGAAAAGCCAAGATACCTGAACTTCATACTTTTACTGCAATAATAGTATTACGAACAAGGGAAAAAATTGGCACGAAAAAAGAGAGAAGAACGCTGTTCTTTCAACATTCTTTAGAACCTTTGTAACAAACAATAAGGGCGATATGATGTGATGTATGGTTGTGTATGTTTATTCCCGTGGTATTTTCAGTACACCCACATTTGAGCTCTCTGCTTTACCCAAAGGTAGACTGTTAGATACCGCCTATTGTGCTTTACAAAATGTAAATTGTACAATGAAGGTTAAATAAATATGAATCATAAAATGCAATTTTTTTGACAGGCCATTAACGATAACGTCATCACTGGTCCGCTGCCGGCGAGTTTTCGCGGCGCTAGTAGCATTGGCTGTTGAAGAATTAGTCGAAGCAGCGGACGCATTGCTCGCTCCAGTACGATTGGGCGTGGTTCGTCCCACGGCGCCTTTCCCTCTGGCCAATACTTACGTCGAACTCGTCAATGGAAGTGAGGATCTGTTTGGAGTGGAGCCACTGTCGACTGGACATTCGCGACTTGCAGCGCACACGCGCAGGTACTGTTTGTTTTTAATACTATATTGTTTTTAATATTACTTGACGCTTCGAAGCAGCTGACTTTTTGATTGGAAATCAAGGCTCTGGAAGCATAGGCCGATTGATTTATCGTCGTCGTCAAACAGTCTATAACCGGCGAGCGAATTAAAAAGAAATAGTATACGGACAAATTATGTTCTAGTTCAATAAAACTGTATTCTGTAATTGGTTAAATGATTAGCACAAAAAGTTTAATCTAAATTGTAACTATTTAGAACTAAATAAAAAAAACATAGGCTACTCTTCTTTAGAGCGGAGTCACGGGGAACATCTAGCCTCCTATACATTCTCGATTGGCTTATGTATTGACAAAGCTCCGTTTTCAGAGAATCGAACACAGCCGGCGGGCGCAGTAACGCAGCCGGCGGCACGTCAATGGGCAGTTCAACCCTTGTGCCGGACAGGTCATCGACCCCGGTAGCCACGGAGTACGCGGACGATGTCGCCGGAGAAGCTTTAGGAGGAGATGACGATGCTTCGGAAACTGACGAGCCTAATGTGCCCGCGCCGGTGCCGGCCGCTGATGCTCAGCATCATGATGACCCGATGGGTGATAGGTAAGGAAATACAAACCTTAAGGAGCCGTCTTCATGAGCGAAATGTTGAGCGATGCTATGTTATCGTCGTACCACTCAGTATGGTAACTCAAAACTCGGAGATATTATGATCTCTTTGTTATTCTCTCGCTTGAAAACATGAACTTATATTTTTTTAACCTTTTTATTTTTTCAATAATAAAAAAATGTTCTTGACTTCACAGGACGATTAACAAAAATACTATTATTACACCTAGATTGTTGAGATTTTTTACACACATTAACCAACAAATGTAGTTTTGAAAATACATAAAAGCAAAATTTTAATATTCTTAAAAACATCTACTATTGAATTGAGATATTGTCGATAAACCTATCGACACGCAAAAGATTTTTGCGATAAAATAATATCGATAATCATGAATTCTCTATAATTTGTATAAATATTGTTACAGAACTATTCACATTTACTTAATTTGACAAATTATGCAATATTTGGACAGAAATTATTTAAAAATTTATTTTACATAAGATTTATTAAAAATATCGACAAACACCCACCATTCCGTCATTCGACACTAAAATCCGCCATATTGGTTTTATTTGACGACACCTGTGAGATGCCACTAAAATTTCCGTTATTAAAAAAAGGCGTGAAAGCCTTTTTTTCTTGTCATAGACATTAGTAATATTTTTGTTCTTATGTTGGCAGAAAGAGCAACTCTTCTAGTTTTGGATACAGTTGAACAATTTTACCATAGATACAGAATTTTAGAAAAAATAAATAAAATTAGTCTTTGTGAAATCACCTATACAAGCCATACCTACGAATAATAATAATTCTCTAGAAATGTAACGCTCTTACATTCTCCGCTTCGATTCCATTTACGCAAACAAACTAACAGTAATTACAACGAAAAAACACTCAAACACACTCATAGACAAAATGCATGTGATTAGTCGCGACAAGGTCACACGTCGTCGTCGGTCAGAGGCGGAAAGAGCGGTAAGGTACAACGCGTGGATAGTATTATGCGGTACGCTAAAATAAGCTTGCTTACGTTTTAATTTTTTTTATTGAATAACTTAAATACTACAATGAAAATAAGTCATTATTTGAAGTATACGATTTAATGTTATACCATACATACAAGTTTTAATTCTGGTTATATTAAAAAATAGTTTAAACATATTTTAAAGTTTGTATATGTAGTAAGGTAGGTACACTGGTACAGTGCGGCATCATATCATCCTTCATACTAGAAACAAACATCTTTTTTCTGAGCACACCACGTGAGAGGTGCATAAAATAAAATAAATAAAATAAAAAAGCCCTTTATTTCTACTACCATACAGAATGTCTTAAATACAAGAAAATATCATAAAACAATTTTATATATTTGTTATTATTAATTGATTTAAGTCTATTAACACACAAATTACCTATGTCATTCTATTATTAGTCTTCTTCACCAGTACAGGTTCGTCAATTGTGACATTTCACACACACATATTAGTATTAGATTATAATCAATTAATTCTAATCAATGTATTATACTAAGTCAAATTTAAATCTTAATTAATTTTCGGTAGTAGTCGCCTCTTTGGCGTAGGCCTCCCCCAAAGCTCTCCAATTATTTCTATCTCTGGCCTTCTGCATCCAGTCCTTCCCCACTTTCCTGCCAAAAACATCTCTCCATCTCATTTTTGGTCTACCTCTACTTCTTTTGTTATTCCTCGGTATCCATTCGGTCACTCTTTTAGTTGGTCTAGAATCCTCCATCCTGCATATATGTCCTGCCCATTTCCATTTCAGTTGTCGTATTCTATAACTAACATCTGTCACGCCGGTTTTCCTTCTAATATTTTTGTTGTTTATTTTATCTGAAATTTTTATCCCCAGCATGCTCCTTTCCATTTTCCTTTGACAAACAGCAAGTTTCTTCTCATCTTCATTTGTTAGGGACCAGGTTTGGCAACCGTAAGTAACACATGGTAAGATTGCTACCTCGTACAATTTTCTCTTTATTTGTATATTTATGTCCTTATTTTTCATAATTTCTCTTAAGCTCCAGTACTTTTTCCATGCTAGAGCATTTCGTCTTATTATTTCGTTCTCAGTCTTATCTTCAAAAGATACTGTTTGTCCTAGATATATATAGCTTGGTACATATTCAATTTTTTCACCATCGACAGTTACATCGTGCATTATGCTATTAGTAATTATTTTTGTTTTTGAAGTATTAATGCTCAAACCAACTTTTTTGCTCTCTTCCACCAGCTCATTAACCATAGTCTCCATATCCGACGTACTCTCCGCAAAAATTACAATATCATCGGCGAAGCGAAGGTGGTTTAAGTACTCGCCATCCACGTATACTCCCTTATTTTCCCAGTTAAGTTTTCTAAAGACTGATTCGAGCACCGCAGTAAATATTTTTGGCGAGAGTGGATCTCCCTGCCTCACCCCCTTTGTTATGGGAAACTCAGGTCCCTCCTTCTCTAGCTTAATCGTGGCTCTACATTTGGAATAAATGTTACGTAGGAGATTGATATATTTAATGTGGATGCCTTGTTCAGATAATGCTTCCCAAATTGCGTTGTGAATGAGAGAGTCAAAAGCCTTCCTATAGTCTATGAAACATATGTAGAGTTCTTTGTTATACTCGTTAGCTTTTTCTATTAATTGTGTCACCACTTGGATATGGTCCATAGTTGAAAAGTTTTTCCGAAATCGAGAGGTACATACTGCATGGAAATAAAATCTTAGGTACATTTTGCATAACACTTTCCACAGATGTCAAGTATGGATTTTTAAAATGTTTAATTACTTACATATGAAAGGTAAGTCCGTGGTTTTTCATGTCTGTATGGCTTCACCACTACACCACTTCACGGCACATGACAGCATTTTTAATGAATAGATTATCGCAAAATCACAGCAATATTCTCAAAGGAAACGTTTTGCGACACGGCGAACTGTCGCGCCGCGCGGTTCATATTATAAGCCTCGCCCTCCGCGGTACATATCGCGTGGAATGATTTTTCGGGATTATTTACGCATCTAGAGAATTGGGTATTCTACTAATTTTTATTTTTTCTTTCCTATCAATATTTTTATTTCCAAAAACAGAATTATGAAAGAATTTTTGTAATCCGTTCAAAAATAAATAAGTTATAAGCCTTTGAAATTCGGTGGAAGGGGAAACTGTCAAAAAACAAGAAAGGGATGCACTGTGTGAGCTGTGACGTCACTGCCACTCGGTTTCGTGCGTACAAAAGAGATAGCAGGACGTCCCCACCACGCTCCCACTTTTCTTTTAGAGAAAACTTTAAAATCGAATTACTGCCTTAATTAACAACCAATTTTATTGTTGTTTACAGAATCGGTTACTTTTTAGTGTATATTTTGTTTAGTATAACAATATTAACCAAGTATGAATACAGTCAAGTAGCCTATTGTTATTCGTAGGGTGCCACCCGTAGGGAAAAGGTAATGTTATGTTTTGGTCTTAAAACATAAAAATTGAAGTAAAAAGACTGGAGGAGTACCTCCAGTCTTTTTACTTTGTCTTTCTCGTTTTTTTTTTTTCTTCTTGGCCTCTTTCTCTATACATACACCTCTGGATAGCAATAGGCTACCAAGTTACCAAATTTACAGGCAAAGTACAATGATCATCCTATTGTAGCATGGGCAAATTTTCTATGAGTATATCAGTAGGAGGAATCTTTTCGCATTTTGAGAATGTAACATTCAACACATTCTGATTTATTCAACAGAGCCCAAGAACAACACGTGGTGGTCGAAAACGGAACAGAACGTGCTGAAGGTGGCGAAAGTGAGAGCGAATTAGACTTGTTAGCCGAAGTGGAGACTGAGAGTGACTCCGACGACCAAGACAACGCTGAATCTGCGCAGCGCAGTGTTCAGACTGGCGCTACGCAGGGCTCGGATGCTGGTGAGTGTTTGAATATAGAGAAATGAATTGAAAGTCACATCAATCTTCTTTTCCAGTCTTCTTCAAAATGGCTAGAGGCTGTTCATTAAATTTGCCGAGTAATTATGAACTTTTTTCATTTCTGGTATTTGCGCCATCGTAGTAAGTACAGTAAGTAACCCGGGAATATTATGTGGCGCGAGGTCATCGAATGACACCTTGTACCAAAGCTGTCCGACAGACTCGCCCATCGATTATACCTAAGCTTCAGATTGACGCCCTTCTGCTATTGGGACTACGAATCTGCTTGAGACTTATATTGCAAGTGAATTTGATAAATTTAACCGGTAATAATATTTTAACAACAGGTATTGCATCTTTATTGCTGTATCCAGAAGACGAAAGTGGTGACTCCACGCAGCCCGAAGACGAAGACTCTGAGGCCGGAGAGACTGATGAGCAAGACGGGGAAGCCGAGCCTCCATTGCATGACGGAGAACCACTGGAACGACGCACTGCCCCACCATCCAGGCCAAATCTAGCCCCACATTCTATGCAGTGGGCTATACGGTAAGCCTATCTATTAATCTTGCCCGCGTTCTCTTCATTATTCATCTAGATATTGAGCATCGTTCTGTCATGTGTGTGAATAGTTTCTCCTCTGAGACTTGACGAACAAGACGGGAAGGCTGAGCTACCGTTACATAATGTGAAACCACTGGAACACCTTCCAGGTCTAATATAGCAATCTCATCTCTTCTAATATTCAACATGAGACACAATTTTCACCGTTAATTTGTTGCCATCGTATGCTAACATAGAGGCTTGTTTCCAGCAATCGTGAGCCGAATCGCGGCACAAGCAGCAGCACGGGTGGCGTGCGCCTGTCCGGCGGCTCGTCGCTCGTGTTCATCGACCCCGCGTCCCTCCGCAGGTCGGCCGCGGCGGCCGCTGCCGGCGCCCAGGACCCGCACTCCACCTCCACCACGGCCTCCTGCTTGGCCAGGGCTTTCGGTAAGTGAGTGTGTAGTTAGCGCTGGGGTTCATCGACCCCGCGTCCCTCCGCAGGTCGGCCGCGGCGGCCGCTGCCGGCGCCCAGGACCCGCACTCCACCTCCACCACGGCCTCCTGCTTGGCCAGGGCTTTCGGTAAGTGAGTGTGTAGTTAGCGCTGGGGTTCATCGACCCCGCGTCCCTCCGCAGGTCGGTAATAAAATTACAAAAACAGTTGCATAAGGTTTAACACAAATTATATTCATCCAAAGAATTTAAAATAAAAAGAGGCCTTAAAAATTGACGACGGGTAGTCCACGCATTATTTCATCTATGCCTACTTTACGTACGTACGTATGACACGACACAAAGTTCGCATTTCAATGTCATACTGAAAGTCTTTTAGTATGACAACCGTTGCCTACAAAATCTGTAATCAGACTGAAGATTACAGCCGAAAAATAACGTCCACATGCACAAACATGTTACGTAAGCGGAGTGGCAAGTGGCTTATACAATGCCAAACTGTCTTTCAAACAAGTTAAAACTTTATATTCTTTTCTCAGGTATTGTAATCCGCCAAATAGCCGATCTCCTATGGGAATACGAGCGCCTAACGCTGCCTCTGCCTCGGGTAGTGCCGCTGGCTTACCGCGATGCTTTACGATTGCAATGCTACCTCGAGAGGCAGCTGAAACCCACTTGGGACTGGCTCGTTACGGTTATGGACGCCACTGAAGCTCAATTGAGGTAATTATCAGTTATTATTTCATGTGCTTTTTTAGGGTTATGGACATCAGACTGCAGTCTTTCCATTGTAATAAATAACTATAGTACTGCCATCAAAGTAACTAATGAAGCTGCGAGCTGAACATGCACCTGGGAAACTTAGTCGGAACGGACGAAGATTACATGTGTTATCCGCCAAAAATATCCGACATAGTCCGGTATCTTGTAATACCTTTTTTTAGCAAAGTACAATCTTCATAAATGATCTGAAACTAAGACAAGTACAATTTCTTATATAACTGGCAGTCTATGCTTTTTATTAACTAATCTCAAAGGGAGTTGTTACATTCACGTGGAAAACATGAAATTGTCAAATCTGACCTGTTTTATTGTTCAGATTTGGCGCGTCCCTGACATCAAACAACGCAACGAGCTCGAGCACGGGCGAAAGCAGTCGCACTAGCGCGCCCGCTGCAAGAAGAACGACGTCATTCACATCTCCCGCCACTCGCATCATAGGCTTCGGAGGGCCTGAGGTTCCTAGGTCCAGAGACCGCGAGCAAGGTATGTGATGATTGTTCTATTACTCAAGTTTCGGATGTATGGAATAAAATGGCTAGGTCAAAATGGGATTAGTCGGGTCATGTGTGCCGCATGGTGCATCCGGAAAGTTGGGCAAAAATATGTATGTATGTAAAATTCTTTATTGTACATGAAAGAAAACAGTTTATACAACTTAATGTACAATGGCGCACTTATCCCTATGAGGAATCTCTTCCAGTCAACTACAAAAAAATTATTGCATTTACAGGTGAAGATGTTTATTGACTTATTTAATTGAATATAAAATACTCTTCATCCATTAATCAGCTCTGGGAAGGTCGTTCTATGGATGGATCATAGACTAAATGTACGGACAAGAGCTGCCATACTAGTATTAATGAACAACATTATTCTCTTCTATTTCTACTGACATTGTAGGTTTTGAGGAGCGCGGTGTCGATGATCTCGACTATAGGGATGGAAAGGTTTTGTTTATGATGTTCAATAATGAAAAAAGTTCTAGCACGAGCATAGTCAGTCATCACATCATTTTTTTTAATATTTGAACACTGTCGTGATTCCAATTGAATCAATACAACATTAAAAAATTTAGTTTTGATTTCAGGAGTGGAAGCCGGCAGCGCTCGCCGCGAATTCCTAGCATACTGTCTATCGCTACTTCGCGCGCACAGCGCTGAACACGCTGAACAACTGCCCGTGTTGGACGTGGCTGCCTTGAAACATGTCGCGTACGTGCTCGATGCGTTTGTGTACTACATGCGTGCCGCACAGCCCCAGCCGCACCATCATCATCATATGTGGACTTCGGTAAGTTGGGATTTTAAAAAAAATGCTCATTTTCATCAAACATTCACGCGTCAGTTACGTTACCACCCAGCATATAGAATATAATTCAAATATGGGCTCCAAGTATTGTTCTTATCTTTTACTATTTGAATGATATTTTAATTTCCAGGTGGTAGCAGAGTCGATTTTGTGGGCCTTCATTTAGCATATCGACGAGTAATTCAATTGCCTCTAATATTGATGTACCACAACCTTATGATATATTGACAAGTTCTCCAATATACGCGTAGCGCTCGGGTCATTTAGTGGCATTTTATATCTAGCTTCTCTGTGTTTTGGAAGGCACGTATGAGCCTTCGGTTCTGGTTGTTAGGCTGTGTCAGATGCCTTTAGGCAATCTGAAAAAATCATACAGTGTTGGCCACTAACACACTTCGGGCCATGTTACTGTTAGTCTAGTTTCCTTGTATAAAGGGTTACGTCAGACGGCAGTCGCTCCATTGTCAATGACCAGTATCGCCAAATCTAGGGCCATGACTTACAGCGTAAGCTGAGGACCTAACTATGAAAAATTGGACGAAGAAGAACCTACATATTGAAATGTTTGTGACAGGATGAGAATGAGAACGAAGAAGGCGAAGAAGAGATGGTAGTAGGCGGCAGCGCGGCCGCGGAGTCTGACAGCGAAAGTGATGGAGCGCGCGGGCGCACGCACGCCTTTTTCCAGCGATCAGAGTCTACGCTTTGCTTGGGCTGCCCGCCACCGGATCCCTTCAATAGTATGTTTCATTATTACTTTTTACCTGTAAGAATTTTAACAAGTCTGAATTAAATGTGCACAT
Source organism: Euzophera pinguis (assembly GCA_947363495.1). Classification (NCBI taxonomy): domain Eukaryota; kingdom Metazoa; phylum Arthropoda; class Insecta; order Lepidoptera; family Pyralidae; genus Euzophera; species Euzophera pinguis. The sequence continues at coordinate 7,999,682 of OX376157.1, read as the reverse complement.
TTACCTTTGACCTATGTAAGAATTTGAATAGTCTGAACTTTATGTGCACATTGGAAATTATTGTCAGTCGATCTTCTTATTGTTGTTTCTATTGTATCGCTAATGATAGATAGGAATGGTAAAAACTCCACCGACAAGAGTCCAGCTCTTAAATTTATAATGATAATCTTCTTATAATAATGATTAGTATGAAAGTAATGCATTGCCAATACCAAATACTGCTGATTATAAGGATGATTTATCATATAGTTACATATAAGTACATATTTATATATAAGTAAATTTTAATGAGTTATATTCTCGTACCTAGAGATATCAGTTGCATCACTTGCATACAATATATGAGATTTGGAATATGTTAAATTAGCACAAAAGAACATCCCGTCAATACTTTCAATGCGAACGAAAATCTACGATGTAAACCGTTAAACTCAGCCGTAACACACGAGTCAATAATAAAACAGAGCCAAAAGTTCATATTGCTGCGTTGATATCGCTCGCACTAGCGTGCTACATAACAATAGTAAATAGACTCGTGGCGTTCCGAAAGAAACCGATTTTTCGATTCATACGCGACACTAAAAGTTTATTTACACGAATCCAGTAGCTTTTATGGACACGAAATTTACTCGTCTTCATAGATAAATTCGCTACTGGATTGCTAGCACTAGATCCGTATAAAATCGTCCTCAACGCAAGTGGTGTTTCGGCGGTGATTGTCTAGCATTACATATATTTGAATGTACGTACAGTGACGATGCAAGACGCGCTGCCACTAGCAGACCAGCCGCAGCTGTTGCAGCCCAATGCCCGTCGCGAGGAGTTGTTCGGGATGCCGCGGCAGCCCGTCACCGTTCCCGCCTCGGGGGATGCACCGCCCGGGGTCAATAACCCGCTTGAAGGTGAGTCAATTAGTTATTGTGATGACAGTGACAGTTAAGTGAGGCTTTTTGCTCGATATTTATAACGGGAACAAATAGACTCCTGAAATATTCGGTGAATATGGTACAGAATAACAGAACCCAACTTGGGATATTCTTTTGTTTAAATTAATTTGTTTTTTTTTTTCTTTTATTTGATGTGTTAGTAAACATAATTTATTAAACTTAAAATATGTCTTGCTTTCGATGAATATTTATGGCATCATTCAAGTATTTTTCCTAGCTGTATCCTTAATTTTTTGTGCTCTCGAAGACAACACATCATATTAATGGTTGTTTTATTACCAGTGGTCCCACGGCGGCTGGGTCTGTCATCTCGCGGGTCAGGCTCGGGGGCGGAGCGAGCATGGTCTCCGCCCGCTCGACCCGTCTCCGCTCCGCCCGCGCCTCCCGCGCACGCACACGCACACGCTGTCCCCAGAGACGAGCCTCAGGTAATGCGCACATTTCAAAAATACTACTTGGTTAATACACACTACAATAAAGCGCCAAATAACTTAGCATCTCTAAAGAAGAACTGGCTGCGAGTGGCGCCGCAGTGAACATTTTTAGGTACAGATTGCGGGGTCCGAGTCGGGAGGAAGTGGCTAGCGACGCTTATCTGTACCTGCGCGAGCAGGGTTGTTGGCTTCGGAGATGCAAAGATATCTGACGCGGATTGTACAGTCATAGACAAAGAGTACATGCATTATCTGTAGTTAATATTTTATTCAAAAAAATATGCATACACTACTGTACATTCATCTAATCATGTTATATCAGGCTCTTGCCGTTCGCGCTTAGACCTGCATTAGTTTTTTTTTTCATTTGAATTGTTTTTTTTCATGTTAAATAATATACTTATTAAATTAAAATGACAGAAATATAACTATTAAGCTATTCTTATATTTTTTTGCCCGTTTCTTCATGTGTATTTTTTATTTTAGGACTTGTCATGTACAAAGGACGTAGGAACTAAAATGGACGTTGACACAGATGGAGAATACCTATCAGATTCAGATTCAAATGAGGCCAGAGCTATACCAAGGAAGAAACATCACAGGTATGTGCATAATATTGTGACATGTAATGCAGACATATTTGGAAATTCCTTAGTGCTTCATTGTGTTAGATTTGAATATATTATATTATGCTCACTTATTATTGCATTCTATCGTCTCTTAAAGTCATTTTGTTAACAAATTTTTTAAAAGATTGTATGTCTTATTCCACTTCTCAATTTCTACTGACTTTTAGGCATCCACACTCGGCGACGATGTCTTCCAGCAGCAGTTCCATGCAAGAATCAAGCTCACATCCATCAGAATTCCACACATTGGTCGATACAGCTTGCTCCATTATAGAAGCTCCACATCAACAGATTGGTGTTTCGCCTTCTCCAGGTAAAGCTATAGCCAGTAAAATCGCTCATACAAATGGATGCAGATAACTAAAATGACATTGGCGGAGAAATGGGCATTAAATAAAAGACTATTTGTAAAATGACTAGACACTTCTTGATATAGATGCATCAGTGGTAACAGCTGCCTCTGTAATTAAATAAATAAATAAAATTAACAATTTCAATATATCGTTATTTAAAATTAGGTTGTACTGAAAAACTATTAAAAGTTCTTTGTTTTGACCCTGCCCATATACAAAAACAAATACGTTATGTGACAAAATCACCACTTTGTATGACATTGAGTTTGGAAACTTAAAGGTTGTTTTATGTCATGTGTTTTTAATCTCTTACAAAATTAGAAATGTATGTAGGTACCTAAATGGTTTTTTTCTGTGTGTAGGTCCTAGCAATTCAGCCGCCGAGCCACGTGCGTCTTCCTCGCGCAGTCCCGGCAAGACTGTCATTGTACGTGCTGTAAGTCGCTCCACTTATTTGGGGGACTTTTTATTATCAAAATTCAATCCCTACCTTCTTTAATTGGACGTAGATTGCTTTATTTCTATATGGTCGCATTTACACCTGGCAAAAAATTTGTGCAATTTCTAAATGTACTTAAACAATGAAGTTGCTACGGCGGCGTTTACATTTACATTTGCACGCTGCTAGCGGTCTGTCCGTCAGATATTTCTTGCAAAAGATAACACCTTGCATGTGTAAATGCGGCCTATGCGGACGTGAAGAAGTTGTGAGTGTTAAAGGTATTCTTATGGGCAAATACTCAAAAATCCCTAATTATGCCCCTATTGGGTTTACCTATTATTTATCTATACTTACATACTACGAGGGTCAAACTGAAAGTTCTTAGAAAATCAAAAACTGAGCGAGCACACTAGCAAGTTATTCCTTTTATTACATCTTTTCAAAATAGTGTCCTTTCACGTCAATACATCTCTGCATCTGATGGAACCACTGAGAAAAGCACTTTGCCCACTCGTCTTTAAGGGTCTCTTCGACGGCGTTTTGAAACGCAGCCACTGCTTCCTCGGCGTCCATAAAACGTTTTCCTCGAAGTTTTTCTTTTATTTTCGGGTATAATTAAAAATCGCAAGGTGCGGGTCAGGGCTATATAGCGGGTGACCTAGTAAATTCCACGTTTGATGTCACCAAATAGTCGATCGTTCGCCTGGCGGTGTGCGACGAGGCGTTGTCGTGGTGAAGGAGGATCCTACTGCGAGGTCGTTTCTCCCGAACTTTTTCCAAGACAAGTGGCAAACAATTGTTAATATACCACTCTGCAGTAACTGTTTTTCGATCCTCTAAAACAATTTTCGCGTAATGTCCGGTCCTTCCGAAGAACGAGGCCAGCATCTTTTTCCCCACGCTTCGACCTCTCTTCACTTTAGTTGGCAACTCCTCGGAAGGAAACACCCACTGAGCAGACTGTCTTTTGGTTTCGGGATCATAACAGTAAATCCAGCTTTCGTCAGCCGTAAGTATGTCAAACACAGCATTTGAGTCGCCTCCGTTAAATCTTTGAACCATTTCACGGCACCAATCAACACGACGGATTTTTTGGGCTTCGGTCAAATCGTGAGGTATCCACCGGGCACAAAGCTTCCTGACCACTAAATGTTCATGCAGGATTTTGTGCACTTGGCTCATACCGATGCCTAAACTTGTCCGAATCTGCTGATAGGTCACTCTTTTGTCAGTCTCTATCATACGCCGCACAACACTGATGTTATCTTCAGTCGTCGCCGTAGAAGGCCGTCCCTCACGCAGATCATCGGTGAGATTAGTGCGACCACGTTTGAACTCATTAAACCAGTCGTAAACAGTGGCACGAGATGGGGCTTCATTGTGAAAGGCCAATCGAAGTCTATCATAACTTTCTTGTTGACTTAAATGACAACGAGTTTTAAAAAATCATTGCACGAAAATTTCTCGCGTTAAATTCATGCTGACGTGACACAGACAATTTTAAATTTGCCGCCAAATCGTAAAACAAATGACAAATTAATAAAATACATACTCAATAATATTGGCAAAGAGTTCCATTTTCAAAATTTAAACTTATTTTTTTATTATACTATTTACAAGTGGTCAGTTCTAAAGACTTTCAGTGTCGCCCTCGTAGTTATCGATCCTTGTTTAAGTCAATACTGCATAATTAAGGCTTTACCTTTGTGACATTATCGTTTAGTGTATGGTCACACTTGTTGACCAGGTCATTACATTTATAGTTCAGACACTAAAGCGCTCATAACTTCTTGTCTATTTTTATTTGAAACATTTTCGAGATATTAATTGTTAATTGCTTGTGTAGGGTGAATTATTAAGTGCAGCCGATCCATTGGAGTCGCAAGAGATTTCTGCTCACGTCACAGTGGAGACCACAGGTTTACCGCCGCCGCCGCTCCTGCCATCACTCAATACTCCATCGCAGCCGTAAGTATTGAACAAATACGAAGTACGTTAAATATTTGATGGTCCTTAGGTGGACAAGAACTTCTGATTTTTAAATAGCATTGTATTCGGCAGGGTTTAGTGATGCAAAACTTGTTATTATCAAAAAATTTCATAGCTGTTGGTTTAATAAGAAAATTAATGAATACTTTTTTAAAACTGAACTTCTTTGTAGCATGATACAAGGCAATGTTATCACAATGAAAAGTAAAAGTGAAAGTGAATATAGTTTTTATCTATCTATCTATCAATGCAAGACAATACTTGACTGATTCTAATTCCTGGCTCCTGAGTATTATGCAATTTTTTTTTTTTGGGATTGTTACTAAACAAATTATAAATTGCTAAAATCATAACATAAAGTTCTAAATGACGTACAGGTTACAAAAATCTAATTTTAGACGGCTAAAATCTGTCTACAATTTTGAGTACAAGTGTACAACTTTATTGGCAGGCGAACATGTCCATCTCTCGGCGCGTCTGTTTCGCACGATTTACTGCTCGGCCGGTGGAGACTCTCGCTCGACTTGTTCGGGCGAGTGTTCACCGAGGACGTGGGCTTGGAGCCCGGCTCGGTGGTAGACGAACTTGGAGGGTTCCCAGTCAAGGAGGTCAAGTTCCGCAGGGATATGGAGAAGCTGCGCAATTCGCAGCAGAGAGATTTGACTTTACATAAGGTGAGTTTAGAAGTGGTATTGTTTAATAATTTTTTCTTGGTTTTTAAAATGTTTATTTTAAATGTAGAACATGTATAACTGTTTTTGCCTTTTCGTGATTACAAAACAAATTTTCTTTCGGCCGCTACCGAAATGGCTCTTCTCAACTGGTTGTTTAAGAGGACTTTTTAATATTTACTGGTCGCGCCTTCAGATATATGAATTGCAGTTATGACTTAAAAATCGATAAAGTCGCGAGAATTGGCCCCAACTTTGTCACAGACGATATTCATTACAATACACCATAGATTAATTAACAAATTGCTTTAAATAATAATGTGTGTTACACAGATGGAACGTGACCGCGCCAAGTTGCTCCAACAAACATTCGCGGAGCTGAATACGGCATTCGCAGGACAAAACCGTCGCGCTCACAGCGCTCAACCACCGCTCGCAGTCAACCGCGTTAAAGTGACGTTCAGGGATGAACCGGGAGAGGGCAGCGGTGTCGCCAGATCCTTCTACACCAGTGTCGCTGAGGTGAGTCGTGTATAGTCGGATAGATTGCGATTGTGTCTAGTAGCTCTAGCAAACATTCGCGGGTCAAAACCGTCGCGCTCGCAGCGCTCAACCAACCGCGTCAAAGTTACGTTCAGAGACGAGTTGGGTTGGGAGAGCAAACATTTGTAGACAATCTTAATTATTTTGTAGATTCTAGCTAGGAGCGTTTGAATGAATGAATGAACACTTTATTGCACCATTTACAAACAAAAGAAGCACATAGTTAAAACCAATACAACTAAATGGGTACAAAGGCGGACTTATCGCTAATGCAATTTCTTCCAGCCAACCTTAGGGTAGAAATGAGCTGCGGTAGAAAAACACTTGCGTGAGCGGTGCAGAAAGCTTAAATGTACATGCCTATATTAAGACGCATATAATAAACTTACATAAATAAATAATAAGAATAAACAACAACGTTTGCTCAACTGCTAGTGATAATTTTGTTAGACTTTGTTGAATATTTTAAGTAGTTCCAGCTCAGTGCAGTTAACGCTGTCAGTGGGTGGTAACAATGCTGTTGAAGTCTTGAGTTGTTGAGCTGTGAAATATGTATTGAAATCCATTACATAGAGATTTTACAAGTTGTCTTAACAAGAACAAATTAGTTACTGTAACTATTGTTGCAATTCCATCCATAGATTATGTAACCCACTCGGGCTACAACCGCCTTTCGGCCTCTCACGTGGTTCCTTAAACGACCCCCTAATAGCATCCGGGACAAACGGCTTAATGTGCATTCTGAAGTACAGAATCAACATTGTAATCAGACAATCAGGTGATTCAAGCCTGCAATGTTCTAATTGAACTGGAATCAACTAAACAAAGTATGCTTCCCGGGTCGAGAATTCGCGCCTTAATCACTGGACCACGGCGGAGGAGTCTATTGAGATAAAAAGTAAAACAAACTTTCTGTACACAGGCTTTGTTAGCCAACGAGAAGTTACCGCCGCTGGAACCGAGCACGGGCAGCGGCGGCGGTGGTAGTGCGAACGGCACCACCGGTGCTGCCAACGCGGGCAGCGGCAGCGCGGGCAGTGCCAATAGCGGCGCGAGGTGAGTTGACAACATCGTATGGTTATCTCAATAGAAGAGAATTGTGTGTTTTTTTTTTTCACAGAATTATTAATAACACTAACGTACAGAACCGACACTCGCATCCTCCCACCTGAAACATATACCGGACCGCATCGCGCAGATTTGGGGTTAAAATGGAGAGCAAAAAATGCAAGGGTGACACATCGGCGCGCGGCCGCGATGGACTACTATGACGCAGACACAGTAAATAACCAACCCTACGAGTGACACACAAACGTACGCGACCGTATTGTATTAGTAGTAATCTCGGCACTTTTGTATGGAGTGTCCGGGATGTGCCTGTAGGATTATAATTCAGGTATATCTGAAAAGCCTAACAATTGCCATATTGCAATAACAATTGCTGCCATCGTCTAGATGGCGTTACAGGGCCCGTAGAGAAAGTCACAATTTGAAAAAACGTTCGTATTCGCGATCTTTCGGAATTAGTAAGAAAATCGACCACGTGATTCAGCGCGGCTTATGTCAATCCCATAAACATTTTTTAATTGTGACTTCGTCTACGGGTCCAGATTCAAATAATATTTTTGCCCATATAATTTTTGGTAAATGTTGAATTGTTGAAATCAGTAAGGTCGTACGCTGACTTTTATTATATTCTCTGCTGACGAATTATAGCAATGTATTTTGAAACGTTTACAACGCACCGGGTGTGCTGTGTGAATGTTCCAGAAGCGGCGCGAGTCGCGCTCGCTCGAAGGAAGCGGCTCGCAGGGCTCCCGGGCGACCGGCGCCGCGACCGCCCGCCGTCCGTGAGCCGCGACGCGTGCTCAGTGTGGACGCCAGGCCCTACTCGCCGCAGGTAACCTTGTGTCTTTTTGTGCACAAGGCGTACAAATACGATAACACAGCAGTTATATAACGTTATAAAACATTGTGTAACACGATCACATTCTAAAACAATACATACTATACCAATGAAGACATATATAATGTGACACAACAAAGTTATGTAACATTCTCTAACTGCTGTGTGGGAGCACCTTATACGCAGTCACGAAGAACCGCCAGTGAAAACATGTCCGAGGGGGCTGTAGACATCACACATACATACTTGCTACGGTGATTGGAGTTCAATGTCTCGTGACAAAATGGCTATTTTCCTCGATTTTTATTTTCTAAAAATAGCAACAATCTTTAGTTTTTGTGATATAAAGTTTATTTTTTTCAATCCTACATATCTAATTTAATTATTAGAAAGTGCCATCTCTCTGATTAGTTCTTAGTGGAAACTAGCCTATTGCTTGTTTAAGCAACCATAAAGCATGTTTTACTCTCATGGCATTAATAGCTTCAACTAATCAATACTTGTTTACCTACAGGCTGCCCCTGGAACTGAAGGAGCGGGCTATAGTGGAGATAGACCCGGAGGACACAACGAACATCTAACGCTTCATCAGGCACAACTAGGAGAAAGATTATATCCAAAGGTAAAAAAAAACATTCTATAAAATCATCAGTATTTCTTTCCTTTTATTTCTGTCCTATGTTATTTTGTCAAGAATGGGTCTACAACCTTTTTATGACATTCGACTTTATGGTGGTCTATCCCTTTCTTCTTCTCTGCCTTCCTGTGGAGTTTATTCTAACACTACCTTAATCCATTTTTAGCACTTCACCAATCTACAGCTTATAAATCATCAAGGTGTCCACGAAAGTGTTAGAATTCAAAACATGGAACGATTTTTTGCAGGTACACTCACTCCACCCAACATTTGCTGGCAAGATAACTGGCATGCTGCTCGAACTGACGCCGGCCCAACTGCTAGTTCTTTTAGCAAGTGAAGACGCCCTACGGCAGAAAGTGCGCGAGGCGATGGATCTCATTGTTATGCATCCCTCGGAGGCGATACTTGGTGAGCGTGAGTCATCTTTTGGAATTTATTTAATGATATTGTAATATACGAAAGAATTTTTTAGAATAAAATTAAATAAATTAAAAAGTAACCAAAAGGTATAGAGTCGCGAAGTCGTATTTCAGTCGTAGTTCCATATCTAACAGATGGGGTTTACTGCTGTCCTTTTTTTATTATTTGATATAAATTGATTTTTTCTGGTAGCATAATGTACTAATATTCGAAGTATCGTATTTTAGGAGCATCGTAATGCAAGTCTGGATTTGACATATGGTACAATACGAGCCAAAACTTTTCGTTGCGTTGAAGTTAGTTGGCTGCCAGTAGCGTCAGAGTAAAATTTTTAGATATACAGATTGTGGGCGTGAGACGGGGAAGTTGGTAGCAACTCTTATCCGGAGTGCTATTTTCAAAAATGTGACTCACGCAAATGCGGCGTGTCGAATAAATTTTGTTCGTTAACGAATGATTTTAGTTCGATATCGAAAGATTTTTGTACGACATATATATCATACATTTCAAAAATAGGGCCCCTGGCAAGCATGGCTGTTGACTAACTTCAGAGACGAAAGTTACTTGGCACTGTTGCGGCTTCCAGCCTCCTTATTGACATGACTATATGACTATGAAAAATAAGATTGACTGACAGACGAAAAAAGGTACTTGACTTTGTATTTTGGATTGGAGACAACAAGGATTGATATTTCTCAAATAAATCCAAGGCTTTTTATTAAGTACGACAACCCCGACAAGCCGACAAATCTTGAACGAGCCCGTTCCGTTCAGGCACGGATTGTAAGGCAATGATATACTTGCAGACCTGGACGTGTTCTCGCTGTCGGAGCGCGGCGGCGGCGCGGGCGGCGCGGTCGGCGTCGCGAGCGGCGGCGGCGGCGGCGGCGGCGGTGTGGGCGGGGCCGGGGGCGGGAGCGGGGGCGGCGTGGCGGCGGCGGCAGCGGGACCGTCGGCACCGGCGGCGACCGACGACGCCGCGCCGCTGTTCTACTCGCCCGGCAAGCGCGGGTACTACTCGCCGAGGCAGGGTCGCGCCACGCCGGAGAGGATCAACGCGTTTAGAAACGTCGGCAGGTCAGTACGGAATTACACTCGCTGTGCTCGTATTCAATTAGGTCTTGCCAGAAGTAAGCGTTACCCACGTATTAAGAATAATTTGTTAAGCCCATGTTAGCTGTAATGTGTTGCGTCCCTTTCTCTACTATTCGATATTTAGCGTGAGATGCAAAACATTTTAGCTGACATCAGCTTGAGGTAAATATCTTTTAACCTTGTAAATTAGACCTTTATGCCGCACGCGATTGAAAGCTTGCGAAAAATGCTGAGAAGCAGTATTCTTTCTTTTCTAGACTTTGTATTACTCTATCACAAACTCTGTGGATCTGCTCGACCGTGGAGTGTTGTGTTCGAAATCCGAATTGATGCAACAGAATGATGTCATCTTTATCAAATACCGGTTTAAAACTTTGGAGTATAAGTTTTTCAGAAATCTTAGACAATAATAGAAGTAGACTGATGGGTCTATAGGACGACACATCATTCAAAGGTTTTTCTGCTTTATGGATCATGAGGATCTGTGACACCTTCCACAGTTGTGGGAAATGTTGAACTCTAAGGATGCCGTTAAACAATGTTGTAAAGAACACGACAGCCTTTCTTGGTAATTTTATCAATACTTCTTTGTGATCGGGTCGAACCCAGGTGCTTTTTTGTCCTTCGAGTTTCTAATAACACGTTAATCCTCCGCAACCGTGACTGGGCGTGTGGGAGGCGCCATCTGAATGTCCTCTGTCTTTCAACTTCCACGTCTGCCTCATCACTAAGTGACAGGTTAGGACCAAACACCTGTGACAAATGATCAGCGAAGGTGTCTGCTTTCTCTTTGGGTTCTAGCCCAGCCACGGTCTTTCCTGTGAGGCGGGATTGCAGGTTGGGGCCTGTCATAACTCTTGGTAAATTTCCACAATGAATTATTTGTGTAAGGTGTGGGCGTAAGAGATTCAATTACAGTATTGGGCCCAGTCTTATATACAAGCTATACAGCTGATCTACCTGTGGGAAATAACGTGACCAGAGATACGTATGTACCTACGTACGTATGCGGAATTGCGGACGATACCGCGATCCTGGCCAGCAGTACAGATCCTGAAGTGGCTTCTAACATGTTCCAGCAAGAACTTGCAGAGTGATTGAACAAATGGAGGGTAAAAGCGAGCGTGTCTAAATCAGTCCATGTCACATTTACTTTGCGCAGGGGTAACTGTCCACCTATCAAGTTAAATGACGCAATCCTTCCACATGACGAAACTGTTAAATGTCTGGGACTCCATCTAGATAGGCGCCTTATTTGGAAGAAACATATAAAGTGTAAAAGAGAGGAGCTCACTTACTACTTTCGCTTTAGAAACATGCAATGGTTGCTTGGAAGAAACAGTAAAGTGTCTATTGACAATAAACTACTCATTTACAAGATTGTCCTAAAGCCGATATGAACATGCGGTATTCAGCTTTGGGGAAGCTCCAGTAATTCTAACTTATCAATTTTGCAAAGAATGCAAAACATGATTTTTCGTTCGATTGCAAATATTTCTTTGTTTGTTACAAACTGCGAAATAAATATGGCTGCTGAAAGATATAGGGGCAGGCTGGAGTCCCATCCCAATGAACTGGCAACCAAGCTGTTAAAATGTGTTTGTGATTTCAACTGTTTTAAGAAGTAAAAGTGTCAATCTCCTAAGAAACTAAATGCTAAATTTAGAACTAAGAAATTATTTTATTGAAACGTTGATTGTTGAAATGGCAAACTTGAATAGTTTGAAGTCTGGTGCCGCCAAGCTAACATGCCTATCGAAGGTATGTTTAGCTCTTTGCTCGAGCCAGTTAGACTGTGTCAGATGCCTTTAGGCAACCCGAAAAATCTGTCAAGTGTTTGCCACTATAATACATTAAACAAGACATATTCCGAAATTATACGAGGTATTGTGCCACTAAAAAAATCTCTTTGTATCATGTGCTTATTTTTTTTTTTTTACAGAATAATCGGTCTATGCTTACTCCAAAACGAATTATGCCCCATGTTCCTCAACCGGCACGTGCTCAAATACATCCTGGGCAGGCCGGTGCGATTCCACGACTTGGCCTTCTTCGACCCCGTCGTGTACGAGAGTCTGCGGCAACTCGTCGCCGACGCAGAGAGAGGAGATTCGCAGACGCTGTTTGCGGCACTTGACCTTAACTTTAGGTAACTTTATAATTTATTGTTTCACCGGCACATGCTCAGCTCACGTCTGTATTTCGAGGTTGTACAATATTGATGCGTGTCTTCGAGCGTCTACTATTATTTCTTAGCTATCTCTTTTTTTATTTTTGGACTTTTTTTTAATGTAAACTAGCTGTTTCCCGCAACTCCGCCGGCGTCAAAACGTAGGCTAGTTTGACCCCGGGTCTTCAACTACCCAAATTTCATCAAAATCCGTTCAGCGGTTTGGTATAACAGACAGACTTTCGTACTCATAATATTAGTATGGAAGTATGGATGTGGATTCGTCCTCCAGCCTATGCTCAGCTCATGTCCGTATGTCTTTTATGTTTTAGTCGGCGAAGTTGCGCAATATCATCAACCATTATTTCTTAGCTATCTTTTTCGTTTATTTTAATAGGCTATTTTATTTGTTTGTAAAACTAGGACTTAATTACAAGAAACATATTAACACTAATAACACGAAACAAGAAAAATAATAAACTTGTTATGTAATTGTCTCATAACCGTGTCGTGTGTGTGATTACTATTCAAATTTTGTTAAGTTATTTTGTATCTATTATGAGGACCTGTAGTGGTTTACTTGCTTTATATAATTGTTACCATATTATTAGTATATTAAAATAGCTGATGGTCTTTCTAATAAATAAGTAATCATTAATTATCCCATGGGCAAATATCAACTCAAGCCAATTCTCCAAAAAGGGAAAAAGTTGACATTTATTTAGAATTGTTTGTGACGTTTTTGTTTAATTTCCAGTCTAAATATGTGCGAAGAGGAAGGCGGCGGCTGCGTGGAGCTGGTCCCCGGCGGCCGCGAGCTGGAGGTGACGTCGCTCAACGTGTACGACTACGTGCGCAAGTACGCGCAGCATCGCATGCTGCTGTCGCAGGAGAAAGCTTTGGAGGTAATATACATGGTTTCCTTCTTCTTTGTCCGACCGTGTCTGCCCGTTGCATCGTCAGAGCTCATATGATATGTATGAGTATTTGAATTATAGTCATAGATTTAACGATACTGGTTATAACAATGTAGCAGCTGAACTTCTTAACCCTTTTTTACCTGTCCTTTTTTTATTGGTTTGGTTATCCCCAGGGAAAGCAGACCAAATACCGGTTGTATTCTCTGTTTTCACTTTTAAAGTCTTTTATCATATTACTCTTATTCTACTAGGCTGGAAGTTATTCAAAAAAAGGACAACCTAGGAGAAATTTTATGAAATGTTCACATCTTGTATTTGTATACCAAGTTGTTACTGACATTTAACTTAATTTCCTATAGGCAATGCGAGTAGGAGTCCTGGATGTGCTACCCGAATCGGCCTTGGAAGGGCTGACCGCCGAGGACCTGCGTCTGTTGCTGAACGGAGTGGGCGACATCAACGTGGCCGCGCTGGTCTCGTACACCAGCTTCAACGACGAGAGCGGCGAGCCGCCCGAGCGACTGGCCAGGTTCAAACGATGGCTTTGGGCGATCGTCGACAAGATGACTCACCTCGAGCGGCAGGATTTGGTAAGTCTATCATTGACAATGAAATGTGCGTGGTCATAGTTTATGAATACGATAAATATTGGAATAGAGAATTACTCAAAAGTTCTCTATTTGATGCTTATTTTGTTTCGATATATTGTGATTGATTGTTAAAAAGTAAACTTGAAAACTATTTGGAGTTTTTGGAAATGCAGCCACTACGCTATCACGCTATCGTCTAGTTTTCTTGCGATTTCATATTTCACAAAATCCTTTCAGCGGTTTAGCCGTGAAAGCGTAACAGACAGACAGACAGACAGACTTTCGCATTTATAATATTAGTATGGATACAGTCGAGTTGGGTAATATTGAATTGACGAGTAACTTTGAATTAAACTGGTATAATGATTCTTATTTTTTTTTCTCAAAAGTTTCACATACCTTACCATAATATCTACGTGAAACGGACAGGATTTTTATTCTAGTTGTCAAAAAATACATCAAACTGTCAGCTGTCAAAAAAGTATCAAATGTTTGGCGCTCTTTTCGGATCCAGGTTTGCATTACGTGAAAAGTGTGTGTGTTTCAAATCTGTTTTAAATATATAAAAGGTACGTAAAACATACTAATATTTGTTACTGATCGTGACCTACATTTTCAGGTTTAGTTATTTCGTATAATTTCGTTATTCCACGCATTTTTTATAAAGAAAATTGTTTATTTTACAAATTGCTGGAATTTGTTTCTAATTTTGGGTAAGTTTGAACGGTTCAATGTTACCCAACTACTTTTTTTTTCTCTTTGGGTAACATTGACACAGGGTTGCTGCTATCATAATTATATTTTCTACTTTGTATTGCAGGATCAAAATGCCAAGAAAATCGTTGGTGGCCAAACCTGGAGTTCGGAAATATGGAGTGAAGTCAAATTACACTTCAGAAATATTAGAGAAGGCACTAAATGAGATTCGATCTGGAGCTTTAACAAGGTTGGAAGCTTCGAAAAAATACAACATACCACCAGTCACTTTGTTTTATAAATTAAAGCAAAAGCATGCGAACAGTGTTGGTAGGCCAATAGCTCTTACAGCACAAGAAGGGGAAAGTTTTAAGTCCCATTTATTAGTATTAAGCGACATTGGAATACCAATCAACATGCTCGATTTCAGGGTGATTGTAAAAAAATATTTAGATGATAGCGGCAAAAAGATTACGCAGTTTCAAAGATTTGAAAATAAAAGTTGCTCACAACATTCCACGAAAGAGAGCCCAGGTAAATCGCGAGCACGTAGAAGCTTTTTTTTCCAATTTATCAAAAGAGATTGAAGGAATACCTCCTGAGAACATTTTTAATATGGACGAGTCTGGGTTTCATGACGATCCCGGTAAAAAAAAACTATTATTTCGCAAGGATTGTCGTCACCCAGAAATCATTAAAAATGCAACAAAATCTTGTTATACCGTGGTATTTTGTGTAAATGCAGCAGGAGAATGTTTGCCGCCATTCTTTATATATAAGGGGAAAAAACTATGGTCCGATTGGCTCTATCGGGCACCAGAGGGTTCTAGAATGGCAGTTTCAGATTCGGGCTGGATAACAACTGAAGTTTTTGAAGAATGGCTGGAAACTCACTTTATCCCACGTGTCTCCAAGCTGGAAGGTAAAAAAATGCTATGTTGCGATAACCTCAGTGCCCATATTTCGCCCAAAGCTTTACGCCTTTGTGAACAGCACGATATTGTGTTCATTTGTCTTATACCAAACTCGACGCACTTATTGCAGCCGTTAGATGTTGGGTATTTTTCATCGGTAAAGAGTAATTGGAGAAAAGTACTGGACGAATACCGCCAAACAAGCAGAGGGAAGAAGACAATAGCACTGCCTAAATCTTTGTTTGCCCAGCTTTTAGGAAAAGCATTACTTATGGGAAGAGACACAAGCGCAGATAATATCAAAGCAGGTTTCAGGAGCTGTGGTTTGTTTCCATTCTCACCGGAAACAGTTATTAATAAATTGCCAAAGTACACCTCGGAAGTTGATGTAAGAGAATCCGTTGGCGAAGCATTCCATTGCTTCGTTGAAGAAGTAAGGTCAGCAGATTTAAGTTAGGCGATTAGAGGAAAAAAGTTCCAGCTGCCAGTAACAGCTGGAAAAAGTGTTTCGGCTGCGGAAGTTGAAAAGTTTTACGAAGAAAAGGCAAAGAATAAGTCGGCCAAGAGTCAAGATGCAGATACAAATGTTTCATCCAATAAAAGAGGTAGGCCTGTTGGATCAAAAAACAAGAAAAAGAAGAAAGTTACTGAGCTGGAAGAGGTTGAAATCGATAAAATAACAACAAATAACGAGTTAACACAAAATAATACTAATGCTCCTATATTAGTTGAAGCTGAAATACACGCAACAGAAGAACACGAGGAAACAGTGCCAAATAAAACATCACACAGCATTGAAAACATAAACCTAACTGACGAAATTTTGGATTATTTTAAGGAACAAGATCCTAATGAGATTGCAGTTGTGGAAGAGTATGTTGTTGCTTCCGATGGCATACTGATTAGTTCTGAAGAAGTCGCAAACAATAATATGGGACCTCAGCTAGACGATTTTAAGGAGGGCAGGCTGTGCATTTTCAAAGACGAAGGAAGTCTTTTCCCTGGATTAATTAATAAAATTAAGCCAGGAAAAATAACTGTAAATGTCTTGCAAACACAGTGTTTGGGGGGATGGGCATGGTATAAGAAGCCTGAAATGTGTGATATAGATAAAAAAAGTATTATTTCTATTATAAACAAACATCAAATAACCAAAAGAGATGGAAAAATGTTTATAGATGATGACATTTTATTCATGGAATGGGGTGAATAATTTTTTTTATGTTATTACATACTCTAATTTGATACTTTATGTTGATCTCATTTATTAGCCAAATAAATAAAGAATTGTAAGAATTAGTTTGATTTTCAATAAATATGTTGAATAATTACAAAAGTGAGTTTAATTTCTTTTTTTTTTCTAGATTTTGGTAGGGCAACGTAGTAAGATGGTAACCCTAAGCAAATGGTAGTTTGTTGACTATGACAAGTAAATTTTATGTGACAGATCTACATTTCTACCATTTAAAATAAGAGTGTAATCTTACCCAAGTTTAATATTTAGGCAATAAAAAGGACTTTTCCCTGTACAAAATAACTAAGTTCAAAGATACCCAAAAGTAGAGGTAACTTTAAACGACCACTTAACTCAAAAAATCAAAATATTATAAGGCTTAAATTTATAAACGAGGTACAATATCAATAAGCTAGAAACAAAAGAACACTCATTAATAGATAAAAATAGTTTGACCCATACATTTTTATCTTGTTATAACAATATGTTTAACAAAAATGTTCAAAGTTACCCAACCTGACTGTAGTATGGATATTATTATTACAATTAAGATGAGTTTGAAGACTTGTTAATAATGTTTGTGTGGTACCAGGTGTACTTCTGGACGGGCTCGCCCGCACTGCCGGCGTCGGAGGAAGGCTTCCAGCCGATGCCGTCGGTGACGATCCGTCCGGCCGACGACGCGCACCTGCCCACCGCCAACACTTGCATCTCGCGCCTCTACATCCCGCTCTACTCCTCCCGACACGTGCTTAAACACAAACTGCTGCTCGCCATCAAGACTAAAAACTTCGGTTTCGTCTAGATCCTCTACGTTAAACCCGTTCATCTAAGACTGCTCGCGTTCATTTTCTACTTCTCGTCGTGCTGTAGCAAATCGAATTAGTACTAACTTGTACACGCTCTACACACCTGTACTGTTTGTTTTATATTTTTTGGAATATCTTTAATTGCTATGGCCGTTTTGATTGCGATTTATTTATCTGCATCATGATGACGTCGACAAATATAGACTAATCGCAATTGTGAATAGTGTCTAGATTTGACTGAATGGGTATATTTGACTGAATAGTAATATTCATTGTATTGTAACTTGTTTCTTAAAAGAGATAGCGAACTAATCAATGGTCTGCACAAGTACATAGTTATGATTACACATAGGCTCATAGACCATAAGTATTTAAAGTTGTCTCGGGAAGTAACTATAGGACATGTTGATTGATCAATAGAAGTTTGATTTTGTTGGCACCTAGTACCGGCCTAATTTAACAGTGCATTTTAATTGCTTTCCTTGTATATTTATTACACCCTGCTCAATCAAAGAAGGCAGCATTATTCAAAAATATTCAAGAATATTTTAACTGTTTATATAGCTTTGTTATATAGTAAAAAATATATAAGAATAGAGTATGTTGGGAATATACTGCTATGAAGAATGGGGCAAGTTTGGGCGGATCCGAACAATGGTGGTATTTGTGATATCAGAGGAAGTATTTATATGCCTCAATCTCTAAAATTAAGATTATAATTAGATTTTCCTTTGATCAGTTGTATTAATATGGTTCATAATAAACAATCTCAAAATGCTTATTTGTTATTTTAATTCAGTGCCTATTTCTTCCTTGTTCCTTGCAATTTCAAAAGGCCAAATTCATTATGGTCACAAGGCTCCGACACAACAATCAAGGATGCCATGCCAACCATGAAAGGCGTTAAGATGAGTAGTAGTAATCGTGTGTGTAACCTCTCTCAGCGGAATATTGCGCCCCAGAGAAATGAGAGTATTGAAAATAATTAGCCCAAGTTTACTCCAGCGGCAAGATTTGGAAAAAAGGCGTTTAGCCTGGAACCAAGTATAAAAAAGATGCTCCAGAAGGGTTATAAATGTATACCAATAGCGGCATTTGTTCATCTTATAGTTCTTGAGATATTCAAGTTGCAGCTGGGGTAACGTTTTGAAATTTTCGATATCTCGAAATCTGTACAGCAGTTTGAAAAAAAATACAGTTGTAGGCGTGTGCGTTACCCTACCGAGAAACTTCACGCCAGAGTGATATGAGTACAACACATAATTAGAGCCATATATGCTGTGTATGTGCACTAAATAAAAAATAAGTGCTTATTATAGTTCGGAAAAAATTGAAAGAAACGATTCCTGCTGCGCTGCGGTTACGTTGCTCCAGCAAGAAAATTCTAAACGAATAATCGGAGAAAGGAATATTGTGCATCAGTACGTAGCTTAACCTTGTGGAAAAATGTGCGCCGAAATTATTTTTTACGCGTCTTCAGGTTTTGAAGATATGGCGTTTCCTGCTAGCTAGGGTAACGTTTTGCAAAATCTTATATCTCGAAAACCAAAATATACACAAGATGGTCTCGACTTGTGCTCATTTGTGACCAAATGAGTTTTAGGAAAATATTTAAAATTACTTAGTAAATGCGATTATACGAAACAGTACATATGTAGATATAAACAAAAACGAAAGTATATAAACAACGGCTGGTTAGCGACGGTTTCATGGATGACCTTCTTAATTTTACTGACTAACCGTTTGACCTAAGTACACTGAAGTAGAAAACGCATCATAGTACAAAATAGATAATGGAAGTTCTAACGATATAAGTAAAAACCATGGAGTAATTATAAAGAGGAGATGCCTTAATAAGCGTTTTGTAAGAAAGCGTTTGTGAGGCTACACGGGGCGGAAGGCAGACGTGCGGGGTGCTTGGTTTCGGCCGTGGCTCCAATCATAGAGCACGAGCAACGACAAGCTCCCACTGCGCCATTTCAAACGGCATCTCCCCTATATAATTACTCCATGGTAAAAACATTATTGTTATATTATCTACCAATTTTTCCGTGTCGACATAAAAAATCTAAATCATTTAGGGTTACACATCTTTAAGTTCGTTCGACATCGAATGATTTTCAACCGACATATTCGATGAGTCGGACGACTTTTAATCGACTCACAGATTTTGGGTGAGTCATCAAATCTTCAAGTCTTTTAAAAATAGCTCCAGGGGTGCTATTCTTAAAAGTATGACTCACGCAACACCTGCGAGTCGAATGATTTTCGTTAGATATCGAATAATTTTCAATCAACATAATCGGTGAGTCATACGATTCTCTCGATTTTGGGTGAGTTATACTTTTGTTCGATATCGACAAATTTTCGTTTAATTTTGAATGATTTTTGTTCCACATATACTTCATACATTTCATAAATTGGGCTCCAAGCGGGCGATCGCGTAACTCTAAAGATCCGTATTTACTAAAACCAAACCATTACCGCGAGGGGTATTTTTGTGAGTGAAAATCTGGTGACTCAGATGATTTTCGTTCGATTTAAAAGATTTTTATTCGACATATCCATACTAATATTATAAATGCGTATCTGTTACGCTTTCGCGGCCAAACCGCTGAACGCATTTTGATGAAATTTGGTATAAATATAGTTGAAGACCCGGGGTCAAAAATCAGCTGCTTTTTGACGCAAGAGGAGCTGGTAACAGCAAGTTTGTTAAAAAATCTAAATATTTATGTTTCTTCTAATTTGAACAAATTAAGGTCAATTACCTAAGTAAATAAAAGAAAATGTTGTTGTATTGTTTTATTAAAAAAATACCCTAGTTACTATAACTTAAAAGGCATCTTAAATTATGAACACGCATATCAAACTTGGGACTGCATATCAGGGCTTATCAGTAGAGCCAGTGCAGATATCAATACAGAAATTCTATATAATGAAAATGGAAAGTTCTCTAAAATGTTAACTAGTGGTATAAAATCTATCAATTAATAATCAAAATATTATTTTATGTTAATGATTTAGAATTTCTGTATCAAACACAATGGTAATAGGTATTTACACTACTTCAGTTCATTGCACTTTTGATGCCATTTTTAATTCAGCAGATATTTTCTTGTAAATTCCATAAACTATACTCAAATGACAAATGTGTAATAAAGCACTAGTTAAATTTGTACTAGGATATGTATTCCAACACATTTCAATAAGTGCTAAAATTAAAAACCTTACTATGACGGAGTAATTACAAGACCAAAGTAAGTAAGGCAAACTATGAAAATACCATGAATAAAATTGATAATGTAGACTTCGGGCACAAACTATTCCAATGAAATTTACCACAAACATTGGTAGTATGAACAGTTGGGAAACAATATCAAAATTGATACTATAGTGTGGATCTTCATTTGTTGATTGCTTTGCTATTGATTTTTTACCTGTCTTCTGGGATGATTTCTGAAGCATTGCTTCAAATGAACCTAAAAAGTCTTCCTGTTCTTTAGTCAGTTTCTCCTCATTGTCATTAGTCTTCTTTCCAGATTTCCGTTTGGCATCTTTTATCTGCTTTAATTTTCTAGTATTTTCTTTATTTTTGGCATCAATCTGAGGTTGAACTTGTCTTTGAACATACTTCAGTCGGCAGTAACTCTTAAAGTATTGTACACACATTGGCAGAAACAAAATAAGAAACATGATATGAATGCCTAGTAGAGTTAAGTGGAAACACTTGCTTTCAAAAAAGTCAATTTCCATGAATCTATAATTTACAGTCCAAGTATGATTAAAAACACGACCTATGTCAAAACTTCCTTTTAAATAAGCAACAGGGTTGACTATTAAAAATGGTAGACCCAAAACAACTTGTAGCAATCCACAAACCAAAAGTTGCTTGATAGTGTCCCTTAAACCTAAATTTACCAAATAGAAGAAGAATAAAGCTGGAGCATACAAGAGTATGTTCATTTTAACTGACACTCCTAAACTATAGAAAATACTCCCCAAATACCAGTTTCCATTTATAAAGAAGTTTAGAGAAACATACAAAAATAGAACAGCGATAGGATCATTAAACAGACGTAATACATAAATTGAATGCATTCGATATGAAGTTAGTATAGTAATAACAAGGACATATGGAGGTACTTTTCTGGACTTAATGTAAATTTTAAGTACAAAATAAAGTTGTAAAATATAAATTGCAATGAACACGTACTGAGCTAGTTTAATGTTTTCACCTTGATTAGTAAGAAAATAAAAGAAGGAATATATATAAACAAAACCTGCTGGATATACTAGAGGTCCAGTGTCTCCACGAAGTTGACTGTAATCAAATGTCCCATTCAGAAAACCTTCACATTCCTGCATGTAAGCTTTCCAATCAATCTCAGTATAAGGAACTTTTTCCACTACCAAAACGTTGATGACGAGTTCTGCGGCGATGATGAGAAAAGCCACAACCGGTAGTTGTGCTGGGTTAAGGATTAACCCCTTTGCATAAGACCAGGTCAACATCTTCTTGACTTGATGAAACATTTCTTGAACTTTATTCCGATTGCCCATTTTATTTATAGCAGCTTAAACGAGAAGAACTAGTCATTCTTCATGATGATAAAAGTATTATCACAAAACCAACGTATAATTTATAAATTCTATTTTAGGAACTGCTTATAAATATATTAAAAATGAGAGCTCGTTCACTGATCCCCAGTCTCCCTGCCAATCAAAGCAAGAAGAACAGCTGTTTTTGATAGGCAAGCTTATACACATTGACACTGACAATGACATTCTCAAACTTTTTTCAACATGGCTGTTACTTCTAGATATTTGCTTTTACTAGCTGTATTTAGCCAGTTGCTTGATGAATTTGGAATTTGTCGATAAACAGCCTACAAATGTCGTTCCTTACTATGGTAAAGAGATTAGTCTGGGCGACTACCTTTTTCATAGAACTAGCTTAGCTTTGCCACTTCTATCTGATCTAAGTCACAGAACTTATATTGTTCTGCTATGGTAATCAAACAGGTCGTATAGTAAAGAGGGTACCTGTTAAATCTAGTCAAGTCTATGGTCCCGGCTGCAATCTGGTGGTCGTTTAAGGAACCACGTCAGAGGCCGAGAGGCGATTCCGCACACCAGGGTCTTACGTATTAGAATATTTGGACTAGACACTGTGGCTCTAGAGAAGTAAGATATTTATTAAAATTTAAAACAAGTCGCAAGCAGGCTAACTATTCATGCAAATGCGACTGAGTGAGATAACGTCATACATTTCAAAAATAGGGCTCCTGGTCCCGATTGCTAGGTATTATTCTGGTTTCCCTGTAACAAAGTCAAGTCTGGACCCATGATTAGGTAGGGTAAACGTTCCGATAAAGAAGAAATAATATTTTAGATAGTCCGGCATTCCTCATCATGTCATGGTTAATAATTAAAAAAAGTATTTTATCGCTTCGTGACCCTGTCTATTCGTCCTCTGATAGTTAGCGTAGCGTGTATCAAACACAAGATTACTTAAGCCACCATAACACCAAAACCAACAAAATACAATTACTTACAGACTATGTAAATTGTAACTTGTAAATAGGTTTTATAGCGGTTGTATGGAATAATTGTTATTAAGGATTAAACCGTATAATTATTTTGATAATGCAGGGTCGATTTTTCAGTATAAATAAACGGTATGGTAAATTCAAACTTAGTACACCAAAACTGTATGATAGTCGCGTTACATCTTAATTAGTAGATACTCGTTTATTTATTTAAAAGAAATATGAAGTGCTGTTTAGTTATTTTGTATGTAGTGATTTCTTTGTCGCGTGGAGGTGAGTGGTGGATGTTCTCATTTTTCACCACCGAGCCGCGTTTTGTCATTCAAATTAAGTGCGAAAGTATGTCTGTCTGTTATTCTTTTACGGTTAAACCGCTGAACCCATTTTAATGATATTTGGTATGCGAAGAGCCGGGGTCAAATACAGGCCAATATTTTTTTTAAAAACCAACACTCAAACAATGAAAGTTTTTATGAAAGAAGAAATGTTGTTGTCAACGAAGTCCTAAAAATCCTGGTCAATTATTTCAGATGTAGCGGATAATGAATTTGAAAAGGATTTGACAGCATTGTTGGAAATGTGGCTCAAAGGAGACACGAACATACCGATCTCGCTGCCACCAGCTGACGTCATCCCGTTGCCGAAAGTCGAGGGGTCTTACTATGAAGGCGGAGTTCAGTTAGTTTTCATTTATTTATTTATTTCATGTACAGTCTCTTATCTCTCGTTCTCTAGCTTTTCTCCACTGCTACGGTGTTCGCATCCTTCAGTCTATGCCATTTCTCTCTGTCTTGGTCAATCTCGATCCATTTCATGTTTTGAACATACTGCTTGATATATACATTGGAAACTTAACATTAGGAAAACTTCGTACAAGGGTTCTATACTTATTTCTAAAGACATTTCTTCCAGAAGACCCGCGACAGGAACTTCGAAAGAAAGAGGCAATCGTGTTATTTCATAAAGAGGAAACGAATGCCACTTCGCTGTTACCCGTTGGCATAAAAGGAATAGCACAATTTGATATCTGCCTACGCAAACTGGCTGACACCCATATTCTTAAACCTTCACTCAAACTCGACTCAACCTTACTCCACCTCATTGGTATGATTAGTCGTCACAAGGTTCCTTCACTTGAGATGATTTCTCATTGGGGGTGAGTATCGAACTGTCAAATATAAGGTTGGTCGATAGGTACCTCGAGGCGACCTTAAAATGAAATAAAGTGGATATACATCGGGGTTTTGCCACTTTTGGCCTAGGTATCTACCTAATTTATTTATTTTTTACTCTAATCATTTTCAATTTTTGTGTTTAGAACTGTTATTATAACCTGTGACGGTACTCATTGGAGTTTGCTCAAGCAACCAACTAAGTATGTCGTTTTCAAGAAAGTTCGAGGACTTCCTTAAGGCGCCCTCGAATGAGTTTGAGTGAAGGACGTCCTTAATGTTTATGAATACGGGGGTGAGAAGCCTGGAGTGCTATTTTTAAAAATTGTGCTTATTTGTGATTCACGTAAAATCGGCGAGACGAATAATTTATGTTCGATGACAAATGATTTTCGTTCGATATAATATGTCATACATTTCAAAATTATGGCCCCTGGATGTAGATATCTAATCCACGATCAACCGATCAGGTTAAGCAACTCATGAAATATACCCTGTTCAAACGAAGACAATGAATACTGGAAAGCTGATCACTGAGACTCAAAGAACTATTCTTAGTTGAGTAAGTATCACTATAGGGATTCCTAATATAATTGAAATGAAATCTGTGGTCTTGTGCGATGGCTCAGCGACCCAAAGAGGATTTTGGCCTCCGACACAAGATATCTCCACTGTTCCCTATTCAGCGCAACCTCCTGCCAGTCAGCTCTTCACAGGGCTACTTTTACCTTTTTTTTTGGGAAATACAAATAAGAGTTATACAAATAAGAGAATATTGTATTGTAAATACATGTAGGTAAATTATTAAACGGTTGTGTTCTTTATAAATTCTAAGTAAAGTAACATAATGCTCTATTTCAAACATAAAATTTTATTTTGTTTTATTTTGTAGGTAATATCGTTTGTTTTAAATATTTTCACAGAGTAGCTACCTACATAATTCAATAATTATCGCGATTCTTTGTCCAATTATATTTACAAATACAAAGTCGGTCACGCTTGAATGACGATAAATTCGGTTTCATCATAACGCCTTGTCGGTTTTGGATTTAATTTGCTTTAAGCCCAGGGCTTCTCTAATGCCTATTAGGACTGAAGAAACATTACTTATATATACTTAACATTCTCATGTATAACTTATTATCTATCTTTAACAGGAGCCCGATTTTTAAAAGTATGACACACCCAAAATAGATGAGTCGAATGAAAATCGTTCGACTCACCGATTATATTGAATTAAAAACATTCGATATCAAACGCTCAATCTCGCGTTCTCTCGTGCAAAGATCCACTTCCAATGAGTGAGCTAGCCAGCGGAGTTACCTAGTGTATAAACTAAATCAAGAAACGATGCTTTTACAAATTGTACGTGATTGTACACATTGATTTACATTTAGAACAGTTTCTTATTACTTTTCTGTAACTTTCTTCCTTAGAGTCACATACTCATCGAGTGAGTTGCAGCTACTGGGCGTGCCTGAGGCTCATGTCCGCGAGCTGGAGGCCTCGGAGTGTGACGACATACTGTCAGCACAAGGGACTATAGTGGCTCCTTCGCTGACGTTATATGCCAGTAAGATTTAGTTATCCGTTTCTCATCTCAGTGACATATCCAAATGTTGCAGGTGTCTAGACTTCTCTGACCTTTTACCATATGGCAGTCCGTATGCTTGTTTGCCAACAAAATTGTTTGACGGTCGGCAACACGCCACTGCATGTGACACTCCTTGTCTTATAAATGTCTATACTCGGATCATAATCTACTTGGGGAGGTTAATCAAAAATATCAGTCATAAATAGCAATATACGATAAAAATTATCTTGCAACTAAGATTAGCCAACAGGGATCGGCTAAACCTAAGTAAATGATGGCGGCAAAGCTTAAGTCTAGCCGTAGATAAGAGGCTACACTTAAGTTTAGCAGTCAGGCTACACTGAAGCCGCACTTCAGTCATTAGCCTTAACATAAACATATATATATATGTATATATATATATATACATATGTTTCTGTATCTACATATGAACAGGGAGTAATAAAAGTGTATAATGTGCGTGCATAAATAATTAGTGTAGTACATTTTTTTCTACAAATAAGTATTTAAGCATGCACTTCAACAGCTTTCTACCTTACCCCAGAGTTAGGTACGTGTCTTATATCATTATTTTAAGACTCGTACAAGTTACCAAAATGAATAAAATATAAAAATTACGTTTTCAGAAAAATACAATTTGGATGGAAGCGCCTATTACTTTTATACCATAAATGAAACAGGAGAGATTTGGTAAGTAATTTTTATCCTACGTAGATCTAAATGATCTCAGACTACGCACTTAGGCTCATAGTATGTAGACATGAAATAATGTCGTCTTAGTAAATTAACCTCCAATCTAAAACAAATCTTAGAACACTACTTGCCCAGAAAAAAATACAAACATATTTACTCTCTGTCCAATAATGTATTGGTTAAAAGAAAGCACGTTACTGCTTAGGTACCTATGTAGCCCGTATAGGGATACTTAATTAAACTCTGACAATCAGGGTATACAGTACAGGGTCGAGTGATAATGAAACCCACTCGATATTAATGAATTATAATATACTTACATACTTACTCTTTTTTTAAACTTTTTAAAACTATCCAGGGTCAAAAATACATATTTATATACAGTATAATAACAGTTTACCTATTTCATTTGTCCCGATACCTATCGGTACCTACTTTACTTATCACTTCCATGCAATTTCCAGGGCAAATTTTGATAATTTTGTTTTAACATTCGATGTCGAACTTGAATCTGTCGAAAAAAGCATGTGGGTCAAAACACTACAGTTTGGAGTACGAGTCGATGATGTTTCGGTAAGTATATAATACATGACGTAATATATATTGTAGTGGTAATTACTAGTGTTACTACTAGGCACTTCCTACACATAACTCTGCATCCGCATAACTGTCAATTTGCAAATATCGTCGTGTGTACCCATAGATTTAGATTTTTTTTACTATGTACCTAGGTATTCACACATTAAACACGAATTCTAAAGATAATTCGTACCAACCTAGACGGGACCTACACATTTAAATTTAAAACGTGCTTAATTAATAACACCGGAATAAGCACATCAGGTAATTAATAATCGAGCATCACGAAAATGACTAAATTTTATTTTACCAGGTGGAAATGACGGGCTGTTCGTCGATGGTGAGCAGCGCCATCAACAACAAAGCGGCCAGCATATTCGCCAAAAACCGAGAGGACATGGAGAGGGCGATGGCAGAAGCGGTCACGCCGGCCATGAATTCCTACCTGGCCAGTATGACACCTGAACAGCTATTAGAAGTTATTTCCAGTGCGCGACGACAACGAAACACCAAACGGTTATTTATTAAATGATTTGCGGATATTTTTTTTTGTTTTTTTAATTAAACGATTTAGGTACTTAGCTCTATTTTTGGGTTGAACCACATAGGGGCGGATTAGTCGAGTTCGAGATTTGTCAAACTATCGTAACCAGGGTCACAGAATTATTAATAGCCAGGGTGTTTTTGTGTCTTTGACAATACATTTATTCTATTCTAACTAAAAACCAACGAAGCTTCGGAACAGTAAGATATTATTTACAATAAATTCAGCACAAAGTGTTGTTATAATTGTAAGTAAGTATATAAAAAGATCTCACCTTCGTTTTGCCTACGATATCGTGGTCATGGCGGAGTCGCTGGAGGACTTAAGTACCATGCTAAGCGACCTCAACGTGGTCTCCCAACAGGTGGGCCTTAAAATGAACATAGACAAAACCAAGGCAATGTGTAATGTCCATGTTACGCCGTCACCGGTTTCTGTCGGGAGCCACACCCTTGAAGCTGTAGACCAGTATGTCTACCTGGGTCAGATGATCCAGGCTTGCAACTCCAGCTTCGAGGACGAGGTCTTTCGTCGAATCCGACTCAGATCGCCGGCGTTCGGGAAGCTACGTAGCGTCTTCTCGTCTAAAATACCTCAGTCCCTTAAAACTAAGGTCTTCGACCAGTGTGTGTTACCAGTGATGACATACGGGTCCGAAACGTGGTCTTTGACTATGGGCCTCATAAGAAAGTTCAAGGTCGCCCAGAGAGCTATGGAGAGGGCGATGCTCGGTGTTTCCCTACGAGATCGAATCAGAATTGAAGAGATCCATAGGAGAACAAAAGTCACCGACATAGCCCAGCGGATAAGTTCTTTGAAGTGACAGTGGGCGGGGCACATAGCGCGGAGAACCGATGGCCGATGAGGCAGAAAGGTTCTCGAATGGCGACCGCGTACCGGTAAGCGCAACGTTGGACATCCACCGACCAGATGGTCAGCTGGATGCAGACTGCTGCCAACCGATCATTTTGGAAATGAAAAAAAAGAAAAAAAAAAGAAAGACTTTTACATCATTAAATATTTAATCAATATGTAAACTTTTCCTTTTAATACTCCCATTGCCAAGTAGGTATTGGAGCACAGTTGTGGCAGCGTAATCATTTAAAATCAGGTTCACTTGAATTATGACTTCTTTGGCGATTTCGGTTGCTACCTGATCCCTTATTGCACTGGCAGACATTATTCCGGTAACTGATTGCCATAACGTTTTGTCGATGGTGAACTATAACCAAAACATAAAAGATCTTTGCTGAGAACGATTTTAATCAAGTCAGCTTTTAACGCGTCCCCTACTTGTTTTAGGCCAGTGACTACCTCGAACTCCTCTGTCAATTCTCCGCTCCCTCTGACGTTCATTTTGCTAGTTTTCGTGGCGACAACAATCATCTGAACCAGCTTTTTTGGTACTTTAAAGTATCTGAGAATTGAGTAGAGTGCCGCTATCATAGGCCTTTGTGAAATCTACAAAAAGCACATGGACAGGCTGCACATATTACCATCTTTTTTCTAATAGTTGTTTCAGTAGAAATATCTGGTCAACCGTACTGCGGGTTTCGCCGAAAACCACACTGGTAGTCCTCAAGGATACCTTCCGCATAAGGCTCTACTAAGCTCAATAAGAAGTAGGAGAGAAATTTATAGGCTGTAGGTAGTAAGGCAATGCCCCTGTAGTTCAACCACTTTCTTCTTGACCCTTTTTTGTGTATTGGGCAAATCACACCCACATTCCATTCCTGTGGTTGCCGTCCCTCATTCGAAATCTTACTTACAATTTCGAATAGTTTCATTTGTGCTCCTACACCCCCGTACTTCCAAATCTCTCCTGATATTCCGTCTGTTCCTGGGGACTTATTATTTTTGACTTTCCGAAACTTGGAGATTCTATTTCCTCGTCGCAGCTTTCTCTGTCATCTACATGTATGCGATTTTCTACAGGTGAACAGTTCAGCAGTTGTTGAAAGTATAGGCGCCACTCCATTTTCATTTGCTCAGGGTTAGAAACAAGATACCCACTATCATTTTCAAATATCTGAGCAGTTGGTTGGTAGCCTTTCTTTGATCTTATTAATTTAAAACACCCCTCAAATTTGTCATGGTGTAGAATAAATAGATTACGTAATGAATGGTTTACAAATTCGTAACTGTGCTACGAAAGCGTAGCTCCTACGAAATGGGGCTGATGCTACGAGCTTTCAAAGGCTACGACCGTAGCGTAGCAATAGCAAGGGTCATCGTCGTAGCCATTGTCGTAGCACCAGGGTTTCGTAGACATTGACATCGTAGGTCGTAGCTATTACTTTAACGGGTTCTCCTGTCAAGTTTAATGTTTTTTCTTATACTTAAGATGTACCCTAGATTTGACCTACTTTCCGTTGCTTGATTGAAGTGACTTACATGTGTGCCATATGTGCGACGAAATGTGTGAGCTTTATAATTTGTAACATCTACCTATGTACCACATTTTTCTACATCTACACTATCTACATCTACATCTACACCAATCTACACTTCTACACTATCTACATCTACACTTCTACACAAATATTATAAAGAGGAAAGATTTGTATTTTTGTGTGTATGTTTGTAAGGAATAAACGACTGTGCCGATTTCAAAAATTCTTTCACCATTGGAAAGCTACATTCACCCTGAGTAACGTAGGCTATATACCGCAGGTGGAGCTGCGGAAAACAGATAGTCCGCAATAAAATTTATTCATTCATTCAATAATATGTCATCAAGATGAACTGAGAGAACGAGAACTACGCTGTATAATGCAGATTTTATAATTTCAAAGAATGACCTAGTGGGCACTATGAAGTCAAACGATGTAATTAATTAACTACTGACGATAAGGCACTTAAATCATACTTACACTGACATCGTCGGCATGAACCGCTACTTCTAGGCCGTCAAGTTGGAACACTGGAACATCTTTGTTCCATTTTTGGGTGACGCTTGCCCCTGCGGTTAAATTGACTCCATTTATTAAAACGCTGAAAAGAAATTTGTAATAAGAGTTTAGCCATCACGTACCTATGTTAATACATTATTGATCGATTTTAAAATAAAAACCTAGATTTTTAAGGAATTTTTTGAATACGTCAACCGATCTTACCTCACGTGTCCTTTATATGTGACTGGCAGGAATCCTAATATAACCACAATATTGTAATCGACTGAAATAAATTAAAATTAAATAAAGTTACATAATTAGTATAAAGAAAATCTCAAATTATCCTTTCATGATTTAGAATAAAGTTGTTCTTTTTACCCGACCGCGCCAGAAGGAGGGTTATGTTTATCGATGTGTGTATGTATAATTGTTTGGCACGCTCTGCGCTCGATAGATCTTAGCTTGAGAGGTGTCGTAAGATGCGTAGTTACTTTGAGAGTGACACTGGGTTTATCAAAATAAATTAAAAAAACACAATGGCGGATTTTTTTATCATGTTACATTTTTAAATTACACAAAAATGCAGTCGGATTTTTTAGTTTTTTTAAATAACCGTTAAATATCTTGTTTGTTCATTTTTAATAGGTATACAACATTATTGTATTTGCCTGTAAAAAGGGCTACTAAAGTCAGTCGGCAGTCGCTCCATTGTAATAACCAGTATGCCATATCTAGGACTATAATTTAAAAGCATACCTACCCGAGGTTTGAAGCGTAACCTTGATTTCTATAAGCCTTTTATTCGGCATTCACTGTTAAGGCCCATTTATTTACACCTGCACGAATGCTTCTGCAAGAAATTTCTGATAATCTAGCCGACACCAACGTCTTAGATTTTTTTATGATTTTTTTTATTTTAGAAGTCAAGTTAAAAGAAGTAATTTAAAAAATTATATTTGTCTATATTTTGTCACTATCATTTAAAAAAAAATATAAATTATAATTTTCTTAATTATAGGTATATAATTATTTTAATACATAGGGTTGTTTTATGTAAAAAATGATATCTATACCTACATAGAAATATGTCACCGATTTATTTATGATAAAAAAAATCAATAAAAAGGCACTGCATACGATACACAGTATTTAAAAAATAAAACAAACATTTCTTTTTTAACATCGAAATGGATGGCCTGCGGCGGAGAAGCTTTGTGTTCCATATTTAAAATTAAAAAAATAAAAGCTAGAAAAAAAATGACTTGTTAAATTATTTGGCGGGATTAGAGCTGTTTGTTTGCATTGCAGAACTATTTTTACAAGAGATTTGTTTAAAAATGAGTTCAAGTGATACTGAAATACTGACCCCAGATTCGGTTAAAGATGTAGCAAATTCAGTAATCGAAAATCTTTTACCAGCAATTTCTAAAGAAAGATACTT
This sequence comes from Euzophera pinguis, assembly GCA_947363495.1. NCBI lineage: Eukaryota > Metazoa > Arthropoda > Insecta > Lepidoptera > Pyralidae > Euzophera > Euzophera pinguis. The sequence goes on along the minus strand of OX376157.1, from coordinate 7,967,811 downwards.
AATTGTATAATGATTTTATGAATTGGCGAGCTGACAAGAAGATAAATTCATTTTCCGAAAGTGTGTTTCTAACATACTTTAATGGGCAGTCTGGCAAAGTTAAACCTTCTACGCTATGGAGCAGATATTCAATGCTTAAGAGTACACTAAGTGTGAAACACAATATAGATTTGACAAAATTCCATAATTTAACATCATTCTTAAAAAGACAGTCACAGGGGTTAAAAGTAAAAAATCAAAAGTATTCTCCTCTAACGAAGTGGAAACATTTTTAAATGAAGCCCCTGACGAGATATATTTGGCAGTGAAGGTAAGCTAATAAGTAAATGTTTTTATGCAAAACCAACATGGTTTCCGTTGTCAGAATGCATAAAATGGGAACATAGATGTTGAATGGTGTGTGTTTTCAAAATATTTTTAAATCTCTATCTATACCAACAAAATTATGTTCTTCACAGGTAGTGTTGATATTTGGCATAAGCGGCGCTTGCAGAAGCAGTGAGCTCACAAATCTAACAATCCATGATGTTGAAAATCAAGGCCAGTTACTACTTGTTAAATTAACCAAAACAAAAACAAATATTGAGCGCACGTTTGTAGTGCGAGAAGACTTTTCGAAAATAGTTAAAAAATATCAAAAAATAAGACCAGAAAACATAAAAACGAATCGTTTTTTTCTCAACTATCAAAAGGGAAAATGCTATAAACAAGTGATAGCGACATATCTGAATTTGCCTAATTGTAACGAGTATACCGGCCATTGTTATAGAAGAACGTCAGCGACACTATTAGCCGATTCTGGAGCAAATATGACTATGTTAAAGAGACACGGTGGATGGAAATCCAGCACAGTTGCCGAAGGATATATTGAAGATTCTGTTCAACAAAAAACGAAGATATCGAACAAATTGACTGAATCCATTAATATACTCCCCAGTTCGCCTAAACCAACCACTTCAAAAGATTCTCAGCCATGGATTCCACCATCTAATCAAATACCTAATCTATCCCCTACTTTTACAGAAATTCAGCTTAGCCAAGTTTGTAATAGTGGAGTAAGTGATAGAGTGAATAAAAATGTCACTTTAAACTTTACGAATTGTTCGAACTTTTCCATTAATTTTAAATAAATATTTAAGAAAAATGTTTTTTTTTTACTTTCCTTATATTCGAAATGAAAAGTAGAGTGTTCCCCGCGGGTGGATGACATCAATTCATACTCGGATTATATCCGAGTATGAATTGATGAATGTCTAAACACCTCGTATGGGAATTGATGTCATCCGACCCTAGTTTAACAATCTACTATTACATTTGCAAGCTACTGTAGGGCCAAACGTCATATTTTTCTTGCAGCTTTATGTGAAAGCACAGAATTATTTATAGTACTACAATCTAAGGGTCTCCAAACACCACACGTCGCTATTCCAATGCAACTTGAGATACGTTACCCGTATTTCATACAAAATCGAGAAGCAGTCAATAGTTTATAAATTATAAATAGTTTATCGGTAAAAGGATGCTTACAAAATCATAATTTTCGTTTATGTGTCTATTTCCATTATTTTATTATTTTCTTTTGTTTAATTGTAATTGTAATTTATCTTGTAATTGAGGCATCCGCGTAAGACCAGCGTCGAGAATCAGGCCCCGACTTATGCTGAGCGGAGACCTTTTTGGTACTACCCATTTTTTATAATACTGTACCTTTAATTTTTAAGTATTTATGTTTAGTAGTATAGTAAACATTTTTTCTTTCTTTCTTTCAGTCGCGTCGTACGGGTTGCTTCATGTCGATTTTGTATGTAATGCGACTGGGTAGCGTATTTCAAGTTGCATTGAAATAGCGCCGTGTGTGGAGACCCTAAGACTATTTGCACGAAAGTAGGTATACAATACATAGCTATCTGTGTATAGCACATTCCCTTCCTTCATACCTTCTGCATTGATAGCTGGCCCGGAGAGAGTTACATCAAAGCGTTTTTTCTTCAGTCGAAGCTCTGTATTGGCAAGTTTGATATCTTTTATTCCTGTTATTTTCAAGTTCTCCAAGTCAACTTTTGCGCTGAAATTAATAAATTATCATATACATATACCTAACATAACCTAGCCTAGTATTAACTGCCTCCGCGGTCCAGTGGCTAAGGCGTTCGCCTTTGGCCCGGTGGTCGTGGGTTCGATTCCCACGGGTTAGGACATTGCAGATTCAATCACCTGATTTACTGATAATAAAGGTGATTCCATGCTTCGGAAGGCACGTTATACCGTTAGTCCCGGCTGCCATTTGGTAGTCGTTTAAGGAACCACGTCCGAGGCACAACTCTTACACTAGGGTGTACATGGTCGATTGACAATGTACCCTACACGAAATGATGATGATGACCTAGTATCTGACGTCATCGTTACTGTTGGGAACTATGATTAACTTTCTAATTTCTTATGTTTTCGCAATTAAAGAACTCTAAAGTTCTAGAAGTCCGATTGTCGAACTAAAAAGACAGGTTGAGGTCTAATCGACATTTTTTTAGAAATTCATTTAAACTACACGTGGATAATATAAATATACTTAATACCTTTTGTATTGTTACTTTTTTGTCTTTTGTATCGTTTATCACTTTAAATTACAATCATTTATTTTCACATACCTATATCACTGGGTAGAAAGATACCTTGAAAATTGTGAACAGGTGGTGTGATTACGAAAAGAATATATCTGTCGTCGTCGTAGATACTTAAATCCTGGTGATAATTTTTTTTATCTCTCTATACAGAACATCTGTTTTGACTATTGTTTTGGTCATATAAATTTATTTATTTTCGGCTAATTAATGAGCTTACACCCATCTTTTCGCATATTTTGTTTCACTTTTCGGAGGCATTTCTGGGATATTTTTGTATGTATATTATATAGACATTCATACGATATAACGAAAGGTATAGGCATCGCATTTAGGTATAGTAACTTACCTCATTCACTAATAGATATACTGTACCAACTTACTTAGCAACCTACTTTTATCAATAATGATGGGATTTTTAGCGACAGGTGTCGCTGCGTAAGTTTCCAAACCATGTCGCCCTTGCTATCATGTCACTTCTGCCGCATCCTATTCTGTAGACTGACTGATGGAGGTAGGTAGCAGGAATGCCAGGTCATCTAGTACCACTGTACTGACGGGATTGTCGGTAGTACGGTGGGTCAGAAGGAATGTCGATATTTGAACTTGACTTCCTTGCGAGTCGAAATGGCTATTTATTACATGTGTTTAAACCAGTATGCGTCTACCTTCATCGCTGCGTCTTTAGCCTGCTCCAAATCCTCAACCGTGCAGGAGACTGGGCAATTGGGGCATTCTAACAGGTGGGCCATAAACTGGACAGCCCCGCAGTCGCACAGTCTTGTCGCTGACCCGAAGAAGCAACCTATTTTAAATCTCCCGCAACATAATGACTTGAATTCACTCACCTAAACAACGAATGGGAAATTGATATTTGAGGTAACTCCTTTTTAAAGAAGGGATCCAAAATTGGGGTAGGTGGTACACCAGTTGTGGCATGGTCAATCAGGTTATTCCCCCACTTCATGGCGTTTTTACTCGCTGTCACATCATCAGGTTCTAGTGGCTGGCTCCCGTCGGGGACTTGGTGTCCGACAGCCACTTTTGTGTCCACCGATCCCAAGGGAACATTTACTAAAAATTTGTCGGCAAGTGTAATTTGTAAAGGTAATTAGAAAAAAATATAAAAAATATATATATAGTCGAAATACTATGATGTCAAATAAGGCTAGACCAGTAGGTGTTTGTGGCTAATTATACTATACTACCTAAATATCGAACTATTTTTCTGTTTATCCTAATGGTTGGCTGGTAGAGAATGCTGTCCGCCAATTGTTACAAGTATTTATACTTGTAGAACAATAAAGTTGCTACCTATTTATTCTATGACTGATACCGTTATAATTTGTCAAATTCAACCGGTCGTCAACAGACCGGTAGGTATTAGGTAGGACAGGTAGCGCATTCAATGTAACAATTAAACATAGAGCAAACAATTAAACAAACAAAAACTTACTGATCTGCTCAGAGTTAGTTACTACGAATACTCCGAAAAGTATAAGGACAATCATAACTAAAGGTTGCTCTGTATACTGAGAACAAAGTCGTGTTGGGTTCAGTTTCAACATTTTTTTATTTATTGCTTATGAATCCTAAGTGATTTTTATACACGGCAGCAAATCAATTTTATGGCTGTTAATGCTGGTCTTAATAGAATTTATATGCTTTCAATAAGTAACAAGTATTTATTGCTTCAAATTTTCAACATACGTAACTACAAAGATAACCTTTAGTAGTTTGTCAAGAACTTGATCAGAGTGGGTTCCGCATCTCTACAAGTTCACGTGACTAGTTCACTACTAGGGCTTGCTACCCGGTGACCAGTTGAGTGATTTTCTGGTGTGTGTTAGCCTACCCTAAAATATATTTAGTGCGTCTTCACGTCTTCGTCTTCTGGATTATATATTATATAATCTACAATAAAATAAATCAATTTAATTTTTTAGGCATATAGTAAATTAAAAATTGTTAAAAGTAGGTTTGTCCGAGCGAAACTACCAATTCCCGAGGACATTTTATTTAGTCATTCCTTACTTTCTCCGATGAGTATACACGGATAGTAAATAGCTAACTAACAAGGATCAGCAATGTGCTTGCGCACAGTGAGAACGATGGTGTTTCATCTGGCTACGTTTTCCCACAAAAATTGCAATTGCACATTTTTTTTCACTCGAAATTATGAATGGTTTCCCAAGAGATAAAAATTATAACTTTTATGAATGTTAATAACCCATAGGTATACTATTTATATAAAAGTTTGTATTTTTCTAATTAACTATAGATTGCCAATTCCCGTGGGCCAATTTCCGCAGTTTGCTTGGCTGATTGGTGTCCACGAAAATTGACAATATCTACAGTAATTAAAAAAAAAAAAAATTTGTTACTAATTTTCATAAATACATATAACATTAAATAGATTAATATGTAAAACCACCAAAACCATGGTGTGACGAATTGGCCAGTTTGAACAAATCCTGTTAGATTGCATATTGCTCTAAACTGTAAGTTAAAATCATAGATAAGTACTGTAGAAGTATTTTTATCCTGTAATGACAAATAGTAAATGGAAATTATTAATAATTAGCTTTTCCCCGCAATTCACCTGCTTCAAAAAGTAGCCTATGTTTAACCCCGGGTCCTTAACTATATTCATACCAAATTTCATTAAAATCCGTTTAGCGATTTGGCCGGGAAAGCGTAACAGACAGACAGACAGGCTTACGCATTTATAATATTATTAGTATGGATTTATAGCATAAATAAAATTATGACTAATAACATTTTCATTCTCAACATTTGAATGATATAAATAATTACTAACTTTAATTAGTGAAAGGCTAACCATTTTAGATGCTCGGATAAGACAAGGAAAACAATTAATAATATCATCAGCACTTTGGAACCAAATTTATGGTTTAACTTATTGGCAAATATAGCCGCCAATATCTTGCTGCATTAAACTTCAATATAGCTTTTGATATTTTCATTGTGATACCAATTCAGTAAAATTTCAAAAATACATTATTTCTTATGCAATTGGCGGATTTAATGCTAAAACTATTTTCTTCCAATCAAACATAAAAAGAAACCGGAAATAAAATATACTCTGGTTGAAATAAGACTGATGAATCCAATGATAATCTGGTCTTTTTTATCTTAGATGCCATAGCTAATACAAATTCCAATATGAAGTTATGTATGTAATATCCCAAATAAAAAAAAAGTAATATGACAATTTTTTCCTACTTCTTCTTCTTTGCGAGTCGACTCTGGCTGTTATCAAACTTCAGAGGACCAAAACTCCGCCACCGACAAGGCATTGTCGGTGGCTTCGTAGAGGTCCCTGAGCGTGCAGGTGGCCGGGCACGCAGGACAGGACAGGAGATGCGTCATGGTTTGGGGAGAGATACCGCACCGGCAGGCCACCTCCGAGCAGTCCCCACCTGAACATATTTTCCTTGCTTCGGCCTACGAGAGTCCGGAGTCTGTTTAAAGACTTCCATGTAAGCCATGGCAGGTCATGTCCAGGAGGGAGGCACTCCGATAACGGCAGAGATGAGGCCGAAGGGTATCTCTCCGTCCAAATATCCACTCTAGACTGAGAGGCTTCGCCAGTTAGTGGTTTTGTTTCTTTGACGAAGCTATGTCGACTCTTCAGTCTTTGAGTGACGGACACGTGGTTGTTTAAAGGATGCCGGTGATCCGCTTCCATTTTGGCCCTTTCAAGAGAGCTGGCCACATCTCTAAGGACGTCCGGAGGGGCAATGCCAGCCAGGGGATACAGCTTCTCCACAGGTGTAGGTTTCAGGCAGCCTGTTATAATCCGACACGTGTCATTAAGAACTGCATCCACCTGTTGCACGTGTGCTGAGCGGCTCCAGACTGGGCTAGCATATTCGCCTGCGGAGAAACACAATGCCAATCCGGTCGTCCGCAGAACATGTGGAGTGGCTCCCCATTTAGTTGACGTGAGTCGGCGCAAGAGGTTATTACGTGTACCAACTTTCTGCTTGGTGTTAAGGCAATGTTGCTTGAAGGAGAGTGTTCTGTCCAGGGTGATACCAAGATACCCTGGAATGGAGCAGGGGGTGATAGGCACATCTCGCCACCGAATCTTTAGCGACCGTCGGACCTCACGATTCCTCAAATTCCAAAAATTTTTTCCTACTCCATGATATTAAAGAATATATTTTTTTGTTTATTTATTAGGTACATTCTCAATGCATGTGGTAACATTACAATTCCACTGGAACAGCAATTTCCGTGGTCAAAATAAATCTTTAACTATTATACCTAGTTACCTATATAATTCCTTGTTAGAAAATGAATATAATGCGTGGATATTTCGCGCTTACATATAAAAAAGATACAAAAAATTGCAAAAAACCACGGGAATTAGGAAAATTTAAGACTTGTTGAAATCCACTCTTATATCATCATATTAATAGGGCTTTTAATGTAGTAAGTACGTAATTTATAAATGGCGACTTTTAATTATTTTATAGTGGTGAGGGTGCGTATTTTTTAGATTTTAGAACCCTAAAATCTAATAGCTACTAAACGGCATACGGCATATTCATTTTGCACATGATTTGAAATGAACAAGTTTGTAAGTATTTCCAACCAATTGAAGCTTGAAGAATACAAGCACTTGATCTGCAGGTCAAGTGTTTAGGTATCGGACGGTTCAGGAGCCCTATTTTTTAAATGTATGACATATATGTCGAATGAAAATATTTCGATATCGAACAAAAATCCTTCGTCATCGCACGAAAATTATTTAATATTGCGTGAGTCACTCTTTTCAAAAATAGCGCTCCAGGCCACGGAATAGAGAATTGTTAGTTTGGACAGAGACAAAGCTTTAACAGTAATACGTAAGTAATTAATTGTTCTTTTATAACAATTTTCCCTGTTTCATCATCACTCGTAGAAACATGGATTTGATTTCCTGATTTTCATTTCACTTTGCGCAATTTTCATTTTTTATTGATGCGGACATTATCTCACACTTGCACTTAAAAAATAAGCCGTAAGTTTTAGGTACTAGTTGTTCTGTTTTCCGCAGCTCCACCCCTACGTCAAAAAGTAGCATATGTTTGACCCCGGGTCTTTAACTTTCATACCAAATTTCATCAAAATGCGTTCAGAGCGGTTTGGCCGGGAAAGCGGAATAGACAGACAGACTTTCGTACTTATAATATTAGTTACTGTTTAGGTATGTATCTTACTTACAGCTGGCGGCAAAAAAAAAATCAAGGAAATCTAAATTTTTAGCAATGAGTGTAGATTTACTGGTACTTATCTAATATGCTTGTGTAATGTACTTTAGAAAACTTAACTTTTTTGCAGTACGATAGCCATGTGGTATTATTATGTTTTTGGTATTATAAGCTTATGTATTTGTATAAAAAAAATGTTTACACGATACAGAAGCAAAAATCTGTGCAATAGTGATAAGAACGTTATTATCCCAAGATCGTATTTTAATCCGACAAATATTGCGATAACAAAACGATAATTAGAGAATAATCAATACATTTATCCGCAAATATAAAAGAAAATATGACTCTACGATAACGATTCGGCTTAGATCCTCAAATTGCATAAGTCTCATTGTTTTGTAGTATTGTAAATATACATCAAATTGGATTAGACGGGAAAATCTTGCAGTGAAAATGAAATTTGCCTTAGCAATTATTTTAATTGCTTGCGCATACGCACATCCCGCTGTAAGAGAAGAAAGTAAGTTATGGTTTTGTACTTAACTATTTACTAATTTTTTAGGGTTCCATATTGTTAATTTACTTAGAGGATCATCTTTCTGTTATATATTTTAGTAGTAAAAGAAAATAAAACCGGTCAAGTGCGAGTCGGACTCGCGCACTAAGGGTTTTGTACCATTATCCAGATTCTCAAAATATTGTACTTAAAAAATTTGTAATTTTTAAAGTATAATTTCTTCAATACCTTAACTTAATTTCTTTTAACTCTTATTATTCTGTTAGATGAACCTGTGCAGTTGAGAGTCCTTCCAAAACAGCTGCAAGTAACAACTATAGGTGATCAGAATCCAGCAGACGATGCGTTGTTGTCCTACGAGCTGTCTGCTCTCGGCAACCAACAAAGAAATATCATTGCTGATCGAATCAAAAATGCCCTCGAAGGTTTCAGGGATGTCATTGTCAACGGAAATGAAAATCTTCCTCCGTTAGATCCTTTCGAGGTAGACAGAATCGGACCGTTTGAATATAGTGCCATTGGGTGAGTCCTTTCAGCTACGTCCAGGAGAGCTATTTTTGAAGATTTGACTCACGCAAAATCGGCGAGTCGAATAATTTTTGTTCGATATCGAATGATTTTCATTCGACATATATGTCATACATTTCAAAAATAGGGCCCCAGAACAAAAGGCGCCAATTTTTGGTGTGTAGGTTAACCTACTTAACCCTATATAACTTTTACTTATGGTCAGAACAACTACTTGTTGTGTTTAGTTGGACGGCTGAAAATAAAGAGATTTTTTTTGTCAGTGTTCGTGCTTCAGCCAACATCAACAACTTGCACGCCGACGGTCTTCGCTGGTATGTGATTGATGAGGTAACCTTCAACACCCTGCGGTTGTCTTTCGGAATACACCTCACGCTTCCTTGGTTACGTGTTAATGGTAAGTTCTCACATTTTTCTGAGGTTTTGAAACCCGTCATCTTCTATTCGATGTCGGCTCTAGTGGCATTACCCCAGATACACCTTTAGATTTTTTAATGCAAAATCGTTGTTGGCGACGTACGCGCTGCTCCTGAAAATAAAAGTTAAATACAATTAATAAATATTAAATAATAAACTAAGATTATACTTACCTGTTGTCACTGTTAGGTATCCTGGATCTGTAAATAGAAATAAGGTTTTGTTAAATATATAGGCTGCTGTGTGAGGGAGATGGACATATAAGCGCTTACTTACCTTTTGTTCTCGTTGTACGCACCGAACATACCGACCGTACAGCACCTCAGTCGCACTTTTGATACGGAAGGGCGCCTATGTGTCCTACGTCCTCCCGCGCCGCGATTCATACATAGTTTGGTCATTCGGCCGGATCTGACCTAAAAGGAGTATTTTGTCGTCGAAATGTTTTATACACCTAAAACGCCACGCAAGAAAAAGGTGCGCGGTGTGCCGGTGCTTCCCGAATGTTCGACACACGAAACTGATAAAGAATCTAGTGTGAAAAATGAAGCCGTTTCTAAGCCACCCAGTGATTCTAGTTCACAAAAGACCGCCAGGACGAAAAATACGACTTCAACCTTGGCACGTCAGCGAAAGTTAGAACTGGAAGCCGAGCGAGCTAAAGCCCAGCTGCAAATAGAAGCTGCACAAGCAGAAGCGCTAGCGAAAGCAGAAGTAGCAAAGGCACAGGCTAAAGCTGAAGCGGCGAAAATGAAAGCTAACATACAGTCCAAGCTATTAGAAAAGCAATTAGCTGCTGATTTGGAACAGCTGGAGAAGTGTTCACGTTCACGATTTTCTGGAACTGCAGTGTCATCTGTGCCATGTGAGGATAAAGTAAGAAATTGGCTGGATGCTAACGAGGGTCAGTCCCGGCCGGCTTCGCTGCGAGCGGACCGGTCACCATCGCCGTCGCCGCCCGCTCGTGACGGTAACCCACAGACGGACATAGAAAAATTGGCAATCGCCTTACGAGAAGCTATATCGGATACATCACAAAAGGAAAATAATAATCAGTTGCTGACCAGGTTAGCCACATCCAAGGATCTTCCCGTATTTTTTGGAGATCCATTGGAATGGTTGAATTTTAAGAAAGCTTTCGATGAGTCGACTTCGCTCTGCAAATATTCAATAAATGAAAATATGTGGCGGTTACGCAAATGCCTTCGTGGGGAAGCCAAAGAAGCAGTGGCATCTTTACTGATGGGAAATACAACGCCTGATCAAATACTTGAAGTTCTTGAATTGAGATTTAGAAGACCTGAGACGATCATGAATAAATTGGTGCAACAGTTGAGAAAGATTCCCGCAATGACAGATGTATATCACCATAATATAGTGAACTTCGCTATTAAGATCAAAAATTACGTCACAGCAGTTAAGGCGGTTAACCAGATTGAATACCTGCAGAGCCCCGAAATGGTATCAACTGTTATTGCAAAATTTCCAACTGCTTTGATTTCCAAGTGGACCGATTACGCCTATCAGCATCGTGACAGTCTCACTCCTAAATTGGAAAAAATATCGGAATTTTTATACACGGAAGCTGTCAAAACCGCAGAGTCAGGAGTAAGCCATATTAATATACAACGAAAACCAGATGACCGCAAGAATCAGGTACTAATGTCTGATACAGAAGAGAAAGGAAAGTGTAAATTTTGCCATATAAGTACCCATGAGATATGGAATTGCCCAAAATTTAAACGAGCACTACGCAAAGATCGCTGGAGTTTTGCAAGATCACGGAAATTATGTTTCAAGTGCTTGGGCCCTCGTCATAGTGACGCGACCTCGTGCCAAGGCACCAATTGTGAAGTAGAAGGGTGCGGCCAGCAGCACCATCGCCTGCTGCACTGGGTCACGTCTAAAAAGGAGCCCCGCCTACAAGAGGATAACTGTACTGAACAACCGTGCGAAACAATCACGCATACGGCCGCTGCGCAATATTCAAAGGTTTTGTTGAAGATAGTGCCAGTGACTCTCCATGGACCTAACGGAAGCATCCACGCCCACGCATTATTAGACGGAGGCGCTACGATTTCTTTAATTTCGATCGATATCGCGGATAAAATAGGTTTACGTGGTGAAAAGTTTAAAATGCGCGCGCGTGGTGCCTGGGACGGCTCCGAGCTAGTTTGTGATTCAGAAATAGTGAACGCGGATATCACTAATAGTGAAGGCGATAGGTATAATTTCTCCTTGCGTAAAATTAAAAATCTTAATTTGCCTGTGCAAAAAATATCGACCGCGGACTTATCAAACTACGAACATATAAAAAAATTAAAGACTTTAAGATCTGTGAGTGCGGTGTTCAAGCTAAAGTGTTGATAGGGCAGGATAATCATCACTTAATCGTGCCTATTTTGTGTATTCGAGGTAAGGAGCAGCGCGCGCCATATCTGACAAAAACAGCTGTTGGTTGGTGCGTGCACGGGTGTCTGGTGAGTGATCCATCTACTCAGTCTTCTAGTCGTTTCATCTCACTCGCGCACGATAGTGCGGACAAGGAAGGAGACAGAACTGTGCCTGTATGTCATTTGTTTACTATTGAGAACTATGAATCTATTTCGCAACCTCCCCTCCCGTCCGACACCTCGGGTGCGAGTGACCTTGACATTGATGCACAGTTGAATGACTTGATAAAGAAATCCTTTTCATTAGATGCATTAGGTGTGTGTTCCAAGCCGCGACAGAGCGCAAGCGACGCGCGAGCTATATCTATTTTAAATAAAACTTCTGTTTTAATTGGCGATCAGTGGACCGTCGGTTTACCTTGGTGTTTTGATAATTTTGTAATGCCCGATTCTTATCCTATTGCATTAAAACGATTAAAATCAGTTCAAAATAAAATGTTAGTAAATAAAGATGATGCTTTGAGGTATAAAGACAGAATTCAGCATTTATTGTCAAATAATTACGCCCGTGAGTTGCGCGACGACGACGATAATTCGTGTTTGTTTGGCCGTGTTTGGTATTTACCACATTTTGGAGTAGATAATCCCAAAAAAGGTAAATTACGTCTTGTCTATGACGGAGCAGCAAAGGCCGAGGGCCTTTGCCTAAATGATTTTTATTACAGGGGCCTGATCTGTTGCAATCCTTACTGGGAATCATGTTTCGTTTTAGAGAATTCGCAATAGGGACTGTTGCTGATATACAAGATATGTACTTGCGTATAAAAATAAGAAATGAAGATTGTAACGCTTTTAGATTTCTTTGGGAAGATAAAAAATATATGATGACTTCATTAGTATTTGGAGCTTGTTGTTCACCGTTTATCGCCCAGTACATAAATCAATCTAAAAACACTGAACGATTCAAATTGACAATGCCGGAGGCTGTCAATGCAATCAGAAAAAATCAATATATGGACGACTATATTGATAGTCACCCGGATAACATGTCTGCAAAGAAAATCATTAATGATATTTCCTACATCAATAAAAGAGGTGGTTTTTTAATGCGAAACTGGCTTAGCAACAATCCTGATGTTTTAAGTGATACGCCAAAAGAAACCTTAAATGAAAAGGCTGTAAGGTTTAATGTTGAAAATCAGGCCGAACGTACACTTGGTTTGTTATGGTTCCCCTTTTCGGACATGTTCGGATTTGATTTGTCATTTAACCGTATCCCAAAAGATATTTTAGACGCGAAGAAAAAGCCGACCAAACGCGAAATGCTTCGTATTATCATGTCGATTTTCGACATACATGGATTTCTTGGCCCATTTACTGTGCAAGCGAAAATTTTGATGCGGAGTACGTGGAAATCTGCAATAGGCTGGGACCAAGAAATACCAGATGACTTGTTTGTCTTGTTTCGTTATTGGTTACAACAACTTCATACGATAAAAAACATTAGGATTCCAAGATGGTATTTCAGTCCAGGCAACGAAGGTTGTGTTTCGTCTAGCACAGACGACCCGCACAGGCATTCTACCATCGAGCGCGCACACGCAGCTGGTGCGACCGAGAAGGCATTACAACTGCATATGTTTTGCGATGCATCACCGCTCGGCTATGCTTCGGTAGGATATTTTCGTGCGCTAAGAAGCAATGGATCCGTACATGTTTCTTTCATCGCTAGTAAAAGCCGAGTCGCTCCAATTAAGCCGGTTACTATACCTAGACTCGAACTCCAAGGTGCATTATTAGGATGTAGGTTAGCAGATACAATAAAAAAAGAACATCGTATCAAGCCAAGCGAAATTTTTTACTGGACTGATTCTACTACTCTACTCCACTGGATTCGCAATGAAAATAAAAATTATAAAATTTTTATTGCGAACCGATTGGGCGAAATATGTGAGCTTAGTGGAATATCTGAATGGCGTTATGTTCATACAAAAATGAATCCTGCCGATCTCGCTACGAAGTCAACTGATCACATCCTGGACAACAGTTCCCCTTGGTTTACGGGACCTTCATTTTTGTACCAGGAGCAGGAGCACTGGCCGCGCGACCCTGTAAAAAAAGAAAATATTAGCGATGAAGTGTTAGAAAAAATACATACCGTGTCGAGCGTTGATAATGAGTGTAAAATTTACCTACCGGTTCCCGATGCCCGACGTTTTTCAAGTTGGTTGCGATTATTACGCGCCACTGCTACTGTTTTATTGTTTATCAGGAAATGCAAAAAGATGAATGTTTGTCAGGTGGACGCAGACTTATTGAAAGAAGCGGAATTATTATTAATGAAACATTCTCAGGCACAATCGTTCGGCGATGAAATTTTTGCATTGAAGAAAAAATCCTCTATGAAAAAAGATAGTCGTTTGCGTTCGTTGACCCCATTTATTGACAGTGAAGGACTTTTGCGAGTTGGCGGAAGGATAGACGCCGCAAAGGGTGTTGACGAGGCAGTCAAGAAGCCCTTGATAATGGATGGAAAAGATCATATGGCAAGATTAATCGTAAAAGACTACCATATACGGGCGCATCATGGCTACAACGAAATGGTAGTAAATGAACTACGCCAAAAATATTGGGTAATAAACCTGAGGCCTACTGTTCGTACTGTAGCTTCACAGTGTTTGATTTGTCGCATACGAAGGGTAGTTCCTGTACCCCCGCGTCTCGGAGATTTACCAGAAGGACGCCTGACGCACCATCAGAGACCTTTCACCAGCTGTGGAGTTGACTTATTTGGTCCAATGGCAGTTGCAGTTGGAAGACAAAGGCAAAAAAGATACGGGGTACTTTTTACTTGTCTAACAGTGCGAGCTGTTCATATTGAGATTGTACCGTCCCTTACCGCCTACTCTTTAATTATGGCCTTAAGGAGAATGGCGGCTCGGCGTGGTTGGCCACATCTGGTCATGTCAGATAATGGAACCAACATGAGAGGAGCGGATACTGAACTAAAAAAATCTTTTAAGTATCTGGACCAGTCGACGTTGGTTGCTGAAGCACTCAACAGGAATGTGACCTGGAAATTTATCTGTCCCCTTTCACCACATATGTCGGGTGCGTGGGAACGGCTTATTAGAAGTGTGAAGACAGCGCTGAAGGTTGTGCTGAATGAACGGGCTCCCCGAGAGGAAACACTCATTACTCTCCTAGCCGAAGTCGAGAATATTGTTAATAGTCGGCCGCTGACTCATGTATCCGTAGATCCCTGTAGCGATGAGGCACTAACTCCAAACCATTTTTTAATAGGGAGTTCATCGAACTTACCTGTTCCTGGTGTTTTTGATGATGGAGATTTGTATCTCAGACGTCAATGGCGCATATCTCAACGGTTGACCGACTTGTTTTGGCAGCGGTGGATGAAAGAAGTACTGCCGGCTCTAATCCCTAGAAACAAATGGAACCAGGAAGGGTTGCAACTGAAAGTAGGTGATCTGGTTATTGTTGTCGATCCGTCTTCGCCTCGCAACACCTGGCCAAAGGGCATTATTGATAGAGTATATCCTGGGTCCGACGGTCGAATCAGAGTGGTAGATATTAGGACTAAGACAGGTGTGATGAAACGACCGGTGATTAGATTGGCTTTGCTTACCCGTCCTGATGAGTGTCGCACTGGCAACACTGGGGGGGAAGATGTTGGCGACGTACGCGCTGCTCCTGAAAATAAAAGTTAAATACAATTAATAAATATTAAATAATAAACTAAGATTATACTTACCTGTTGTCACTGTTAGGTATCCTGGATCTGTAAATAGAAATAAGGTTTTGTTAAATATATAGGCTGCTGTGTGAGGGAGATGGACATATAAGCGCTTACTTACCTTTTGTTCTCGTTGTACGCACCAAACATACCGACCGTACAGCACCTCAGTCGCACTTTTGATACGGAAGGGCGCCTATGTGTCCTACGTCCTCCCGCGCCGCGATTCACAATTTGCTATTTTTCATTTCTACATCATCCTTTTAGGTATCTTGAACCCCTGTAACTGTAACGGTTTTGTCGCCCCTGTCGAGGTATTTCTTAGGTAACTAAGAAATTTCATAAATGTCGCTAGCGTCGCGATAATAAAATCACGTTGTAGAGGTATTTAATCAAGCTGTGGCATGTACCAAGGTACTGCTGTCCGGATGATGCTCGAGTTCGACTGTTTTTGTAATTTGCTTTATTACTTAAAACTCATAAGCATTTACTTTGATCACAAGCAAATCCGTCAATTCTGCATTGCAACTAATGCTAACTCAACTTTGTTAAAAGGTAACTACGACGCTCAAGCCAGAATTCTTTTAGTGAGTCATCAGGCTGGGGGCAATTTCAGGTATGATAGATAAACTATTTCACGGTAATAAGTAAACTAAGTATCTACTTAATTATAAAAATACGCTTATTTAAAATATCTTAACTTCTGGTGAAACGACTATTATGGTTTTACCTTGTACATACGAGTACATGCCAATAATCATTATATCACTTCTGTGATGCTTTTGTGCTATTCTCGCCACATAGGACAACTGTCAATTTTATTTTTCCTGGTGACTTAATAATTTTGTCCAATGCTTCTTGCTTGGCCGGTCCTAACTCTAATTAAGCAATCCCCAACTGACACTCAACTAACATTTATAGGCAAATTAATCTACTAAAGTAGTTAGCTGTATCCTACTTGGGTCTACTTTTATTTGCAGAGTTTTTGTGAATCGTCTGGAAGTCGGTGTGGACCTCAGAGTTGGAACAAATTTGCTAGCAGGACATCTGGTTCTCCGAGAACTCGATATCAAAATCGATATTCACGATACTTTGGTGGGTATTCTTGAGATAATACTTGTATTATCCATGGAGCAAATAAAAAGAGAAGACGGCGTTACCGGTCTGGTCCGTCAACTGTGAACGCACCGTATATTTGGAGCGAGCTCATAAGTTTTTCTTATTTACGTTTCGTTTCAGCATAGAATATTTTGTAAAATATTTTAAATCATTTAGTTTTAGGTGTTTCAATGCTGTACTGTAATGGGATTACAATAAACGTAAGTAAATAAAATATTTTCTAATTTATTTGATTGATTTAGTATTATACAAAATATATGTCTGTTTATAATGTTCAAAATATCTGTAATATAAAGAAATACAAATTTATTTGATAAGTTGAAATCGTCGATTTGCTAGCTACATTTATTGGTAAGTAGAGGGGATTGTCAATGGGCGGAGCCACGGCCAAACCGAGCTACCTTCACGTCTGCCTTCCGCCCCGCATAGCCTCACATAATTTTTGTAAGGAAGCTCGTAGCGCGTGGTATTATTACTACCTGTCATGACAGAGAAATAATAGTGTAGGTACTTATTCATCGCTGATAACTTTCTATACTTACCTACTTAAATGATAATTAAACCCCACGTGAATTATCATTTGATAAAGCGCATAGAGATAAAGGCGGCCATCTTTTTGTCTTCTCTTATTTCTTAGATAGGTAGGTACAACAACATAATCGTTTTATAGCCGTAGTACCTAACTATAATTCATCATATCCATACTAATATTATAAATGCGAAAGTCTGTCTGTCTGTCACGCTTTCACGGCAAATTTGGTATGAATATAGTTGAAGACCCGTGGTCAAACATACTTTTTGACGCAGGCGGAGCTGCGGGAAACAGCTAGTAAGCTATATTTATTTATTTATAAATCTTTATTGTACCAAAAGTAAAAAATACTTTTACAATTGGCGGACTTAATGCTTTATCTGTGGTATAACTGGCCGATATAACATAGAAGATTGGAAATGGAGAGATTTGGAAGTCCCTGATAAGTACCTAAATCCTATATGTTTCCTACTACGAAAATTATGTACTCGTATGTACGATCTTTTGGCTATCAGTCAGTTTAAACTAGATCATAGAAATTTTAAGTATTAATCTGAGGTTTTATAAGTACATACTAGGTGTAAGAGAAACGCGCGTACAAGCTTGGTAGGACTTAATGAACCCATAGATGCAGTACTTTTTCGCGACGCAAAAGTACTTAAGTAATAAAATTATAAGTATTTGTTTTAACTTTATAGATCCAAATTGACGGCATGGTCGGCTCAGTCCTCATCAACAACTTCATCAGCAACTTGGTACAAAGTATTACTCAAGATGTTATTCAAAGCGAGCTTCAGAACGTTAGCGAGCTGCTAAGCGAACAAATGTTTGATGGCATCAACGAGGTGCTTAAAGATTACACGCTCGCAGACATCTTAGGTTGACTTTGTGTACCTACCGAACGCAGAAATACCTATGTACCTACTCAACGCTAGTCAATAAAATAATAAAAATGTAACGTGTTTTATATTTTTAAAGTGCCTTTGAACATTTAAACTTTTCCCTACGGGTGGCACCTATAAGTTGATTAGGCAAAGTCACTTCTGTCTCACTCAGACACTTCTCACTCAATAGATTCAGGAGAACATCAAAAAAACAGAAAATGAGCCAGTTTTTAGCAGCAACATGTAGGTACTTAGAAGCATATATATTCAGTCACTTTTTTAACTAATACAAAATTTTATTTCTGTGGCTGTTGCCGACTCCTAATTGTCGCACTTCTATCCACGGCCGTAAATTATAACCTAAAAAAAAATTATGTCACTGTCACTGCCAAAACAAAAGTCATCCCTTTGTCAATGTCAAACATATAGCTTCTCTGAAAATTATAAATTGTGACGTGAGGAAAATTATGATATATAATTTTGTTTATTCTATTGAAATACCTAAGTCCATAATAAAAATATAATCCAAATTTAACAATATAAAATAAAAAATGGCAGGAAACTTTTGGCAAAGCTCCCACCATCAACAATGGATATTGGACAAACAAGACTTAATTAGAGATCGTCAGCACGACATGAATATTTTATCAGAAGAAGAGTATCAGAAAATATTCAATTTTTTCGCTAGTATGATACAAATCCTTGGCGAACAACTCAAGGTTCGACAGCAGGTCATTGCAACAGCTACTGTTTACTTCAAGAGGTTTTATGCACGGAATTCTCTGATGTGTATAGATCCATTACTGCTAGCGCCAACATGCGTTTTTCTTGCATCAAAAGTTGAGGAATTTGGTGTGATATCTAATTCTAGGTTGATAACAACTAGTCAAACAGTCATAAAGAATAAATTTAGCTATGCATATGGACAACAAGAGTTTCCATACAGGAGTAATCACATACTTGAGTGTGAGTTTTACTTATTGGAGAATCTGGACTGTTGCCTTATAGTCTACCAGCCTTACCGGCCATTGCTGCTCTTTGTGCAAGATATAGGACAAGATGATCAACTTCTCACTTATGCGTGGAGAGTTGTGAATGACTCTTTACGGACTGACGTCAGTTTATTGTATCCACCATATCAGGTAAATATATTTTTAACATGTTTTCACAGTATGGAATTATTTTCTGTTAAAAAAGATGTTTGGTGGGGGAAAAAGTATCTTCGCATTTTTTAAGAAAATTCAAAACATTTTTTTAAATAGTTTATTTACATTTAACTAAAGTATGTAGGTGCCATTTTGTTCATTTTCTTTTTGCCATCTTGTAGGTCTTGTAGGTTGGGACATGATCCCATTGCTATAGAAATTTTGAGGCTTCTGATCAAAATACCACGACAAGTGGTTTTGGCAGTCCTCTCGTAATGTTAACCTGACATTGCCTAAAAAATTGTGAAGAGACCGATACAGGTGAAAATCTGAATATGCAAGGTCAGGACTATACGGCAAATGCATTAACACCTCCCAGCCAAACTCTCTTAATTTTTCTTTAGCTAGATACCCAGCCAAATTCTCTTCCTATGCCACCACATACATAGCATCACCTTGTTACGAGTTAACCCGGGTTTCGCCAGTCTGTAAAACCTGACTGGCCTTTGACCACAACCTTTTTCGCATGTTCTTGTCATACATGATCTACTTTTCATCACCAGTTATCAGCTTCTTCAAAAATGGTTCAGTTTCATTATGGCTAATAAAGAATCACAAATGAGTACACGGTTCATTAGGTTTCTTTATGGTACTGAACTGCAGACAGAAAATTAAGTTGCAGTGGATACCATCTCATATTAACATCCTGGGTAATGAAGTGGCAGATTCCTTAGCAAAAGAGGCAGCTGGAAGGAGTGGGGAAGTTTTATGCCTGCCATATGCCCTGCAACATGTACCTACATTTAAGTTATATTGCTTAGAAAAATGGAAGAAATTCTATATTAAATGTGCTAGTTCGAAGGGCATCTGGTACAGGACCATTCAGAGTTTCCCCACTCTGGTACCTTGGTTTGATTGTGCTAGCCTCACAAGGGAACTGTTGGTGACTGCTTTTAGAGTAAGGTCTGGCCATGTTCCAGTAAACAAGTTTTATCTTTTAATGAAAAGGACACATACAGATGCTTGCAATTTTTGCGAGAGAACGAAGGATTTAATTCATATTTTGCTGGAATGTGGTCAGTATGCCGAGCTCAGAGGTCGTATTTTGGATGGCGTTCCTATTGACAATGGCGGCCTCAATGTTACATTGAGTTCGCCTTTGTCGGGTGGAGCCAAGTCCATTTACGCTTTCTGGTATAAATAGTATAGCCAAAGAGATTTTATTACAAGTTTATACTCGTACTATATGTGAAAAGACTTTTTCCACAACCTAATAGAATATTTGTTGGTTTGTAATGTCTACGTCATTTAAATAGAGAATATTTACTAATTTTTATGTGTGTATAGATAATCATATAAATCCATTCCATCCGGTGGATGTTTTAAGAAATCACATCAGAGGCAGAGAACTACTCTGACTCCAGGGTCAGTTGACAGTTTATTCTACACAATGAAATGAATAAATGATTATAAACCTTTGTTTTCTGTGGTCAACAATAAAGAGATTGTATTTATATGACTTTTTCAGATTGCAATAGCTGCTCTTCATATAGCATGCGTGATGTTGGGGAAAGAAAATTTAAAGCCATGGTTTGCTGAATTAAATGTGGACATGGACAAGGTAAGGCAATGTTATATTGTATAATTAAAAGCTTGTGACCTAGTAATACATATAGAATTGGAAAGAATTAGACTTATGTAAAAAAATGTATTAAATGATTTGATTGTTTCAGATACAAGAAATTGTAAGATACATAATCAATTTATATGAAATGTGGAAGAGTTACGATGAAAAGAAGGAAATTCAGGGACTTCTTGCAAAGATGCCTAAACCAAAGCCCGCACCCCAAAGATAGCTAAGCACTGACCATGAAGAACTGTGCTAAAAGATATGACTTGATCTTTATAGTTTCTTTTTTATTAAATAACAATGAATTATATCCCTAAACCCTCAGCGAGGTGGGCGGAGAATCTCACATCACTGTATTTTCTAAAGCGAAGAAACAAAGCAGTTGTTCATAACAGTTAATATAAATGATGAATTTCTTTTATTTTTTTTTGTAAATGTCTCTGCCTTATTAATAACAATTAAAAAACAGTAGTTTAATTCATTTTAACTAAAATATGTTTTGTCACATACTTTCATTTTAAATATTGATGAGAGAAAGGGATAGACATATTTTAGTTGAATGTGTTTGACAAATGTCTGTTAATTTTTATTTATAATAATAGTGGGAAAGTTGGGTGAATAAGTTTTAATGTTTGAACTTCACTGTGGTGCAAAATTTTGTTTTATTTTTATTTGTAGTATATGATTTAATTATTGATTGAAAATGAAAAAACTACTGAAATATTTGCATTTCTTGCTGCACAGTGAAATAATACAAAAGTAGATTTAAGAGGCCTGCTATGATTATGTACTGTGAAAGTTCCTCTAGGAATTTAGTAAATGTAATTGAGTATCAGTGTAAATATTAATAGATGTACTTTGACTAGAAATACATAAGCCTGTTTCTTACATATTTTTAAGACTGTCAGTATTTTTTACTATAACTAGTTATTTTAAATAAATTGGCATGTATATGTGTTGTTTCATTTAGCTGTGTGTCATTGATATAAGATTAGGTAAAAGTGCCATGTTTGGGCCAATTAAGCCTTTTGAATCTTAATGTGGCGAGGCTTAATGCAGGTAACTTCCACATCACACTTCTACTCAATCTTATTTCTGAGGTATTGATGATCTATGGATGTTGAGGGGTGATTAATAGAACCTAATGAAGGGGAAAATATTAGATATCGCCTATTTACAATATATTTGAGTTGGAATGGCAGGACATTCCATTCATCGGAAGAACACTGAGATGATGAAAAGTAGATTTTGCAATGTGTGTTTTTGATATTCGAATTTGGTTCCAAGCAAATTCTAACCAAGTTTCTCAGATGCCCTTCAATGTAGTTAAAAAAATTTGAGAAGGATATGTGTAGGTTTTATTCGAAGTAATGTTACAAAAAATACATTACAGACTAAATTTTGTGGTGGGGATGTCGGGCAACAAGAGTTCCTACTTAGGTCCAGTCAACAATATAATCATTACATAGTATAAAACAAAATCGCTTTCCTGTCTGTCTGTCTCTATGTATACTTAAATCTTTAAATCTACGTATCGGATTTAGATGGGGTTTATTTTAATAGATAGGGTGTTTCAAGAAGAAGGTTTATATGTTTATTACATGCATAATATATTAGAGGAACACTGACAATTTTAGAGGTTTCTAGAGTGAGGTCGTAAATTGACACATTCTTTGCTCTTACATTGCAAACGCTGGCTGTACCATAAGAGATAGATCGAAATAGTGTATAACAGTATTGTACATCTTAAAAAGATCTACAAAAAAGTCCGTGGTACCATATGTCTAACTATTTTAGTTACGTCACAACAACTATTTTACATTTTTTCAGCTATTTATTCAACTATTTTTCATTAGGCACAAACTAGGCCATATTATTAGTTTCTCGGTATTGATCCTTAACCAAATAAATAATTTCAAGTATGGCTTAATACCTGTAATAATTTACTCTTTGAATGAATTAAATAGGACATTCCATTCCAGTTATTACGGATTTTGCTTTGTGTTACAATCCCTTCGCGTGGCGAAACAGTACGAAGTACACGCTTTCTTCCCGTGGCGCTTTCATGTCGTCAAATACGACGAGGAAAAAACCAGTGGTATCAATCTAAACATATATTCTGCGTTCCCAATGAAGATTGACGTTAGACAGGCGGCCGGTCGTAAAACAGGCCAAAATAATAGGAATGGAATGGACACATATTTCAAAAAACAAATCAAATCATTTATTCATTAAATTTTTTTACAAAAATAAGCAGGTAATAGTGGCTCACGATTTAAGTTAATAAAAACCTATTAAAAATAAGGGCTCCAGAAGGGAAAGCGTCAAGGAAGCGGGAACTGAGGACGCATTCCTAAGGAGGGTTGATGTTAGGCAGGCGGCCAGTCTTAAAAACATGCCAACATAATAATAGGAATGGAAGCAACCGGAAGGCATGCGTCATGGAAGCGGGAGCTGATGACGAAACTAAGGGAGTGTTCAAAAATGTTGTAGTAAATATTTACGGTTTAATTTTACGTGTTTTCCTCGTGGATGTTTTAAAAGGGGACGTTCTGATACTGTCAGCTGGGTAGACAGATGTTAAGAGAGTGTACACGGGATGACCAAGTGGAAAGCGACCAGTCGGTCGTCCCAGATACCCTGGAGAGACGAAGTTGTGAACGACTTGGAATTTAAAAATATAATCACATTTGAATTCCCTGAAAGTGAACTTGAACTTGAAAAATCGATCTTGAATTCTTGACTGCACTATGGGGCACATCCATGGATCTAAAGCTAAAGGGATAGCGCGCGAGCATACAATACGCTAATGGCAGAAAATTCGACCTGAATTCATTTCGTTACTCACCTCTCTCTTTCTAACTCGTGATGTGTTAGGGTGTGAATCTGGGTTTCCATCACAGCACTTGATAACAACCCCAAAAGTTGAAAAAAATTTATAAACAGTTACGTAGCAATATAATCTTTATTTTGAGGTAGATTTTTATTAAAAAATGAAAAATAATTATGCTTGTTTTTGATATAGAAATATAAAGCCCAATTAGATTATGCTATATTATGCCCATAGAGCCATAAAGATTTTATGTTTCGATCTTCCTTGGAAATAAATACTTTCGGTGGCGGGATTCACCACTACTCATGAGATGAATACATATTCATCGGTTAATAGGACTACTTGACTCGGTCGGTTTTGAAAAAAATGATAAAAACAGAGGTTAGCTTCATTCAACCTAATTCGTATATAACCCGGACGAAGTCGGGACGGGCTGCTAGATACTCATAAAGTAATAAGTATATTAATGATTTTTTAATTAGGTATATTTGATACTTTTGTCAATGACTACCAAAATAACTAAACAAAAAAAAAAACACTACTATAGTAGTGTTTTTTTTCTTAGTTTATGAAAAATTTTATACCTTAAAATGGAGGTGGATTATTAATTTTTTTTACTTGGGTGTTAAGGTATTTATTTTTATGTATGTGTGTTGTTGACTGTACCTAATCCTCCTAGTCCTTCGCAATGACGGGTGACTGTCGGAAGCGGCCTGTATCCAGCGTCTCATTTGTCAAGTTTCTTAAGTAGTACCGTTTAGTAATGCATTGTTCTCATGTAAATTATTCAGAACGGAACCTACAAATCGTATTAACCTGTATCAAATGATATCTTTGCTTAAACAGATCCGATGCAAGTGAAATTGCTTATTGTTTAAGTCTGCAATGATAACAACTCCGAACTGATATCATAACACAGATGTTCACATTACCTTGATACCTCCATCATTTTGTAATAATAGGAAAATTTTGATCACAATACTCCATCCATCAGGACATCCATCCAGGGCTAGGAATAGCAATCATTAGGTGGACCACATGATTAGAAATAAAATTGATGTTTTATTTTTATAATTGGTGTTCATAGATAATAAATATACCTGGTATTGATACATACTATATTAATAGATTTTTACTCCATATCAAAGCTCACTATTTATGTATGTAAGATCTACTTAGGTTTTCATTAGGACTAAAGCAGATTAGGATTATAGAAGTTATATTTTTTTCGGCCTGCCTTTCACCTTTCGTCCTTTGACTTGGTTCTTTTAACGACCACCAGATGGCAGCCACGGCTTAACATGCCTTTCGAAGCACGGAACCGTGGTGCAAAACTCATTTTTATTGTTAGTTCAATTATTGATTTATAATTAACTAATTAAAGATTCTGATTTATCGCTGCACAGTAAAGTAATACAAAAACTCTGACACCAGGGTGTACAAGTCAATTGACCATGTAATGATAGATCAAAATGAAGACAATTTTTAGCATTGATTCTCACAAAAGTAACAAACAAATGTTTAATTTTGATCATTGTATAAATATTTAATTTTATTTCATTAAAAAAAAGCTTATTCATATTACCATACCTTTTTACTCAAGAAAAAGTGGGTTGTCAGTTTGTTAAAGTCAAAAGAAAGTCACAAGTATTTCAGAAAAAGTGGTGTTCCTACACGGTGTATGCTTACTGGTATATATGTAGTATGACAACGTTGCAATGTATTAGTATCTACAAGGCTGGGCACACAGAACGAGACAAGTGGACATGCCATCTTCCAAGACAATGTTCTGTGACCTCTGTGTCGTCCTGCTTTTTGGATTCACCACCATTTTAGCTGAAGATAAACCAGTGACGTAAGTAAATAATCTCATTTTTAGTAATTGGGCAGCAGTGTTAGTCATATTAAACACACATTGAAGCGAATCTGTGTAAACGGAAACAAAGATTTAGTGTTAGAAATCTGTGACTCGCCTATTTTTATGTATGATTCACATATAATCGGCGAGTCGAACGATTTTCATTCGACATAAGTATAAGTCATACATTTCAAAAATATAATGAAAGGAGCTACAGATCTCAAGATAAATGGTAACACTATTAAACCACGAAGAGGCCTACACCACAGAAAATTATAAATATATGTTTTTTTTTATTAATTTTAATGAGATTTTTTACAGACCCGTAGTGGATGATGGACCCAAAGGCAATTGCTCCTGCGGCGGGTTTTCAACCATGACTCCGGACCCAGACGGCAAACCAGTCCTTTCTCAAACGCCTGGCCTGGTGGTCTCATGTAATTCCGAAGGACAGGCCACGTGCAAGAGCCTATGCAATGCTCTGGGCACCGCAACGAAGGCCAAGGGCCCAGAAATACTTTGCAATAAGCTGGTCAATGCTAACGAGTTGAAGGTAACTTCTATTTTCCATGTTTATCCAAGTTATTTTATATAATTTTCGTTTATTTTATGTATTGTAAAGTCCGACGGGTAACGCTGACGAAGTAAAGATTTATTTATTTTGTTAGCTTAGACGACCCACTCGTTCGGTTCTTAAGTCTGTTAACAAACTAAATATTTCAGATACATCATAGCGATTTCGACTCGAGAAGAAGAAAAAGAATATTCTAGAGCTTTTTTGGTGTTAATTATTGATAATGTTTACAGTTATCAGCATTTTACAAAGTGTGCGACAACCCTTGGGCCTACGCGGACATGACAGCGGATACAGCGCTTTGTTGCGAGAACAATAAAGTGAAGAAGTGCGCGTCGGCAGCGGTGGCCAACACCACGGCGCCCCAACCAGAAGTCAAGTCTGTCTAAACAGTCAGCTCAATTAAAAAAGTAGTGTATGAATGTATCAATAAAAACTTGCATTGCATTTGTTTTTATGTAATTTACAATCCTCCAGATAAGTAAACCCAAAGATTTGTTCCGCATAAAACTACTGGCTTGAGTCGATATATATATTTTCTAGATTTGAATTGACCTTTTATATGTTCAGATTTAAATAAAGTAAAATGTTTTAGACTCGTAAAATAGGTATTTCAAGATAGATAAAATATAAATGCTGTTTAGATCGGGCATTTTAGTACCTAATAAAGAAAAAATCATATTTGAATAAAAGTAGTGTATTTAATTTGTACAAATTCGCGATATTTTGTGTACAATTAGTACGAAAAATTTAAAATATGTTGTAAAAGAAAATACAAATTTAAAAGTAAAGACAATACTACTTATCCAATTCTGCCCCAGCAAAAGATCTGGATGTACACATATCTTTTTGGCCTAAATGCATGTAAATTTGATTTAAGTTGTTGTTAATTTTTAATATAATTTCATTATAGTGCCTATTGAAAAAACAAAATACATTCATTCGGTAGATGTGTTCTTGTCTTGAATTCTCTAGAAATCAATCAACATTAGAAACATTTATCCGCAGGAGAACACACATTACCGAAATATGAGTAGATTTTAAAATTGTATGGGTACACTTTACATCATTAAAATATCTTAACGAGAATATTATATGTATTTACAACTTGTTTTTCATCTTGTTTATATAAACAATAAAAAAAAAAGTTATGTACGAAGGCATACACGCGGGTGGATTCTATTACATTTTACTATCCCACACAAAAAGGTGTAAAAATTTGTTACATATTGCAAGTTTCTTTACAAACTATGGTCGCTCGCACACGCGAGATCCGCCTAATTTAATTAATTTCATAAGAAAAAAAGAAGGAATAGATGACCTATGGTACAGACCATAGACTAACACGGCTTTAGACTAAGGATTAAGAGTTAAATGATTGTTTCTATTCATACCGTATACCTATACGGTATGAATAGAAACAATCATTTAACTAGTGTACCTACACTGTAAGTACCATAATATAGTTGTTGAACATACGCATATATATAACAAATGCTAAGCAGCCTATTGTAATCATGGAAAAAATAGGTCTTAGTATAAACCAATCCCGCTAACAATCAACTTAATAGCTAGATTTAAAATCACTCATTCGTCTGTAATCCCATATTACAGAAACTTCGTTTTAATCAATTCCGTTTAACATAAAAACTTACATTCGTTTGCACCAATATAAATGGCATCTGCACTTAATTATACACACAGTATTAGGTCGCCTAACTAAACAGCCCGTAAAATTGTACCAGCAAATCGAAATTGTAATGAACTTGACATTCCTTTAGGAAATAGTATGTCTAGAAAGGTTGAACGAAATTGGCTGAAATTTGGAATGAGGGTAGGAAGATTTTGTGAATGGATGACCCTTTTAACCTAGTAGTAAGCCGTATCATGGGCCTGCTAGTTTATGGCACTTGTCCTACCGCCTATGGTGAATGGGAGCCAGAAACAAGTTGGCGAGCAGGAAGAAGCAAGTGTGTACTTTGTAAAACGAACAAATCAATAAAAAAGTTCCTATAGGTACGTTAGGTTTGTTCCTTGGCTATAATTGAGTTGCGTTGGGCCATTACTTGCACCACTTTCCTGCAATTCAGTAGTTCAGATATTATCTTAGCTCATGTCACTCAGCTATAAACTAGTGGTAGTCGCCGGTAGTATACATAGTCAACAATCAATTATGAATAAATGCATCTTTTTTGTTTAGAAGATTGGCATCTTTATAGTCTTTGAAAAACAAGGAAAAAGTTAGTCGCTTATTCGACAGCGGCAGCGGGACAAATGCAAAATAATCGCCCGTGTGATAAGTCCGCCAATTGTAAAACTATTTTTTACTTGTGGTACAATCAAGATATATAAATAAATAAATACTCTGTTTTATCACCATAAAGTAGCTTATATCCATACCAAATTTCAGCTAAATTGGTTGAATAGTTTAAAAGTTGAATGCATTCCATAACTGAGAATAGTAGGAAGCTAAGATCATAACAGTATACTTGAATCACAATTCTAGGCCGTAACATACAGTAAACAATTAAAAATATGGACGTATATACATCATAGGAATTTCGCCTCTCCCCGGGAAAATCTTGAATTTAAATCCTGTGCCTTCTTGATGATGGACTTTTTCTGGGCTTCGTCGAAGCGGTTTACTTGCAAGTCGACGTCGCGGCTGAACGGACGTCGTTCTTTCTTGCCTTCCTCTTTTTCCTCCTTCTGTAAAAACATTTTTAGTGTTAATTGAAAGATCAAAGAGGAATTTGAAAATCATCTTCAAATCATTTCGCTTTTTATAAATTTTCATGCGATTATTGATCTTATTTAAAATCACGCCCTAAAGGATCTACCGCCTGCTATCATCACTTTGAGAATTGCCCATGGAGTAATTACAAAGAGGAGATGCCGTTTGAAATGGCGCAGTAATATGATCATTTGCGCCTCGCTGACACAAAAGTGGGCGGAGCTTGTCAATGCTCGTGCTCTATGATTGGAGCGACGGCCGAAACCAAGCACCCAGCACGTCTGCCTTCCGCCCCGTTTAACCTCAACACACAAACACTTTCTTACAAAACGCTTACTACGGCATCTCCTCTATGTAATTACTCCATGGAATTGCCCCTTAGTACATGTTTAAATGAATAATCATCATATAGTCCTTATTGGGGATTTTCTCTTTGTGACAATACAAGAACTACTTAATAGACCTATCTCCATACTGTCTACAACTTAGACTATGGAACCAATAGATGGGAAATGCGAAAGAGAAATATATAGGATATGCATATGTTAGAATGAAATAGATATCGAGACCATTTTATATACACAATAATGTCCCATAGCGGCCTCACGGATTTCTTGTCAAAAACAAATATATAAATTATAAACAAAGTATCTAGTCTTAAGTGTTAAAAAAGAGTTGAGTAGAAGCGCATAATTATGGTTTCATGTGCAGTGCCTAAATGTAACTCAAGTAACAAATAAAACCCACATAATTTCATATTTTACACATAAGTACCACCAAAGTGTATCACTGTATAAATCCATGATTTCATCATTGTTTCGATAGTTTTTCCGCACTAATGTATGAGAAATATCATGTAGTTTTATCACATGAATGTGTAAGATGCATAAGAATTCAAATTTGGATAAAAATATATACGTGAATATATTCACAATTTGCAACCTAATTCTTGAAGTTTAGGGATTGACATCGACGCTGTCAAACATCATATCGATAGTATTGCACCCAAACGCTAGGAAGGATGAAGTATCCTACCTACTGGTATCAAACGTATCAATATATTTTAAATTCAGCAATCCGACACGGTTTATGAAAAAAAGTCCGCTACGGACGCGGGTAATGATTCTCGCGTCTCTGAGATAAGTCGAATTTGAGATTTCTCGAAAAAACTCTCACGCCTTTAGAGATAAAGTCTAATTTGAGATATCGCGAACAAAACATAGCGGATTTCTACCGAAAACCCCGTGTTCGTATTCTCATTCATCTGTCGTAATATATTACAACTTCTATTAAATACCCACGTTTCAGATTTCTACCTAATTTAGTTATTTGCGAAAAATGGCTTAAAATGGTTAGCAGAGAAGAATGGTTTTACAAAACATATTCAACTATATGTAGTAAACACTTTCAATACAGTTTTCAGACCGAGAATCGGCCACTGTTCTCAAAATTATAACAAAGTTAATTAATGACCACCTATTCGAAGTCGAGTCGGGGTGCTCGTTAGAAATAAAAATACTAAAGTAGCATGTTTATTATGTAATTTTATTCTAACTTATCCCAAAGAATACTGCATACTTAATTTGGCAATGTTCTCACGTTAAGAAAATCGATCATAGTGATATCGACATTGCTTGGCTCAGCACTATTTGACAGGCACACATGTATGACACACACACATCAACAGTTTTTAAATTGGTCTCGTTTCTTTTACTGATCAGCCAATTTATTGACGTAGTCAAATATATTCAAAATCTATGGTCTACAATTATCAAATCCGAGATTTTAACTATCTCATACATCAGCATATAAATAGTTATACATAAATATGATATTAGAGCTTCGTGTCTTCGAAACAAATAAACAAATTTTACCTTTTTCTTTTTTTTCAATTTCTTTTGGTGCAATTCCAATAGACTTTCTTCTCTCTTGTGCTTCTTTTTGTGTTTTCTGTAACGAAAGTATCAAAATAAGTACAATCTTCTTCTGATCAAATGGACACGAAAGACTTTGACAAGAAAGGTACGTGCCGTGGGGATGAATATTTCTTTTTTCCCTTAACTCCCCCTTAATATTTATGTCGAAAGAAAATAACAGCTGATTTACTTACTTTACAGCCATTTCTTGCTGATCGTCTCTACTGGAGATATGGCGTGCCCTAGCTTCTCTCTGCAGTGCTAATTCCGCATCTTCTTCCTTGGCAATCCCGGCGACCTTTCGAGCCTTTTCTTCAGGAGTGTCTGTCCAACTTGACCTGCAAGTAAGACGTTGCTTTTTGAGAGAAGTTATTAGCATTGTTATTATACTAAACCTTCTTAGCAAATATTATTGTGGTATTTCTATTGGGGACTACGCAGAATTAACAACAATAGTAAATCGAGAGCAAATAATGCAAGGATGACTACAAAGCAACTACAGTAAATAACCAACCCTACGAGAACATACATTGACGCTTGTGCGTACGCGACTCGCGACCGAATCGTGGTAATCGTATCGAAAGTATGAGAGTCAACATCTGAAGCATTGTCCATGAAATTTACTTAATTAATTGTATGTGATGTAATATTTTGCATTACTTAAAATAATTACCTATCTGACATGTCAGGACCCTCTTTGGCCCTAAAGGAGCGAGCCTCTAAGCCCAAGTACTTGGCTTTGCCTTCAGGTAGCTCTAGCATCCACTGCTCCCGAGACTTCACTTTATCACTTTTTAATGAATGCCCATCCAGTTTCCTTATCTTCATATCTAATGCACGCTCTTCAAGTCTCCTGTGGGCATCCGACCATTTCTCTTCAGCCCCAGTTGGCAATGGACCAATTCCAATGTCCTCATCTGAGCTGTCATACTTCACATCTTCATGCTTTCTGTCAGCTAAAACTTTACGCATTTCTTCAGGTATTGATGGGCCTGTAAAAACAACACAAAAATAAATACTGAAAAAATTCTAAATCATATTTTTTTATAAACTTTAATTATTAACCTTTAGCAGACTATCTGATGATACTGTGAAATAAAATATATATATGGAAAGTTTCATGCTCAAATAGCTGAATTGAACAAACTAATATTTTGTTCTCTGAATCTGATTATTAAGAATGTTTTTAATACTAAAACCAAAAGGTTTGCATGCTAAATAATAAAAATCCATGCTTACCTATATTCCTTGAACTGCTTTTCAAATGAGGTGGCAATGCTGGCCCCTCTACATCAGAGCTGCTGCTACCTGCAAATCTATTCTGCAAGTGTGGAGGTAATGCTGGTCCACACACATTTGCTTTCTCTGTGCTCAGGTCTCGATTTGGTGCAGATCTCTTCAGCTTGTACCGTAAATCAGTTGGGTCGAAGCCTAAGTTGCTATCATTGTCATCATCACTAGATATTTCCCCTTCTTCACAACTTTCTTTCTGACCACTCTTTTGTGTAGATGAAACTTCAGCCACCTCAGAATTGGTTTGTTGTTTATCTTGTTTGACATTGTCCTGAATATCAGTGGTACTGCTCACTTCCACTGAAGCTGCTTCCTGTTCTTTATCATGATTACTAGATTTTGAACTCTTCTTCTTACTTTTCTTTTTATGTTTTTTCTTCCTGGTTTTGTGAAGCTCTTTTTCTAAGTTTAAAAGCTTTGCTCTCAGTTTTTCATCATCTGATGAGTCTATTTCACTCGACTCATCAGACTTCTCTTTAACAATGGCAGGTATCATACTGTAGTATGAACCAGGTTTCACCTCATCTGATTCATCACTGTGCTCTATAAGTATTGGACTATCGCTTTTTCCCTTTCGATCTGGTACAGGCGAGGGTCTATGCACTTCAGATCTTTTCGCCTTTGGGTCAGGTGATACAGATTTAATTTTCTCAACTATATTTTTTTCTCTTTCCTTAGAGCTTTCTTTTTCTCTTACCAAATGTCTGTTTCTTTTATCATCTTTTGGAGCAAGACTATGACGAATTTCTTCTTTTACGTCTCTTGAACGCTCGGAAGGTTTGTGCGACTGAGATGTACTTCTTTTCTGCCTACTTCTATCTCTGCTGGAGCTTCGTTGTTCTATTGGCTTCTGCCTTTCGATATCTCTAGTGGAGCTCATGTGTTCTATTGGCTTGGGCCTTTCCCTATCTCTACTGGAGCTCTTATGTTCTGTTGGTTTTGGCCTTTCTCTATCTCTATTGGAGCTCATATGTTCTGTTGGCTTTGGCCTTTCCCTATCTTTACTAGAGCTCCTATGTTCTATTGGCTTTGGCCTATCTCGTGAGTCTCTACCATGTCTATATCTGTCACGTGGCCGATCTAGACTTCTATCTCTTGAGTACATCCTCCTAATAGGAGAATTTCTGGAATACCTTTGTCTATCTCTATCATGTCTACTGAATCTGTCTCTTTGCCTTTCAAAATCTCTTCTGAATCTATCATTTTCTGAAGGCTTACTCCTTCCTGAAAATCTACTACTGTCTTCATTTTGGTTAGAACTTCTTTTATGTTCATCTTGATTGGTTGATCGACCTTTAAATCTACCTGTTTCTGAATCACTGCTTGATTCATCAGA
This sequence comes from Euzophera pinguis, assembly GCA_947363495.1. NCBI lineage: Eukaryota > Metazoa > Arthropoda > Insecta > Lepidoptera > Pyralidae > Euzophera > Euzophera pinguis. The sequence continues at coordinate 7,934,505 of OX376157.1, read as the reverse complement.
TAGCATTTTTGCACCTAAAATCAAAAAAGGAATTTTAATATTTTAATCAAAGAGGTTAATTGTTTACATACTTAACTTTATTTTGTACAGTTTTCTTATGTTTAAAATATTATACACACTAGAAGAAAGCACTTAGTTAAAACATTTTTGCAATCTTTTTAGCACTGTAGCGTATTGATTTTAGCAAGCCAGCTGTAAGAATGCCTTTGACGGACTGTCGCACACTAGACTGCCATACAATGTTTTTGAGTATCTGCCGTAATATGACTGCACAATCTATATCATATGCAACCGCTCTTAATACATCTTCCATGTCCTGCTGCAGACCTCCATGATTCCAAAACTTTACAATCTGCTGCTGTGGAATCATTGGCAATTGCATTAAATGATGCAGTTTAGTTTCAGGGTGGAGATCTTGGTGACATTGAGCATCTCCAGTAGGAATATCTACATAGGCGTGGAATTGCTGCAACACAGGTCGGTACAGTTCACGGAAATTTAACAACTGAGGTTGCACAATGTTCCGTACTTTATTTTTATTTTCGCCAAATGTCATTCTAAAGTCTCCAGCATAGCTGAGGTTAGAAATAGCAAAGTAAAAGTCGTACTCAGAAAAGGTTTCTGGCAAAATTAGTAGTGCAGTGTGAACTGCTGAACGTAAGTTAGATTGGAGAGCCTTCTGCAGCTGAGAACTGTTGGTTTGCTTTATAATCTCAACAGGTTTATGAAGGCGGCCTGCCAAATATAAATCATTCCAATCAAGAAGATCAGCAATCAAGTCCTTTTGAGATACAACACCATATTTTATCATTATGTTTTCTTCTTTCATTTCCACAAGAGTATTGAAGTAGACTTTGGCTCCCCAATTCTCTTGGAACCTTGCAACAAATCCTTTACCCAAAAACCGAAGAGCAGAGTAGTGTGATGGATTCTGTTCAATATTGGCTCCATGCCATCGATGAGAGTTCTCAACACAATAAATGAGGTCTATCATATTTTGTTTTTTTTCATTTCCAATTTGTGGTTTAACAGCAGATCCGTAGGCGAAGCAGAATGCAAAGTTTTGAGGAAATTTTGACAGGATTCTGTAATACAGCGGTGATACATCTTTGACTATACCCAAAGTTTTAACTGCAGTGGCTGCCATATTAGCACAAGCTTACGACAGTAAAATAAACTGAACTGCTGACCTGAAGACCGATATGATGACCAATAAATAAATGTAGATGCTGTACGCTGTGTAGATGCTTCGCAGGTATAGTACTTATGAGAGTGAAGATTTACAACTTTTTCGTGCCAAACTCCGATTTTTAAGAGAATCGTTTGTTCGGTTATTTCTTCTTTTATTTAAATTTAATTATATTGAGATAATCTACTCATCTCTCACAAAAATAACCAAATAAACTACACTGTCCCCTGATGGTCCCCTGCGATGGCCCTGCGTTAACAACGAAAACGAACCTCTCATAAGTTGACAGCGACACTGACAAACAGCTTTTTTTTTTGTTTTTGTTTGCATGCGCATCCTATGACTGGTTCAAACAGATCCAGTAGCGAATTTCTCTATGTAGATGAGTTTGTGTCCATGACATGAATGCTACTGGATTGCCCGTACTAGATCCGTCTAAACTGGCCCTAAAGGCTGGTTTACACACGATCCAGTGTTTTCACGGACGTCGCATGAGTCGCGTCATCTGCGGACATAGCTGATTTTGTATGAAAGATACTCTCGTGCGCCTGGTAGTATACGGGCAGCATCTCAAGTTTCGTTGGAATAGCGCATGCGATTCGTGAGACGAAGGTATGTATGTATGTATGTAAAATTCTTTATTGTACATAAAAGATTTTTGTTGTACTTAAAAGAAAAACAATCAACAGAAAAAAAATCTTAAATATTTATACAATATTAGTACAATGATAGAGGAAAAACTCTTATATATAAAAAAAACTATAATAGAGGAAAGTCTGTGACTGTAGTAGGAGTACAGATTATCGGATCTTACTTACATGTACAACAAACAATAAGTATAAGCTTTAATCAACTACCTATTCATGATAACGGGACTGCAATGCAACTTGAATGTATGACAGGGTAGCGTCGCACGAGTCGCATCGTCTGCGGACATAGCTGATTTTGTATGAAAATATACCGTAGTATAGTTTGTGATAATACTCTCGTGCGACTAGTAGTCGTGCGGTAGTATACGAGTAGTAAACGCAAGTTTCATTGGAATAGCGCCGTGTGCGAACTGCCTATAACGAAACTGTCAATCTCTGCTGTCACTGTCTGTGGTGCTGTGACTGGTGTGGTTGAGTTGTGTGTGATATATTGTGTGCGGTTCGTTCGTATCACAAAATTATTTTTATTTCTAATTTGTGAAAAATATTGATGAGTTTCATATAATTGAATTGAGGGTCACTTTGTAATTCTCGAGATTTAATTTATAAGAGACAGGAATCTTATTTGTCTACGTGTTCTTGGACTGAGTTAAACAGAAAGATGAGTAGTGCAGACAGAATTGATTTTGAAATGGAGGTAGAAGTGGAGAGTGCTTCCTCAGGGCCCGCAGTTGATCCCGCAAATCCTACATCTCCAGCACCGCCGATGCCTGGCAGCAACAAAAGTGTTGTTGTCACAACTGCTACCTCTGGATCAGTCACTGTATCTCTTCATCCTTTAGTTATTATGAATGTTTCCGAACACTGGACCAGGCTTCGTGCTCAAGAAGGATCGGCGCAGACAGGTGATTAATGATTACTATGCTTGCCTCTATTTATTTTCCATCCATATAATGCTGAAAAGTCCTTTCTCCAAGACCAGCTTAATTGCTTCACTGTTTTTTATTTTCAGTAATTGGTGCACTCATTGGTAAACAAAAAGGCAGAAACATTGAAGTCATGAACTCTTTTGAACTAGTGTTTAGTGTGATTGATAATGACATTATTATAGATAGAGATTATTACAACATGAAAGAAGAACAGTGTAAGTATTAAATTGGATTATTGTAAATATTACATACAGAAAATATATGGTTATATTTTCTGGCCAGGCTTCACCACAGGGGAATTCACCGGGTGACTAAAAGAGATACATAACAAATGCACTAAAAGCCACGGGAACTGGTGACTAGCAAGGTAAAATGAGGAATAGTATGTCACTATAAGGCTTAGTTTTACGTTTTGTTAGTAGATTTGATCACAGTAAACATTTGGGAGTCTCTCAAATTTTCTGTGTAATATTCAGATACAGGTTATTATGATGTTTTATATTTTGAACTGGGTTGACTGCACAGTTGACTGATTTGCTGACTAGGTTGTTTTTTTAGTAATGTAAAGGTTTTACGGCCATAGATACAAGTCCTTTATAGTCCTTCTTAATTTTTCAATCTTCTTCAGCCTACAGTGTGGTTTCAACAAGTCCTAGTCAAGTCTAAAAGTCTAGTCGGTAGTCAAGTCTAATCAGAAGAATTGGGCTAAGTGAAGAGCTCTGGGCAACAAGTATGAAAATCACATAAATCAAATACTGTATCACTTCCGAACACTCACGCTTGTTAACTAACACTTTGCGAATAATAATCTACCATTATTATGCACAAACACTCAAAAAACACAAATTTTGGAAAATAAAATACAGCGCCCATACTGCTCTTCACAGCTGTCTGCCAAAAGTCCATTTGCTGACTAGAGCTAGATACCATAGTGGCACAGAGCAGTCACAGACTATAAACTGTAAATTATTGCACTAGATTATATATAGGTAACAGTATTGAACAGCATTTGAACTTGCATTTGAATCACAGACTTAGATGGGGGTGTGAGACGGTAGTAAGACACCAGTCAAGGATTATATTCACTAAGTTTAGGTTTAAATCTTTGTTTTAGGATCACTTGTTCCGTGACTCCTCAGAAGGTGGTGGCTAAAAATCAGTGCTGGTCATGCCTCTCGTCTCATCTCTAGCATATCACTGAGCCACCACCTATTAAGACGTCTGTAAACAAACACATTTGTATGTATTTCTTTTAGTCACTGGTGGCATTGCTTCGAAATTCGTCGTGGCAAAATTCCCCTGTAGCCAGGCTGTTACAGAGTTTAGTGTCTATATTTTGCCAAAATGGTGGAGATAAAACAGGAAAGTCAACAGTGGGTTTCATCATGGACCAGCTAAGGATGCCACCAGGAATGAGAAAAATTAACAAGAGCTCTATCTCTACAATGCCTATTACATTAAAAGATTAATAATTTATTTCTTCCTTTCTTATTACATGTGTTGACAACAACACTAGTTAATGTATTGTCAACTGGTAGCCCTTTTTGAAGTATTTTCATTCAAATATGTATATACAAAATTTTCGTAACTAAAACGGTACACAAAATTTGACCATAGATCAATTTCAACTAAATATTTTCTTTTTCAGTCAAACAGGTGTTCTCAGACATGGACTTCCTAGGATGGTACACAACTGGGGAGACGCCTACTGAGAGAGACATAGCTGTACACAGACAGATCTGTGATATTAATGAGTGTCCCGTCATGCTCATGCTGAACCCAGCGGGAAGGAATGGGGATGTAAGTATAATTTTTGAAGGTGTTGTCACTCGATCACACAGTTGCATCCTCTGATTATGCTTCAGACCTTGGGTACAAACAGTAAGTAGCCAACACTGTCAAATTTTGCTGACTGCCTAAAGGCATCTGACTGCCATCTATTGATAAAAATAGCAGTTATGAGTCGTTGAGCTGTTGCTTAACATGCCGCTTGACACATATAATATAGCTTTAATTAATATTAATTAAAAATTAGTTAATGAGAGTTTATTGTATTGTAAAAGTAATGGTACAATAAAAAGTTAGTAATACTATGTATGTGTAAATTTGCGTACATGTTTATTTTAATATTTTAACCATTGTCATTTATATGGCAAGCAACAATAGAATTGGATGTATTCAATTTATCTACATTTCGGTATAAGTCACCTTTTAGGTACATGAATTTATGATATTTAAATTTATGAAAACATACACCCATAATACGCAATAAAGTTGATTGATTGATTCATAACAGAATTAACTGTAAGCACTTACCAAATTATTTTGCGTGCTTCCGCCACCAGTTAGTTCATGCAAACTATTGCCGGCTGGCACACACCCACTACTGTTAGTCCCAACCCAACATGTCCGCCACCATTAGTTTGCACTTGCGTGTTTCACCTCTACATGAGGCATCCTCAGGCAAGTTTGTATGAACTAATTGGTGGCGGAAGTACGCAAAATAAATTAGTAAGTGCTTGTAACTTTAACTTCCGCAAAGTAACGCATGAATCAATTAAATATCTATTTATAAAAAAAAAATCTGGGAGTTTTTTTTTTTTTTTCCAGCAATTGCCTGTAGTACTCTATGAGTCGGTTATAGATGTAGTCAATGGGCGAGCCACAATGTTGCTAGCCCCCCTCACCTACACATTGGCTGCGGAGGAAGCAGAGAGGATCGGTGTGGACCATGTTGCACGAGTTTCTTCTGGAGAAGCAGCACTTAACAGTTTAGGTACAGTAAATTCACTTTAGTGTAAGTAGCTTTTCCTGCAGAACAGTAAATATGATTAATTCGTCATTATCATCATATCAGCTACAGTCAGTCCACTGCTGGACATGGCCTACCCTAAGGTTTCCAAAATGGCATCCAGTGCTTGCAAGTAATTTTTTCAGATGGTCCGACAATCTGGTTGAGGAATGTCTAATGCTGTGCTGATGTGCCAGTACTAATTACAAATTAATTAATTTTAAGATAAAACGTCATGGGGCTGCCTGAGGTGATTCTGAATATTCATTCTAATGTGTTCATTCCTTTTAAAACTTATTGCTAATGGTTATGGTGTTCCCACACTGCTGTTACAAAATGTTTACTAACGTTAGTAAACATTTGTTTACAAATAATTTACATACTTTATAATGTTAGTTAATGTTTTAGTGTTAGAAAATATTTGTTAACATTTTATAATGGCAGTGTGGGAGCACCATAAGGGAGCCGTAGTTTGAACACTTCATTCGTATTGTATTTGATATTACAGCTGAAGTTCTTTTAAGTCTGGCTACAATAAACAAAATCTTTCAAAATATATGTATTACAGTGGCGGAAAACCTGACAGCGCAGCGTTCCGCTATCAAAATGCTGGTGTCTCGAGTTCGCGCCGTGTTGGCCACCGTGCGCGCCATCCGCGACGGCTCGCTACCCCCGCGGCCATCACTCCTGAGGGAAGCCAGAGCCCTCTCAAATCGTCTCCCACTGCTGACGTCACAGCAGTTCCGTAGGCACTTCTATAATGTAAGTTTTTGATCATATCACATTCAGCTGCTCATGTCACAACTACAGTTGTTGCGAAAGCGATAGTTTTGCTATCGATAGTTCTCCTTGAAAAATAGTCGATAGTTCGACTAGGGCTATCGATAGTATCGAATAAAATATCGAAATTCAGCAATGTAATTGAAGCGATAGTATTGAAATTTTTTAATACTATCGATAGTGTCACATAAAAATTATCGATAGTATTGAACTGTCGATGATTATCGTCGATAGTTCGATTGTATCGATAGTTTTGATTTAGTAACCATCAACAGGATTTTGATACTATTGTCTGGGGCCTATCAAATATCGTAAAATGTACAACTATCGGTATGATTAAAAGGGTACTTTGGTGTGGGCATTGAAGTCAAGCACGCTCGGATTAAGAACAGGAAGAAGTGGGACAAATTATCTCTGTATTTCCTTTTTATTTATACAACTAAGTAGGCAAAAAAGCGTACGGCCCACCTGATGGTATGCCTATGAACGCCTGCAACACCAGAGATGTCACGAGCTCGTTGCCGACCCTGAAGGAATTTTTACTAAAAATAATCCTAATAATAGGAACTATTATAGAACTTATATAGATAAAATTGCATTTCTCAAAAAAAAAAAAAATTACTTTTTTTCCAGCAATGCAACGATGTCGCTCTAATGACATACCTCGGCACGATCACCAAGGGCTGCAATGCAATTAATCAACTAGTGAACAGGTTCAATGTTCTTTACGACAGGCAGGGCGTGGGCCGACGTATGCGCGGGCTTTTCTTTTAGGGCGGTCGTTAATATTTACGTGCGCACATTGACACAGATGATAGAACTATCGTTAGCCAACCACGCAGACTTTATTGTACCAGTACGCTAGATTGATATAGATTCGTTAAAAGATGAACAATATACGCAATTTTGTCGGACCAAATATGAATTGAATTCAGTCTAGCGTAGTAGTATAATTTATTCCGTAAAAACAAAGTCCCATTTTGCGTATGTATCACAGTGTGTAGTGGCCTTTAGTTTTTACATGCCAGTGAATATTGTAACGAGCTGTAATACAATATTACTTCTGCTTGTAAAAGAAAGTTGTTCAGTGAGATGTGATCTGTGAAACAAAAATGAAACTGGAATGAAATGTAAGAATTATAAACAAACATTTTATGATACGCAAAAATTTTATTTCGCATCGTCCTGTTCGAGTATTCCGTTAAACAAAATCAACAAATTTTGGACACATTGAGATTCATGCTATGGAAGACGTTCACAAAATTCAGTACAATATCTCATACTGTAATTTTATAGCAAAATTTAGGAAATGTGTCTTAGAATACTGTTACATGTAAATATTAACAGGATTATAATAGCTGCCAAAGTTCCATAAATGTGGTTTCGTAATATGATACCCAGTATTTACAAATATAACCACTTAGTTTAAAGAATACACGTGTGTAGAAAATTTTAGGTGATATTTTAATAATGAAACAGTCTTACATTAGCACTGCCCTACCAAATCTTAATGAAAATTTTTATCAATGTATTTTTGTAAAACCTTTTTTGTTTAAATTCATTAATAAAGACGTGACAAATCTTAATTAATTTTATCATACTTGTACTTTATTTGATAGTTTAGTATAAAAATACTTTAAGTTATGTATTTAAATCGATTCTACTAGTATTGCTTTGATGTAGCTTCTTCGTAAAGAGTATCTAAAAATTGCACAAATTCACCACTTCGATTTTCTTCAACAACTAACCTATTTTAATTAATTCATATAATATCAAACGATAACATACTTTTAAATGCAGTTAGCAACAACATGTGTAACATAATATAAAAAATATCAAGGCAAAAATGTTGAAAAATATAAGTTTTGATAAAATAGCACTAAGCTAAATAACAAAAAACTTTTATAATTTTCAGAGAAATTAAGTCATCATCATCATTGCTTATGGCATTCATCCTGCATGGATCAAACCTCTTTATCTAGGCTTTTAACCGGTTTTCAGCGTCGGGTAATAAATTAAATATTAAAAATAAAAGAGAATTTAAGTATTTCTGTATTTTACATTTTCAGGTCTATATAGGCTTTAGAAATATAGACCAAAATTTGCCAAAAATACTGTAATGTTCCGTTTGTTTTTGAGAGACAAATAAGGAGACTGTCTTTTGTCTCTCTCTCTCTCTCATCTTAGGGTTTTCCGGGTTGCATTCTCAGCTGGTTGCTACGGAGCTCTGTCAGCTTCTTTTTTTTTGCGACTTTTCGGACCTAAATGGTATGAAACTGATTCCTTGTCAAATCAGTCTTTAAATCATTCGCCGCCTTTTGGCCTTTGTACCAATGCCATTTTCATGCCTAATATTATAATTTGATGTAGGATACAAATTATACAAATTAAAAAAACTGTTAAAAATCAAACATCTACAGATAATTTTACATTGTTGTAATGAAGTTAAATAAATAAATAAATAATTTGGACATCGAATAGCGGGTTCGAGTTAATTAATTTGGTCGCACGATTTTAATAGTCCAATTTACGGCTATTTCGCGCACAGTAGTAATAGTAGTAGCCGTAAAAATAAATATCTAAGTCAGATTTTTGAATAAAAATCTCAAATAAAATTTTAATAGTTTCCGATCAAACCCCTATGATTATCATAAAGGTTCCTCCGTCTCCGCTATGTGTCGTCAGGTATTTTCTCGATGCCGATGAGTTCGTCGAACAACGTGTGGTTGTCCGGGATGACGTGCGGCTCGTGGAGGGTTTGGCGCGCAAACTTCAGCACAGCCCGCGCTAGCTGACCGACCGTCCATTTTCGGTCTACTATCACGCGAACTAGGGTGTCCAACTAGAAGAATAAAAAATCGGTAAGTTAAACTAAATTAGAGAAATTAATGTCTGTAATTTTATGGTTTATTTATGCAGTGCGTTACTTTAAAAGTCAATTTAGTCTATATTTAATACGACGGCACCATTTTAGCGTACATTTTAGCGGCGCATTTAGCTGGTATTTCACGTTGTAAATGATGACGAGAAATTAGACTTGTGTTTGTTTATGCGTTCATGTAGCCGGGCTCCGCCTGTCTGGTGTGTTCCTCATGTCTTAAATGATTTCCATACCATTCATTCATAAATTTAAGAGCTGGGCTCTTGTCGGTGGAGTTTTTTTCCATTCAAATCAAATCATTTAATTCGCTTAAGTGTGGTGTCATCATCATCATCATTTCAGCCGCAGTCAGTCCACTGCTGGACATAGGCCTCTCCCAATGATTTCCAAAATGATCGGTTGGCAGCAGTCTGCATCCAGCGTCTGCCTGCGACCTTTTTCAGGTCATCTGACCATCTGGTCGGTGGATGTCCAACGCTGCGCTTACCGGTACGTGGTCGCCATTCGAGAACCTTTCTGCCCCATCGGCCATCGGTTCTCCGTGCTATGTGCCCCGCCCACTGCCACTTCAAAGAACTAATCCGCTGGGCTATGTCGGTGACTTTTGTTCTCCTACGGATCTCTTCATTTCTGATTCGATCTCGTAGGGAAACACCGAGCATCGCCCTCTCCATAGCTCTCTGGGCGACCTTGAGCTTTCTTATGAGGCCCATAGTCAAAGACCACGTTTCGGACCCGTATGTCATCACTGGTAACACACACTGGTCGAATACCTTAGTTTTAAGGGACTGAGGTATTTTAGACGAGAAGACGCTACGTAGCTTCCCGAACGCCGCCCATCCGAGTTGGATTCGACGAAAGACCTCGTCCGCGAAGCTGGAGATGCCAGCCTGGATCATCTGACCCAGGTAGACATACTGGTCTACAACTTCAAGGGTGTGGTTCCCGACTGAAACCGGTGATGGCGTAACATGGATATTACACATTGCCTTGGTTTTGTCCATTTTAAGGCCCACCTGTTGGGAGACCACGTTGAGGTCGCTGAGCATGGTACTTAAGTCCTCCAGCGATTCCGCCATGACCACGATATCGTCGGCAAAACGAAGGTGAGTGATATACTCGCCATTGATGTTGATGCCAAGTCCTTCCCATTACGGGAGTTTGAAGGCATCTTCCAGAGCAGCGGTAAACAGTTTCGGAGAAATGACGTCTCCCTGTCTTACACCTCTCTGCAATGGAATAGCCCCCGTGCTCTGCTCCTGTACTTGGACTGACATGGTGGCGTTGCTGTATAAACACTTCAACACTTCGATGTACTGATAGTCTATGCGGCACCGCTGGAGAGACTGAAGCACCGCCCACATTTCGATCGAATCGAAGGCCTTCTCATAGTCCACAAACGCTAGGCATAGTGGCCGGTTATACTCTTTGGCCTTCTGTATAACCTGCCGAAGCGTATGGATGTGGTCTATGGTACTAAACCCTTTTCGGAAACCGCCTTGTTCGGGAGGCTGGAAGGCATCGAGCCTGTTCGCGAGACGATTCGTGATTACCCTCGAAAACAGCTTATAGATGTGGCTCAGGAGCGTGATGGGTCTATAGTTCTTCAATAGGGTATTGTCACCTTTTTTGAAGAACAAACCACCACGCCCCTGTTCCACGCCTCTGGCGTCACGCCCTCGAGCAAAACGGAATTAAAGAGCTTCTGAAGGATTTTCAGTACCGGCGTTCCGCCCGCTTTCAGAAGCTCTGCTGTCATTCCGTCTTCGCCCGGCGCCTTGTTGTTCTTGAGCTGTTTAAGGGCAATCCTAATCTCGTACAGGCTGATGTCCAGGATATCTTCCGTATAGTGTCGGGTAAGCTTGGCTCTTGGGTCTTTGGCCAAGCTTTCAACGGGTTCGGCTACTGAAGTGTAGAGTTGTCCGTAAAACCTCTCGATCTTCCTCAGCACCTCGGCTCTCGTCGATACCACGCTGCAAGTGTGGTGTATTCTGCCCTATCACTTGCCAGTTATTTAATTTTTTGATAAGACACGATTTTTTTTCGTTTCAAATGTCATAAATATCAAAACTCACAAAAATCCTTCGCATTTTTAATATCAGTAGAAAGTAGGATTACACGAGGACTTTGGGCGAAATTATTATTACCTTGAACAGCTTCTCGTTGCCGAAGGTGTAGTATATCAGGGCAGGCACGCCTGCCACGCTGGCTGCGAGCCACTGTAGCAGCAGCTTCAGCTGTGGGTGCCCGCGCAGCCGGCCGCCGCAGCCCCAGTTGCCAGTCGCTACCGGCTTGGAAGAACCCCCAGATACGATCTTATGTGCCAGTTGGTTTAGCTGGGGAGGAATGAATGTTAGAATGAACACTTTATTGTACTATTTACATAGAAATGTTAAAACAGTTTGTATTTTAAAAGTAAATTAATACAAAGGCGGACTTATCGCATAATGCAATCTCTACCAGCCAATTTATTAAAATGATTTAATAGAGGAATGGGGGAGGAGTAATTTTAATGACGAATTTCATAAGTACCAGTTCACGTAGGGCTGGGTTATCCATCTCTATGGCAATGATAATTAATTTTACCGCCCTATTTTTAATTGGCGATAACATTTTATTTCTCTTTTCTATACCCTACAGAATATCATTCTACCTTTCTGTGACAATACTGGCCCTGATCCCACATGAAATGGGAAGCCTCCCATTGAAAGTAGAAAGAATAATAAACTATTCGGATCATCCGATACGGAAAAAAATTAACATCGAAAAATTTTTTTATTAGAGTTTTGTAAATTCATTATAGGAAGAACATAGATATAATTATAAACCGTGAAATAATGTGATTATTTCTGCATAATAAGCAACAGTGAAGGGGACAATAAGAAATATTTATTAAAATAGAATTAATAGTACCGAGTTTGCAAGTTTATTTGATTTTGTTAATAAAATGATAGTAGGTGATCGTGAATAATGTGAATTGGTACATGTTGGTCTTGTAGCCAGTAATGTTGCTATCGACACCACAAAAGTGCGAGATGAACAATGTGCTGAGCTGTGAGTATCTCCATTACGATACATGCACGATTCACAAGTTAAATGTTTCGACAGAAAGCAAAGATTGGTAAAATTATAACATTTTAAATGTATTTAAAGAATGCCATATTTTGTTAGTAATCAATGCGAATGTATTATTTGAAGATTAGCGACAGACAGAGTCTGACCTTAGGTTTCTTAAGTTTAATAGTAACTGGTTCACATTCGACCGTCTCCTCTATTGTTTGTACAATCATGTTGATCATCCAATTGAGTTTTTTCTTCCTAGCCATTGGGTTAGATATTTGTGTGGAGGCGGTGTCTGTGGAGCTATCGAAAGACCCCGTGCCCGTCTTCTCAACCTCGTCTTCATTTTTCACACGCGTACTCTCTATAATCTCCTCTGGTATCGATTCTTTTATTTTACGTTTCTGTCAAAACATTTACATTGTGAATTTGGGTCGAGATTTGTTTATTACATTATTGTTCAGTTAGATTATATTACAAATTTTACTATTTTGAATTAATTGTTAACAAATTATTGGTAATATAGGTCTCGGCTGTTCTCAAACCGGATTCCTTCGTTTGTGATTTTTATAATACGTTTATTTATTTTTTTAAACTTATGTTACTAAATACAATTGTATAGCACAATCTATGCATATATATATACAGCCTGAATCATTATTCGAGACAGTACCTGCAGCTGCATGGTGTAGAACATCTACAGCATGAGAAGTAACAGGATTAACCATCTCAAATGTAATTAATTTGATATCCATTGCTATTCAGAGAGGCAACGCAGCTAGCGTAATGGGTACCTTTGAACCGGGGACAATCTGGGGCGGAATTTTTGAGTAATCGTAATTTTTCTTTTCTGCTTGTAAATATATAAATAAATGTATGTCTGGTTGTAATTCGAGACTATTTGAGTACAGAAATGCGAATTAAACTATGCGACGCTTTAGAAAAAAAAAATTTGAATATTTACAAGAGGAATATTCTGAAGGCAATGTTGACTTACCAGTTGAGCAGCAAGTCTGTGTCGATGTCTAGCCAGTTCTAACGAGAGTGATCTAGCTGCTAAAGCCAGCCGTCGAGGTGCGGTGCGGTCGCGCGAGTCTCGACCGTACAGCTCAGCTGCTTCGGCGGCACCTTCGGACCCTACCCCACTGGCGCCGCTGGCCATCGACTCGCTTAGTGTACGCTTGAGCAGAGAACCAGCGAATCTGGATGAGAAGGATTAGATTAAATTTGTTGCAACGCATTAAGTCATGATTTACACGTATGCAATACCCTACGCTACTTAGTTTTTCCCCGTAGGCTCTTTTGTCTCAGCCTACTCAAACTTATCCAATGGTATAAGTTTACAAAAAATATCAAACGGTTACAGACTGCACTATTTTTCACTTCCAGCCAATTCAGACCTAATTCAGAGAGCATCTAAGTTTTTAGACATAAATAATGCGTGTGTTTACCTAATCACAGCCAAATCTCGAGAGTCCAACTCCCGTGTTTTATGTTCTCCTGATTCTGCGTCCACTATCGGGTCGTTGAGCCAATTATTAAATTGTTCATACACTTCCTCTAATTCTGAGCTGTAAGCAAGAAAAAATGTTTTTCTCCATTTGTTCGCAGTAACACGAATATTTGGTTGCGTCTCTTTAAGTAAGTAAATATTGTTATTCTGATTTTAGTTTAGTTTTCTTAATAATATTATCAGTTTAGATAAAATTAAGTAAATACTTACGTGTATTCTGTGCTGAAACTGTATTTAGAACTATTCCCAGTTTCTTTTCTACCTAAAGGTCGGCGCCTAGTCGGTGATGGAGTTCCATTGCTTATTGTCTCTTTTTCTGTCAATACAAAACCTACTGAACCGCCACGTTTTACCCTGCAAAAAGTATGACATTTGTAATTAATTAATCGATAAAACACACATATTCAATTTTTGAAATTTTTGATCCACTGCTCATATTCAAGATGGTAAAATTCAGTTAATTACCTAATATCATTGTCGTTGATCCCTGCCCCAGATATGCTAACGCCAACAGCGTAACTCGAGCTATCCGTAGACCAGTCTCCAGTAGTGCTGGTCGTGCACGAGTTCTCTGCTTCTCTTCGAAGAGCCTCCCGCAGCCGATCAGCGAAACTTATCCGTCGTTCCTCCGTGGACAGTTCTTTGGTATATTGGAATGAATTTGGACGAGCACTTTCGCCTCTTCCTTCGTCTTCACTGCCACCTGGTTAACAATATTATTTGAACATCCTTTAAATAATTCAATTAAACGTGTTTTAATATTGTTAAACGAGTCATAATGATGCATCGCTCTGAACGGCGTTCCTCAAGAATCTAAACTTGGCCAACTAAATATTTTGCCCATCCAAACCAATTTATTTTAAAAAAGTATATGTTTCTTTATATCGGTCATACGTGGTAAAGCGATTTATTAGATACATAATGGCTTCTACACGATGACTCCATTGGTATCTTACCGTAATCAAAGCTTTCGTTTGCACTATGAAATTCGTCGTCACTGGAATTGCAGCTGGAATAAAGACTGTCTTCTTGCGTGTCCATGTTGTGGTGTCCAGGTGCTCTCGTGACTGGAAGGCATTCGCCCGAAGAGCCGAGCACAATAAATCTACCTCGACGATTGTTCAAGGTAGCTCCGTCTGGAGATAGCCAGCATTTTCTTTTTGTCAGCTCAACGCCTGAAAAGTCGGACTTGTTGGTAGATTCAACTTTTTTTTTGTAACATTTGGAATGCTATTTCAATTAATTTCTTCAAACATATAGGTTGTGCTCTAATATCACTGTGTATCAAGTTAAATGTTTAATTACTAGGGTCGTTGAGGTTGAGGGTCGCGGCGCAATAGTTCTGCGGAGACGGACTTCTGCTGTTGTAACTGTTGATTGTGCTGCAAGACGACGCTTGTTTGATCACCACTGTCGCTTCCACTTCCGGTGGCGTATGGCTGAACGATTCACCTGAAATTTTAAATTTTTTATTTATCTCTCTGTAGTAATTTAAAAAAAAACAGTACAATTTTGAACAAACTAACGTTTTCTTCATATTGATTTTCAACTAAATAGTGCATTTGAAAACTGCTATCACATGAATGGGAACTCACGATTATTATGATTTAAATCGGTGGAGCGGTTGCAATCTGATGTCATCTCCACTGTCCTCGTAGGTCAGGATTCTGATGGACATTATTAACAAGCTCTAAAGGTGATATAGTATTAGTAGCTAACTACAGATATAATTCATGTGGCTAAGGTAGGCCTATAACTAAAAACTGCGTAGCAAAACGTGGGTTTTAGGAAAAAGGTTGTTATAGTTACGTATGGTTTGTTAATATTGTTACAAGATGATATATTATTATTCTTTTATTCATATTTAATAATAATATTATTATTTTTCTTTTATTCATATTTAGTCTATTTTGTACATTTTTAAATATTACATGTAAAAAGAAAAAAAAAAGAAAAAAGGAATACAACATTTAAAAATATACAAAAACGGGGCACCCATCGGCAGCGGAGTTAGACCCAAGCTGCCGGTGGTCAGGGCTCCAGAGAAAGGAATCTCCTCACAATACGAGCCGTGTCCAAAAGCACTGCCTTCTGCATCTGTGCCTTGACCCAACTGCCAAGCGAGAGTCTCTCTAGATGACGGTCGAGACTCTTCGCTATTAACCCGTTCGTACTAACAACAATCGGAACAATTATCGTTGAGTCAACATGCCACATGGCGGTAACCTCGTGGGCCAAGTCCAAGTACTTACAAAGTTTTTCTTTCTCGGCTTTCACGAGGTTCTCGTCATGGGGGATGGTAACGTCAACAAGAATTGCACGGCGTGTCTCCCGGTCTACTATCACAATGTCAGGTCTATTGGCAACAATAGTCCTATCCGTGATAATAGACCGGTCCCAGTAGAGCGTGATATGACTATTCTCAAGAACTGGCGCAGGTGCGTACTTATAGTACGGTACCTCAGGGCCGACAAGGCCGTATTTAAGTGCAAGTTGCTGGTGTATAATCCTAGCTACTTGATTGTGTCTATGCAAATACTCGCCGTTAGCAATATTATTATTATTATTAGCCATGGTTTTTTTTCTAATTGCTTGTATTTGACAAATGTTTGTGCAATAAAGAGTTTGATATTGTACCCTCAGTATTTGTATTAAAGATACGGGTTGTCGATTTAAAAAGTGATGTCAACTTTAAGTTTCTTCTAAACTATTTGTCTAATTTTTTTAAAATTTCAGCACTACTTGTCGATTTAACATCTAATTCTTTATTATCACTATCATCGTCTCTCTGCTGGGAATTAAATAGGTATAATATTAATATATATCTACTGACCTATTGGAGATAGTCTTCTTTCATGTCTCGGGTGTTCTCTGCTTTTCATAGGCGTTTGTTGAAAAGCCAGTAGACATTTGTTAAGTTCTCTTAGGACATTATCTTCCTCCCATTGACTGAGAGGCAATTTACTGTAATCTTCTGCGTCCATTAGACATACTGTTACCTGAAAGGTCAATTTTTCGTCATATTTGCGATACACACAACAACAATTATATGTTTGTTTTTAACATTTATCGGTCTTGTTGAATTAGGTATAGCAGAGATGGTAAAAATATGAAAGTGTAACAAGACAGATCAAAGAATTGTCCTTATTTGTTAGAAGTTTTATTTAAACAATACATTAACGTACAGTCTTAGGTTCTTCAAGTAACTCTATCTTGGTTTTTTGCTTTTTCTCGCCAATCCTGCTAAAAGTTCTAACACCTTCCACTTTTAACACTTCATTGTCTTCAAGAGCTTCCACAGATAACATAACTGGCAGCAGTTCTGGCATCATGAACATTGAAAGTGATTCCTGTAAAAACCAAAATAGACTATAAATAAATACATTAACAACTTACTTTATCTTAAATACACATCGTACATATAGGAATAACGTTTAGAATTTACATGTCAAAAAAACTAGACTTAGGTAATTTGGTGACGTAATTACCTACATGACTAATAGTTAAGTACATATACAGCTCGGTTATCTTTTTCTTTCAATATCTTCATGATATCGATAGCAGTAGGTACCTATTTTTCATAAATATCTTTGAAGTTTCTAAATTTGTGCTATAAAAATGTAAGTACGTGTAGGTTTTAATTTCATAGAATTTATTGAACCCGAAACCCTTTTAAAGAATCAAATCCAAGCTCTCAATCCGCCCGAGTGAGTTTTAACTCTGAAGGGTATGATTATAACATGGTATTTTTTGAAATTATCTCTTTAAATAATTTTTCAGCACTATGTTGGACGAGTTTTGGATATGCGGCCCGATAATATGCAGTACGAAGCAGCCACTCATTGGCTCAAACCAGCAGCGTTCGAGCCGACCTTCATGCCGCACTATCAGTTTGCACAATGCCGTGCATTGTTGTAGCAGACTTTCTTTCTCAAGACATTGCTACAATCATTCACATCGCCCCAAGTCAAATATTCTAGAGTTAACGGATGGAAAAGAAAATGAAGTCTGCCCGTCTCAAAGTGACACAGGCGCGTGTCGTACTTTTAGTTTACACAGTGAAATTATACACTTTAGCCGATCTCCGACATTAGGACATGGTTGTCTAGTTAAACATCCCCTTTATACATCACGATCGGGTATGATAGCAAAGCTATAAGTTAAATCTTTAAGCGCTTATCTCTTTAATTTTACATAAGCATCACAAGATCAGATCAGATCTAAGAGAGGATCGAGAAGTCTTAGTAATTTTTTTCCGGCAGAATGAAGGAAATATATGGATTCGAAATATTGCTGCAAGCTGGTTTAAGGATTTGATCTTCGCAGGATAATGCACGATTCACTGATTGTAATTCGGTCTCCTGAATTTTGCCTAAAAGGCCAAAATTAACTCTACAATATCAGAAATATCTAACATAAAATTTGAGATTGAGCAATGACCTGAGATTCTCCGTCTACAAGTACGTCTCCACCGACTCTGCTGGATGCAAAGCAGATCCTTAAGGCATCCTCGTTCTCGCAGCGCTCCGGACGACCCTCGTGCCGCACCATCAATTTGCAAAGAGGGAGCGAGCATTCCAACCAGTCTTCAATTGTCAGCCATTGCTTTGACGTCATAACCTTAAATTACATTTGTTTTTATTTAAGAAAAAGCAAAGTGTCTGGATATTAAGTTTTATAATAGAAAAATAACTGCAGTTATTAGAGATGAAGAGTCTTACTTGTCGGCTTATTTTAATATTTCCTTCGCTATTATTCTTATCTAACCATTCATAGTAGTGGAGTAAACTTTTTAATTTGTTTCTTTGTGATTTCCTGAAATTAAGTTGGCGATTAATAGATTTTAATAAAGGATTTATGGGAAATAAAAACTCTTAAAATTTTATCATACCTATGGAGATTCTTAAAAAAATGCGTGAAGTTGAAGTCTTGTAGAGTCGGGTGTGTTTTGAGCGTCCTCTTCGGGAAAGTAGAGAAAAAAGCGTGAGCTATGAGTGATGATACAAAATTGTGATCCAATTCCGTGTTATCACCTGTAAGTTTTAGAAATCAAATTAATTGCAGCTAAAAGCATCTTACAGCACCAAAAAAATGTACTAACAATGAGTGGTCTCGGCTTAGAGTACTGTTTAAAAATATATGGTATGGGTAGAATATATTAACTTTAGGTAAATTCCAGTAATGATAAAACCATAAAGATTCCCGATTGACTATGGACTCCTAACATTCAAGTATCATCGATATTGGAACTAGAATTTGAGAATGTGATTACATTAGATCAATCTTATTTATCGCGAGACATGATGAAATAAAACATATTTATTACGCATAGTTTTACATCACTGTTTATAGATGGGATTAGCGAAAATATGATGATTTATGTATTTATAGTAGTTTATGAAACTGTTGCAATAAAAGGGTGCTTACGAGTGTAAGTAAAAAAATATATGTGCAGTTTCATACACTACTTTATCTAATCTCATAAAATTAGATAAACATTAAAAAATTATGTAAAATATTTTTAACATCGATACGTTTCCAGACACGTTTTTAAAAATAGAAACAAATTTTAAAATCGAATCTTTGCTGATCCTGATCGCGCACGCTTGTTGGCCGCGTCCACAGATTATAAAGGACCAAGAAGGAGGTTGCAGTGTAGAAAAACCGCATGGCAACCTCCTTGGTCTAGCTAAAGTGGAAAAAAGTTATATTAGGATACAGACCATCCTGTAGTTGAGCTGTATCATTTTTTTTTTTTCAATGGCATGTGTAAATGACTGACATTCTAGTTCAGTTTTTAATTTTTATATTTTAGTATGAGA
This sequence comes from Euzophera pinguis, assembly GCA_947363495.1. Classification (NCBI taxonomy): domain Eukaryota; kingdom Metazoa; phylum Arthropoda; class Insecta; order Lepidoptera; family Pyralidae; genus Euzophera; species Euzophera pinguis. Next base: position 7,914,890 of record OX376157.1, on the reverse strand, counting down.
TTAGATAAAAATATATTAATTTAGATAGACTTTTGCCGGGAAGCTGAAAAGAGCTGTATCGGCGCTGTATTTTATTTTCCAAAATTTGTGTTTTTTTTTGAGTGTTTGTGTATAATAATGATGGATTATTTATTCGCAAAGTATTCGAGAATAAGCGTGAGTGTTGGGAAGTGATACAGTGTTCGATTTATGAAATCGCTAAGTGCAGTTTTTTTAACATTTCACTTAACCTGACTCGACTGGACTTGACTTAACTACCGACCGAAACGAAAGTAAGAGCCATATTAAAATAAAAATAATAATAATTTAGATATACTTTACATAACCTATGTGAAATGTACAACGAATGAATTGCAAGATGATGAATTATAAATTCTAGCATTTAGTTCGCCTTTTATAAGATCATTTAATTGTTTATGCGCAATATATTTAAAAAAATAAATTTAAATACTATTAATGCATTCAATATCAATAAAGAGCGTCGAATTGAGACTAAAAAGTTCCTTTCTCAATGATATCAATGGCTATATGACAAAATTTTACCTAGGTACTAAGTGGGTAAAATCTTATGTGACATTTTGTTTGGTAGTAGGTACGTACTTTGTTGTTGTAAACTGAACATAAGTCCCTTCGGTGGTCGCCATCTCTTTAAATGGAGTGCTCTGTTCACCATTATTCTGATAGTGTTGTCGAGGAAGTGGATTCTTTCATTCTCTGTCATTTCTTCTTCCAGAAACTTTTCTAAGCCCTTCATTAGGTCGGGGTCCTTTACGTCGTCGTCGGGATCTATCCCTATGCTGTTAAATAGAAATAGAAATGTATTTATTGCCTAAATAACTACAGCACACAAATAGTTAATTGCTATTACTAGCTTCTCGCGCCTATTCTATGTTCTCAGTATTTCTAACTATACCTATGCAAATTTCAGGAAAATTATTTCTAAAAATTGAGCGGGAAGAGGTAGCAAACAAAGAAATACAAACTTTGCTGTTTATTTAGCTATGGGATAGTTATCCGTTACCGTGACCTTGGGTACTATAGTGTACCCAAGTTTCTCATGGTACAGGTAAGAAAAAGGCAATAAGAATAGTATTATATTAAAATACGATTGCGTCAAGTAGTTCTTTAACAATATTACTTACTTGCACATATCGTGTATTTTTAGCATGTTGCCAGTTAGTTTTGAGGGCGACGAAGCCAGAAGGAGATGTTTCAAATGTCTTTGCACGGTAGTCCACCAAGGGAGGTCGCAGGGAAGCATCACTAGCGCCATCCTGAAAATGCAATGTTTAACTTCAAACAATGGACCTACATTTATAATTTTTTTATCCTAAGTTATGATTTAAACTGAAAAGAACTGTACCGATTTTATTAAAATATAAATGAAAAAATAAACTTTCAGAAAACTTAATCACCCTTGCGAAGGTTTCAATTATTTGCATAGACGAGGAACAAAGTATTACCTATACATATTATTCAGTTTTAAAAAGCCTTTTCTACTAATATACTAATAAACTAGCTTTCGCCCGGGCTTTGCTCCCGTGTACCTTATGAGAAAAAAGTACATTACATATAAGGCTATTTTCGGTCATATCTATGTAAAAAATTTAAGCCGATTTTGTTCGGCCATTATTGATGTATATAACAAACCAGATTTGTATCTAAAGGTATCATGAAATTATTATACTTAAGTACTTAAAAAATAAAACAAAAGAACGTCCTGTTTGTAATAATGATATTTTTAAGGTGAGTCTTCTAGACATTTTTCATTAATTTTAAAAAGTTTTAAGAATACTGTTTAGTTTAATTATTCATTTACATATCTCTTTTTGTTCGCTTTTATAATCGAGAAAAGTGTTTCATCTTTGTAATACCTACACATATTATCCTCACCCACACCATTTAATATTATATATCGATATTATGACTAGGTCATCATCATTCTAATGTTTTTCTGTTTGCATCCCAAGCCGGGCTAACGCATTGACGTATTATCGATCCTTAAAAAGATCTCCAAGAGCATGCTCATGTAAGTACTATTTCTTCATAACACCTATTAGGTATTTTCTATTTGTAAATAATTTTAACAAATTGCATAATTGAATTAGTTTCGTGCATAAAGCAAAGGCATGATTTTATTTATGTATCACGAGACGCTTTTAGCTTTGCGACAGTTATCTAACTATAGATATACGAACGCACCTGAATAAACGCATGCGTACTGTGTGAACTGTCGTGTTTTTGACATTTGACATTTAAAAGTTACGTCGAGGTTATCTGTGTTCTGTAGTGCAGTCAAGAATCTTGAGTGTAGCGAGTGCAGGTGTTTGTTTTTGTTTTTACTACATTCTTAAAATAAAATAGGTATTGTTTTTGTTTATTAAATATTTGAATAAAATGTTTGCTTATCGAATTATAAACTAAATTTATTACTTTTATACATTTTGTTTAGATACTCAAATACGATATGATTTGAATCGATGATGCAATTTTTATGTTTTATAACTTAATTACAAGTAGTTTAAAGTAAAATTGTCTATTAAATATTTTAATTTTGTTGTATTTAGTAAAGTATAAACAAAGACTTGGCTACAGTGCCGTAATACTCTTGTGATTTCATAACCTCTCTGCTTATAGATCAAAGTACACTTTGGTTGGACTATTGTTATCAAGAATTATTACGGTGATAATAAATTGAACAAAATGACTATGAAGAGTAAAATTATCAAAACTTTAATTTTGGGTGCACCGGCTTCTGGGAAGGGCACCATATCATCAAGAATAGTGAAAAAATACAGTGTTGAACATATTTCAAGTGGGGATAAACTGAGAGACCACATAGAAAAGCAAACAGAGCTAGGAAAGGAGGTAAAAAAATATTTGAACGAGGGGAAACTTGTTCCAGACGGTGTGATGATAAAGTTTATGCTAACTGAATTAAATAAAGTAGCAAACAAACCATGGTTACTTGACGGTTTTCCTAGGACGGTAGGGCAAGCTGAAGCTCTATGGAAAGTGCAGCCAGTTGATGTTGTGCTAAACTTAGTAGTGCCTTTTGAGGTTATAATAGACAGAGTAAAAAACAGATGGGTTCATTTACCATCTGGAAGGGTGTACAATATTGGTTTTAATACACCAAAAGTAGCTGGTAAAGATGATGAAACTGGTGAATATTTAGTTCAACGACCGGATGATAAACCAGAGGCTGTACAAAAACGACTTGAAATATATGAGAGTATCACTAGACCAGTTATTGAATTTTATAAAAAGAAAGGTATACTTAAAGAATTTGAGGGTCGCACATCAGACGAAATATGGCCTAAAGTGACTGCTTATCTAGACCCTTTATTAAACAAATAACACGTTTAAAATGTGTATTATACACTGGTGCTAAGAAGTCGCATTATGATGATTTGGAAGTTTTTAATTAGCTATAAGTAGAGATCAAGAAATATATATTGAAGGTTTATTAAACGTAGGAGTAAGAAGATATATTTTGATAATTAAGATTGTTATTTTATTGAATTTTTGAAGCGTTTTCACGTATTTATTTCTAAACAATAGTAGTACGACAATTTTTGATGTCGTTACAAACTACACGATTTATGTTGTTACAAATGTAATTTTAATTGGTTCATCATTTTTGTTGTCTGTTTCAAGTATTGTTGTCGACTTTAGTCATTCATTGAAATTATGTGTAGGTACTTATATTTATTTGACTAAATCATGATACCTCAAACTTGTTAAAGATATATTTTTTTGAGATTATAAATACTCAAACGTATGGACATATGCTCATAAATGGTCTTCCTGTATAGGTAGGTACCTTCTTAAAATACGAAATCGTCAAAATGTTGTATACCTATATGTGCACTATATTTTAAGCGCAATATTTAGTTAGACTGTTTAACAGTTAGTGCATTGTAGGGCTGTCAATGGATAATATATCATATATATCATTAACATATCGAAATTTAGAAAAACTGGTTCCTTTATCTGTCAATATGCTCAACATTTACATAATTTTTAAACTAAGTATTTCAAGTACCACATCAATTTATTTATTTTTTCTTTTGGCTTGGTGTTGTATCATATTTTATATGTACTTTTGTTGTAATTTATAATGGTAGTGAAATGATCAGCAGGAATAAAAAGATAATAAGTAATTTGAATTTGTTTTATTGTAAACAGAAGCAAAATACACCCAAATATTACATTATGCCTATGTAAGATATTATTGTTTTTAGCTATTCAACAGTAATTAAAACTTTAAAATCTCGGAAAGTATTAAATTACTATTTCTTTGCATTTTGACGTTATGTAAAGAGGTTCCTAACCGAAATTAATCATTACGACAATTCTTCACTTAATGTAGAAACCGATCTCTCCGCACTTACTTGGGTGTGAGATTTTTTAAATTATGAAATCTATACTATTTATTCCCTTTATACCAGCGCTTTATCATGAGTCCTCGGTGATTTTTTTATAAAATATGGCTTCAATGGGGTCAAACATACGCTACTGTTTGACGCAAGTGGAGCTGCGGGTAACGGCTAGTCTCTGATATTTCTTCTTTCCTAGTCAGAATCAAGTAAATAAACATATTTTGGGGGACTCATTAAAAAAAATAATTTTAGTACAAATATCATTTTTGATCAACACCACCTATATTCTAATCAATACCTTCCTAAAAATCAGTACCTTCCTTATATTCTAATCAAATTTTACATATTATTCTAAATGGTAAATAAATACAGTATGTACGTCGCATTTATCTTGTACCTGTTAAATAATTTACGACTTGTTTTTATAGTGCAATTTATTAAAGAGATTTTTTTTTAAAGTAACAAAAGTTTATATACACGTACTGACTGTGCAAAAAAAAGTAAATGCAAATTTAATGTTCAAAAACAAATTGTAGTGTAAAAAACTGAACATTCAAAGAAGTTCGACCACGAATTTTTTGAATAAGAGACAGTGCCCTTAAATCCATACTAATATTATAAATGCAAAAGTCTGACTGTCTGTTACGCTTTCACGGCCAAACCGTTGAACGGATTTTGATTATTTCTTTGGTATGAATATAGTTAAAGACCCGGGGTCAAACATAGACTACTTTTTGACTGAGGCAGAGCTGTATTTTCAAATATGAAAGCCTTTCTAGAGATAAAGTTATATAAAAGTAAAATAAGATGAAAAATATTGTTAGCTAGTTACTTACTTTCGGCAATGTACGGCGTAGCTCGGTAAACACAAAAACTTTTAGTAACACTATAACACCATAAGAGTCAGAGTCGCCTCGCGACAATTATCTTCTTTTTACGCACTTTTCTCATTGTCCACTGAGAAATTGGTTACAAATCTTGTGCATGTAGAAATATCTTGTTGCTTCTCTACAGACAAAAATAGTGTATTGAGTGAAAACGCGCACCGGCCGCGGGCTCGCCGCGAGCGCGCGAACCCCAGTTATTTTTAGCCGCTTTCGTGTACCGCCGCTGAAATTAGAAGGTAAATAAAAAGTTTAACAAGAGTTGTAGGTCCGATCTTGTCTGTCATCTCACTTCCATATCATCATAATAAACTCCATTGAAGTTATGGTTCGTTTGTTGTCAAGACGCGAGAAAAACTACTGTTTACGGAAAATCACACTTTCAGAAATTTTAATCAGCTAGCCACTGTTTCATGGTCGCTTAAACTGGGTTATATGAGTCTATTTATACGCCTTCACATATTGACTCATTTTTCTTGCACTGGTTCTGTTTAAAATATGTCATACTTATTTACTGGCTTATTGCAATAATTTTTGATGTGCATAAACAAGTGCCTGTTTTAATCGTAATTTATGTATTGGTAGAGTGTAGAACTCTTCCGTATTGTTAATATGGTTTGGTCGGCAATAGTTAAATACATACCTTTCGAAAAATGTTTATCGGGTTCTGAGACTTAGCTGGGAAGGTGATGTCTGTCGTGGTTGTTTAGTAAGATGCATTGGGTTTGGAGGTTATTTGTCCGAGTAACGAGTGCACGAAGCTTTACACGTGCGAGCCGGTAAGCGAGCCAGGCTGTACTGACGCCGTTGAGCCGACTTTCACTGGGGGGCAACTACCCTTGCTCTACCGGTTGTGGCACCCTCCACCCTCGCGATGACGTCACTAGGCGCCGCGTCACGACCTACGACGCCGTACGACGCGACGCCGCCCAACCCAATGCTCGATACCCACTCCCTAATAACACGATCTGTGAAATGTCACCCGCGCTACCCTGCACGTTACGTAAAGTGAAATATTAAAATACTGAAAGCCTGCGTCAGTGTGGGACGTCATTTTAATATGGTTAAGGTCGTGATTTTATTTCGAGTAATAACCATTAACGTTTAAGTTATTACCTATATACACACTTATTATTCACGACATGTGCCGAGCCATAAAATATTTCAATGAATCGGCATATTGTCTGTTACGTGTATATGCCTCAGAATGCGTAATAGGTTATGTAGTTCTACTTATCTATGTATGCATGTATTTCGTCACAATCGCTTATTAATAAATCGAGCAATTAACCAAAATTGGAAAATTAGTCAACTAATTTTGTTTTTGTTTATACAGAGATCAACCTAAAGGATTTCTATTAAGGTTTTCGCACACCGTTCTACACCGTAGACAGTTAGCGCATAACCTAAGTAAAGACCTATATCACGAACAATAAAAACACGCAAAAAAAGAATAGAATTTAATAATTAAAGGAATAATTTTGATTTCACTGATTGATTTACACTTCATCATTTTGACTTGGCTATTGGCTTGGTAGTTTGTATAGTGTAATCGTTACCCATATTTTTGGGTAAAATATACATACGCATGCGTTGTGTCTATGCGTGTAGTCTCCCTTCATCTTTTCGTCCTCAAATTTTCCCGTTCGCGTGTGAGGTGACAATTTTAGCCTCTGTGTGAAGTCTGTTGTCCTGGTCCCGGGGACGTCTGTGGAAAATTGTTGCCGCCCTACAGAACACTTTGGGCGGGCTAGGGTGGAGCAGCCTATTTAGTTTAGCGCTGAAGAAACTATTCGTATATGAACACAATTTACAAATATATCAACATGGATAGTTTTTTGACAACAAAGCAATATTTAACAAATCTAAAATTTTCTGTTAAGACTGGTTTATACACGATCCAGTGCTTTCACGGACACGAAATCCACCAGCCTTTACTTTATTATGCACACAATTTTTATTTAAAGCAGCAATATGACTAGCAGGCAATTTTATATGTATGAAACTGTTGCAGACTGGCAGACTGTTCTAGTAGAATACTTTACTTTTTGCATACGCGTCAGTGCCCAGGGTACGCTTTAATCATGGTCCTAGATATGGGAGCTCCTACTAGTTTTAAATCAAACTATGTGGAAGATGTATTGAGTAATAAAGTCGTTGAATAATCTCAATCAAACTCAAATTTATACACGTTGACGATACAAATTCATAGGATTATCTCTACATATACTATGTCCTAATTACAAAACACCGACTAAAACGTTCTAGGTTTGACCCAGTAGTAATCAAGTCCTAGTTTAAACGATAGGACTATTATTAGTCTGTTTTTGGAACAAGACGGAATAAAGTTTTATGTATGTACATAATAGTATTTAAATAAGAAAAAGTATTTATGGTAAGTACCTCAAATAACACTGCCTAAATCCTTTTGCCCCAAAAAGTATTTTTAGATAATAATCTATTTCAAGTACATCTATTTCGGGCTAAGGTGAAGCTTTAGTCCACGTGTCCTCAAGTTTCGAGGCTCCGAAGAAGTCCCGGTCTCCTTCAAAAGTAAATGTTAGATTTATTATTTTATGGAATCCTGGTAAATGTGCCACGTGACGTCGCGTCAGCGCCGCCCTCGGCCGCCCACTGGGCGGAGAAAATTGTTTTCCCAAAGCTCTGTATCTAAATTATACAACCCTCAAAGAAACCCTTTTCTTAAAAATATCGTCTATTTATGTAGAGCGAATAAATAACTTCTAAATATAGAATAGATAAAATATGTTTTTTTTTAAATTTTTGCGAATGTTCATCGCGGCTATGTATTTGTATTTAATACTAAAACTACTGTATCAAATTTTATTTACAAAGACAAATGCGAAAATTTCGCGCGATAGTTTTGTTCACTACTAAGTGTGTCCGCAATTTCGTATATCTTTTAATAGTCATGTGATTTAATTAGAGTCTGTATTTTAAGCTGGACACTCTACAAACAAGTGAAAAACTTGTAGACACAAAAATATTAAAATAGTAATTTTGGTTTCTAAACTTTTCTTAGGAAGGGTTAACATTAGGCATAATTCTAGCAACTGATGGGAAATCTTTCATACGTGGTAATACGAGTATATTCGGATAACGTTAAATAATAAAATTGAATGGTAACTGCACAGTGGGACTTCACATGGAAGAATAATATGCAGTATAACAATTTCGCGTATTTTTGTACATATACTGGTACTGGTTATAAATAAGTACTTATAGTAGTATATTATAAAAGTATACTTTTATATTGTACGGTTCAGAATTTAATTTTTTTACGAAAACAGGTTTATTTCACTACGGAGTAGACGGGTTATTCTAGCTTAAGACCGAAGGAAATATTATATTCATAAACACATAACCAATTGATTTGTCAAAATTCACTTCTAAACCGATCAAATTTTTTTAAAGGCTTTTTTTTATTTGTTTTGTTCATCGTACTACAAAATCAGAATATTCGATACTTATCAGAAATCAATCCATCTCCCAAGTCGGCAACATATTGTGGATCATTCAGAGAAAGATGAACAGTCTGCTCTCAAAACACATCCTTATATTCATGTGATCCTGGTGAAATCGACCTCTGGAGCGGACACGTTACCCTGCGGGATACGATCCTTGCAAAGGTCACGTAAATGCCAAAGGTGGTTGTTTCAATTTGGCACAATTTCATTTGACTCGAGACCTTTTGAGGTTTTAAAGTTCATGCGTGGTATGCCTTAACGCTCATTCGACCCCATTCATATCCATATCCATACTATCCATATCCATCCATACTAATATTATAAATGCGAAAGCCTGTCTGTCTTTCTGTCTATCTGTTACGCTTTCACGGCCAAACCGCTGAACGGATTTTAATGAAATTGGTATGAATGAAGTTAAAGACCCGGGGTCAAACATAGGCTAATTTTTGACGCAGGCGGAGCTGCGGGATAAAGCTAGTTGAAAATAATTTGAGCAATTGATTAAGAAATAAAGTTATTATGAAAGTAGTTCACCGTGATAAAAAATATTTACCTATAGGTACCTATGCCTATTATACTTTCGTAAGTACTAATCTATCGCTAAAAACTCATTTGCGATCTCGAAATGATGACTAAGTTTAAGATCCTGATGTGAGATTTTTTAAAGAAACTATGGTATTGAGTTCGTGATTGGCAGCTTTTAATTTTTAAAGCTTTTAACTCGTGAATCTTCAACGCCTTCATTCCATAAAACTGTAGGATTGTGAGCAATTTTTTTATACAACTAAGTAAGCACACAGGCGTACGGCCCACCTGATGGTAAGTGGTTACCGTAGCCTGTGAACGAATGAACATTAAGGAAGGAACGTCATTTTGCCAATGAGACACAAACAGTCACATTTACTGACATGTATACTGCAAAATAAGTAAGGAATCAATGTCTGGCACTGAAAAAGGAAACGACTTTCCTTTCTCAATGGTGTTTGGCTACTCAGGTAGTGACACAATTGATTCTGCAGAAGGATCAAACCAAATATGTTGGCGGACATCGCTCTGGATAATATTTGCGGCAATGGCCTTAAAACTAATATTGCTGTATGGTATGTATGTAATGGTAAGGAATCGAGGAGAAAACATCAGGAAAGTGAACGCATTGCTAAGTCTTCAGCTGAGGGTGTTATGGATGGGCAGCGCTTAAAAAGAGAGAATAAAAGAAACGCGTCTATCATAAGAGTCTCTTTTTAATGTTTTATGTTACGAGTAACACCATATAATTAAATTAACCTTTACGTCCCACTGCTGTCCAGAAAGCGTCGGCACGATATCTGAAGAATTTCCAAAGGCGATGGTTAGAGTTAGCTTTGGACAGAGACACGAGGAGAGAGATGGGGGAGACGTTTGCCCACAAGTGTAAAGTAAATGTTAACACCATTATTTAAAAAAATAAAGAAATATTGATTGTATTCGTTATTAATTTTTAATCTATACCCATTCCCAGATTGCGAACGTATTTTGTGATTACTTAAATTGTAATAAAAATACAATATACATAATTTTAGTTTAGACGATTCCCCCAAGAAACAGTATGCAACCCCTTTCTATATACAGTGCAACGCCCTCGGGAGCGTATTTGTGACACGCTGGCGTTTGTATGTGACCCCCGGTACTAGGATAACATGACGCACTAGAGCTGTTTCCACCCCTGTGATTTACTAAGGGTTGCGTGATTGTCATGTTTTCGTGTAGTGTTAGGGCAATTGTTTTGTATATTAGGTTTTTTTTTATTCACTCACTCATTCTTATCGAGTGAGTTTCATGGTGGTTCTGACCTTTTTGTCATTTGAAACCATTATTTAACAAATAAATAAATATATGTTCAAAATAATCCCAATTTGTGGAAATTCAGTTGTATTTTCAGTAGCTGTGATCTTAGAAAAATAAAAATTTGCGTTCCGTGTGATTATTTAGGGCAACGTAAAATTTTTTAATCACATGAAAAATCCTACATCTGAGATTTCCCATCTAATCTGAAGGAGAAAATAAATAATCATTACGCTAGTAACACGATGTTTGTTTTGCTTGCTTATTTAAATGTAGGAATTTTTATCCTATCATTATTATAATAAGCATTTTCATTTGAACTACATGTGGCTTTGGTCTTACAGATTTTTTTTTATAAAATAACATGTGGTGTACAAAAATGTATTGAATTGATAAATTGAAGGAACTACAGGGACAACGAAGGCTCAGTAGTTATTGCAAAGGAATTGAAAAAAAGTCTCAGCAGTTTCTTCAAACGAATACGAAAGAAACTACTGAGAAAAAAGGCATTCGACGACGCCTATCGTATTGCGACTCGAGTATTCACGACAAACCATCTGTACTGAAACAAAATGGCGATCGTTCGTTCGGCTAATCTTATACTAGGACGACCGAATTCAAAAGAGTTGGCGCCGTAGAGCCTCGTAGAGCTTTGTAGGCTTCTACGAACTTCATTCAACTTTTTAAATATGTTGTTACTTGTAACTGACTTTGAAAGTTAGTAAGTTAAAAATTAAACTTATGTAAAAGTTTGAACTTTATTAAACTTAATCAAGTGTTGTAAATACATTTAGTTTGCTGAGAAATTTTACTTTTCGGAACTACGAAGCTACAAGAATATCAAGTGAGAACGGGCTAGACTAAAGAAAAAAACCGTTATTAACTAATTTTGTGCGCTTAAAATAAATTCATAAATCAATCCACATTAATAATTTACAAATAATTTTAGTAAGATTTTTTTGATGAAAATATACAATCAAAAATGATCTAGAATCTTAGTAGTTCTCCGAATAAAATTGAAACTGTATTTCTTGAATCAAAATAAGAGTTGTCATCCCCAGTTTGTCGCGAATCAACATACCCCTCGTATATGTAACCCCATCGACTCACGCCCGTTACGTCACAACATCAACTACCCTCCCACCCATAGATAGTTAGGGAAAACTATTCACATCTACTGCGTATCCTGCTGCCCTATTGTGTAACACTAGTTTACGCGGAGCGCCCGCGTTTTGTAGTTGAGTCGACAACGTCAACTTGTTCTTGACACGTCATGAGATCCTAGTACATTCGTAGCTAAGGCGTTACGTCACCCTGGAAAATCTTATGTGATTCGTAGAGGGTGAGGAAAGCTCGTAGACATCGTAGCGCCGTTCGTAGAAGCTCGTAGCGCGCGTAGCACAATTGTTTCGAAAGGCTGCGCGGCGCCACTGTGTATTTTAATACCATAGATTTAGGATTTTTTTTAACTATAATAATTTATACTTATTTTTATGTAAAGGTAAGCCAAGCGTAAAAGGGTACACATGTATCCAACGCAGTTTTAAAGATGTTCGTAAAATGGGTTAATGGAACACGGCTTTCAAGTGATGATCAAAAATCGTGTTCCATAGTTAACAATTTGTTAAAACGTTGAAACGTTTGGGCCCAGTATAAAAGGGGAGTGTGCCTCTGGCAGTGCTATTGGAATTTCATTATATAAAAAACCCGATATTTTTATAGTAGTTATATCTATACATTTAGTTTTGCCTGTTACCAATAAAATACTGACATTATGTTCCGTGGGAAATACGATATGGTATGAGTCGTCAATCATGAAATTAATTATTTATCATATTTCAGTACAGGTGCATTCAATTTATAAAGGTCAAGGTTATTGTAAAATGGATGTATTTTATGTACAGTCGACTTTAAAAGAAGTTCAGGTATAATTACTTTTGTTAATAAGTCCGCTTTTGTTCTATAGAATTAAGTTGCTAGTGATATTTAAATTTACTTCTTTATGTGAGCAATAAAGACACATTGTATTGATTTTTGTTATCTGTATCTATAGTCACGATTAATACGTATATGGTACATATATTCTAAAATACTTATTTCAAGTTTATTTATGTTATGTGTATATAAAACATACGTAAAAATACAGTTTAAGTACAAAGTTTCACAATATTACGCAAAATAGAAAAAATATTTCTTATTTTCAAAAAAATAAGGTTTAAAACGGCCTAGGGATGAATTCAGTTCGTTTCGTAGCCCCGGCGTAGCAGCAACCTCCTCGGAAACATGGACTCCTAGTGGAAATAACCTCCGAAACGCTGAGACATTGCTCGAAACTTTGCATCAGGGACTCGAGGAGAGAATATTTTGATTCTGTTGGATTTAGCCAATCATCTCATTTGTATGATATAATAAAAACGGAGAAGACAGTTTTTTGACGATGAAAAGCAATTTATATTTTTTTTATTGTCATTTAATAAATCGTAAAAAAATTTAAAGACCGCCTTTCCAAAAAGAAAAACATCTAAAAATCTTTTTGTCTTTTTATACAGATTGTGTTTTCTATTTTTTTTAATGGTAATTAACACAGCCAAAATACAATCCGAAATATTTTACGTGAAAAATAAAAAAAAACGAATAGATATTTTTTGGTATTTTTTCTTAAATAGAACTTAACCTGAAACTGAAGGCACTATCGACCGTTAGTTTAGAGATTATACTTATTATGATGACTTACTGAAAATACAAATACTCATAAAAAAACTAATATTTAATAAACAGTATGGCGTAAGCCTTGTAGCAACGTCGTAGCTGTTTCGTAGCAATTCATAGATAGATAGATATACACTTTATTGTACCAATCACAAAATTAAAATTAATACATTTAGAACATTTGAGTACAAAGGCGGACTTATCGCTATTACAATTTCTTCCAGCCAACCTTAGGGTAGATAGGATAAAAAGTGAAAACAAACAAAGGCAGTACAGTAAAAAAATACTAAAACTATCATCCTTACACAACAGTCAATAAATAAACCTACAATCAAAAAATAAATCAATCAATTCATATACAAATACAAATCCCTTTATTACATCAGAAAAAATAAGGTTAAAATTACACACAATTAATGCGCATGAGGCGGCCTTATCGCTAAACCTTGAGAAATATCACAAATGAAATAGCTAGGTGGTAGTACAGGGTAGTCCATTTACTTATTATTATAACCTAGTAAAATATACTTACAAAAATATATAGATACAAGATTACGATATACATATACCAGAATAATACACAAACATATACATATTATATCGTACACAGGCTGAGGAAGTGATATAAATGTGTATGTAGACATAGGCTTTATGCAGCTTCTATGTTCCTGGTAGAGAAAACCACAGTGCCTCCGGGGTAACCCCCATTGGAATTTGATTGACATGGGTTGGAAATTTATTAGGAGAGCTTTCTGGTGTTACCGGCAACTTTGTAAGCAATTTTTTGCAAAGTAAAGTTGTGTTTTAAAGTAAATGTATTTTAAATGCCCGCTGCTGGGCAAAAGCCATCCCTTTTTACCCGACTACGGTTCACTTTTAAGTTAATAACATGGTATGAACAAGAAGCCGATCATGAAAATGTAAAATATATAATAAGTAGCTAAAGCCTCTTTTTCTTCGCCAACAAAATATATATACCTACACTAAATATATATATATATAGTACATACTCGTACTAAGGCTCGCTGGGCGTGCGGTCAATGTAGCCTGTGGGTGGTATTTTTTATTACAATAAAAAGTGTAAGAATTGTTGTTATTGATAACTAATACTTAGTTAACAATATAACAAAAAAATGTTTTGCAAATTAAATTGAAAAACAATATTAGTCTGTGAAATCACTCCCAGTCTGCTGAAACGAAAGCCTTCGCCTCTCGCCGCTACTACAGTGTGTTAGCTCTATATAAATAGAAATGTTTATACTAAGCGTCCAGATGTGGACGGAGTTACTGTTTCTCAAATCTAGATTTAGACCAATTATCTGCTTTTAATACATGGTTCCCCAGTATTTAGGTACATGATGAACTAGTGTATAAGGTACTTTACTTTATAAATCCCTCTGATAGACGGAGCGCTACAGATGATTGATTCCTTTTTGAATAAAATAATAAAAAAATCATAATTTTCCTCCAGTTTTTAAAATCTATGGTGTATTAAAAAATGTTTACAAAATGAAACAAAAACGTAAATCGGAACCAAAAACAAACGTTTTAAAATTCGACAGCATAGAAATCGGGCCGTACGGAACGTCAGATTTTTTTATTCAATGTAATAGTATGTACGCACGAAACCGAGTGGCAGTGACGTCACAGCTCACACAGTGCATCCTTTTCTTGTTTTTTGGCAGTTTCCCCTTCCACCGAATTTCAAAGGCTTATAACTTATTTATTTTTGAACAGATTACAAAAATTGTTTCATAATTCTGGAGTTTCTGGAAATAAAAATATTTAAATGGAAGAAAAAATAAAAATTAGTAGAATACCCAATTGTTAGTATATCGTGCACTGAATAAGTCTATAATGTACTTTAACAATCTTTAAGAGGATTTTGCAAGTAAGTTATTCGAAATAGAGTGTGCGTTTTGCATGTAGCTGCATGGTGGGTGGGTGCGTCAAAAGAACCTAAATCTAAAACGTTTAATAACGAGTCACTTTTTATGACTAATCCTGTATGGATTAGTTCAAAACTGCTGACACACATAGAACGAAATACATTAACACATTTTCTATTTTTATTGAGATAGTCAATTAATAAATTGATTATTGAATTGAAAAATGAAAACTTTTACAAAACAGGACGTATTTAAAAAGTTCGTCGTAGGCTTCAGCAGCTGCTACGAAGAACATCTCTTCTACGAGCGTAGCTGCCACCCTCTACGAAGTTTAAATCTCCATTTATTCATGTTATCCTGGTACTGTCTACCCCGAGTTCAATCACAGCGCCCGACGTCATTACCACCGCACCAATTGACGCGCAACACGTCACACGCGACAAAGCTATGTTGGGGTGGAAAATTTTTGAGTAGTTTTTACATGACTGATCCAAAACGATTTCTTTACGAGAAAGGTCATTTAGTACATCAGAGTCTTGAAATGGCTTTACTAGCTTTGCACCGCGCACAAGTTATGAAAGATACCTATTTGTCCTTCTCAGTACTTATACCATGTATGGAAAATTTCTAGTAAATTTAGTCAATAGAAACAAATGTGCAAACTTACTTTCGCATCTACATAATAGTTGGGATACGAAAATATGTTTTACTAGTAAAGATTATAAAGAAAATTGATACGACGATTGTTGGATTTTTGAAACAACTCGAACACTCTCGCGACCGAAACTAACCTATCCACTTAAGTACCTATATTTTCTCTGAAAACGAGGAGAAAATTAGACTCCGGGATCAGAATCAACACTGCATAGGGTTTCGGAATAAGATTAATAATGAAAAAAATATTATCTTTAATCGTAGCCTGATCAATCAGTCAAAGTAAGTTAAGAGTTCGTATTTGAAATATGTTACATGAGATGTATTTATCATCTTAGATTTTGTTAAAGTTTTAATAAAGCATGTATTTTCGAAAAGTTATCTAATAAAATCAAATAAAACCTTCCACAAAGAACTTGAGAATGACGATATCGAATGACTCAAAAATGTCCGTAATCTTTGAAATATGGTTTATTAAAAATACATAGGGAGTCAAAATAATAATTTAAAAAAGCTAAGGTATAAGTCAATCTGAATAATAGTCCGGTCAATCTAGACATTCGAAGGTACATAAATTCGCATCAAGCTGAAAATGGGTAGAATTGTTAAAAATGTGATTATAAATAAAACTTAAAAGTTCCCCAACCAGCAAAAACTAGTTCTTTAAAAGTCCATAAAACGTTTTAGAAAACACTGTTCATTGTTATATAGAAGACCTGAAAAGGTTCATTTTGTTTGAAAGTGGCGCAATTATATCACTGTTCAGTACTTAAACGACCCAATAGTAGCGTTTCATATGGCAACTCAGGCTCATAAAGGCCAACACAGGATCTGATTATAGTACATTTCCGGCCTATACTAGAGTTTATGTTGCTTTTACATCATTTTTTTATTTCTGAAGTGCTAAAATTAAAAAAATAATATATATCAGGAGGATTCAAGCTATTTGAGGAAACTAAAAAGTTATTTTGATAAGTATTATTATTTGTCATTAGAGTGTGAAAAAAGCATGCGACCGCAACTTTACTGTTAAAATATGTCTAGGTATGCCGTAAATTTTAAGTGCCCCCCTCAAATTATTAAGTATTTACTAAAATTTTATTATATTAAAATGACCTCGGCGTTATGAGGACCACTATAGTACATTGAATTTTATCAATCAAATGAACCACGTCAAAAAGAAAATGTCGGAATATAAGTTATAGAAGTAAGACATGACATCTTTTATAGTATAAAATTGTACTTTGATGGTAATATTTATCTACCGTTATCTATCTTTCTTGCACTATTAAAGAAATAGGTACACTGTCACAGTACTAACAAGTACGATAAAAGTAAACAAACAATAATTACAGAATCACTTTGCTCTAAAGCAGCGTTCGGGTGCTATCATTATCTGATGTACTATAAAACACATATGAAAACTATTATAGGACATTAATATTATTTAATGATAACTTAAACACAGCTATATCACAAATTTATTCTATAGTTGTTTTATTTTGCAGTTCTATTGGACTAAGCACTATAGTAGTGATCGGAATATCCACAATAGGACAAAACAGCACTTTAGTTGAATGTTCATCACTGCTATGACAAAGTACAATAACTGTTCGTTTTAACGCAAATCAGACCAAAAAAGGTATAATTTAGCACAAGAATAGTGCAAACTAAGTACTATAGTAGTGATCTGTATATTTACAATAGGACAAAGTAGCACTATAACTGAGTGTTCATGACTGCTATACAAAAGTACTATAACAGGTCGTTTTCAATGCATATAACACAAATCAGGGCAACAAAAGTGTAATTTAACACTACTATAGTGCAGTATCATTCTGTAGCAGTTATATTTGCGTTTGTTATAGCATTAAACTATAACCGTACTATAAAATTGTAAAGAAAACGTTTACATCATTTATTTATGGGTAAATTTTGCACTATAAGCTTATAGAATTAAAGAATGTTGTTGAATGCTTTAGTACACGGTGTTCCAACTAGAACCTTTATAACGCCTCTATATACCATTTTAGTGATATGAATTTAAATTATAGTACTATTTTGATCCCCATCATTTCCGTGTATGGAAAACATTTTACTCGAGGTCAAAGGTCAAAAAAATGAGTTTTTCGCGATTTTCAGCGAAACGGTGAGTCTTATCATAAAAATATATTAGACAAAAATTGTAGGTCATCATATTATCTATCAAAAATGTATCAGTGCTTTCTTTTCTACGAGCCATCCTTTCTGGGATATAACGATTCAAAAAGTTGTTCAAGTTGTTATGGGCATAATATGCACACGTTTCCACGCCACCTATGAGGTAGTATACTAAGCGCGTTTTTTTTAACGTGGTTTCCCCAGTAGGCCTACTCCACGGGTCAGTTGTGATCCTGTTTAATTTAAAACTATTGCAAAATTACGGAAATTTGTAAATATTGTAAAAGATAAAAAGCGATGTAAATAAATGGCGTTGACAGTAAAGAGGTTATACACGTGATTTCACTACAACGTGTCGCTCAAGACTAACTGTATTTCATTTATTATAGCAGGTGTAAGACCCTAGCCACGCACACAATAGAACAAGAAACAGATGTTGTATGAAAGGGTGGCTCGTAGAAAAGAAAGCACTGATACATGTTCGACAGATAATATGATGACCTACAATTTTTGTCTAATATATTTTTATGATGACTTACCGTTTCGCTGAAAATCGCGAAAAACTCATTTTTTGGCCTTTGACCTCGAGTAAAATGTTTTCCATACACGGGAATGATGGGGAACTTTTAAGTTTTATTTATAATCACATTTTTAACAATTCTACCAATTTTCAGCTTGATGCGAATTTATGTACCTTCGCTCTCATTTTTATGTTTAGATTGACCGGACTATAAGTAAATTACGTGTTATTTTCTCAACTTGAAACTTAAACGGTAAACCGTTATTTAAGAAAATATTAATTTTACAATTAAATGAAATCCTGAAAGGTATTTATATGAAATATAATAAAATACACAATTTTTACATTTGACTTTGCTTATACTTTAGAAAATTTATTTAACTACACAGTTCTTTTGATTACATGAATAAAAGAAGCCGTAGTAGTCATAATTAGCAAAACAACTCTACGGGCTACTGTTAACTAACAGTTTGGTTAAAATCAATAGGGTCAACATATCGCGCGTTCTATCCGACCCGATCGATAAGCACCCCTAGTGACGTCATTACATTGTATTGATTTTCTTCAAATCACTTCCTCCCGGTTCTGCTATCCTGGTCAGTAAGTATGCCGAGGAAAGCGTTTCTCAACGGAAAACTCGAGAAATTTAACCAAGCATAAGAAAACTTGCAGAAAATTTTGAGCATTTTGGACAATCGCTTGAATGAAAATTCAATATTGTGCGTTTTGTACAATGCATACGAAGTAGTTACTGGTTTGTACTGCAGGGGGGCTCTTACTAATGAAGGAAGTATTCTCCGTATAACGAGTAAATTACCAGTCGTGCCAATGCATTTGCAGTACGAATGAAAACTTTTTAGAAATGGCACATCTTATTTATAGCGAGAGACGCCGTGCGTGCGACTCTGCGAAAATGATAATTTGTGATTTTCATGTAAATATTTGAAATTTAATTAAGTACCAAGTGAAAGTGACGTGAAAAGAAATCATTAAATATTTACAGACATCGTAAAGACTTATCGCTTTAATGAAAAGGCTCATAATCTTTTCAACATCGTTTAAAATATTACAGATCTACGCATTTCTTTTTGTTTCTAATGAAAAGGTTCGTTTATTTTGCTTTTCTGATTGCAAGAATATATAATTTATAACTTTGTTTAATTCTTTGAATACAGAGTATTAAATACGAACAAAATCATACTCAAACATGTCTTTATTTTTTCATATCTGTGGTACTCGTATTGTTTAAGAGCCGACATGACATGAGTTGACTGCGGATCATTTGGGAGCCCGGCAGGCCGCCCACGTGGTCCAGAGTATTTGCCTCGCTGTATCCGCCAGTTAATCTGCTCGACACCTCTTCTGCAGTATAGTCGCCTAGTACTCCCGGTTCACTTTATCCGAAACGTTTATCCTATTATATCCGGGTTATCTTAACCGGCTTAACGAAAATGGAAAGCGTTTTGTTATTGTTTATTTTGTGTTTCGGTTTCATTCAGTGTTTTAGTCCAAATAATTATTACTTTGAGAATCATAAGTATTGTGATGATCTATCACCGTATTATGGCGATATTAATTTAGATCAGATTACCGGTGTTTGGTACGGAGTTGAGAAAATACCGCACGCAAAGGGCGAATACAAGATTGAATATACAAAGGAGTGTTTTTACATTGATATTAAGGAGGTTGATATTTTGGTTAGTATTCATTTATTTTTATAATACTCTACAGAGATTTTGTACCCTATATTTTGTACCTACAAATTTATTTTTTTACATTATTATTTTAAAGCAAATAGAAAGAAACAATATACGAACGTTCAACAACGGACGTTTGACGTTCGAAATGCGTAACGTTAAAATAATTGTATCGTTTTGTTGATCACAACTCTACATTTATTTTTATTTTGCTAAATCTATGAAATCTCTGATTTCAAACCTAATTTTGTTTAGCGAAAAATTAAAATTTGTACCTGTACAAATCAAGACATAACAACCTTGACGTAGTCAAAAAAAATCGAAATCTATGTAACCACAACCTATCTATTTACATGATGACATTTGTTATGGTTTTTCATACGAGTAGGAAATGAAATGAATAATGAAATTACAAGTAATAAAAATAAGTAGATTAAACATAATAGACAATATCTAAATACAATGAATCAGACAAAATACAGGATGAGGCAGGATGTAGTTCGAGATATTTCTTAACTGGAGTCACTGTGTCAATTAATAGGTTAATTATGTAGTCGTAGTGACAAAGTGACCAAGAGCATCGTAATTAGACCTCACGGGACGTTCGTTCAACAGTCAACGCGAATTAGGCTTCCTCAAAATCTAATTAAATCAAGAATGAGAGTATTGCTCATCCTCTTTGTATACATTGCAAGAATTTTCGCCACACATGAAAATTATTGTCGAAACTTGAACCCTACGCATGATTTCGACGAGGACGGATTACTGGGGATGTGGCATATCCGTGAATACATATTTCACAAGGAGAACGTTACCAAAACTGAATATAACCCATACTGTCCTATTATTCAAATTCGGAAATTCGAAGATTATGTAAATGGCGGACTGATAAACAGAAACTTAGTGAGTGCTCCGCCGTCGAGCTATTTTTGGATATACAATTTTTTCGGTTACTACGTAGAGCTTTGGGAAGTTTCATATACATTACGCGCTTTATTATTCTGTACAAGTTCTTAGAAGCCGACGACGCCACAAAATGAATTTAATATTAAATTTGTTAACTGAATTATGTGACTTAGAAGTTTGGAACAGAAAATTGCTTGTTACGTATTCTTGAATTGAAAAAGTTTTTAGAGTGCTTCTTCATGAGATAAATTAATTGTGTCTATTTAGCAATGTTAGTCAAACTAGTAGTAAATTACTATCAGTTTGCCCATGCATGTCGTCATGAGTTAAGCGATCTGGTTTTCTTACCTATTGAACTTCTCAATTAAATTATCTTTTTCATTATTATTTACAGCCTACTTCTCTGCCACCCTACACTTTACCGACTAACGGGCCATACGGCAGTCGACAATATGGCCAATCTGGCCAATATGGGCAATACGGCCAATATGGTCAGTATGGTCAATATGGTTTAATGGAGCCGTACCGCATCAGGCATTTGGTTCTGGAGTGGCACGAAGGACTGTGGAAGGAGGAATACCACATCAAAGTGAATACTTCTCACAAGGGTTTCTGGCCTACAGACGTCCCTAATGGCTGTAAGTAATGATTATTTCAAGCTACTTCTAGAAGAGGGTCTCAATTCAGTTGCATGTCTATTAAGGTCACCTTCATTTCTAAAGCTGTTTAGAAAAATATTTTTTGTTCATAATGGTATACTTAATCACGCTAACAGATCGCCATTAGAATACCAGCCATCAGACTAAAATGTTGTACCTACCTACCAAGTAATATTCTTATCATTATTGTGTTTTGTTTGGTTTTTTAGTAAAAGAATTTTAAAACTACAGAGTGGTTTTAATTAGTACAGTATTAATGTTTATAATTATCGAATGAAAGCAAGCAAAATCACGTAGGTATGTGAATAATCAAAGCGAAGCGGTAATATATCTACGCGTTGCTTGGTAGGGAGGAATTGGCTAGTCAACTAAAAAATAAATTGTGTATTTTATATATTTTATTGATAGAATAGACTATTTTGGAGATACAATTTAAACGAAAAAATTCTTAAAATTATATTTATTTTGTTATTTAATTTTAAAGATTTTATAGTGATGACGTCACGCAGCTATAATGGCCATTTCGAACTGCAAGAAAGCAAAAATTACTAAGGTATTAAAAAATATATATGTCAGTGTCAAATGTCAAAGTCAGGATGGACCTGAGCCGCGAGTTTGTTTCTTGTTTGTTTACAATCGCCAAATATTTAGGTACCTACCCCATTTCTCGTATCTATTGCATATTGGCCTGTTTATTGGACTTTACTGCCGTATCTTCATCCGTTGACATCTGATTTTTCAATAATTAGACACCGATTCTTCAATATAATGTATGAATGAATGTAATGAAGATGTAATTAGGTTATTTATGGGTTATGTTTACTTGAACAGAGATGACAATTGACATGGGTGACAACGTGAAGCGCTTAATTAGCGCTACCAAACAAAAAATATTTATTCACTACGCTGTGCTGCCAACCTAAAAAATTAAATGTGATTAGCCGGAAGTTATCCGGCTACGTCATACGTCAACCTTGCTAAAAAATGAAAGTCATTGGGTTTTCTGCGATTTTCTTAAAAAATACTTGCTTATCTAAAGATCTGATTAATGTAATCTGTTCCCTAAGCCTATTCCTCGAAATGGTTTACGAATTAGACATTTTCATGAAAAAGTTACTAGCCAATTGAATGCGAGCAAGTCTCGATACAATCCCTGACCGAAGCAAAAAGTTCGGCGGACTTGTACGCGTGACAAATACACTAGTTTGGACGTCATTTGTTACGGGGAAAACGGCGAACTCCTATGAAAAAAATCCACTTGGATCGGATCGACCCCGTGACCGTGACTTTTCTCCGTAACCGTACAAAAACGCCCGTCCACACTGGGACTTGTTACGCCGTACAATGTTCGGACCTTTCATTTTGACAGACGGTTTGTTCGGGAGTTTGGGTATGAATTACTGCGTAACAGTACATGTTCGCGTGACAAATCCCGTCCACACTGTCGTACTTGTTACGCGTACTTGACACGGCTACGGTTACGGTCACGGAGAAATGTTACAAGTGTGGACGCGCCTTTATTCGAACTTAATTTTTTTATATGCTTAACTGTCATATAGTAAAAAAGTATCAACCTAAATAAATGTAAAACTAAATTTGTGGTACGTATAGTATTTTGGCACTAACTAAACACTAAACTGCAGCAGTAATTAAATGTTGCAATTTGCATATCAAAATTGACACATTTACAGTGCTCAGATTGATCCTGATTTAAATTTTGCATGCGTATCAATATCAAATCTGATAATAGGTAAGCTTGTAGTTATGTCGTGCAGCTAATCTGATCTGTCTGTCTGAGGAATCTGAGGAAAGGGATAGCCATTAGAACTCTGTATTAAAAATTTCAATTTATCTTCATTTATATAGTTTGTTTTGAAGATAGTTCGTCTTGACAAGAACCTATAATTCTTTTTCTTTGAGTTTTAAATGATTTAAAATAAAATCGGAAAGGACGTTTCAAAAAACCCTGATATCAGGGAGTACAGAGTCAATTGACCAAGTTACCCACTCGAAACGAATGAATGAATGATTCATTCAGATTTTTCTCACATATGTATTTTTATTTTTAAAATTAATATTACAATTATTTACATTACAATACTACATATAATAATAAAAATAATATAAAAAAAAACTGATAAAATTAATACATATTTATTTATTTATACATAACCACCCCGTATCGTACCTGGCCCGTCACTTCGGTTTTGATGCTCTTTGTACCTGGCCCAAAAGTACCTACTCATAACGCTAGTAGCTTTCCCTTCTTATATTTAAATCAATTTTTTTAAAGTACATATAGTCTTAAATATTTCTGTTATGATAGACTTACCCCCTTATTCATAATAAATAACGAACGTTCGTTAAGCCTAAAATAACTAAAATATGTTTAATCCCTTTCCCTCTTATCAATAAATTTATGTGAAAGAACAAGACAGAGCACGTTTTAGTTAAACTAGACTTATAATGCACGTTCGTATTTTTTTATGAATAATGGGGTGTATTTGAAAAACTTACTTGTTTCAATTTCAGCTGTCGATGAAATGTACCGTTTTTTCGGCGGTGTGATACAAGTACTGAAAGCGGCCAACAACCACTTAGTATTAAACTTCTGCATGAGGTTACCCCACTCTCAACTATACAGTGTGGTATTGTCCAGAAATGAGAACCAGTTGACTCCTGAGGATCTGGCCAGCATTCATAATGTATTCACAATGAAACATCTGTCGACGTCCGCATTGAAGAGAGTCTGTGAAAACTCTGCAGCTACGATTAAAATTTCATTATTAGGCTATTTACTTTTAGCTTTTATTTTATGGAGATCTCAAGATTGACAACATGGAGGTTTCATGAGGATTTAGCAATTATCGTAAATATTTTTTCTAATTTAAATACAAGTTATATGTACGACTATCAGACTGATACTCTTAATGTGTGAATATTTTATAACGTAAGAAAAATATTATTTACATATGGAACTTTAATAAATATCTATTCATTTTAAGCATTTTCATTGTTTTTTATCACGTCTTTTAGTTCTACTTTGATTTGAAATTAGTACACATAAAAATTAGGTATAAAGATTAAATATTGTTTACTACCTGTTTCCTGCGGTTTCTCCTGCGCTAAATAGTAGCCTATATTAATAGGAGCCTATATTCGGGTATTCAATTATAACCATAACAATTTTCCTCAAAATCGGTTCAGCGGTTAAAAATACTACAACAATATCCCCGGTAGTATAGCAGGACCGTCTATTGTAGGTGTAGTAAGTCATCCGTTTCCCATAAGCGACAAGAAAAATAAAAAGAGTCAGAAGGGTAAAAACCCTTCTAACCCACCGTACCACTGACGAATACACCTGGTGGTAGTACCACCAATAATTGTGATGTTTGTTATAAATGTGTAAGTCTGTTAAAAATACCAGGACAGCAGGAGTTAAGCGAAGTTTACTAAATTCTAATACTTAATTATTTTTAAGAAATATAATAAACTTCTCACAACTCTTGCTGTCCTGGTATTTTTAACAGACTTAAAAACAAACAGCACAATTTATTGGTGGTACCGTTTTCAAATTATTACCCACATACCACCGGGGGTATTGACGGTGGCTCGGTGGGTCAGAACGGTTTTTCTTTCTGATTTCATTATTTTTCGTGTCGCCTACGGGAAACGTAAAATACGAAGTTTTGTTACAAAATAAAAACAAAATATTGATTTTGGTAACTTTACTACAAATCAGGAACCGAAATTCTTTCATGGTAACTATTCAAAAATATTTCTAAGTCCAATAAAGTATTTACCAGTTTGTAACTTTTACGGTTACGAGAAAAAAAGATATTTTTTTCCTTATCCTTGTTACAAATCACAGTTATGTAGGTGGCCGAAATGGATATCTGCGGCAATGATTCAACATCTTGGTACCAATAAAGCGATTAAAATTGTCCATCTCAGCAATAAAATATGGAAAACTGTACAGTGGTCACAGGATAAGACTCAGTCTGCCATCGTACCTTTGCATAAAAAGGGTGCTACTTATAAATGTGGCAACTACAAAACCCTGTCAATCATGTCTAATGCTAGTAAGATCATGCTTCGTATCATAAACACCAGGTTAGCTATATTTCTAGATCACCAGATATCGGGTGACCAGATTAGCTTTGTAGCTGGCCTTTTGTTTGTTTTCACTTTTTATCCTATCTACCCTTGCCATTGAGATTGATTATCTCCTGTCCTGTCCTGCGTGCCCGGCCACCTGCACGCTTATGGACCTCTACGAAGCCACCGACAATGCCTTGTCGGTGGCGGAGTTTTGGTCCTCTGAAGTTTGATAACAGCCAGAGTCGACTCGCAAAGAAGAAGATCCTATCTACCCTAAGGTTCGCTGGAAGAAATTGCAATAGCGATAAGTCCGTCTTTGTACTCTGTAATTTTGTGATTGGTACAATAAAGTGTATATCTATCTATCTGGTAAAGGCACTTTCGAACAAATATTGAAAATACGCATTTTCATAGAGAAGTGTTGGGAATTTAACAAACCAGCCACTGTGTTTCATTGATGACTCAAAGGCATTTGGCTGCATGGTCTGGCGTATAATGTTTGATGCCCTTATACTCGATATGATGATGATGCCTGCGCCAAATAGTAGCCTGTTTTTAATCCCGGGTCTTCAACTATACCCATACCAAATTTCATCAAAATCGATTCAGCAGTTTGGCTGTGAAAGCGTAACAGACAGAAAGGCAAACAGAAAAACAGGCTTTTGCACTTATTTGTATGGGTATGGAAGTATATCTTAACCAGTATTTACAGTAGATTACATTGGTCAAGAAATTATATCTCCTAGCAAACCAAGAGGGAAACCAGACCAATAGGAACATGACCTTTCCTAAATTGCTGATTACAAGTAAATTAAAAGAAATTAAGTAGATCAAATAAGATATTCCACAAAAATTTAAACAATCAAAATTATCGTTGACTTAGGAACGGGTACGGGGCAAATCATGGGTAAATTCATATTTCTACGGAAATTCAAATTTAAATTTAGAGAATATTCGGCCAACTGATGAGTTACCTACTTGTAAGAAGTTGAAGTTGATGAGATGTTGAAATAACGATTACTGTTTTTGGATCTGAAAAAAAAAAAATCTTTTACAATTTTTCAAAAATATCATAGTAGCACCACGAGACATTGAAATAACTAGTTTTTAATTCTTATTGTGGCTAAACAAAATGCAGTACAACTGCAATTGCGACGCATCTCGCGCCCAGCCTAATGCAATAATGCCTGTGTCTACTAGCTAATTGGCGAGTACGAAACAGTCACCTTGCTCTCATCTCATACATCCAGAGCAATCCAATCTGACACCATGTCCATACTGCCTTTGTTTTTTCTTCTACCTCTCGCAAGTACTGCTCAAGGATTCTGCGGTTCTAGTATCCGATGGGCCCATCATTTTAATATGGAGGACGTTTTCGGAATTTGGTACGGAGTGGGTTACGCCCAGCACACCCCCGATTTGACTAACAAGCCTAATGACGTAGGCTGCGTCACCTTATACATAACAGATCCTAGCAATGAAGGTCGCGAGGATTATTTACTTGATTGGTCGGTAAGTACAAAATTTAGTGTCACTTATTTACTTCTAAATGCAATAATTTTCACATTCACGTCTAATTAATGGACTATTTTGATGAAAGGTTCGGATGAAGATTGATCTGGAAATACATTACAGTATTTTTAGTGCTGATTTTAATATAATTTTCTGTTACCATTACTTGGGTAATGAAGTTGATTCTCAGATATTGATTTGATTCGTTTGCAGAATTACAGTAGAAATGAATTTAGCTTAGGGCTATTTATTAATATCGTCAAATGACCCTTATATTTATGTTTCAGCAATTATCCAAAGTATCTAGTATATATATAGTTTATTACACATTTTTATGTTTTAATCATTATAGATAAGAAGACGAAATTACTCAGACGAGAATTGGCGATCTTACAAAAGCAATCCTTGGTCAGGAACACAAATGTCTGGGTCCTGGCTAGACGTCAAGTTGAATAGACGAAAGAGGAATATATACAATGAGAAGCGAATCAAAATATTATGGGACGAGGATGGGCAGACTATGGAGCAA
This sequence comes from Euzophera pinguis, assembly GCA_947363495.1. Classification (NCBI taxonomy): domain Eukaryota; kingdom Metazoa; phylum Arthropoda; class Insecta; order Lepidoptera; family Pyralidae; genus Euzophera; species Euzophera pinguis. Next base: position 7,886,976 of record OX376157.1, on the reverse strand, counting down.
ACGTACTCGTATGCAACTGAGACCCCTGGACTTTGGATTGCTGAGAAACGGAGACCGCTGGAGCAGGAGTTGATGGTTAGAGGAATCGGTTAGTTTCAAAATTGTATATTTTTAAAAAACTAGCGGCTGCCCGGGCCTCCTCCTACGTTCCAGTCCCAATTTTTGGAAATCCTTTATTAAGCCTTAGCGCTGATCTCCTACCAATACATAGATTAAAGAAATTAGTATTATAACTAAGATGGTACGCGTAGGCGATATTTAGAACAAAAGTTTGGAATTTAATCTTAACAAAACGGAGACTCTAACAGGAACACGCTAAGATTATAAAAATAATTACGTATTTTACAATTATTTTTTCTATTCTATCAATTGTGAGCTTATAGAAATGGATAATCCTATTCTAATCCTAACTAATATTATAAATGCGAAAGTGACTTTGTTTATTTTATTATTACCTCTTCACGCTATATATGTATTTGAACCAATCAATCTTCTAGTAACTTCGCGTTCACATAGCCTGGAGTACTGAGTAGAATATACGTATGAAGCGCTTTTTCTCCTGGTAAAAGTACTTGTTCCGGTTTGATTTAAGTACTTATTATTTACTTTCGGCACACACACGGCCAAGGTCGGTTCTTTGGCTGTAACTGATTAAAAATTTAATTAATTCAACATTTCTTTCACGTTACAGATGTCTACTACCCAGACGACCCACCCCGACATCCTGAAGTGATAAGAGTACTGAAAGTGACCCCTCACATGATGATCATCAATCATTGTTCAGACAGCGGTGACCGTGGAATCTTCTCCCTGATACTCAGGAGGTCCCCGTCTCGGGTGGAAAGGTGGGAGTGGTACGACCTCCAGCGACAGTTCTTCAGTTTCGAGTTACCCAACATACATAGATATATGGCTATATGTGGAGCTTGTGCGAATTTCAGTTCTCTCTGTTTAGTGTTAGGGACCATTTTGTTATTGATGTCTGTTTTAAGGTTGTAGAAAAAGAGGTGACTGTCTTTTATAGATGCAGTTAAACATTAAGTCCTGCATTGTAAAAATAAACAGAAAATCTTCAAATAAATACTAATATTTAATGCTTGTTGTTTCATTCATCAAATAAATCAAAAAATTAAGTGACAACTGAGAAAGAATTTTCGATTTCTGATACAAATCAAATCAGCTGATAGAATGGACGGGAAGTCGAAATTTTTTCCTCGCTTTTTGATTGAAAGTAGTCTTGTTGCACGAACTAAACACACTTTTAAAAAATTGGGTGGTCGGTGGTAACACAGACCTAATGTTAACAGTTACACACTTTGTAGAGTGTAAGATACATACGTAGTTAAAAAACGCGATAAAAGTTTTGTGTACCTGTAACAATTGCGAAAACATAGGACAGTATTAATTTGGCTGGTGTTTTAGAAAGTTTCGAGTATCTTGTATAGTTTTGAAAGGTATTTATAATTAATTTTGAAAGAGTCGACGCTTTTGATTTTCGTAATTCTGGGCCTACAGTCTGTCAGTCAAGTGCATTACCTTCATGTTTATTTTTTCCCGTCATTTTGAACAGACTATCAGTCCAGAATTGGCGTGTAATCTCTGCCTGAGAAGAAGAATAATTTAAAATATTTTGTTGATCAAATATTTTTATTAGTTTAAGCACAGAATAGTTAAATAAGTAGTACTTAGTACTGACGTAGTTCACGTGCACAATTTTTATCATATTAATTAGCTCCCGAGAGAATTTTCCCAGATCAGTGGAAGTATTTAACAGTAATGAGTAAGACACTTGTCTGGGGCGTCTAATAAACCTCATTCATAGTCATAGTTCACATTTAATAGTGTTGTTTGTGAAGGATGTACAAGTGACCCCTGGCCCGGGACCCGGGTCAGTCTGACGGGAACACGTTAATGCAAATTACACCAATTACACGTGTTAAATGATTCGTCATTTGATTGATGATGGGCGCTGACAGGATATAAGCGGTTTTTTTTTGTAGAAGTCATTATCATAGGAGCTAATATTTTAATCCTATGCCCATGTCTGTCAAACGAGATAAATATGTAATTTTTTTCGTACCCTAGGGTTGGAAAACGGGCTTCTTTTGTAGTTCACTTTTAAAAAGTGGAATGAAATATGAAACGAGCGTACCCGGGCCGACTTCTCTCGTCGTCAAAGACCTAAAAAATGTGTTCAACAAAACATTTGAGATATTAAGTTATCGTTGTCAAAAGGAAAATGACCCATCTCCATTGCTTGTCCAGACAATGGCTGGATAATTAATAATTGTTTATTAGATTTTATGCGTAGCTATAAAAATTAAAGAAATAAATTTTTAAATTAATACTTAGGTACGAACAAGTTGGCACTATCTTTAATAACCAACCAAATTTATACAGTATACGTTTTAAATTTTTTTTCGATTTTCACTTTGTTTATTGAAATTAGTTTAGTATCACGCACATTGACTTGTAGTGCTCAAAAAGTCGCCCTTTATAATAAGCGTTGCAGTCCGCGAAAAATCAATCAGAATTAAAAATAATTGAAAAGCCATACGAGAAATGACCAGCCCACCTGTGGGAAAGTGACTATACCCAATCTACGTATGCTTGCACTATCAAAATATCAATATTTTGTTATGAATTAATTATATTTTTAAGTATACGCCAAAATCAAAAGTGCGTAAGTACAAATTAAAGTAATTTAATATTACTAGAAAATAAATTAAATTATTTTATAATGAAGAAGAAAGATATCGTGATTGAAATAATTTGTAGTTTTTATCTCAGGTGTCGTTATTTTATTTACGAACGATCGTAAAATTAAAGGAAAGGAAAATTCAATAAGTTACGGACGTTACAAAAGACTAGAATAGAATAAAATAGAATAGGTTACAGGGATGTTACATGTTACAGTTTAATTTGGATCTACATATAGTTTCTTGTCTGTGTTCCTTTTAACTTAAATTAGCCATGTCAATATTTACATCCTAAAATACCTAATAACGGAGTTATTTTGTTACCAATAGCCAAAATTTAACAGTACTCAACTGAAAATCCACTAAATGGAGCCTGTAAGTAGTATGGGAGGTTGAATTTTTTTCGAAGCTTTCACTATTTTTTTTTTAAATTTAACATTATTATGTCACGTATTCACATACTGTAAAAATTTGCCCAATAGTATGAATTTCTCTAGTACAAACTTAGTTAAAAATGTAGGTACTTTTTATTTTTATCAAAGGATATTTACGTTCTTTCGTTAGTTAAATATATCTAGTACATATAATGATCCTAAGCGCAAAGCATAACTTGGCCAAATGATAAATACTTATAGTTACTACTTTTTGTCAACCCATATCAGAGTCGATTTGACCGACTCTAAGAAGACCTATTCTGTTACAGAGCAAAAACAAACTTCTCATACAAAACTAGACTAAAAAAATATCCTAAACTCAGATACTCCCATTTACCTCCAGACGGTGCTGATAAAATTAAGCTTAATTAGTTTACATCCCACACTCATAGCCGCCCGAGCGCGCCACACGTTATCCGAACTATCACGCGTCGCCATCTCCCGCTGACTGTGAAAGACATGTATCGAATCGCTTTCTTAACCATATTGTGGACAGCAGAATGCGCGAATTACCAAAGATATGACGGTTCTTCGACTGACAACCCTTATTCCACCTACTCCACCATTTCGAACTTGTACAACCAATATCCACCCAAATCCACTTACGGCAGCGATATCGCCAACTTTCCGGAAGCAACAAGATATCCTAACTTTAAACAAGGATATACAACTAGTAATTACAATTTGTATTCTTCGTCAAGTGGATTATATAATGGGGTTTATAGCACTCAGAGATATGGACAGAATTATGGGCAAAACTATGGCCAAAATTATGGCCAGAATAATGGCCAGAATTACGGAGGATACAGTTCTTACGAGATGCCGTTCATGACGAATATCAGAGATTATTGTTTAAATAGGTCTCCTCAAGTTGGTATTTGGGTGGATAACCTGATGGGCATGTGGTATGGAGTGGAATTCATCCAGCACTTGGCCGGAGACGCGAGGGTGGATTATGCAAGATCCTGCATCGTCGTTCACATCTCAGAACCCATGGATCAGGTTAGTGCATTTTAGAAAACGTAAGTATTTTTTTCGATATTTAAAATAATTTTTCCTATGGCTAAGTAGGTATTACTTGTATTTTGCATGAATTGTAAATTTATAAAACCGTACAAGATCTAGTGTATAGTTTATAAAGTACATACGTGGTTTATTATGTATGTAACCGCATACGGTTAATGTAAATGCCACTTCTTTAAAAAAGTATGATTGATGTTTGTTATTCGTTTCAGTAAATAAAAATAATAAATGTCACCCATTCCATCCACCGCAATATGATTAAATACTTGAAGCATACGAGAACAGGCAGAAGCGATCTGGATGAAGTTAGGGTCACACTACTAAGATTAAGTATAATAAGGCAAATAGGCTACTTTTACTGTGACTGTAGTACTCCCTCAACCCTCCAACTCCCAGAGTTCTACCAACTTTGGAGTTATACGAGCCGAATATCTGGAGAGTGCACTGTATTTGTTCGAGGCTTTTTCCTCTTAAAGGCGAAATTTGTCTGCGGGGTCTAAGGGTTGTTTTATCCTTATGTAGTCTACATATATTTATATAAGTCTATTTACCTTTATTTTATTCATTTTTGTTAAATATAACTAGCTGTTTCCCGCAGCTCCACCTGCGGTATATAGCCTATGTTACTCAGGGTGAATGTAGCTTTCCAATGGTGAAAATTTTTTTGAAATCGGCACAATAGTTTTTGAGTTTATTCATTATACAAACATACACACAAAAATACAAATCTTTCCTCTTTATAATATTAGTGTAGATATAAAACATCATGTTTTCAACTTTACATAGTCTGACATGGCAAGCAAAATTTTTCAAAAGTGTACAGTCTTGGATTTTGCTGATAGTACATGCTTGACTTTCATTAGGTTGCGAACCCAAGTTGGTCGCTGTAAAGACAACCTAAACCGATCGGGAATCATTGATGACGCGCAATTGTGGTTTCTCTTCTCAAACTATGGCACATTTGCTGTCTTATTGTGCCCTAATACTTGCACCATGAATGATTTATACTTGGCGTCTAACAGGGCTGTTCAAGTGGCTTGTTGCTGGGCTGATATAATATAATACCATCGACACGCAAAGATGCTTGACTTTCTTATAACTGTGACTGTACTCTACTATTATACTTTTTCTAACGAGTATTTAAATAGATTAACTGTCCAAATAGGATATGGTGCTGAAAAATCTGCACTACTAGGGGGTTCTTCTTTCGACTTTCTTTGACAAATCTACATCATAAATCTTGGTTCACATAAAGTGTGACATTTTTAAAACTGTGATCGGATTTGAGAAAAAATATTTTAGGCTATCTATAGAATAGTTCTGGAAAACACGATTGTGAGTGTCAAACGCCGGTCAGCGCGGTCCGTCTTGGATTAGTCGCCATTGATTGTTCTATCTTGATTTCCTCCGTGCTTAAAAAGACAGGTTAAACAGTTGGTACCGGCTGTTACTGCTAGATGGCAGTTGTTACTTTAGGCAGCCTGAAAAATCGAAAAATAAAAAACAAATCTACTCCCTAAAACTATACCTACCCTACTACAGACATCACTTGAGACTAGTTTTATCTTAGTTTTTCTGTAATCAGTACAGTAAGAACTTCTTCATGTTCGTACATTCTACAGTATTACAATAATAGGTTCATAGCAGCGCAAACATTTAATTCGCAATTAATTTGGCCTGCTCGATGTGCGGATAACTGTATCTATAAGTGCGATATTCCATTACAATGATACGAGAAAGACGCGAGCGGCGCGTGCTCGCTACCTCTGCCAGTCGGTCGCCGGCAGACAAACGTGTGCGCAGCTTTTTAAGAACAAAAACTACTTCCTGCCTGGAACATTCAAATTTTGTCAACGAAATGTGAATTTAAATGTTCGAAAATGGAATACCGCGTTCTAATTCCATGCGTTCTATTATTACTTTGTGTAGTGACATCGGGAGATGAATTGTTTTCATCCAAGAACGACTCTAGGTTTTCAAACTCTACTGAACAAAATATTACCGTCGAATGTCCTGATAGATATGATGTAGAGAAAATTGATATAATGGAAGTAATGGGGAAATGGAAAGCGGTAGAATTATATATGCACCTGAGTAAAGAAGGTGTTAACTTATACAACAGCTGCCCTGTCGTTACAATTTGGGAATCTCAGGAAATGCCAAGGACTACTTTTGGGGTAAGTAAGTAACATTTTTAAATTAATAATTTAGTAACACTCACTAATTGAAAATTTCTTGGGAAACAGATAAAAATTTCAGAACAGTTTAGTTGCAGTTAATAGTAACGCTAAAATAAACTCGGTAACAATTAAAAACATCACGCATATATGTTTTTATTAATATTATGAAGATGGCAACTCATATAATTTATAAGACAGCTCATTCAGTGATCGTATTGTGTAACTTCTCAATTGAGGCAAATTATTGTAATCTACGAACAATGCGCGTGCCACAGTAGCCAAGACCCAAGAATATTCGCGATATCAAAATGTTCTTGATAAAAAGCCCTTACCTTGTAACTGAGTGCCCGTTATCACATCTTTGATAAATTTAATGTAAATAAATAAGTAAACTAACTCTTAAAACAGCTAAAAGTTATTTGATTTTGAGCGCTATATTTTATTTAAATAAAAGTTACGAAACAAGTGATGTAAAGTTTTGTAACGTTACTTCAATCAACAGGTGTTGTTGCCAAGTTCTAGCCATTCTCTGTTTGGTAAAAAGTGTTCCAATTTAAAGTGGTCGAATACGAGCTCCTTTTCTGTTTTCAGGCTACATTTCAAAGATAATATAATCACTACCACATATCACCTATTCTGTCCCGGATTTTTTATGTGCATTTAAACAATTTATCAAAAAAATACACAATCCTCACATCCTTACACAAATTTAAAAAGAAAGTTTGTGGTGTGAGGTCAAAATTTTAAATTTGTTTTAAAGTGTTTTGTCATACATTTCAAGGATTTTTTAAATTAAAAAGTATTACAATTTTCCGCCTTGCTTCTATTTGAAATTAATTTAGTCAATATACTTTCTAAACGTGAAACTTTAAAAACTCTCTTATTTTACATACATAGCGATTAAAAGTCGAAATCATGTTTTGATTTTTTTTACAAGTGATGAAGACTGACTGGCCTTAAAATATCAAGAAACAGACTATCAAAAAATTATGTTTCAATGGGAGTTCGAAAGATCAGCCTGTTAAAAAAAACGGAAAGCTGTTTTAACATTGAGCAAATATTGTCAACAAAGACCGGAATAGGACATCTATATATTTCATATTATAGATTTATCATTATGACCATGATATTGTGGAATTTTTTACTATATTTTTTACCCCGCCTTCTGCGGCCTCGCATCGTAGGACGGGAAAAGAACGTGCGGTTTCACGTCAAATAAACAAACTGATGTAAAAATGCTGTTCAAGGTGTTCGACGTTTGCTTATTTATTGTTGTTAACATTGAGGCGAAAATTTAACAGACACGAGTATTTGTCAGCTTAATCCATTTACAAATTTATACTAAAACTTAATATTAAAAATTATATCCATACTATTTATATTACAAATGCGAAAGTCTGTTACGCTTTCACGGCCAAACCGCTGAACGGATTTTGATGAAATTGGTATGATATAATGTGTACCTACAAGTACCTCCCAATTTTAACTACATGCTAAGTAGTAACATAAAAGGTAGAAAAAGGCCTAAAGACCTTTTTCTACCGTTTGTACTTCATTCAGGTACTCTCTACTTATGAATATTTAAAGCCTTTTTGTAATAAATAGTTAAAGTTACATAATAAACTTATTTCAAATACGGACGTATTTAATACTACACAGATACTGCATAATGCACAAGTTATGAAAGACCTAAAAATAAATTTAAAATCCTCAATTTTATTTACTTTTAAAGGTTTATTTATTTATTAAAACTTTACTGTACCACAATAACTAAACATACTTATACAATTGGCGGACTAAGGTTATACTAAAAGCATTCTCTACCAGTCAACCATATAGAAAAACAGAAATTTTTTAAGGCACAATTATTAAAGTAGATTCCCCTAACATTTTATTCCCTGCATTATCAATTTGCTGTTATCAATAGTAGGTATTTTGAATACATATTTTCACATAAATCAGCGGGTAATTTGCAATGATAACCGGGAAGTCCCTATAATCAGGTTCCTGCCAGTCCCCCGAAGATTTATCCGGTCTGGAGGCCTATTTTTGAAAAGAGTGACTCACGCAAAATCGGTGAATCGAATAATTATTCTTTGATATAGAACGAATTTTATGCGACATATGAGTCACACATTTCAAAAATTGGACTCTTGAATTCGAGTGTTCTTTTACCACTTACTTATTTAAATCTTCTAAATCTTTATTGTACGACAAGTAAAAAAAAATACTTAGACAATTGGACTAAAACATTATTTCCCGGACAACCATCAACTCTCTCTCATCTCAGCGCTATCCCGGTTGCATCCTCTGCTGATTTATTTCCTCCACTTCGCCTGGTCTTTGGCAACCATTTAAATCTTCCTCTATTTATTTTTCGAATAGAATGCGGAAATAAAATATTTAAGCAAACAATAAACATATTTCTCATTTCCTGCCGACTAAGTACTATGCGATACTAAAAATGCATTTTTTTATGGATGAGACTATGAATTTACTTAATAAAGAGACTTATTTTCCAACACATGATTAAGGTAGGTACAATTTAGGACGCCTACCTATCATTATTTAGTTATTATCCTCTCCAGACAACGACAATTGGCGTTTGTGTGACATTATTGTGTCGATAAATTAAAGAATTCTTTGCCGGTCGGTTGCGCTTAAAATGATTGTCCGTGATAACTACACACTACAGACATAAAAGAAATACAGACGTAATCTCACGTACAACACAAAATTACGTACCAAACTCTTATTTTCGAGTCAAAATGGTTATTGACTGCACTACTCACCTGCCTACCTGCACGCAGGGACCTATATGAGGAGAAGTTTTGGTCCTCAGAAGTAAGTATAATAACTGCCGGAGTCGACTCGCTAAGAAGATGAAGACTGCACTACCTATTAAACTTTCCCAGTACTTCGCCACCCTGAACACCCTAGATTATGGTTATTAACTGGAACTAGATAAACGCAACCTCTATTGTTCGGTGATTCGCTATAAATTTATATCGTTTATCTAACTTCATGACACCAACACCAATTAGGGCTACGCGACAACACAAATTTAGGCAGTTATTTTCAAGCTCCACTTTTGATGTTACGACGATCCGTCTGTATTTCTTTCGAAGTCTGTGACCAACACCGCGTGACTCACAGTTTTAACAATAAAATCCAATTACATAAAACTATACCCACCCACTACAGTCGATGTGCTGAACATCGGTATCTTGACATGCTATCACACGACGAATATCTACGGTTAATTGCCTTTGACCTGTGACGTGTACGTCACCTCTGAGTGTGCTCTGCACTGCACTGACTCATTCAGTTGACCAGCTACATTTTACAGGTCAAATGGTCTGATCCATTTTATCTCTTAAGATGTTTCTAGAATTGCTACTACAAATTACAACATTATGTTTTCTTATGTTTTCGCGATTGTTATTCATTAAATTAAACTATTTTAATACGGTTTTATCGCGTTTATTACTTATTTATTTACACCTGACGTTTCAAACACTTTACAGCGTTCATGGTCGCAGGCAGACTAAGTTAACATTTGTCTTTGATGCCATAAGATTACAAAACTACCGCCCGAAATTTTTATTGGGAACTATTCCGATTCACGCAGTATTGGCTCACAGTATCTAAGGGTCTTGCAGTCTGCTTCCTTGACAATATCTTGACAATAGTATCAGTCACACTGTGTACAGAAAGCCCACCCACACAGACAAATATCTCAACGGTAAATCTCACCATCATCCATGTCAGTTAGCTACCGTAGGCAAATCTTTGTTACAGAGAGCACACGGCATCTGTGACACCCACCATCTTAAGGAGGAGCTTCACCGAGTCAAGTCTGTCTTAAGAAGCAACAATCTCAGCCTCCCACACATATGTCACAGAAGTCGACCCAAGCCACACACAGTTGATCGTTTTCCTGCCATCTTACCATACATAAAGGGAGTCACGGACAAGATTGGTAACATACTTAGGCGAGCTTCAATCAAGACCTATTACAAGCCGCATAAGAAAATTAACCAATTTTTAAGACCTGTAAAATCCAATATCCCATTGCAAGATGCTGGAGTTTATAAAATTGACTGTGACTGTGGTTTATCATACATTGGGCAAACAAAGAGAAGCATTAATACTCGTATAAAAGAACATATTGCTGACATGAAAAATAGACGCTCAACCAAGTCTGCAGTCTGTGAACATGCTCTAGACAAACCCAACCACTATATGCGTTTTGATAATCCTCAAGTCCTTGCAAAGGAAAACAGATTCATTCCAAGGATGTTACGTGAAGCTATTGAAATTAAAAAACATCCTAATTTCAATAGAGAGGATGGATGGCAGGTACCGCCAGCTTGGGACCCAGTCATTAACTTAATAAAATCGCAAACTCGGAAGCAGACTGCAAGACCCTTAGATACTGTGAGCCAATACTGCGTGAATCGGAATAGTTCCCAATAAAAATTTCGGGCGGTAGTTTTGTAATCTTATGACATCAAAGACAAATGTTAACTTAGTCTGCCTGCGACCATGAACGCTGTAAAGTGTTTGAAACGTCAGGTGTAAATAAATAAGTAATAAACGCGATAAAACCGTATTAAAATAGTTTAATTTAATAAATTACAACATTTATTGAAAAATAGGTTCTTATGATCTAAGTAGTGTAACCTATCTACCTAGATGTCGATAGACCGTATACTTACCATAACTATAACTAATAACAATACTAACAATCTAATTTTTATAGATTCGTTAAAAAATTCGTTGATATAACAGTTGGTGTTCGAATGAAGATCATTCGAACTTGAACGAGTATCATCCGACTCATCGGTTTTGACTTTGAGTGAGTCAACTTCTTAACGAGTCGGATGATTTGAGATTTCAATGGTTAAGAGTCTGTGACTTGCTATATATGTCAGTAAGTAGATGATGTGACGATCGTGAATGTGAATTTCAGATTTTAAAAATAGGACCATGTGCTGATGGATAATTTCTAGTTCATCTTTATCAGAAACTCTATTCCAGCTGAATCTTCCACGAGAGGCGTCCTTCTTGCATGATCGAGAGGCGGTGTACTCTTAGTTTTGTTGTCGCTGTACAAATTTACTCGATTCATTACATAAAACTCCCAAATGAAACCTCTATAGTTGAACTTCCAGTTGTTTAAACTGTAGGGACGAAACTGTCACGTTCTGCACCAGCCATAATCATAATATCAGCCGCAGTCATTCCACTGCTGAACATGGCCTCCTAATGATTTCCAAAATGACCGGTTGGAAGCGGTCTGCGTCCAGCATTTGCATGCGACCTTTTTCAGGTCATCCGACCATCTGCTCGGTGGATGTCCAACGCTGCGCTTGCCGGTTCGTGGTCATCATTCGAGAACACTCGTCACTATCCAATTACATGAAGAAGGTTAGAGAAGAATCTCCACCTTACCGTGATAGTCACTCAGTCATGAGTAAACAAAGAAAAAGTTTAAAAAAGTGAGACCAAGAAATAGGCATTCTTCATATTTAAAAACCAAAAACGTTCATTTGTTATAGCCTTCAACTGAGAACCAGGCCTTCCACGTTCAGCACATCAATGCCAAGTTCCGTCAGGATTTCCGCCATCTGCGACTGCTGTGGGACGAGACTGGCCAGACCACCGAGTATGGACTGTACTTCCGGAACGACTCGGCGGGCTACTGGCAGGTCTTCGATGGACAAAATGGTAAGTTTTTTAAATGGCAGTGTTAGATAAGGATTGGTGTAGAATAGCCACTGGTGGCTTCATTCCATTCTAATGCAAGTGAGTAAGCGAGATGTCGCCTAACTTCTCGCCATCTCATATATTGCGCTATCTCTCTCTTGCATGGACTAAGAGATATGGTTGCATGCCTTTGTCCAGGCACTAGGATACAGAATAGCTCTACTAAAAATAGTTTTATCTACCATCATATCCACTTAAAAAAAGTTTAATGGCACCTAATGTAAATAGTAATAGTAAACTAGATTTAAATCACAAAAGACAGACGTCATTAACCCTAACACCCTTCGGTCTTGTATCCAATTGCAGGACAATCTCTTAGTATTATAGATTTATGTAAATTGTAAGTAAATCATAAGTAAAACATGTATTAAGATTAAGCAAATATAATTATTATAAATAAACTTATTGTAAAACTAAAATATTAAGAGAAATAAACACCTGTTATTTGTGGTGTAGCCATTAACAGAAACAAAAACAAAAAAAAACATAAAATCTTTAAAATGTTGCCATTTTAAAGATTTTATTTATTTATTTATTTATTTACTTTATTCATGTACACAATAAAATGTAAAGGATTATACATAAGAGGAAAAGAAAGTACAAGGGAGCTGTTTATTTCTAAAGAAATTTCTTCCAGCAGACCCAAGAGAGGAAAAGACAAGAAAAGGGTAATTAGCGTGTACAAAAAAGAAAGGAAAAGTGAAGACTATACCTATATACTTTACGTTTGTTGTACATTTAAAATTTGCATTTTAAATGTACAACAGTTATAAGAGATAATTAATTTTACAATGCAATGAATGCGCCAAATAAAATATTATTCTACTCATTCAAGTTTGTAACATTTATTCCGTTCCAATTTATCTCTGCTTCAACTGGTTACTCGACCCGCTATAATTTTTTGTTATTTATTGGTCATAAATTTGTTATTTATTGCCGACTTAAGTGTTAATCGCATTCTACTTTTGAAACCCAAAAAAGTATGGTAGGCTGTAAAAAGTAACTTTGTTTAATAATAAATACATAAATATAAATAAATAAGAAAGGATATTGGTAGGTGCATCGAATAAACGGGTGTAATGATTTTAAATTTGTTATTTTTTTAACAAAATTAAAAAATTAAATGCATACTTAACTATTCAGTTTGATTGAGTAAACTTACAAGGGCATACGTATATCCCATAGACTTACGAGTATAATGCATTTTTTTATTGCATGGAATCTCCTCTAATCGTGTCGAACTTTCTTCTTTTCTTTAAACATTATTCACTTTCCATATCTCTTTTCAGGAACATTGACAACCCGCCCTAACTACCAGCAGTTCAGCGGTTCAATACAAGTACTAAAGGCAGTGAGCAGCCATCTGGTGCTCAACTTCTGTCAAGAGCCTAAGAATGGGAGACCAGCGCAGCTGTACTCTGTCCTTTTCTCTCGTGACCCGGGCGCCATGGATCGATGGGAGGTTGACTCCATCCATAGCATGCTGCAGAATAAGAAACTATCTGTCGCCTCTAGGAGAATGGTTTGCGGTAACAATGCAGTTAGAACTCTTCATAGTCTAATACTCTCTTTCTTAATTTTCATTCTAGGCAAGTTCGTGTCGTAGATTTATTTGTAACTGTTTGAGAATACACGAATGATCTCGCGTACACTTCTGTTAAAAAATGTTATGAGACCTGCCTTTTTGTATTAGATTTTTCAAATACTTACTTACTGCCTTGCCTTGTTATCCTCATTTCGTTTTAATATCTTGATAGGTAAGAGTATTACGCCATTACCTATTTTCAGTGTTCATAAATAATTTAATAAAATATTGCTAATACAATCTTGGGACTAGAAGGAGTCTACTTAAATTTTATTAATTTATGAATGGCAAAGGAAAAATAACTTTTTGTGTTGTAGCACTATTTATTTTCAAATGCTTTATTTGAAATTTTATAAACTGATAAAACATTCCCATAAAATTATAATAATTATTTTGAATACCTTTTACGAATATTAAAAATACGAGTTAAATAACACAATGCGTATATTTTTTTTAAATATTGCCTTCTGAATGTTGGTTTGTAATCATTTAATCCGTCCCCGAAAACTAGGTTTGCTAAGATATCTTTAATCTTACAATAATTATATTTACTTATACATACTGGGTGATTTTGAACTCATTGGCAAATTTTTGAAATTATTGGAACAGGTTTAATTTCACTTACTCAACACACTTTAAACCTTTGGCAAATGATTTCAAAATTAACCTGTACCTATTCATAATTGTTAGCTTAGATTTTTTAAATGACCAGCTCCACTATTAAAGTAGGTCTGTAAACTTGTTATCTAAAGACTATAAAAAAATTAAAGAAAAATAAATCTAAGTGTATTTAAATATGAGGAAGAGATTTAAACGGTACAGTACTGTATCATCAAACATGTTTCGAATAAGAGAAAGAAATTCATAATTAAGTAAATATGTACATAAAAATCAAATCATATCTATTTCCTAATGAATTGTAAATTCAATTATAAGTTTAATTATTGAAATATTTGGAAAAAGAAGTATGGAAGAAAGTTTAAATATATAAATATAAGTGGATAGTAGATATGATTTATTTCTTTATATTATTAGATACGTATGATAAGTATTATTGATTATATAATATGTTACCTGATGTTTTTCTACCAAAGATTAATTTATGTTTAAATAGTACATTTAAAATCAAATAATGTAAGTATATTTTGTTTTATAATATCAACTATTTAAAAATAAAAGTCCTCAAAAAACACGTGTTTTACTAGCACTGTCGAAATTGGATAAATGTTTTTGAAAAAATAATCTGAACAGACTTCAAACTGAAAAGGAAGAAATAATAAATATGTGGTTCCTTATCAAACATTTTAATTAATTGGAAGTCGGTGCCAAGTGCTGACTTCGGAAGAGAAGGCGTACGTAGACAGACTTGTGCCCAGAAGTGGTTGACGATAGCTGATCACAAGGTATAACATGCTAAGTACTTAAACGATTTCGTTGACGATATATTTTTCGTATACTTGGCTGGCACCGACTTCAAATTAATGAAAATGTCACGACCTCATAAAGGTCTAAAACAAACGCCGTGACCACTGGACTTCGGAGACAGTATACATTTATAAAACGAATCGAAGTGAAATATGATAAATTCAAGAAATGACTTCAAGACCATCGGGGAAGTTTCTTTTAAAATGTATAAAAATCTCAGTATTAACGTGAAAACAAAAATAATGATTCTCCTACTCCTTACCGTTAAAGAGTTTATACGAGTACCTTTCATCATCAGCTCATCAACATAATGTGGTGACTAATGGACGTAAAGACTTGACTAGCATCAGAAATTATATGAAATATGTGACGCGTGCCTAATATTTTTCTAGTGACAATGGGACTACCTTGGAAGTATGCGTTTTCGAATAAAAAAAGGAATTATGAAAATCGGTCCATAATTGGCGGAGTAATCGTGGAACACACATAGAAAAAAAACATACACATGAACATAGAAACTCCTCCTTTTTTGAAGCCGGTTGAAAATAAGATTATTTCCTCTAACGCAATTAACCAATTCTATCCAACTGAATAAGTAATATGGCTTCGCGTCCTAATCTGGCAAATCTAATTTTCGAATGACTATGACTTCCATAAATTAACCTGTAAAACCTGTGGTTTGTAATATTAAAAATAGGTTTAGTCTTGATATCATCAATATTAATTTATTGAGAAAATTAAGAACGAGCCAAATTCATATTTAGTAGATACACTTAGAGATCTTCCAACACCGTTAGTTTCAAAATTTGATGCGGATCTGCTATTATCAAATTGTTATTACCATCAAATGTTAAGCCAAATACATTTGGTATGTTCGCTATTTTCTCCAAAACATGATGACGTTTATTTGCCACGTATATTTCATTTTGTCCACAAAAATAAGCTTCTCCTTTAAGGTCCAATTCGATGGCTCTAAAAATCTTGGCACCTTTGATCAATATACGATCGTCAGTTCCATTTCTTATCATGAATAATCCCGTTTTGTTCGTTATAAATGTATCATTATCTTTATCTATCGCGAATTGGTAAATTTTTTCATGAATGTGTTTCTGTAACTCTGGTTCCTTTAACATTTTATGCAATCTCATAGATGGATAACTGATGAAGTACAAATGATGTTTATAAAATAAGTCCCAAACATCCGTTTTTATATGTACAGGTTGGATGCATTTTGAATTGGTCAGGTTGTCCTTAAAAATACCTTCACTTCCACCAAAGTAGACAATGTTACCCTTGTGATCAACAGCAGTTGCAAATCCGTTAGTAACATTCATTGGTGTAGGGATCATTTGCTTTTTCCCAATGTCGATGTAGCCGATTTCAAAATTACTCGAATTATGTAAGCCTACGTTGTAACTAAAGTACAGTCTGTCTGTTTTATTTGAATAAGATAATTGGTATGGTCGGTCGACTCCGTTCGTCAAGACTTGAGCTTTGTGACATTTTCCATGTACGTGAATACCATCACAATTATTCTTGCTATGCTTAGGCTTAGACACAACAATTGCAATTATGCTACAGAGGTAGATTATTTGAAACAGATCCATGTCTATTAGGTGTAAAATACTGGACTGAAATGGCCTTCATTTCATATTTATGCTAAAACCACATGTCGACGTAATCAGTTCCTGTTTCACAGCATGTGTGTGCTGATCAGTGATTACAGCAATAAATTTACTATTTACGCATTGCAGCGTTTGTCTCATGTTACCTCTTGGTACTTTCATAAAAATGAGACCGACAAAATATACGAATAAAAACATTTCGACAATGTTATCCATACTAAAAATCTGTCTGTCTGTCTGTTACGCTTTAACGGCCAAACCGCTGAACGGATTTTGATGAAATTTGGTATGAATATAGGACCCGGGGTCAAACATAGGTTACTTTAGACGCAGGTGGAGCTGCGGAAAACAGCTAGTCAGTTATAAGTCACTCTGTGTAATATACCTAAGTACTCTACTTCATTCGTTTCTGATTTGTTAACAAAAACAAGTAATGATTACAAATGCCAATAATATTATCACATTACCTATCGGTGAGAAATCAAGTTAACGGGGAAAGATAAATAACTTCCGTGGTTCAAACATGGACTAATATCTACAGTAATCATTAGATAAATACAAAAACCTTATTACTCGAGTAATTAATGACAGACATCACATTTCAAATACAAACGAATTCTTTAAAATTGTGGCGCTATTAGCGACGGCACCAATTTTCCTACTCTAGTCAGCAACCAAAGGTATCAGGATATCATAAATTAGCAGTAAATGTGAAAAGAAAGAGACAAAAGTCAATACGTATAGCTATCCCATTCGAAAGTCGCTGAGTGGACCTCGGTTCTCCCTCATCCCCTGGTTCCACTGTCCAATCAGATATTTCAAAGCGAATACTCAATGAGAGGGTGGGAAAAATCAATATTCTCTCATCTCGCGAAAATGCGCAACGTTAACATAACTATTATTATTGTGAAAGTTAAATAAAAACTTTAACAATAAATAATAACTGTATTGGTTAGAAAATTAATAATTAAGCTATAATCATGGTATGGTATTATCAAGTATCTTGAGGTACAACACTAATACCGATGTTTTAAAACAAAATAGAGAACCGTTTCCTGATCTTCTAGTACTCGACTGCGTCACGTCGTCATTCACAGTCAACGTAACGATTAATAGGGTTAATATGCATTTATCGCATTTTTCATATTGGTTAATTGCATTTAAATTATTTACTAATATAAGTCATACTTTATGTAAGTAATAACTGACTGCATATTTTCCTTGTTCTCTAGAAAAACATGTTTTTAAAACCAAATAAATAAAAATTGTAAAGGTCACAAAAGATAAAGAAATCGAAGTGACTTTGTTTTCAAGATCTATCCGAACTACGACTGGACATTGGTCAAGATGTTTGCGAAATTTCCATTTCTAGACGTCGCAAAATCGTCAGCAGAGGTCGATTTAACTAGGGACTCAGGATGTGCCAGGAGTTCGGATTCTAGGAAGAGGGGTTCAACATGGGAATGGAATGCAGAATGCTCTTTCCATTTATGTGATGCTAGTATTGTGCGCAACTTTTGAAATATTTTTGCTATTCAAAAAGGCTAGGAGCGCGAAGTAGAACGGTGTATTCAGACTCAGAAGTTGTTACGAATAAGTTATAAAAATAACATTAAATAAGTATTCAACTTTTTTTTTAAAATTTTTACCACGATAATATTTAATTTTAAAAAATAATGCTAATAATGAAACTATACTTCACATGCGCCTGCAGAAGAGACCGTCACGGTACCCTTGACATACGTGACTCCATCTTTGCATTCACAACCATCCTGAAATTACAGAAAAAATATAGGTGTATTTTTTGTGTTCGGTTCTGTAGAATATTGAAAAAAAAACACAATTTTATTTAAAACTACTTATATTCGTGTAACCCCAAAGTTTGCACAAACAAAGAATCACTGAAGAGTTTGTATTTCACCACTTACATCTAAGCGTTTTCCCGCGGTTGCATCTGCAGCTTGTTGATACACATATTCATTGTGATGGTATTGTTAAAAAATGCTTGAATTAAAAAAAAACCTACATTACCTACTAAAAGTTTTTCTGCGTTGCAGATTAAAAACTTGTTGAGTTACTTACAAATATGTCTTTAGCCTCAGTACAATTTTGACTCTGTTCGTAAAACTGTACTTTTTCCAAATTATGCCTTATAATTTCCCCTGAAGGCCTCCTCTCATTATCGCAAGACATTAACTTAGGAACTAGACCTTTATTATTCCTCTTCACTACCAAATGATCCAAATTAACATTCTCCATAACCACTGGGCTGCCGAAAATGGCATTATCCAAATAATTACAATAATTGTCTTGACTATTATTTGGTATTGTGTTATTATTTAAGTTCACTTCATTTTCAATAACATTTTTCACACTTCCGTTGCCCAAATAGTTTTGATAGAGGTCTGGATTTTGGTTTGACTCATTCTTCTCATTTTTATGGTCATGTCTTGATCTCCTGATTTTGATGTACATGTCAGTCATGTACTGAAACTTTAGGAAATAGGCGATAGCATCAGCTACGCTCGCCGAACCACTTTTGTTTTTCTTATGGTGCGTGAGACAAAAGTGTCTTGGGGGAGAAGTACTGTACGTGCCACCTAAAAATATAAAATATTTTTAATTTAAGATTCTTGCCAACTTTTCTCGAACAAAAGTTGGAAAGAACTGGCGAGGTGACGCTTGTGCCCAACAGTCTCCTAAAAGAATAGACTGATATTGACGTGTAAACTTTATCCGAGCGTGTTTTCTATTTGCATCTGCTTTTTTCAAGGTCTTGGGTTTAGGTCGTATAGGTACAAGACCTCTCTTCGCCTAAGCGTGCTTTCCTCAGCTTACGCTTCAGATCCTAGGGTACGCTGTAAGTCATGGTCCTGGATTTGGCGGCACTAATTATTACAATGGTACAATATACAATAGGTACAAGACCTGAGTGTAACTAAACACTGTCAGATCTTGTATGCTGTCTTGTGGCATGTCAGCTAAGTCGAGGATTTACTTTTAATTATTTTAAAAAGAGTTACACTAGACCATTTATAAACCAAGGAGTGAAATTACCATTTCTCGAGAGACACGAGCACGGTGTAAGTAAAGGTGATTGTTCACTGCCTCGAGTGGCTGGCGCGCTTCTCGTTCGGCAGAAATGCTGGCTGTTCCACGTGGTGTCCGTGTATGGGATTGAGTCACATACAGAACCCGAAGACTGGATCCATTTTGACGATTCTCGGAGTGAGAAAAACGTTAATGTGACCACCGCCTAATAAAATCAAATTGATGAGAGAGAAGTGTAATTTATATTAGTAACATAAAAGTGTAATATAAAAAATAAAATTAAACAATCGACCAGATTGACAAATGATCAGAAAGAAGAATTCCTGTAGATAATTTACTCGTAGCTTGAGTATTGTCAATCTTATTTAATCTTTTATAATTTATCTTACGTAAATGTGTTCTCATTCTAGGCCAAAGGGCCCTAACTAAGATAACCAATAATCAAAAGAAGGTATTCTCTTTTCTGTCGCATGCCACGTTAAGTTCATAACTACGTGGGGCGCCGTATAAGTTTCCGGAATGAATATGAAAAAATACTATTAAAGGTACAAAATTAATTTATTGTTTTTCAAAATAATCTCCCTTGGCGTCTATGCACTTTTTCATTCGATGAAACCAGTTTTGAAAACTTTTGTGCCACTCCTCTGTGGTGACCTCTGAAACGTGTTTTTCATACTCCTCGACAGCCTCTTCTGGTGATGAAAATCGTTGACCGCGTAATTGGTTCTTAATTTTTGGGAACAGAAAAAAGTCACAAGGTGCCAGGTCGGGACTGTATGCAGGATGACTCACGAGTTCTACATTTTTCGCCTTCAAAAAGTCGTTTGTCTGTCTGGCCGTGTGAGAACTAGCATTGTCGTGATGCAGGATGATACGGCGTTTACGGTTATTTTTACGGAGTTCGTCAATAACTTCCGGCAAACAAATGGTCGTGTACCAGTCACTATTCACTGTACGACGATTCTCTAAAGCAACAGTAGCCACGTGTCCAGTTTTATTAAAAAAAGAAGCAATCATCCGCTTAGATGCACTTTTCACGCGCGCCACTTTGGTTGGTTTCGGCTCATCTTGAAAGACCCATACGCTCGATTGCTGCTTTGTTTTGGGATCGTAGCAATAAATCCATGTTTCGTCACCTGTTACTATGTCCCACACCAAATTTGACGCACCTTCGTTGAATCTGGTAAGCATGGCACTGCACCAAGTGACGCGGTTCGTTTTTTGAGCCTCGGTCAAGTTGTGTGGGATCCACCGCGAGCACAGCTTTCTCACACCCAAATGTTTGTGTAGGATTAATTGTATTTGACTCATGCCTATTTCTAAGGATGCGCGAATTTCATGGTAGGTCACATGCCTGTCTGTTTCAATCATACGGCGCACAGCATTGATGTTTTTGTTGGTCACAGCGGTGGACGGCCGACCATCGCGAGATTCGTCACTGAGATTGATACGACCACGCTTGAATTCTGCAAACCAGCTATAAACAGTTGTCTTGCATGGTGCTTCATTGCCAAAAGCTGTTTCAAGCCGAGCGATGCTCTGTTGAGCTGTCAAATTACACTTAAAATCGTAGATAATCATACTACGAAAATTTTCCCGAGTTAAATCCATGTTGATGCAGACACACAATTTTTTAAATGGCGCCACAAGGTAAAAACAAAAGACAGTCAGATGAATCAAACTGCATTCTACAGCCAAAGAGTTCTATTTTCAAATGTTGCAATAAATTTTTAAATATTGTTTATGTAAGTGGCCAGTTCCGGAAACTTACAGTGCGCCCTATGTACGGTTTTTTTTATGTGTGCGGTTTTTTTTAGTATTTATTTTACGGTTATCAGTTGCTTTTAAAGATGGGCAACGGGAAAAAATTAAATGCAAGGGGATTAAAAGGGGAAAAATAATTAATTCCCATTTATTCCTTTAATCCGGGACGGCGCCCATTTTTAGTTACTATAGAAGCTTATTTACACAAACAATAGAGTACAAGAAAAATCTCAATAGCCTCACCATTGAAAAGCAAGCCGCAGCGCAAAGAGTGGCTGTCAATGGAAACCCGTAATATTGTGATAGCACCCCGCCCAGCGCTGGGCCCAGCACTTCGCCCAACGAGTAACAACAGGACCAAAGTCCAGCAACGGCGCTGTACGTGGCTAATGCCTCTGGACACCCACCTTCATATCTGAAATAATACACGAATTTACCTCATAGAAGCCCCATAGTTAAACACTTAAGAAGAAGAAAAGAGTTTAGCTTTCCCTATCGGCAATGTTGGTTTCAAATACTTTCTGGCCAATTATAAAGCCTTGAAAATTAAATGGCGAAACTGAAAGTTTTTCATTGGATTAATTAACTCCTAGTAAGTACATTTTAGGAACATTCACTGAATACAATTTTCGCATAATATTAAAATATTATTACAATATTTGAATAATAATCGCATGGTTCATATAAAAATTACATACATACTTACTTATAAGCAACATTTTCAAACACAATTACTTATAAATTGAGTGAAAATAGTAGATTTGTAAACTTACATTGAACTCGTTAGTACTCCTTGGAAGGTGGGCAGCAAAGTTAATGCCACGGATATTCCTAAAATAGAAAGTGCCACCAAATCCAGCCACAAATCCCTGTAACAATAAAATAATAATATTTAAACCGGCTTGATTGATTTTTAAATGTAACTATCATTTATACATTTTGGCACATATCACAAGAATTACATATATACCGTTTCGCGTAAAAGAGGCGGCGGCTAAATAGCACTAGAAATAAAGAGAGAAAAGAAAAACTGTTTATTTTATATTTGTAACAAACAATGTAACAATACAAATGATAGAAATAGGTCTGTCTAGTGCAATCACAAATTGTATTAATATTAAATTAAATTACCTACAATTAAATTAGAACGAAATTAAATTAAACCACATATTTTATCAAAAAAAAAGGAAGACACTAGCGCCTACTCCCAGAGTTGTTCTTACTCAGAGCATCCGCACCAAATAAACGATTCATTCTCAATGTTTTTACGTGACTTGTGAATAAGTGGAAAATAAATATTATTGTCTCTCTTACCGTGACAGGCCAGGAATAAAGGGACAAGGCCCAAGTAACAGCAAACCAACGCTGGATAAAAACAACCCCCAGACCATCATACACCAGTGGTTGTGTACTCTGAAAATTTAAATTAAATTTTCTGTCAATTAAAAGCAATCTATGATTATGTACTTTTTTAGTTGGGTGATTCAGTTAATACTCATTCATGTGGGCTAAAATTACATCACGTAAATAAATGGAATATTATTTCGATTTAAAATGGCATAGCATTAAATAAAGCTTTTGCGGGTTCTTATTACATATGCACTTACCTGTCTGCGACCCATCCCCAAATCGGGCTGAATATTCCGTATAAACTTGAGAAAAGCAGGAAAATCAGCCCGATCTGTTTGGTTGACAAGTTGAACTGTCGCAAATGGGGCTCCAGCGTGGGGTCCAAGAAAGCCCAGGTGTTGGACACGATGACGATCACCAGACCCGTTATGATGATGGAAGGGATTTTCACGAGCTGCATTAAAGATGCGGTTTTAGACCCGTACACGTATTCTAGAATTAAAAAAGAAATATAAAAAACATTTAACATTTTTAAAAATAAATATTTTGTGCGAAATTAGAAACGGCCCCAAATAAACAAAATTACAGTCTACAGTTACGCTACGAGATTGCTACGACGAGTGATTTGCTACGCAAGTAACTGATTGCTACGACTTCTACGCCGGCTACGCCAGCGCTACGAGCTTTTTCGCAACAATTAATAGCTATTATTTTTCACGACTTCATAGACATTTAACTGGTTCCTATAGAATTTGATTCAGTTTTAATAAAGCTGCTATTTCGTCTCTTTCCATATAACTGGAAACCACTTATTTTGACATTTTACAAAAAAATATTAGACTTCGATTCATGTGCTACTAGCTGACATGGTCGATAGACAATGTAACATACACGAATAATGATGATGAGCTGTTTCCCGCAGCTTCGCCTGCGTCAAAAAGTAGCATATGTTTGACCTCAGGTCTTCAACTACATTCATACCAAATTTCATTAACACTTTCACTGACTGTCAAGGAAATAACAATGGCACTCAATTGTTATCTACGTCAAGAGACGTTACTGTCAGCGAAAGTGTTAATATCCATTCAGCAGTTTGGCCGTGAAAGCGTAACAGACAGACATACTTTTGCATTTATAATATTACTTACAATGGATGACTGCGATATTGTGTAGTTAGGTGGTTTGGAATAAGTAGCATTTGATTATTGATATTACCTTCACAGTCAGTAAGCAGGAAGTAATTAATGGGCACAGTAAACACCATCACGACTCCAAGACTGTAGAATGGGAGACCGAAGCCCCCGATCTACCTGAAACATTCACATACCGAAATGTAAAAGTAGCATGAAAATACTATGTAGTAGTCAAGATGTCTTCAACAAAATTGTAATAGGAACTTCATGATTTTTTTTTTGTTTGAAAATTGATTCATAAGCATGAAACAGTACGATTTTAAGGAAAAACAGTAATACTAATACTAAATATATCTGAAACTATATACAAGCTTGAAAACTATTTACAATTCGAGGCAACGTGCCCAAAATGCTGGCAGCGTTCCTTTGCTGTATTGCAATACTACTTTTTTGTACAAAATACAGACCATCATTTTGGCCAAGAGTTTTTTATTTTTTTTTATTTAAGTTTCCTCTTATCTTCTTGAATGTATACAATGTTTAAATTAATAGATACTCCAAGGATATGCAAATCGTGTTAATTTCATTGTTTAAACAGTTACGTCAAGTCACGAGTTATCGTAAAAAGTTGAGGAAGCGATGAAAGTAGACTAGGTATGTCTCATAGCCATGAATCAGACTAAGTACCTTTAATTTTTATTTCAAGACAATGCTACTTCATGTTTAGCTAAATCATTGTATTGGTATCAATATCTACTTAGTTTCAAGATGTATGTGTTGTATAATGTGGATCAAAATGTGAAGATTTTATTGTTGTGTTTTTTAGGGTTGCGTACTAAACACAAGGAACCCTTATTAGTTTCGTCATGTCCTACGTTTTTCTTACAGACTATTAGACCTAGTGAGCTAAAATTTGGTATGATTATGCATATTACTCACTCGGAGCGAACTGTGGGATAAAAATATGAAAAATATTTTTTTAGGTTACCTCCCCGACATGTAAAGTGGGGGTTGAAATTATTTTTTTCTACTTTCTATTTGTGTGGGATATCATTTAATGGGTCTCTAAAAGACATTATAAGTACTCTCAGAGTGTTTTTCGTATGACGGTATCGTTTATGAGATATTTAGCTATAATGTTGAAAAAATCAGAGGTGAGGGTCCCCAACCACTTCTGGGAAAACCGTTTCAATTGGACACCTGAAAACATTCATGATAGTAGTAAATATAACAAATTTTAAAGGAAAATTATCACTGCCGTAAGGTTTAAAATAGTTTATGAGTAATAATTAATTAATTTATGAACATGTAAAATTCTAATCCATTTATAAGCGTCTCACTTAAACAGATATTTCGACATTTGATATTTCCGATATCAAGATGGCGCTATTTATGCCGCTTGCCGTGATTTCGTTTCAGATTTGTTTTAACATGAAAAGAAAATTTTATAGTAGGTTTTATGACCAAGACCATTTGGGACCATTCAAACTCTTAGCAGGCCCTTCAGGCACTATACTATAGGCCCTATGGCATCGAGCGTTTGTGCCACTCGGCGAGTTTGCATTGCCACAATTGTTCAAAATTTTAAGCTTGTATCTATGTTTAATTTTAATATACTAGACTTAACGAACGTTCGTTATTTTTTATGAAAAGGGTGATAAATAAATACTAAGTAGCCATACCGAGTACAACAGCCCTCCAATAGCCGGTCCGACTGACATGCCAAGTCCAACAAAGGTCTCCAGGATGCCCAGCACTGAACCGATGCTGTCTGGAAAGGCGTTAACCACGAAGACATAGCTGGCGGTGGCATAGGCACTGGCACCGAGAGCCTCCAACCCTCGGACCATGAAGCAGAGTGTCGTGAATGTTGTCTGGTCATCCACTAGAACTAGTGTTCTGAAATAATATGTAGAATTCACCCTAAGGTTTGACTGGAAGAGATCGGTCTAGCGTTAAGTCCACCTTTGTACTTCCTCATTTTCATACATGTCAACAAATAGTATTTGTATTGTGTTGTAGAATATTAAACGTCTCATAACCAAAGCAATAGCGTAACGTCATTTTCGTCCGGTTTCTAATGTTAAATGCGTAATCAATAACTTTCATTATTTCAGGAGCAGTCAGTTTACTGTGGATATGGGCTTTCAATAAATTTTATTTAAATCAATTTTTTCATCCAATTTTTTTTTAAACATTAAATATATAAATACATATAGGGACAAATCACACAGATTGAGTTAGTCCCAAAGTAAGTTCGAATGTGCCTACCTAAGGAACATTGGAGTGAATAGATAGATGTATGTCATGAAGAGATTATCGGCAACCGATTGTCGAGTTCATTAATAGATATCGTAAAATATATAACCAATGAAATAGAGTACCTACAGTAAGTAACTTTATACTTCGCACAGAAAAGATAATAGTACTTACTGGGGATATGGCAGCTTAAGTTAGTTACCTTGAGTAAAATTGAATTACAATTTATCAATCAATTTTATAAGCACTTTCGTGTACGTGATTACTATCACACGTGTTGTCCTAGAAAATATAGATACAGAAGGGACAGATAATAAAGATAACAATTGATTTTACCCAAACAGGACGTTGCAGGCGCCAGCCACAAACATGCCGGCGGTAAACAGGAACTTCGCACCAACTTTTGGAAGCTGAAAAAGAAAGCTTTGAATGAGAAAGTAGTACTCAGGAATCTATTAAAAACAAAAAGCATCGAAACTAAAAGTTCCTTACTAAAATCCGTTGGCCCCGGTTGTATTGTTATCGCTAGATGGGCTATCGTTAGACTGTTATAGTTTACCTTCAGCAGCTTGAAAAATGTGACAGTGAAGGTCCTGTTGGTCTGATTTCCTTGTAAGAAGGGTGACGGATCATGTACCCTAGGCTCTGTAGGACACAACTGCGAAACACGCTTGGTCGAAGAAGGTTTAATTGGCAATTTTCATTGATCACGTGGGCGAAGCGTATCAGCTAATAAGAAATAATCCATCTATCTATATATATATATAAAAATGAATTGTAAATGTTAGGCACGTTAAAACTCGAGAATGGCTGGACCGATTTGGCTAATTTTGGCGTTGAAATATTTGTAGAAGAACAAAAGGTTTAAGTGGTTAAAAAAATATTAAGAAATTGCAAGGAAATTAATAAAAACAACAATATTATTTTCCCATACAAACTGGATGTACCATAGAATTATTTTTTTTAAATGGAGGGAGAGTCCAAATTTTTTCACGAGCTTTTCGGACCTGGAAACAAGTTTTATAAGGCTTTTGTTATTTTTCTTCAGGGAAGTAATAGTAAGTATATATATGGCACGTACCGATGATTTTTTCATATTTGTTATTTACGGTTTTCAAATGCTGCGTCCAGACATTTTAACTGACTTTCAAAAAGAGTAGGTTAGGTAAGTATTTTTTTTTCAAATGTGTGATGCGATTAGCAACCTATCACTATTTTGATTCCATTTTCCACCTTTGCGCCCACCAACATTCTAAATGTGGCCTTTGGGTAGTTGGTACCCCGTATTAGTGTTGCCGGATAATCGTGATTGACGCGGGTACACCGCGAGTACGCCGAATTCGGCGTAGTTTTAGTTGGCGCATTTTTCTAGAACGCCGACGGTATCTAGTCGAGTGCGCGAGACCAATTATTAATCTAAGTCAATTATCTAACAATTTATACTAAATATTAACTAATTAAAAATCAAAGTATTACTGAACAATCGTTAATATTGTTTGAAAATAGTAAACTAAAAAGGTGTCTACTCTGTAGTAGGTACTGTGTTGAAATTGCAAAGGAAGTTTGAAAACAGTTTTATTTTTAGAACATCTATTTAGTAGGAAAACGAGTATTAGGCGTTCTGATGGTAAACGGTTACTGTAGCGTACCGTCTGCAATGTTAAATAAATTTCCAAATCGATGGCAAGAGTTGCGGTCATAGGAGAATGATGATTACCATGCAACTTTTATTGGCGGCGGTACGAAGTTTGCCGGGTCAGTTAGTTGATATGTATATATATATATCCGAAAGTTTAACTTTTGATTGTTGCGCTATCACAGAAAACTTACGGCTGAAAGGAATTGGATGAAACTAAGACTGGTTCGGAACAAACCTTCGCATTATCAAAATTAGATACACTAAGTCGGGAAGCAAATTTATACGAACCATTTACTGTTCAAATGTTATTGCATAAATCCTCCCACTCACTATATATTTAATAAGGTCTTGTTTTTGTGGCATTAAAATAATTCCACAGTGACTTATCTAATCTAGTCTAGGCTTTGACTAAACTAATCTAGGCTTTCATAGATAGTAGGTAGGTACCTATTTGTTTGTATAATTAATAGACGAATTACATAATTATTATGAGATACGTTGACACACCAATTGGGTATTCTACTAAATTTATTTTTGATCATTCCTATGAAACATTTCTTTAAAAACAAGTTTTTATAAGTAAGTTATAAGCTTTTGAAATTCGATGGAAGGGGTACCTGTCAAAAAATAAGAAAAGGATGCACTGTGTCTGCGGTGAGGTCACTGCCACTGGGTTTCGTGCGAACAAAAGAGATAGCAAGACGTCCCCACCACGCTTTCACTTTTTCTTGAAAAAACTTTAAAATCCAATTACTGCCTTAATTAACAAACAATTTTGTTGTTGTTTTCCGAATCGGTTACTTTTTTGTGTACGTATTGTGTCGTATACCCAATTATGAATACAGTCAAATAAGCCTATTCAATTCGGTAGGTATATAATTTTTTAATTCCAATTTATTTTGAATAATTTTACGTACATATTAAGTAGATATATAGTTAGATTGGCAATATTTTAAGAAATTATAATAACAGTAAACGCTGTAGTCTGGCATAACTATCTAAGTATACCATGCCATATCATAAGGAGGGGCCTCGAGTGCTATTTTTGAGTGTTCGCTTCACAACAACGTCAGGACTGAGGAGCCACAATCAAACCTTCGTATCTTTTTTATTTTGACAGTACAGCGTTCTGATTTTTTGTAGGATCCTAAAAAAAGTAGGTACTACAAAATGATACAAACAATCAAAAACATTCATTGACTCCTTCATGCGTTTCCAGTTCTAATGAGCCACCTTTAAATGGCCATAACTTTTTATATACTTTACTACAAATTCCAAAATTACGGCTACATACATATTTCAACACCACATACATGTTTCAATTAATGGCCATAAATCTGATGTAACTCCTCAATCCATACGGTCATAAAAATAGGGGTCCTGACTTGTTCAGCATCATAATAGGAAGCAGAAAACATACATGTAAAAATGGATAATTTTTACACTTACCAAATCATTTTGCAAAATAATTTGGTAAGCGCTTGTAACTTTAACTTCCGCTAAGTAACGCCCGAATCAATTAAATATCCATTTTTAGACTAAAACAAAAAATACTTACAAACTTCCCAAAAAACGGCGAAGTTACAAACATAACGACAGCGTAGAAACTGAAGACCATTCCGCACATGGTGTCGGAGAGGCCCTTCAATGAGGCTTCCTTCGGGAAGAAAGGAGCCATGATGCTCATGGAACAGAAGCTCATGAAGTCCACCAGTGCCAGGGACGCCAGCGTCAGCCGCTGACGTCGGGACAGCAGCCGCACGGCGCCCGGCCGGGGCATAGTTTGTGTCCTTACTAGTCTGTAAACAATTAATTATTGTTGTAGGCCTTTGTCGTTGTTGTTTTGCCGAGGTCGTCTACTTGGGTGGGACATTGAGAAAGGATCTGCCACCGAACATGCATTTCGGTTTAAAGGGAAAGAGAGACAAGTAGATAAGTAAGAAGGTAATCCTAACCCAACTCTTGTAGATTTCATTAAAAAAAAATTAAAGTCTAATAACTAAATCCTACCCAAGCAGTCCTGCTGCCTTAATAATCGAATCTCATTTTGCATAAAGGAGAAAAACAGACCTTTCAATTAGACGGGCAATGGGTGGAAGCATAATGTTAGGTACATTATGCTACTAGTTCAAAATTAGAACATATCAATACCAGACATAAATGTAAACAATAGGTACAATATGTTGTGCAACAATTTTATGATTCGGTTCACACCCCCGTACTATCTATGAACTGCACGCATGACTACAGATAAACGTTCCGAGTTCACTGTCACTGCATTTACAACACAACATATTGCATTACGCCCTTCTCTTTGCTCAACATGTACGGATTCTTTCCTACGTGGTCTACATACCTAGTGATTTATTAGATTTTCACATCCATCTAGCAATTCCTTGATGATTAAGTATATAGGTGAAATGCCTTCGTGGTCAGGTGGTTAGAACGTTTGCCTTAGACCCGCAGGTCTCGATACACACGGACTTAGTTTTGTTGTTTCTAGTTTGGTTAGGACATTGTAGGCTTGAATCACCTGATTGTCTGATAATAGTGATGATTCCGTACTACTAAAGGCGCGTTAAGCCGTTGGTCCCGGCTGCCATTTGGTGGTTATTAAAGGAACCACGTCAAAGGCTGAAAGACTGAAACCAGGGTATATACAGGGTTGATCGACTATGTAACCCACTCTGTATGATGCTGATCAATAGGTGACACGCTTATCCTGGTGTTACAGACGTCCCCTTTGCCACCTCGATGTGGGTTGGCCTTTGGCCTACTCATTCGTTTGATTCCCTCTTATAAACATACATACTACCTAGGCTGGGACATAAAACAAACGACCCCATTTCTCCTATGAAAAGGAAAAGAGACATCGCGTTTTAGGTGATACTGGATAACTAAGCAATCAGAGTATGCAGCTAGAAAAAATCTTTAGATAACCGTGAGTCGGATTTTCGCACTGAGGAAATTTTCAGGAAATCTCTAAGAAAACTCAACTTTGGATGATTTAGTGATGGTTTGTGAATCAAAACTAACGCTGCAATTAAGTTTTAGATTAGTATTTATAGAAACAATTCATGACTATTTAATTGCTTGTATCTCTCATCATAGCGCTTTCCCTGTGGTAGTTGTTTTACAAAAGGGCCCCGGATTATCATTTCCACATGAGATTATGTCGTATTTCTCCGTCATTTTTGTATCAATTCTTTTTGGGGTTCCTTTTTCTGTTAGGTAACACAGATATGAATTGGTAATTGGTATAGTAAGTTTAGCATTGACCTCTTAGGCTAAACGATCTTCACACTCAGATCAGTCAACTCTGTACGCCCTGAAACAGACTTATTGACACAAACACCAAAGTGTGAAGGATCGTCATCATCTTTCAAATCATTGTTTCAAAATCGCCTCACTAAATAGAAGTCGGTCTTTGTTTTTTGGGAATAAAGATTACAATCTGTTTAAATTAAACAGATTTGGGGAAAATAAATATTACCTACAACCGGCTATTGGTAGGTGAAATAAAAAGATACAAAGAAAGTAGTTTTTTACGAGATCTATGGGAAGATAATTAATTTATTAACATCTTTCTAATGGTAAGTTAAATTTATTCGTTTACACTGATAATATGTAGGTAGCCAAGATAGCACTGCGATAAACAGATATAGCAGAAGCGCTTGCTTTCTTATTATCTCTAAAAAAATTAAAATTTCAAATACGTTACCTCTCTCTCAATATTCTTATTTCGGAGCTCACATCATCTGGTGGTCCACCGGACCAGGAATGAACGCGTCTTAGTCTTCCGGAGTCCGGGAGGGACCGGCGGCCGCCCCATGTGGCGGCAAGATCTTCTGCTTGCGTGGATGTCTTCATCATTCTACTATCAAACACTATATCTAAAGCAGACTTGCCGTCACCACTCGAATCACTTCTAGTTCTACCACCGTCTTTATCTAAAAGACGACTGTTTTCGTCACTTTCTTCGCAATCATTATCCATCACGCGGAAACGTTCGTCCCGTCGCCGCTGTTACACTGCACAGAATTTACTGGACTATGTGCAAGTATTATTAGCCGATCGTAAACATATCGACACTGTATCAGTACATGTCAATACACGGAGCTCCATAACGTACTGACTATTACAATGCACATATATCATGTTAATCGATATCTTATCGGCGTAAATAAAACTTTGGAGGAACTGCGGCACTTGTTTTATCTAGGGCTAGCACTGGCAGGTCAATCTTGAGGGTATTACGAAATGACGGCAAGATGGATTTACCTACGACTTAAATTATAAAAGAGGCAATTATTTAAGCAAGTATATAAATCATTTAAGTATATATACTTTAAGAAATATTTATGTCAGAATTGTTAGTACTTACTTAAGTATTTCATTGTTATCTACGTGTATACTCATAGGATGGCATTGAAAGATCTTTGTAAGTAGTAAAGCCGACGCTTCGTACCCCGCTGTATCATCCCTCGTATAGCCAAAAAAAGGCCGAACCGGTTTTGATAAATAATTAATACTTAGGATACAGGACAATGGATACGTCGTTAGATTCCGTCGTATATTTTTTTTTTGTTTTGGAAGAAACAAAAAAGAAAATATTAATAAAACCGGTCCAGTGCAAGTCGGACTAAGGGTTCCGTACCATTATCTGAAAAAAAAACGCAATAAAAATCACGTCTGTTGTATGGGAGCCCCCTTTTATATTTCTTTTATTCTATTTTTAGTATTTCTTGTTATACAGACGTTTCCGTTAGAAAATGGACAACATTTTTAACCCATGCTGGTAGCAAATCGGAAAGTTGAAGACGGGTGTGTAAATAATGGTTTATATGCCATTCGGTTTTGTAAATATTGTTATCTATCGGTTATTGACGGCCCAAATTACATTACTGTGAAAATGTAATGGGACTTAATTTTTTTAATACAGCAAAATGAACTTTACGTTAACTACACAACGTTTAATATTCTTAAATACAGGTTGCAGTTTCTGGAGAATTCTGGCGTGTTCTCGGGAATAAACTCGAGCTGTTTGGTTATTTATTGTCCGGCTAAATACTTAATTGGAATATTTAACAATGACACAGAATTATTAATAGTACTAGGTAATGTGCCACACATTGAGCTATATCTAGCCTCGAAAAGTAAATTTGACACTTGGATTATGGGACAAAATTTTCTTAACAATATGTGTGCGGGTCCTGAAGAAATACAGCAGATGTTAATTTTAATTATTTATTTAACGCATATTATATTTTTACTTATTAATAACAATATTTATTTATGAATAAGATACATTAATATTAGTTTAATTGTCATAAAATCCCATTTCAAACAAACTGTTATGAATGGATGCGAGTGATCCTGTAAATATGCCTTATATTTTTAGTAAAGGAATGCGGCAACACAACAAATATTTGTAAATATGATCTGTAAATTTAAATGTCAAATTCATATAAAAATAATTATTATGGACAAAGGTCACGATAACTTCTCTTGTTCTCTTTAACCTATCATTAACAATCTAATCAACTTATATAATACACAATAAAAGGCTCAAGGAAATTCACCTTAATGATTTAGGGTCAGTAAAACACAGATTGGAAAGAAAGATATATGAAACAATTAAAAATCTTGTGTATTCTTTGGACACAAATTCTGAAAAATAAAGAAAATTCAAGACCCTAATTTGGTAATTTCATATGATTGATTTCCATGATTACCCGTGCGATTTGGTATGACTGGTGTTCTTCCCACAATTCAAGGCCTCCTGGGTAGGTACTTTAGAATTTTTTACTAGCTGTCAAAAATATACACAAATCATGCACAAACGTACAAACAAATGTTACCCTGAACATCATGCCATCTCATTTATTTCCAATTTTAAGATCGAAATAGCAAACCGTTTTTTTTTCTGAAGGTGACTCATTGATGATCGAGACACGCTTTCATAACGTCCTTTGTTCTGTTTAAATTTTGGTTGCTGTTAGTCATATTTTAAAGTGAAAAAACACTTAAAATAAAAGAATAAGATGAAATTTTGCCGTATATTTTAAAGAAAACTTTAATCTTATTGCAAACAAAATGGACATAACATTTGTTCGTACGTGTCTAACAACATATTCTGCTATATTCTAGTAGCAATAGCGTTTGAGATCATAACCGCAACTGCGCCAATTCTTGCAGCAATGCTTGTTCGTTCTCGATCTTAGCTAGCTGGTTGAGTTCCAGCTGTTTGCCCGCAGCCTTCTGCTGCTTCAACTTGTCAATGTCACTTAATTTCTGAAACAATAAATTATTTGTATTTTCTTTTAATAGCGAGGCAATCTATAATTAAAACCACAATCTTAGCGAGTGACTTCAATATGGATTACTGAGCGAAATGAGTGATTTTCTCGTGATTCATATTTTTGTCCACTACAAATGAGAATTTTATTTATTAAAACTTTATTGTACAAATACAATTGTATAGCACAATCGGTGGACTTAATGCTAAATGCCTTTGGGTCAAGCAGAGAGCTTTATGTGGTGTAATTTTGTATAGGATTCACATATTTTTTTAAGAACATTACGGTCTGTAACACGGTAGATATTACATACGGCGTAAGCGTTTTGGTGTACATCTACTTTTCTCTCCCATATAGCGTTTCCCCGGTTGCATCTTCTGCTGCCGAGCACAGGGTCTATAATCATTTTGGTAACCGAATGGCACGGGAAAGAATAACAAAATTCACATGAAAAATGTAGATTTAGGGGTTTTTAGACAATATGGCGATTTCAACTAGCACTTACTATTTAACTGAAAAAACCTGTACAAAATATGCTTCTCTGATTCGAACTCCAGTTCGTAAGACAAATACATAGACCAAGAAGGCACCTAAGAGAAAGTAACAATTTACCTTGTTGATGTTCTTAATCTTCTTATCCGTCTCAGGGTCTCCTGTAGACACGAAGGCAGGTCGTGGCGGGGCAGGCGCAGTCGCGGGCGCGTCCCCTACGCCCTGAGTTCGCTCTTCTGCCTTGCGTTCCTTGCGTGCTTCGCGCTTCTGCTTCTGCTTCAACGCTTGCTTCGATGGCGCGGCTTTATGACAAATTATAAGTTTTTTAGTGCTCGAGATCTCCATTATAATTTTAGTGCACTGGATTAGTCCTTCAAGGCATTTGTTCATTTTTTCCTGTTCTACTTTAGTCAAGTTGATAAGAATAATTCTGATTGTCAGTCTCTGCATTAAGAAATTGGACTTTCCTAAACTTACTTCTGAAAAGTTAGGTAGTTAAGTTAGTGAGCTATATTTTTTTACGTTTTTTTAAATGTCATATCGGAATCGAATTGTCAATTGTTTTTATTGTTTGAGAGAGAGAGAGTTCAATTTCCTCCGGTGGAAATTTCATCAATATTGTTATAGTAAAATAATTATACAATTAAAATAACTGGTATGTGTAAGTAGGCCAAAATAATAAGAATCCTTAAAGAAGTACACAACTAAAAGATCCTTACCAGAAGCATTTTCTCCCGGCTTATGTGGCTTCTCATGTTCATGTAAGGTGAAGGTAGACGGTTTATTTCTCGCTCCGGGCGGTCTGTAAGCGCCCACGGCCTTCGGAGTCGAGTCCTCGATTCCTTTGGGCACAGTCTTGGACAGTTCACTCTTGGGATAACTGCCTGGTCGGTAGCTGATCGCTAGCAGATTTTCCTTCTCTTGGCAGACCCGTTTGTGCATTAAAACGCCGGTGTAGTGCCAGATTTTATAGCTGTAGAAGTTTAATTATACTTAAGTTGCAGCTTAATAAATAAAAGATAAAATAGAATGAAAAATAAATCACTAAAAAGCGTGGGTTTCTGTTACTATATTTTTTTACATAGTAATTGAAATATGTATAACAATGAATAAGACATTTTATATAGGAGCTCATTAAGCGAGTGCGACCCGCGTATCCGTAGCGAATGCGCGTGTCAAGCGACGGAGTGACGCAACCACTATTGGATTGGTCGCCATTTAGTGGCACTTTCTATCTTGAGCTCCTCCGTGCTTAGGAAGGCACGTTAAGCTATTGGTCCCGGTTGTTATCGATAGATAGCAGTCGTAAGGCTGTGTCAGATGCCTTAGGGCAGCCTGAAAAATTCTGAATGTTGGCCACTAACACACTAGGGTCATGTTCCAGTCGGTGTGGTTTTCCTGTAAAAAGAGTTACGCCAAATCTAGGACCATGACTTACAGCGTACCCTAGGCTCCGAAGCGTAAGCTGACGACGCAACTAGGAATACACGCTAGGATGATGATGACCTGTATGTAAAATAGTTTTTAAAGACCGCAATGCAACACTTCTGTCCAAAACAAGCATCACTGAAGTGGGCCCAAAAGCTGCGAGTTTTCAGTGGAATAAAAAGACTTATCCTTATGAGGTTCATAGAGTGTTTACAACATACCCATTGCCGACTGTCAATCTTGGATATGTGGTGGCAGTCACAAAAGTTTCTCCTCTCGGGTCCCACTGTAGAAAAGTGGTGTCCGGAGCTGCACAAGCACCAAGTTTCTTGTAGCCGCGCATGTCCCATATTTCGATGTTACCACCCGCTATGTTTCCAAAACCGCCGATAAGGAAATGTGCAAAGGAGTTAGGGATAATTCGTTTAATGCGGTAATTTCTTCAATTTTGCATTGTTAAACAAAATAAAACCCTTCAAAGATTCGGTTGGTAGGAGGTTGCGCTGAACAGGGAACGGTGGAGATCTCTTGAGTCGGAGGCCAAGATCCTTTTTCGGATCGCTGAGCCATCGCAGTAACAAAATAAGATTTTATTTTAGTTTTTAACACTAATCAATTGAAATGATGTCCTCTATTGTGTCATTCTGTCAACCACAAACGTCCACTGCTGGTTTCATGCCCCCGTCATGAATTTCTAATCAGATCGATTTAAACCTACTGCCTCCTGACTATCATAATAAGGCTGGTAGGTGGAAGTCTAGGATCTCCTCATTACAGACACAATCATTATTTAAGATCACTCTGTAATACTTAGTATGGTAAATAAATAAAATTAAAATTTAATGAAATTGAAATCTCGCAAAGAAGCAAGAACACCTATATTCAAAAACGTCACAACTCATACACACCACACTGTCCACACCCATAAATATTATTACACATTTAAAAAAGAGAATAATGAAAAGGATATAATTTCCTTCAGGCGGGAAGTATATAGAGTTCCACGCTCCAGTCCCGAATTCGTATAGCGGCTCGCACTTGGCATTGAAGAGAGTCGCTTTGGCCGGAGCGTGGCCGTACACTGCCACCCACTCGTTGGAGTTGCCGGGGTTCCATGCTATGGAGTGGATAGGGCCCTCCTTACCTAGGATCGATTAGAAATTTATGGATTTTGGCCGAGCGTGTTGAGGATACCACGTTTTTAAATCAAGTATTGAGACTTCATGGAATAATGACAAATAAATTAATACACTACAAAGTTATAACAACTAAGATGCTTATAAAAGAAAGTTTACATAGAAAAACTGCAAATATGCTATTGGATAAATTTTTTAGTCTGGAAGAATAAAATGTTATTCTTCCAGACTAAAAAAAATATTGTTAGACTAATAAATTATTATTATATTTTGCAAATGTACTACTTACTAAATGTCATGTTTCCGGAGTTTCCCTTGACATCCCCATGGGATAACGATTGTTTTCCATAATAGGAACCACCTGTCTTGTCTACCTGCAATACAGTTAAAGCTATTACAATACTATTTTAACAGTACTGAAGAAATAACTAGTTATAAACGCAATGAGCAGAAAAGATTTGTGTATTTTGCCATATACATCGGCCAGACTAAGGTTTTTGCGTACCTGTACTAGCATTGCTACTTTGCCTTGTAATTTGCTTAAAAACATTTTTTCCTATACTTGAACACACTAGCAACACTAGTTAGACATAATAACAAAAAAACATTTTAACATTATTAAGTGTCCCTATATAAAAATTAACATCATAATATAAAATATGTAATTCTTACATCAGTCTGTGTTAAAACAAAGACATTGGTGCCCCTTCGGTTCCAGTGGAAAGTGGCTTTATCAGCCTGGAAGGAAGACCGGGTGACGATCGCCTTGGCAGGGTCGAACTGAGGGAACCTGAACACGCGCCATACGGAAGGCTGTCCTTGCTTACCTATAAAATTATATTTTTTATTTTATTCAATTAAAACGCTCATAATACCTTTTCGATATATAGCCGAAAGCTGATTTTTTTTTTTATAAAGACCTAAGGCCCAAGTTGAGTAGGAAAATGGCAATATGCCGAGTTGAGAAAAAAGGAGCAGAGGTAAGCCTACCTACCAGAAAGACACTAGCTTTTACCGGCGACTTCACACGCGTTCATTAACCCATAGGAAGAGGACCTTTTTTCAGTTTGAAATGTGCTATGTCCTTTTCAGTGTCATTAGAGAAATACATAAACAAACACTGTGAGGCACAAAGGCAGACTTATCGCTGTAGGAATCTCTTCCAGTCAACCTTAGGGCACAAACCCACAGGATAAGTAAACTTATGGACAAGAAGGCGATGGTGCAGTACAAATATGAAAAATTAACATCTTTACTAATATAACATAAAAATATAACTATGAGTAGTTATGTGAAATTTTAGATACATTGTAGATCAAGTGTGAAGGGATAACAAACGAATATACAAACTCACTTTTACATTTATAGCACTTACCTAATGTAAACACAGCAATGTAGTAATTAGGTCCTGGACTAGGAGACACGCTGAATGACTTGAGTTTCTCCTCTTGTATATAGTATGTATAGCGATCCAGTTGTCCATTTTCGTAAACCAATATCCTGTTGTTTGTTTGGATGGCAAACAACTTCTCATCAGATGACCACTGTGGTTCCCTGTGTTAAACAATTTATTTGAAACTGATTCATAGATTGGTAAAATTTTTATTCTTAAAATTCTTTATTTTTTATCTCCACAAAAACAGATAGGTACATGCTTCTTAGGAACTAAGAAATTGTGAAGGATGGGTGCTTGTACTAGGTCTCCGAGGAACCCGTACATGACACCTTAGACTTCTTTCAAGCGTGTTTCCTAGTTGCATCCTCAGCTGAGAAGTACTATCACAAATTGTTACTAAGGCCGAAATTTTACTTAGCCGAAATATTACCAGTGTATGCGGTATTGTTTTTTATCCAACTTTTTTCTTTAACCCAATTTTGTAACTTCACAATGGCAGCTGTTATTTATTATTATAAAATAATAATTTTCAATGAAATCTGTCTTGTTTTTTAAATGAAGAAATGTTTTATCAATTGAATAGGGCTGAAGTAACTTACCACCCAGTCTGATTCTTCTGAGTAAAAGAACCAATAACTACTCCTGTGTCAGATTTGTAAACATGAAGATTTGGCTTTCCCTGTAATCAAAATAGTAACCATTTGTACATAAATAAAAGATTTGAATCCAAAAAAAATTCAAAATCTACTTTAAAAGTCAGTAAAGTGCAATGTATTCTATGTTTACCTAATTTTATATTAAATTCGTATTTTTAGTCTTGCTGTTTTTGCAAAATTAATCTGAGGAAACTTAATTGGTTTAAGTAGTATGGTAAATGTAATATGTATATCAACTACATAACTGTATGTTTCCCAAATGTAAATAAATAAATAGACATAAATAAAAAATATTTGGTATGGTATTGAATAAAATGGTACAAGACATTCGCTTTTAAAAATAAATTTGTAAGATTTAAAACTATTGATACTATTATCAATGGTGATTATACAAATTTAGATTAAAGGTACCATATTTTAAGTGTTATTATATTAACATAGGCTAAGTCAAGAGACCAATGGATACTACCAATGGATTTTATGTAGTCCGAAATAAATATTATATTTTTTTTACCTGTGGGTTTTCTTTTGTCATGGCAAACATCTCCCACACCATAAAGTAATTGTCCAGGGGTGAAAAGAACATATCTTTAATGTTGCCATTGATGGATGCTGCGACTGTCCAGTCTGAGCACTTCATTATCTCGGCCCTGAGGTCAAATTTAATTACTAAGTGTTTTTTGTAGTCTAAATTATTTGTTTGACCCTGGGTCTTAAAAAAAATTTCATTAATATCCTTTCAGCTGTTTGGCCATGACAGTGTAACAGACAGACAAACAGACCTTTCGCACTTATAATATGTGTC
Source organism: Euzophera pinguis (assembly GCA_947363495.1). Classification (NCBI taxonomy): domain Eukaryota; kingdom Metazoa; phylum Arthropoda; class Insecta; order Lepidoptera; family Pyralidae; genus Euzophera; species Euzophera pinguis. The sequence goes on along the minus strand of OX376157.1, from coordinate 7,846,825 downwards.
AATTCTTCACAATGTGGGGCATATGAAAAGGTCTAAGTTTTTCTTCTCAAAGTTTAGTGATAAATGTCCAACGGTCATAATGACAACTGTGGAAGCATTCAAAAATAGAATGGATTATGGAAACCTACCCATTAATTTATAGCTTAAGCCGATCCTTCATCACAAGCTACTGTTATCAATCCTCTAGATTGATGTCATGGTTTTGTTTTTTTTTTATCAGATACAAGGCAGTAAGGTGTGGAGAAAGAGGGGGAAGGAGAAATGTAAAGGAAGGAGTGTAGAAAGTCTTGTTCAGGTAAAATTATATACAGATGCACAGTTTAATCTTCACAACACAATACCTTAAGAAAAGAAGTTTATTGTGTATTCATCATACTTGATGAGAGGATAAAAAAGTTATAAGTTACTGAATACAATAAAAATAAGCAACGGAAAAATTTACTCAACCAATTGACAGTAAAATCAAAGTTGAAGAGAACATTTCTAGTTATAATAACAGCCGCCAGAGAGCGCAGTTGCCATAGTTGCACGGTGGAGTCTGCGCTCTAACACGAACCATCAACTGCCATCATTTAAAGGACATTAAAAATGACAACAAAACTATGTACATATAATTTGCATGTTTGTCCGGGTGTTACAAAATTACAAATATTTACAAATTAATAAAAAACTGAAAACTAACACATTACGTACAAAACTAAATTAAACCTAAAATCAGTGGCACCACACCACAAAGGCTACATTATTTGTATAGGAAGAAGTAATAATCTCCGTAAGACTACTTCTTTACATTGTGATGTAATAATATTCTCTTTCTCATCTTAGTTGACCCGGTTGCATTCTGAGTTGGGTACTACAATATCTAGGGTCTACATTCCTGCTTTATCTCCTCCCCTGCAATGTCGAGCCAGCACTTTTTGGGCTTGTTCCTATTATCACACCACGGCAGGGATAGTTTCCATAAGATGTAGCCGTACCTCTCTGATTGAATAATACTATCAATGTGAAAGTTGGTGAGCATGTAAATGACTGATATCTAATACAAGTTGAGATACTTTTAGTTGAAATCCTGTACTTTACCTGTTATTTTATAGATTGTTAGCTTTAATCAGATCTTAGGTGCCGCATGAAAAACAATAAGTCAATTTAATGTAAACTCACTTTTTATCTGTTCTATATGCAAGATAGGTGCCCTTGGGGCTGTATATGATGCTACGTATATTTGGAGTAGTTTCATCTCTAAGGTTTTGCTCTCCGAAAGGCTCCTTAAACTCAACCAGAAATATATTTCTATTTGTTAGACCTGAAAAAATATAGGTAACCTATAATGTTTTGTATTAGGTTTCAGGAAAATGTGAAGTACACAATAGTAATAAATCTTTACCAGATATATGTGGTGCAACACTCATTTTGATGCTTATAATTATTCAATTAAATTATTATATGGTTATTTTGATTTAACATTGCAATTGCAATTTGTACAAATACAAAATGCAAGAAACAGCAGCATGCACGAACAATTCGATGCGATAATTTGACTTTGACATTGACAAAGAAACATTTTTTGTAGTGTATTTTATTTATGGCTCTGGTTAAGTATTATAGATGCCATTCTTCATTTTTAGGGTTCCGTACCCAAAGGGTTTATCGGGACCCTATTATTGAGACTCCGCTGTCCATCCTACTACTCATCTTAGCGCTTTTCCCGGTTGCATCCTCAGCTGCCTCAGAGCCTAGGGTCCGCTTTCCTACTTTTTCTCATCCATTTCCCCCGGTCTTCGGCATTCTTGGTTGTAAGTCCATTAGCATGCATATCTTCCGTTGTGACGCCGAGCCAGCATTTGAGACACCACTGTCCATCCGTTTGTCACTATCACCAAGCTGTATCTCATGAAAAATAATACCATTGGAGGAAGCCTTAAGGAAGTCCTCGAACTTTCCTTCAAAACGATATTCTTAGTTGGTTAACGTCATAGGTTATAATAACAAATCTAAGCACAAAAAATTAAAATTACAAAAGAATAGAGTAAAAAATAAAATAAAGTAATAGTTATTTAGGCAAAAAGTGGCAAAAAACTGATTTATCATTTTGTTTCATTTCAAGGACGCCTCAAGGTACCTCTCGACCAACCTTATATTTGACAGTTCGATACTCACCTCCAATGAGGAATCTCCATATGTCAAGAAAGATAATGACGACTAATCATATCAATGAATTTGAGTAAGGTTGAGTCGAGTTTGAGCAAACGTTTGAGAATATGGGGGTTAGACCATAATATCATCACCTTTAAAAACAGGGTAGAAACGAGTGAGTAAACGAGATGGCGTAATATAAGGTGTAAGGCGACATCTCACTCGCTCATTCGTCTGCCTAGCTATTAGAGATTTTTTCATAGTAAGGCATGGGCTCTTGTCGGTGGACTTTTTTCCATTCTTCCCTATCGGTACCAGTCATGTACCAGTACTTATATTTTTTAATTCAACTCGACGAGGTTAACTTTTTCCTTTTTTGCTTTATAACTATGCCTTGGTCTACCTGGACCCCTATTTCATTTTGTATTTACTTCTACTAAGTTCCTTGACAATAAAAAAAGAGCAGGGAAAAACATATTACAAACAAAGAAGTATTTAATAATGAGAGTAGAAGAAGAGAGGAGCATTTAAAATCTATTGAAAACAGAAGAGAAAACTTTATGAGGAACATATTATGACAGAACCGTGATAGTTAGACAGTTGAAATTATCATAGATGATTATTGTATTAATTTCTGTTGCCGCTTTAATAAATACTTTTCAAGATAACGGCAATTTAAAAAAAAAAGTAAACAACACGTCCTGTGTACTTTGGAAATTAAAATAGCAAGAAAAGAAAAATCGAGTCGTTCAGTTCAAGCTGCAGAGCAAAATAAATATTTACGGGAGCGGGAGCTCCCATACGTACAACAGATGGATCCTTATGTGGATCCCATCGGTTTTGCACTCGTTTCTGGTGACTCCACTTTTTGCATAGGTATGTACCATGGGAATCTACTTACTTTTTTAATTTTTTACTCTGTTGTTTTGTATTTTCCATTTTTCTGCTTTGGATTGTAAATAAAACCCATGGACTTATTAAACTTCTGCAAATTTGCATGGAGGCAAGGCCGAGCCAAGCGAGATCGAAATAGTGGAGGAATCTGTATCTTTCTAGCAAATACAAGCTTTATCACGTTGGTACTTGTGCAAACTAGGCTGACCACGCTCCTTTGGGGGGAAAGAGGAAAAGTGCATACTTTATGCATGTTTTTTCAAACGCAATCAAATGTTCCGAGTGCGGTGGAGCTAACCTCCTCTCAAGTAGTTCTGTGCAGACTCTAAGGAAGTTGGAGTCTAGTCGAAAATAACGTTTCATAGACATGTCTCGTATTGGCTCCCTCGGGAAAGACAAGGAAACTTTCCTAGTGGCCTTTGCTCCACTAGACAAGCAGGACTAACGGCTGAACGTAATATGCCCACTCCAAGTTAGGTCGCACCTGCTGTTGCATAACTCGAGTAATCGTCACCAACAATCACGTCTCGCTGAGCTATCTAGCTAGCTACTTATGTGCAGTATTTACGAAGTTTAAAATATTTTGTCCCAATCAAAAACATGTCATGGTTACCCTACTAAAAAGAGATAGATTCCTCCACTATAGCTATCTTTTTCTGCTCGGGTTTTAGGTCAAAATAGCTCAGTCCTGTTTAATCATGGACTTAATATATTAAAACTGAGCTCATTGACCTAAAACCCGACCCGAGCGTTTTCAAGGAAATTTGAGGACTTCCCTAAGGCTTCCTCCAATGAGTTTGAGTGAAGGACGTCCATAACGTTATGTTTAAGGATACGGGTGTGAGTGAAGAGCATCCATAAGATTATGTTTAAGAATCTAATATGTCTGTGTTATGAATACGGTACATGAAGAGTTGTCCTAAAATACTTGTAACCTAGGTTGCAAAACCAATTATGAGAAAAGCAGTAACGTCAATCAAACATCAAATTCATGTCAAACTTAAACTAACTTTCAAAATGGCGTTTATGGGTCATGGTGGAAAGGAAGAAAGGAATGCTATTTTCGTTTCGTTATAACTTTCATTGAAAGACTTTACTTTTTGAGATTTGAGGAAGTGAATCTAAATATAATTCAATGTTCAGCAGTAAATATCAACTACGGAAACGTACTCCTGAAAATGGTACTGACCGAGAAAATTTTCTGTCATTACTAGTGGATGAATATTTGAACTCAAATTCCTTTGGTAAGTCCACGACTTTCGGCTAAGCAGTCTATATTTATGACCAAATTGACCTTGTTATAGTAAATTCTCATTTAAACTATAGTTGTTAATTGCTAAATGACATCCCTAAATTCGGCATGCACCAGTCTCTTTGTATGCACTTTTAGTTATTTTTTTGGATTCTAGGTATTATTTACATATTTATTTGTATTGTACGGATTGTTTTCTTAAATTGGTATATTGTGCTGTTAACTACCTATATCTATTGCATAATAATGCCATTTGGCTACTTTAGGTTGAAGAATAAAAAATATAAGAGGTTACTACAAGTATAGGTATTGCCTTAATATAATATAGATATTACCCATATAGATTGGCCAGAGTATCAATGAAAGTATGTTAATTATTGTATGTAAGTGTTACTGACACACTGGCATAGAATATAAAAAAATAAATAATAGAAGAGTAATAATACTAATCCAGTTTTGTTTGCTTACAGATGCTAAATGCCAAGTTTTAGCGAATTTGGCCAATTTTGCATATGATCCCATTAACTATCATTACATGAGGGATGTTGGAGTTTTGGATGTATTCCTGCATGTTTTGAAGAATGAGACAAATAACAAACTCTTAAATTTTGCATCAGCTGGTGTTTGCAATTTATGTATTGGTAAGTTTGATATAAAATTGTCAAAGTTTTGGAATAGTTATTGACACAGTCTGGTCTTAAGGCACATTAGAGAAAATGCTAAGGTAAAAATGTGAGGGAATTATCCATTTATATAAGAAGCAGTACACCAGGGTGTTCATACACGAATTTTTGGAACTTGTTCTTTTGTACTGATATTATAAATGCAAGATCTATATACTAATATTATAAATGCGAAAATCTGTCTGTCCTTCTCTGTTAACGGATTTAGATGAAATTTGGTATGAATATAGTTGAAGACCTGGGGTCACACATAGGCTACTTTTTGGAGCTGCAGGAAAAAGCTAGTATTCTATACATGTTTAACATTTCAAGTCCCACTTCAACCACACATCAATTCAGAGAACTGGTTCTCAGTAGCTCATATTTTCTAGATGCAATTACCAGCTTTTTGCTTCATAATCTGCTATAATTCATATTGGTAATATGATTCAGCATTATTTATATGACCTGTGTAATATCCTACCATCTTTGAGAATGTTATTATTAGTGGCATAAACTAATAAATAAATGCACATGAATTTATGCTGGTATTCTCTAAGTTGCCTTACAAAATCTACCAACCGAAAGGAATTCACCATACGAAAAACTAGAAATGACAACACTAACTAATCAGAATTCGTAGCTATGATTTATTTAAACTTAATTAAAGTTAAATCACTAATAATGTTAATAGTGGTCTTAAAGCTATCTAATATAAAGCTTAATATTTTATCGACTGACTATGTTCTTAATACTATTTCAGATCCATTGAATGCTGCATATATCTTGACACATTTGGAATTGAAGCATTTAAAAGATTTACTCAAATCTGAGCAAAGTGAAATAGTGGCAAATGCGATTACCTGTCTAATGTACCTGTGTAATGAAAAGACACTGACAGAAATCAATTCTCCTGAGGTACTTCAAGTGATGCACAGATTAGAAAATTCAAAGGATAAGATACTATCAAACTTAGCAAAAGTATATCTGCAGGATGTTTGCGGAACACAATAATTATACAAAGAAATAATTTGAAGGCTGGTCCTGTTTCAAGATGAATAAAATTCTGTCAAATAGGTTTCCGTACATAGCAGTCAGTAATAAAAATTATCAGAAAATATGCAAGATTCATACACCTACATTCAGTAGCACGGCTTTTAAAGCCGGCGATAAAATAAGAATACAGAAGACATTAACTCAAAAAGACTTGGACACATTTTCTAATCTTACAAGCGACCATAACTACTTGCATCAGAACAATGGCAATAAGAGGCCTATAGTTCACGGAGCTCTTTTGAACGGATTGGTTGCAGGGCTTATTGGTACCCACCTACCAGGTCCTGGCACTGTAGTAGTATCACAGACTATGAAGTTCCCAAATAAGTGTTTTGTTGGAGAAAAACTCACAATCAGTGTGGAACTAGTTGATGTGAGAAAGATTCTTAAAGTGAAGTTTTATTGTATCGTCGAAGAAGAAAAGAAAGTTGTATTCGAGGGAGAGGCCAAACTCATGTTGGCTAAAGACAGTTAGAATATTCAACAAAAATATTAATTTATTTGTAATTAAGTCTATTTCAACCTTTTCTGTTCCCACAGAACAATAATTTATTCTTTTAAAAATAAGGGAAAAGGTTTATTATAAATGATGTGCCAATAAATTGTGTAAGAATCAGATCTAGTACATAAACTAATTATAAAGTACAATTTAGTTATAGGAAAATCTATCCGAATATTTAGTATTAAGTAAGTACATCTAAAATATAAACTATTATTCAACCTTGACAAATCTGTCCATTTTATGTCCATTAATATACAATTTATAACTAATTAAGACTGATAGCCTCTAGTTGGTTCAATAAATTCTTGTGTGGTCTTACATTGGAATTTTGTGTATGATCATGATTTTGTTTAATAAAAACAGATAATTTGTAAGAAAACGTAATTCTGGCTGCATTTGAAAGCATTCTATTTGTATATGCTGATATAAAAAAATATTTAATTCATACAGACATAGACATAGGTTGTAACTAGAAATAGATTATGATTTAATTGTTATTGCTTGTTTTTGTTTTACTTTACCTTTTGTACCATATTTTGTAGGTCTTGGAAGTATTGTTATAGCTTTAGGTTTGTATAAAGGGAAAATGTACTGAATTTTATATTCATTACATTTTACATCTTATTTTGTTATCAGTTAAAAAAATAGTTTTCTTGTCCAATTCTGCCCTTTTTTATGTTTATTAAAACTAAACTTTTTGTTGAGTTATTTTTTTTTATATCTACCCTATTTTTTATGCATTATATGTACAAAAAATAAATGTAGCATAAATACTACTAACATAGATGTACTAGATATATTATTACCTACTCTATCAGTCGTTAGTATTTACACAGTTTATTAAATTTATAGTGTGCTTTTTAATCGGGTAGAAATGCTATGAATTTAAATGTAGCAAAAATGGCTGTGACTCGTGATTTGCCTCTGGCAAAATCCCCAATTTACGGGAATTTTCCAATGGCAAATTTCCGGGAATATACCCAATATTGCGGGCAATTTTCCATGTTGTCAAAAGTTGCGAGCAACATTGGGAATATTGCCGAACTTGCCGGTAATGGCACATCACATTCGCTGTATTTGTGGTTATGTGAAAATTATAGAAACTGTTGAACTTGAATAAAAAAAAAGTGCAGAGAAGAAGGTATAATAAATATTAAGCTATTCTATTTGTATTTCGTCAATAAATAAGTCAATGATGGCGTAGTTGTCAGGTCAAAGTGAAGAATGAACTTTTTACTCTGTAGACTATAGTATCGGTATGAAACCATTGTACACAATGACAATAGGGCAATGTCCTACAACAAGTGTAGTAGGAAGGGAAACATTTTATATTTTCGTTTTCGGTTCTTGAATAGTGAAACAGAAAGACTAACCGCAGTTTATTTATGTAAAGTGTCTTATGCAGATGAACGGTGTCGTCAGTAACTTTACAGGACCTACATCACATAGATACCTTTCACATACTTTTACTTTTTAAATACGTAGAACGTTGGTATAAATACAGCCTGCGATACCAGCAGTGGATACTTACGCCCAAGTAGCAATCAATTGTCATAAAAAGTGATTGTAGATATCTTAAAGCTGAGTTTATTAATTCTAGCTGTTGCCTTGGCTAAATCTTTTATGTCCCTGCAGATATTTTGTAGATATACAGAGTTAAGACAAAGTGGGCACAGTCTAAGAAATTTATAAGAAAGAGTTAAGACTACTGTTAAGACAAACTTAAACCCTAGTTTATAGAGCTTGAATTTCAAGATATCTTGAAGGTTGATTTTAGACAAAGAAATAAACTTAAAGATATCTACAACGCTTACTTAAGACTATTATCATTGAATTGCACAAATTCAATAATCACAACAAATAAACATAAACTTTTTTTACTTGCATAAATTGTATTTAAGAAAATATCGTGAACTTCTTCACTAAATAGAAACGACAAATGTAGATTAAATAACTATTTTTCAGGGTCAGAAAATACGGTTTTATGTCTCTATAGGCACGAAAAACTTTAAACGAATGACTGTTTATCGTGTGAAATACCTTAGATATACCATATTTTTCAAAAAAGTTAAATGCGTAGGTAATTAAATTTCATTCACTTTTTTATGATTTGCTGTCAGATATTTTTCATACTGTTTTTTGAATAATGTGCAAAATGGCGTTAAGTCTTTTCCTAACAGAGTAAGACTTAAGAAGATACTGATTTTGGAAGACTAGTCAAGAAAAAGTAAAGACTAATTGCTCTTGGAGTAGTACTAGTTCAGACAAATTATACTATACTTATACCTACTGAAAACAGCATTAGTGTAGTTTTACTTAAACTTAATGGCAGTATTATTAGTCTTTAGTTTGATTTAGCTTATGCAAATTACTTTTAAATTTATGGTATTGTTAATGCAAGAACAAACCAATATTCGTTTCCATAGTGATACATACGCGAAAACTACCAAATCTCGAATCGTAAATGTAATATGTAATTCATAATTTTATAAACTTAATACGTTAATATATAAATAAATAATAAAAAGAAATCATTTATTTAAATAGGGGTCAAGCATGGAGTAATTATATAGGGGAGATGCCGTTTGAAATGGCGCAGTGACGTACTCGTTGGCGCCTCGCCGACACTGCAGTGGGCGGAGCTTGTCGTTGCTCGTGCTCTATGATTGGAGCCACGGCCGAAACCAAGCACCCCGCACGTCTGCCTTCCGCCCCGTGTAGCCTCACAAACGCTTTCTTACAAAACGCTTATTAAGGCATCTCCTCTTTATAATTACTCCATGGGGTCAAGTCATTAACACAGTATATCATCAACAGTCGCTAAATATTTTTTGTTTGGCCTTTTAGTTATATCCTAATTTTATAATCTTGCTCGGGTTATATTTTAAGGGGATATAATTAAACGGCTGAACAAAAAAATATTTAGCGACAGTTGATGATATACTGTTTTAATGACTTGAGTGGAATTAATTTAAGTCAGCAACTAATTTACTAAAAAAATCCGAAATGAGTTGCTGACTTTAAGAGGCGAATATTTCTGCTAAGTGACCAAATTACTAAGTGAGCGACAAAATTACCACCATTACATACCATTAGACTATTAGAGATTGACAAACTAAAAGTACTGCATATTATTCACAATTTGGCAAACTGGATTACTGATGTTTGAACAAAAAACGCTCACTTTTACGATCACTGTAACACCATAATCTATTTTATGTCACAAAGTCGTCTTTTTGAATACAGACGTTTCTTTCACCATCTAATGTAGTAATTTAGATGATATGATATATGATGATGATCATTTATTAATGTAGTCACTCATTTAGTAATTTAGTTGCTCATTTAGTAATTTGGTCGCTTAGTAAGATTATTAACCTTTACAAATTTAGACATAAAAGATTAAAATATTCTTCTGAAAATCAAATAAGTTCTAGAACTTAGTGTTGCATTAATCTTAAGTTTAACAAGAAAAACCATTAATCTTAGAAATCCTTAACTAAAACTTGGATTAAACCATTGAATCTTAAGTAAGCAATAATCTAAGAAAAGTAAAAAATACTTTTTAGACTTAATTCTAGGCACACTTAATACTAAATAGTATTTAATATACTTCACTCGGTTTCAGTAATTCTTAACTTGCTTAAGTGGCGGTACCTTAAAACATTATTTTTTGAATTAGCAAATTCGAATTTAAGATAAAGTTTAGAAAAGTAAGATTTATCTCTATTCTTGATTGCTACTTGGGCGTTGATCTGATTATATACTTACCAAGGTTCTCTTGCTTCCCTAATCGATAACATCAGAGAAGATAGATCGATCATAGAATCAATAAAGACTTCGATGTAGTTACAGTACCTACATAATGAGTATTACAAAGAATATCAATAAATTTTACTATTTATGAAATCTGCTTAAATTATTTCCTCTCATGTCAATAAACAGAATGTCAGCAACCAATTTCGGCAGTGCCGAATCGGCACTCCATTCTGTCTCGGCCTTACCATTACAATTATCCCTATTAAGCTATCCCTAGATACTGACTGGAACTTTTTAAAAACAACACGCTTTTGAAAGTTCGAATTCAGTCGGTGGATACTTTTTTGCTTTTATAATCTTTACGTCTAGTTACGTACCTACTTAAACCCAGTAATCACAACAACGGGGTTTTGTAGGCATTTCTTATTTCTTCAGCTGATACTAACTCCTCTCTACATAGATAGTGTTAGCGAAAATTTTAAAACATATTATTTATCATTTGCTTTGCTGTAATGGGCTGGAGTCCTTTTTTTGAAAAGTGTGACTTACGCTAAATCGACGAGTCGAATGATTTTTGTTTATATTTATGTCAAACATTTCAAGAATAGGGCTCATGCAGTTACTGTTTATATCATGTTTGGCCGTAAGGCTTGTTTTAATTATTTAGGAATAAGTTGTTTACCTAAACATTGTATTTAACTGATTCAGGCGTTACTTTGCGGAAGTTTGCGCCTTCCAAATAATTTTGTTTGCTTCCGCCTAAGTACTTGATGACAAACTATTTCCTTACATGATTTCTAATCCATAAGTATTGGGAAGTCCGTATGGATCGTAGCAAATGGAAAACTGTAGTCTCTGCATACCTATGGGAAACGGGCGTGATGATATGTATGTATGTATCTTGAGATTTTTTAAATAAATTCTTATAGGGCGACAATAAGTCGATGCTATTAAGATAAATCAAAGAATCAGCATATTGTTATCTTTTGTTTTCGGTCGTTATCTCTTGCATAGTTTTATAAGGTCACGTAGTAAACTCTGCGCGAATTTGAAGCACGTTTAAGCACAGCGCTATATGCTTCGTGAGCGTTTCTTATAAATAAAGAAATACGTAACATTCATCCTAATCCTGAAGATTGTGAGGTCACATCCACACCTCTGGTGCTCCGTCCGTTAGTGTCGTGATAGTTTGCAGTACTGGTATTGGTAAGTACCTTCCTAAAATTATTTTATCTGAGAGCCTGAAAATTAATATGCAGAGTACTGACCGCTCTAATAATCTTTCACCTAATTAAATTATCTATTTAAATTCTTTAGACAATATGGTATCATAACCTTTAGATTTCTATTCATAACTACAAAAATAAGAAATATGGGGTGAGGGATCTTGATTCCATTTTCAAATTTACGGTTACGTCCGCGCGGCATCTTTTTTTCCTGTCCTCCCTAGTGTCTGAGAAAAGAGAAAAGCTCATCACCGAGCCATCCCTTTATCAGTTAGCATATTTTGTTAAATAGTTAAATATTTTTTGTAATTATCTGACCCATGAAAATAAATATTTCATTTTAGTTTATTTAGTTCCTGTTTTTTCTATTCTTATTAAATGGCGTCCTAGAAGCTATGGGCTTTTTCTCCTAGTCCTTACTTTTTAATCAACTCTATCACAGTAGCGCTGTATGATTGTAGAGATTACTTATTAAATAAAATCTTTTGTAGATTTCCCAAAACTACAAAATGTACGGCATTAAGGGATGGACGTTACTGGCGGTGCTGCTATGCGCTGCATTGTGTACTGAGAGCAGAAGGAAACTCAAGAGGGACCAATACGAAAGCCTCAAGTCGGTGGAAGAAGCAGAGATGGATGAGGTCGCTGAGGACGACAATGGTGATTACGACGAGGTAAAAGTTCTATTATTTAATAGCTGTTCTACACGGGTTTTGCCGCCCATAATGTAAGGGCTATCAAAAGCAAAAAGTTTTTTAAATGAAACGTATAAAAGAGTTCAAACAAACTCGTTAGTTTCATTAGTTAGTAAAGATACACATACATTTGCTTTGATTATCTTTTTCATAAAATAATCTTCAGCAGATTATTTTATCAATAGGTAAATGGAAAAGTTATTTACAGGGTATTGAAACAAAGCCATTTTTATTTTGGAAGTCCCATAGAAATCGGTTTTATTAACCAAGATGTCCATGTATTGTCTACATGCGTTCACATCATGCAAAGTTAAAAGAATTTACAAAGGTTATTAATCACGGCGGGCACAACTTTTCGTACTTATAGTACCTACATATATGTATATAAAACTTACCATAAGCTAACTACCAACGTGAGTCCAAGCAAAAAACTTGACATCTGACTGGTACAAATTTCGGGCGTGTCGGAGTTAGTCATATGATGATGATGAATCCGGTCGGGGTTATGTTCTCGATTTGTTTGTATCGTTTTACTAAGTTTTTAGTTTTTAGGTTTAAGACCTTAACTGTAAAACACAAAATCATGCCTAGGAGTTTATAAAAATATCGATGCTCTGCTTCTCATATTTATATAACTTTGGAGCTGAAAATAATTATGATAATATAATGAGTGTTATTATTTTTAAAACACATGTGGTATTGGCTAGGCTTCCCTGTGTCACGAAGGTCAAACGGTATTCAGTCCATTGTACCAGTCCCGCCAAATCTAGCATCATGACAGACGGCGTGCTTACAGGCTCTAAAGCGTAAGCAGAGAACGTACTCTGGGGAACACGCTTGGATGAAGACGATAGATAATATTCAACTTGTTTTTAGTTTGGTAAGGACATTGCAGGCTTGAATCACCTAATAATTGTGTGATAATAAAGATGATTTCGAACGTTAAGGCGTTGGTCTCGGCTGTTATCTGGTGGTCATTAAAAGAACCACATCTGAGTCCGAACTGACACTAGGGCACATAATTAGGTATTTATAGTACTTACGTACTAGGGTGTGTAGCGTCAATTGATCATGTTATTAATACCACTCGATATTAATAAAGTTGAAATATTTCTAATTTATGTTTCAGTTGGAGCCTTGCCAGTGTGGAGTCTTTATGTCTCAACAAGTTGGGGTAAAAGAGGGAGTCCGTCGTGCTCGGCCGCGTGGACCTCCTCAAGGAGAGGCAGTGGTCACCTACGACACCGACTCCCCAAGCCTGCCTTGTGGTTCTGGAGGCTTCAAGCACTGTGTCAGCAAGTGTCTTGATGTGGTATGTAGCTCTAGATTCTTTACGAGTCTATAGTTTTTCTAGAAGAAATTCATACCTAGCTTATTTATTAAAACTTTGTTGTACCACAAGGTATACTTTTGCAATTGGCAATTCACAACTTATTAGTTCGTACACCTTATTATTTATTATGTACATAGTAATAGGGATTTAAAAAAATATCTAGGTACATATAGCTATCTAGAAGTTCAACTATGACGAGACGACTCTAATAATGATATACTACAAAAATAAATCTAATAATGAGTTTTAGAAATGAACACCAAAAGAGGGTGGAACTTAATTGCTACTTTTAATTTTTACGAATGAACTTTTAGGGGTTGAACTCATCGATTAATATAGGGGATGAAAGTGGAATCTTTTTCTTTAAAATTATGTAACATGAAGTTGTGTAAAAAAAGTTCTAGTTATTCGAAGGGATAACTAGAACTTTTTTTCACAAGTTCTTAGATTACTTTAGTAGTCAAGCATACGGCTTGCATCACGATTGATCTTGATCACTGTTAATCCTGAAGTGAGTATTATACAGTCATCATTTTTCTTATTCGTCAGATCCTGAAGTACCTTCCCCGAGCTGGTCCAGTGATCTGCGGTGCTGTGGAACGAGACATCCACCGTGAGAAAGCCTTCCTTTTCATCAAGAATTGTGGTGGAGAATGGCAGCCCACCAGCTTCTCTGCTGGCAAGGAGTTCTGTTGTACTGATGGAGAGCACCATAAGTGTTAATTATTTGACGGCATTTTCTTAGAGTTTTAATTGTTGTATAAGTCTTGGACTGAAAAAACTGTCAGGCGGTTTCTTCTAGACAAAAGTTAATTATTGTTATGGTTATGTATTTACTTCGATTTCCTTTTAGCGGGAAGATTTTGCAAAAGGAAGAGCATTGCAGAGCAACACTTCGCCGATGACAATTAATGGCAATGTTTACTTAATTTATACCATTTAAATATTTTGGTATTTAAAATTGAAATATTTTAATATGTTTTTTATCGCGTTTATAACTTATTTATATTAGAACTCGCGACAAAAACGTTATTAAGTATTTTAATTTTAAAAAGTTAATTTTTATGTCTACCAATCGCGAAAATGTATGACTTATTTATGTTTTGGTATTTGTCTAATACTAGCTTTAAAGTGAATACCTAATCAAAAATTTTATGTTATTTAAACGATGCGAATTTATATGTAGGTATGTAATCAGCGTCAATGAAATGATAACTCACTACTAGATAAACTAATACATTCAAGTTGAACCTAATGAAATATAATCAGTGTTTAAGTAGCTCTTAACACTACGTGTCTAAGCTGGGATACATTAGTGTAATTAACAAGTGCCTAGATCTAGGATAAGAGGTCATTATTATGACACTTTTGTGCCAATGAAAAGGAATTTATTTCTGTAATTGGGAACTGCGAGGATCTTGTATAAAGATCCTTAGTTACCTTACTGTCCATTATGGATGCCTCGTAGATATTTGATATACCTAAGCTATTCTAAAATAACACCTTCCTTAAAAAAAAATCTAGTGGTTAAGGCTAATTACATACCCTGATTCTATGTAGAGAAATCGACTAATGTAAATTTTGCTGTGTAAGTTATCTATATGTTTATTTGACATAGGCAAGATGAACTAATAAAATAAGTACTTTTTATACATTAATTGGATACTCTATTCAATTTATTTTTATCATTCATATTAAGCATTTTACTACCAGAAACGGAAAACAGGAAGATTTTTAAAAATCCGCTCTTAAATAAATAAGTTATAAGCCTTTGAAATTCGGTGGGAGGGGAAACTGTCAAAAAAACAAGAAAAGGATGCACTGTGTGTGCAGTGACGTTACTGCCACTTGATTTGGTGCGTACAAAAGAGATAGCAAGACGTCCCCACCACGCTCCCACTTTTCTTCTTGAGAAAATTTTAAAATTAATAACCAATTTTGTTCTTGTTTTCGGAATCGGTTACTTTTTAGTGTACATATTGTTTGGTATGGAAATATTGCCCAAGTATGAATACAGTCAAGTAGCCTATTCTCGATTTTTCTTCTTTTCTCTCCAGCTAAGCTAATTGTAAGATGAAGCAATATTGTTCGTTACGTGTCAGGCATTTGCTATTTTTTGTAAATATATATATTTATATTATATAAATAAGCGTATTACTGTATCTAAACCGTTAGTATATTGTAACAAACAATAGCTACATCAGACTCGAATGAAAGCAACGTGTTAATGAGTACCTAGCGCGGAACATGGGGGCCCGCCGTTTCGTCTGAGTAATGTCGATGTCAGTGCCCGGGACGTACCACCTCGGCCATAGTATGTCTATTTTATTACGTTGTCTATCTTATCCAGTATCTATACATTTTTACTATTTATCGGGAAATAACTTACTCATGGTGTAAATGGGTTAAAACATGATATCTTCTCTATTTTTATACCTTTTTGGTTAATTTCGGCATTTTCCATCTCGAGCTCCTCCGTGCTTCGGATGGCACGTTAAGCAGTTTGCAATTATTGCTAGATGGCGGTGTCAGATGCCTGTAGGTAATCTAAAAAGCTGTAAGTGGTTGGTCGTTAGCCTATTTGATATTTTTCAACACATTTGGTCATAAAGTGTCTTTTATTTAATTGTACCATTAATGGAGGTTGTAAACAACAGGTTGTTTATATTATAATCGCACTTGTAAAGTATTTTTCCATAAGTTTCCATGGTTACGGCACATTTTTTTTTAATGTACGCCATGAGGATTAAAAGTCTCAAACCAATTCATTGTTTTTGCAAAAAATATAAACTATTTTAGCTTCCAAATGATAAACCAACACTAAGTTTCATATTTATATTTATTTTCCTGAACATATATTGGACTACAAATATTAATTTGTGTAGAAAAAATAGGAAGGGCTATAAAGGATTTATCCGTGGCCGTAAACCCATTGCTACAAAAATGACGAACAGGGTCTGCTCTGTCTGTATCAGCGGTGCCATTTTAAAATCTGTTTGTTTTTGTATTTTATTTACTATTAGACTTTTGGCTGTAGCTGAAAAGAGCAGTATCGGTGCTGTATTTTGTTTTTTTGAGTGTTTATGTTT
The DNA here is from genome assembly GCA_947363495.1 of Euzophera pinguis. NCBI lineage: Eukaryota > Metazoa > Arthropoda > Insecta > Lepidoptera > Pyralidae > Euzophera > Euzophera pinguis. The sequence goes on along the minus strand of OX376157.1, from coordinate 7,830,224 downwards.
AATAATGGTGGATTATTATTCGCAAAGTGTTCGAGAATAAGCGTGAGTGTTTGGAAGTGATACAGTGTTCTATTTATGTGATTTTCTTGCATATTGCCAAAAGCTTCTCGAAATCGCTAAGTACAGTTTTTCTACCACTTCACTTAACCTGACTCTTCTGACTCGACTTGACTGGCCTTAACTACCGACCTGACTTTAGACTTGCTAGAATAAATAAATTTAGAAAAAAAATATTACTTGTTACTGGCTAAATACGAAAGTAAGAGCCATATTGAACGAAAAAGAAATTACTATTAAAAACAAATGTAGATTTAATTTAGGGAAGGAGTTTTTGGCGGGAAGCTGTGAAAAGCAGTATCGGCGCTGTATTTTATTTTCCAAAATTTGTGTTTTTTTGAGTGTTTGTGCATAATAATGGTGGATTATTATTCGCAAAGGGTTCAAGAACAAGCGTGAGTGTTGGGAGGTGATACAGTGCTCGATTTATGTGATTTCTTTGCTTGTTGCCAAAAGCTCCTAGAAATCGCTAAATGCAGTTTTTCTACCACTTCACTTAGCCCGACTCTTCTGACTCGACTTGATTATGACTTGACTTGACTTAACTACTGACTTGACTTTATATTTGTATAATTAAACAACTTTATTAAAAAACTGTTACTTGTTACTGGCTAAATACGGAAGTGAAAGCCAAATTGAAAAGAAAAAAAAATAGGGAAGAATACCTACCTAAATTTGACTCTACCAGATATACTAACCCAGGCGAATATGTTGATAACGTAGGACGTAACTGACTAAGTAGGCTGACTATGGCTACTTAACTTAAATCTTCAAAGGAAGAAATAAGCACGAAGCGAAGACGAAGCTTTAAAACAGAATCAAGAACTTATGTATTTGGAGATACCTAGAAATGCATTAACAAACACTCTAATTGTGAAAAGTGTTCAAAGTGAACCAACAAAAGTTAATGTAAATAATGTTTTGATATCGCTTGAGAACTTTTGTTTGTTGTGTAAATGTAAATAAAAAAAAATTGTCGTATGACATCTCGTGAGCGAAATTGGTCATATAATCGGCTTCGGCTCATTCCTATATACCACCTCGTAAATAATGACCAATTTCGCACCCTTGTATCGTAATCTGCTATTAATTATTTCTTGGTAAAAAATAATGACTTGGCGGTAATTTCCCTAATCATATTTTCTAAACTACAGTTCTGTTGGTTCGGGTCCATCAGGACATTTAAATATCCTTTTGGTTCCCTAGGACAACTAAAGGTCGTCAACAGTCCATTGGGGAACTGATAGAGCACTTAACAGGGAAATATTTTCCTATACTTTACCATGGAGGACAAGCTCCTGCTTCAATGGACAATCTGATTATTGTTGGACACTTCACATATCGATGACCTTTGTTTATACATCTTGTCGTTCCTGCGGAATTAAGATTAGGTTAACTACGTTTTGATGAGGACTCACGAAAGGATCGTAACAGTTGCAAATCTTTTCTCTTTATCTTCATCTGCGGAAAACAAGCATAATTATATACATGTATGTAAAACAAAGTGATGCTTACCTTATACCAAACTTAGTTGAAGTAAGAAAATAGTCCAATTCAAGTCGACCTACGCTAAGCTAGATATAGTCAGCCAACATCCCGCTCTACTGATGCTGTATCCTATTATGGTGTCAATGGAGTTCCCTTATCAAGGAATAGATTGTACTTACTGACAATTGTAAGCAGTACTAGACGGCGCGGGCAGGAGCTCGGGGGGAGCGGTTGACCCGGATCGCGTAGGGTGAACAACCCCGACACGTGCTACTTTCTAAAAAGAAACGCGTCGCCCGCGCATCCTTGCGTGGACAGCGGGATCACTGGTTTTCTATTAAAAAGTTGGATTGCATCTGATGAAGTTTAAAAATAAAAATACGGGCTGGTATTTTTAAACTGGCGTTCTGTAGTTCAGAAGCAAATATGGACCCTTAAAAATGGACTAAAAAATTGAACATTGTGTGAGTTGTCAGACTGTTGACGAAAAACGTTTACGTATCAAATGCAAATGACATTCCTTTCTCAATGATCAAATGCAATGAGTACTCATGTGGTACCCATCGCCAAAAAAAAGTCTGTTTAAATGCATTCTGTAAAAGTTACAATTTCGCAAATTGAAAAGACACAACGATATAATAAAAGTAACAAAAATAACACAGTAAAAATTTTTTGTTATTATGAATGTAACAAGGTTCATATCAATAATTTGAATTCAAACCATCATAATTCATAACAATTCAGGATTCAAATCAACACTTAGGTACTTTAATATGAAACTACCTACTTAAATTGACGCAATTCATAATTTATTATTATCACTCGGACTGCATGGGAACCCCTATGGTCTATTTGTTGCACGTGTGCCGTATCTTAAAAGTGTTTTCATTTATAACGCCCTCCACCCTTTGCCCCACTTATCCATCATTCACTTACTTGTCTATTTGTCAACTGGCCGAAGACAAAATGAGAATATTTTTTTATTTTTAAATTTCTAGTTCCAATCGTTAGTCTGGGGGTTAAAAATCATCATACCTAGACCTACTTAGGTATAATAAATTATTGCTACTATTTGTAATATTATTTCTTTACTTAGGGATACAGCTTGATATCAGCTAAGGCGAGAGAGAGAAAAGCGAAGATCTCTACAATATCTGGAAAGTCGAATCACCTAATTATTATACCTACCGCTACCTTGTCATTCCATGTGCCGAAAATAAATATGGATACTACTTGATAGCTGCTCGGCTTTTCTTCAGCTACCATCTTTTTCTTACTACTAGCTACTTTTTAGCTAACCGTAACGTTACAGAACTTATAAAAGGCCATCAAACCTTCCCCTAGCTTCACGAACGTTTTATAATGAACTTAAAACACCATCGAACCCCCTAGATTGCTGACCGTATCAGCTGAACGTTCTACGAATCACGCGGGCATGACCCCTGCGCGGGCGCAGCGGCCGCCCGCCGCACGTAATGTCACGTTATTGTAATGCGTTGCGCAACCTGCACCACCCCCCCGCCGGCGAACCAAGAACACTGCCCTCGAGACCTTGAGTTTTTTTTTTGACTTCCAAACAGGTGGGATATGTTAAATGTAAGGTTTGTTTGTGTTCTCTAGGCTGGCCTTGTAATAAGAAGCACAAGATATATAAGAACTCTACAATATCTGTAGAGAGAAGTAAAAAGCTGTGTGTATCATCAGCTCTTTTTGACGTCGTATACGCCAGCCAGCGTAGATACTTTTGGCTATCCTCCCTTCTTTTTTTCTTTATCATTATGGTCATGGATACCACTACAATCCAAAAATCCAACTAGTTTATCTAAGTAAGATATCTCCTCTCCAGCATCAGTCTATCTTTGACCACTAGGTTTCAGTTTTACTAAGTTTGAGTCTGAAAACCCAAGAAGTAATTTCAGCTTAAGCTTTTTATTCACACAAACATTGTCAAATTATTTTGTTACTTCATCGAGGTGGCCATTTTGCTGTCTCTTTCATGCCCTCTGTCCTGTCTTTAGATTCTTCTTTTTCCACCCGAAGTAGACTAACGTGACTTTTACTGGAGCAAATGCACTACCTAAATCTATCCCTATTCCTACTATGTTATGCAGCATCCACGCCGACTAGCTTATCATTGATTGGTGATCAATATCTTGGACTTCAAAATAAGTCTAATGTCTGCCTCTTGTGTTTATCATCATTGTTTAGAATTTTGAACAAATTTGATACCTATCTAATTGTCTTAAATTTTATATATTTAGTATGTTTAGTTAATAAATAGGTACAAACTTATTACTTTTCAATTTAATACAAATATTCTTAATTATGTACTTATTACTAATTATGACTCTAGATGTAGTTTTAGGACAGGAGCTAGGAATAGGAGTTTTGCAATTTAAAATTTCCGTAATAAATTAAAAAGGGAAAACCTATTAGTGACACTTTTAGGTCCTGTCATGCGTGATATTGAAATGTATGTAGGTATTCAGAAAAATGTACCTAACAATAAGTAAAAGTTTTGATACCTAAGTACTACTTACATAATATAATAAAAAGAACTTTTCGCACTACCTTTCTAATCTCTAATTGTTTGCAATCCGGTCCATACAGTTTGTTTCATACGTGATAGTATGACGTTCCGAGTCGGAAAACTATAAAATGCATACATGGACGTTTTCCATCGCGTTGGACGGACAGGGGAAAGGGAAAGAGGTGCGGGGTGGAGGCGACCGACACACTTTCTGAAGGGCTCTAAAACCCGGCTTTGTGGCCACCTTTATGACCAACTATTCGTGGGCCTTTGATTTATAACAAATAGTTATGAGATGTTCGAGGAAACATCCTCGGATGGTCTCCGTACTAACTCAGTGAGTTCTTAAACTGTTGAAATTAAGCATAAAGATATTTTTTGGTTGATTTCTGAACGAAAATTGAAATGCTCAATACTTTATTAAAATGGAAATCCTTTTCTCTGATCCTTCTTAAAACTTGAAATGATTAGGTACTTATACCAAAATTAGGTAGTGCATTTTCTTTTGAAAAAAGAGCTAAGCTACATAACAATGTAGAGCCAACGATTATTTTTTAAGAATTATGTAACTAGAAAAAAAACCTTTTTATTACCGGATTGGTAGACTCATATGAATGAAGTCGGGAATCTGAATCGTTATTATTATTATTGTTGTATTGTAGAGTAAGTAGATCATTTTCCTATTGGCGCTTAAATATTTCTGTGATAAGTGATTTAAATTGAGTTGTACCCGTTTTGAGACTTTATCGTGGGCATAATCAGAAAAAAAATTACGATTTTTTGGTCTAACTCACGTTCTTCTTTCTACTATGGTTTCGGAGATAATTTTGGCAAAAGGATATAACTGTCAGATTTCAGTAAATATCGATATGAAAGGGAATTGGTTAAATGAATATTATTCTTTAATCCAGAGTACCAATCGACATATACCTACCGATCAGAATATGAATTTATGCTATTTTTTTGTGAAAAGTCATAAAATTTGATATAAATCTTCCCTCACAAATCTGTTTCTTTGTGCAAACAAATATAAATGTAATTATATCAAAAAATGCAGAACGATATTTATGTGTTAAATGATTGAGACTAATCTGTGCCATTTTAGTTTTCATGTTAATTTACGTTCTAGGTTTAAGTATTGCTTGCCAAGTTTTTCACATAATAAGTTCATATTGAGAATTGATCTTAATGGATCAATAAAAATAAAGCATAAAGTTTATTATAATCATTTCGATTATCTTATATAATATATTGAATATTTAGGGTTCCATAAAAACCATATGAGATATTTATCATTTTAGGGTGTTGTAAATGTTGTGCTCAGCGGTTCCAATGCTACTTAAGGGGGGAAAATTAAAAAAATATTAATATATATATCAATCTTTTTTTATCATACTAATTATAAAAACATCATAGGTAATTGCCCATATTATATGCCAATGACATAGTTCTCCATGAAGCAATTAGGATGTATGTCTACATCAAATTTCATGTATTCTTTGGCTCTACCGCCAAATGTCGGTAGATAACATAAATAAATATTTATGTATTATTTAATGGCGGACTTAAAGCCATAGAGTATAGTGTAGTTAATTGCAGTGTATTGTATTGTATAAAAATGACAATATGTTTTTGCATGCCTATGAATAAGTTAGAAGTGAGAAACAGTATAAATATTGTGTACCACCATATATTACCACTTTTAATGCAAATAAATGATTTCATAAGCTTTTTCTATCCGACAACCACTAGGTGACTGTATTTATGGGCATAAACTACTGTGGTCTTTTCTATCATAACGTGTGGACGATATGTGTTCGGAAGGCTTTTTGTCTATGGAAAATAAAGGCATGTACCTCAAATCTGAAGGCCAACCAAAGAGCTATGGAGAGTGAAATGTTCGATATGACGTTTATAAGTGGTATGACTAAGAATTGTCGCTGTCTTTCCAACATGCCAGTTAATTTACATGAATGTGGAGTAATTGAAGATGTTGATAGTACTGGATCATGTCTCCCTTGTTTGCAAATGTCGTAGTTCACATCCACTTTGTCGAATCATTGTGGTAGGCATCGAGTTCATTGTCCACATTGTCCTCGTCCGTAGCCTATGTTATCAATATTATCATTTCAAAAACAAAAAGTTCACTGCTGGAAATAGGCTTCCTTCAATTATTTCCAAAATGAACAGTAGAAACTGGCCTGCATTCAGCGCCTGTCTGCAATCTTCTTTAGATTTTCGAAAAAGTAAATGATAAGTGGCATTTGTCAATAAATTAAGAAAGGGTTGGTCATATGAAAAATACCAAATAGGTACTATTAAAAATAAAACAAATACTAAAATACTTACATTTCTACTCTTTCGGAAAGATTTCATTGCGTCCGATATATCGGACAGTATGCTGTAATGGGACTGATTATTTATTATTAGGATATTGATGAATCGCGATGACTAGATCTCAATTTACTTATTTAATTTATTTAATTGATTGCTATGTCTTTTATATGAGTATTTTATTAATTTTGTAAAAGTTAATACACTTTGATTATATATTCTTTATCTTGTATTTATTTGCATAAGCTATACCTTTTTGTTTAGGGATATATCTTGACTTATACTTTTTAAACTTATTGTAAAAGACTGGAAATTAAGCAAACTGATACAAGTTAGGTAATTTATTGAAATAGGAGACTGGCAAATAAAAATTTGTTTGTAGTTTCAGGAACATTGTGCTAGGATCATTACTCTATTAGTTATTAAATATTGTAACATTGTGTATATCAGTTTACACCAAGTCAATTTATTAGTGTTACGTAATTTAATTTTACTTGTATCATTTATTACATAAATTTTGCGTAAAAAAGACAAAGGAGAGGGTACAACTAACAGGTTTTTCATGAATTACTAAAAAAATATACATGCAGCATAAAAACTGAATTACACAATCAATAAGGACGTTTTACTCTACTAAAAAAGGTTCTCAAGCTTAACGTATCCCTCTCAGCTCAGTTCACGAGCAAGAATTTTCTTTTAGCCTAGCTGTAAAATTAGGATTTTTGACTTGTATCACTTAACACAGGAGGTACGGATATATTTTTAATCTTAAAAATATGAACTGACGTTAAAATTTTAAACGAGAAACTGGAGTATTGTTTGCTTGACCTAAGATGGACAAAGGAGGACTTGCAAACAGAAAATTGAAAATCTTACATAACAGAGTTTTTAACCTTTCTTGTGATTGATGTTACCAGCCAGGAAGGGCCATACATTCGTAACTCTAAGACTGAAGTGTGTAATAAACATTATATTGCCTTCAATTTTACGAACTACCGTAAACTTAAGTAAGCACATGATATCACAATGAGGACTCGCTCGCAAGGAGGAAATAGGATAACGGTGTGCGCATCATAAGAACTTCTCAATATCTCGAACCGTTCCCTGTATACGACCAACAATGTATCATTAAAAAGTTAACCAGCCATGATGAGCTACCCATCCCCGCTCTAGTGTATGCTAATCGAGGAAAACGGCTGCAAATCTGTGTGTTATGAGATATCTATTTTAGCTGGATGGTAATCGCGGTGGATGCCGCCCCGCCCGCTGTTCTACCGTTCACAACTTTTTGCCTGCAAATGGAAACTACGGCGACAGTGGGGTAAATTGAGGCCGATCTGCGCCGGAGTCGGTGGTATCTACAGAAATGAAAGAAGGCAAGAGTAAACGTCATCAAAGCCGGAGTCGAAGATTCATTAAACTTTATAGTTTCCGATGATAGGCGATTACTAATTTGCTTTGTTCGTTGGAGAAAATCATTTGCAAGTTAATTTTATTGATTTTTTATGTAGGTGTAAGGTAGTACTTGTATTTCTGTCTGACTGGTACTGGATACCGTTGCATAATTAAATTTGAGTGCCTACTGCTTGTACGCATTTCCTTTTAAGTTTTAAACCTTAATTTTATTGCTTCACCTAAAATAAAACCTTCAATTCATCCATGAAGGTGGGTCTAATTGAAAAGATTTTAATACTCTTTAAACCTAAGCAAAATTACTTCCTTAAAAAAATTCTAACAAACATTGCTTCAAAAAAAATAAAAGTAAGAAAAGAAAGCCTCCTGCCAGTCGGCTTTTTCCAAAGAGCCCATTAACAGAGAGTCTACGCTGAACAGGGAACAGTAGAGATCCCTACTGTCGGAGGCCAAGATCCTCTTTGGGTTGCTGATCCGCAATCGTAGTAAGTATCCCTTCAAAAAAGGAGCTCTTATACTCACTCAATAGGGAATAGATGAAGGTTCCAAAAACGCTTGATTGAAACGCTGATAGGAATTCTTCTCATACCTACTCAGGTGAAGGAAACAAAGGAATACTTATTAACCATCCAGACGGACATGGTTTTTTAAAGTAACATACATACCTACATACACTTAAACCATCACGCCTTTTTCCCGTAGGGGTAGGCAGAGACTACGGATTTCCATTTGCTACGATCCTTACAGACTACAAATTTAATATATTTTTTCTACCAGCAGAAAAACATCAAGCGTTTTTGGAATGTTTGTCTTTTCCCTATTAATGAAAATTTTTCTCATTATGACATTGGTATCTCATTATATCATTGGTTGACAAATGTAAACGAAAATGTATTTATGCATTTAATTATGTATGTTTATCCAACAACAGTTACAAAGTTCGAAATTATTGTTCTTAATTGACATCCAAGAGGTGTGCCCAAAAGCATACATTTAAATATAAGGCGATTTTTGTTCAGAATTAAGGCTTATCTCCTTAAGGTACAACAAAAGAGGTAGAATATCTACGTAGGTTTGTAAGTATTATTGTCAACAAAGTATTGGTGCACCCGGATGCCAGTCACCGTGAGAACTAAGCACTTCACTAGCATTGCTCGCTCACTGAAACTTTTAACTGAGTATAAAGATTTATGCCTTGTGCCAGAATACTTCACTCGTCATTGTAGCCACATAGATTGTAAATCTGTTCAATAAACTATATATAAGAAACTAGCTGTTTCCCGCAGCTCCGCCTGCGGTATATAGCCTATGTTACTTAGGGTGAATGTAGCTTTCCAATGGTGCAAGAATTTCTGAAATCGGCACAGTAGTTTTTGAGTTTATCATTACAAACATACACACAAAAATATAAATCTTTGCTCTTTATAATATTAGTGTAGATAAACGCTGAATATTCGAAATAGCGATATTTTCTAATTATCAGTTATGAAATGGCATCACATCACTATTTGATTGCTGGTTCAATTGTTTATTGATTTTATTCCAAGATTTGACATTATTTTATACCTACAATTGTCATTGGTAAATTTTGTCCAAACAAAATTATATCAAAGTTGTTACTCGCCTTTACAGATAATATTTAAACTTGAAAAGGTAGGTTTCTTCCACTTGAGACACATGGGTGATATCACATTGGTTATCAAATTCCACATTTTTCTGTCCTGAAATCACCCGCTGACAAATCACCTGGGAGCTATAGTTCCACAACAATAAAAAAATATCTTTTTCTGAAATCGCTCGGGTGTATACCCATATTGCATCAAGTAGAAGCCTGAAACTATTTTTAATTTATATCGGTTCATCGGTTTAGGTGTGATAGGTTAACTGACAGAGAAAGATTTTCGAGATTTTAATATTTGTGAAGATAGCAGAGAAAAAGATATGGCTACTATAATTTATTTATGTACATTACGAATTATTTATTTATGTCATTAACCTACACCGCATTCGGAGCCGCTAATGACTACATTACAAATTCTTCAAACTCAAATTTTTATACTTATACTTGTTCATTAGTTTCAGACTTTAATAGAGAACTTTTTGACTTTGAAGTATTTACTTACGGAATCATTAACAACTAAGTGCGGCGGTAAGTGTTATACTTTATTATTAGCTAGTTTTTCTAAATATGATTTTTCATCCTAGATAGAATATACTGCGTTAATTTCACACAGTGGAAAAAATGAGGTAGTATTTAGGGCAAAGTTATGGTAAATAAAGTGGAGTATAAAGTGTAGTGTGTGTACTTTAGCATAATAGCTTAATAGAATAACAATTATACTTGTACTATGTAACACTCTATTTATTGAACTTGAACTTGGCTTCGTGAATTGGAACGTTGACAAAATGGCTACAGTGTTATTATGCATAATGTCTTCAAGTTCTACGGATAAAGAATAATGGCGTCCGGTCCCGTAGAGCTTCGACCATCGTAGAGTCCACAGTAAAATAAAGAGACAGCAGTATGCCATGATCTAATGTAGTACGTAGGTACCTAGATGCTTGTCACACAAAAATATGTATTTCTATTAACAGAGTTATTTATTTTTAATTTGGTCGAAACTGTTCATTTCATTTATAGGTTGTTTCCATTTGTAACAATTTAAAATCAATTAGAAAAAATATCTTTTTAATATTTAAATTATAATTTTTATTATTTTGCTCATCCGCGCGGCTGTCCCTGCATGAGACTATGTATGGGAGCAAAGGGCACATGAAGTTGAAGAAGGAGAAGGTATATGGTGTATTCGTTATTCATCATCATCATCATCTTAGCGCCTTACCGGTTGCATCCTCAGCTGTTTGCTTCGGAGCCCAGGGTCCGCTTTCCTACTTTTGCGTCTCCACTTCGCCCGGTCTTCGGCATCCCTGACGGTTAGTCCGTTAGCACGCATATCCAGCTTTGCGAAGCCAAGCCAGCTCTTCTTAGGCGCAACCCTTCTAACAGGCCCTGGCGGAGGCGGCATAGCCAGACACTTGTTCCCAATGTATGTTGCCAGTTTTCGTAATACGTGACCGTATCATCGCAGGCGATTTTCTTGAAGCTTACACGCTATGTGACATGAAAGCTACCCCGGATGCGGGGCTTCCGCGACACTCCGCACATCCAGCGCAGCATCTTCATTTCCGTAACACGCAGCTCTTTCTTGTGCCGCTCAAGGATGGGCCAGTCCTCACTGCCATGCAGGAGGGCAGGTCTAATGATAGATTTATATACCTGCCCCTTAAGCCTGATCGTCATTCTGGGGTCACAAGTGACACCAGTCACCTTACGCCACTTTGCCCATGCCGCTGTAATACGATTCTTAACATCGCAATCGATGCCCCGGACGCATCGAGTACAGACCCCAAGTATTTTAATCGATCATTACGCTTGACCAGGTCTTCGCCTATACGTAAAGGATGGGGATCTGAGGTATTACAAGCCATGTACTTAGTTTTCACTACGTTTAGTTTCAGACCGCCGTTCTCAAGTGACTCCTTCTATTTGTTTGCCCGTTGGGTCAGTCTCCCCTTGCTCGCGTCCGTCAGTGCGATATCGTCAGCATACATGAGTAGCCACGGTGGTTGCTCATGTGTATCTCTGATGCTACTTGATACTTCGTCTAATATCACACTGAACAGGTAGGGACTGAGAACTGATCCCTGGTGGACCCTTACAGTGACGGGAAATGGTTTGGTGCCATCAACAACGGTCCTTACTATTGAATTGGAATCGCGGTACATATCTCGGATAATCTTAATATAGATTTCTGGTACCCGTTTGGTCCTTAGTGCCCAACAGATCATCGATTGAGGAATACCGTTAAAGGCCTTCTCCATACCTAGAGATAAGAGATGCAGAGGCGTATTCTTTCTCCTGCAGGTACTCCATGACGGTCCTTAGAGCAAAAACAGGGTCCATGGTCCCGTGACCAGGGCGAAATCTATATTGACACTCCGAGACTGCAATTTGTTAGTGATACACACAAATTTGATACTTAAATTTATTTATATTTATTTTTTTTCTTTAAAATATTTTTTACTATTTTACTTATAGTAAAATGGAAGTAAGATAAAATATAAATCTCAAGAGCTCTTGCTAAAGTGATTACATCATAAGTTATGTGAGTATGAAGAATGATGAGATGACGTGAAAACAGTTTGGATAAAAAAACATAATTCTAGACATAAAATGATTATAAAATAAATATGTGGTAAAGGATGATGAAATAAAAACTATGAACGAAACGAGAAATGATGCATGCGCATCGTTACAAGCCTATTTACATTGTCCCTCTGCTGGGAAAAGGTCTCCCCATCTCCTTCCAAACCTCTCTTTGCTTCGCCACCTCTGAACTTAGCCTCGAATCTTCCCAAGTCGTCGCTCCCGCGCATCGTCGGCCTTCCTCTCCTCCTCCAACCACCTTCAGGGTGCCTACATTATACTATTTAAAATTTAAAGTACTTAACATTCTGTTTTTTAACATTCTATGGCAGAGGTTGAGTACATGATTGGAACACGGAATGCACAGCTTGCGCAATACCAACGGGTTCGAATCAGGCACAATTCGAGGGGACATAAAAAGAAATATTTTATGACTAGCCACCGCCACACCGGTACTACTAAATATTCGGTTTAGGATAGATTGTGGGCGGATGACACCGCCTTATACTTTTCCTGTATGTCTAGTTTATTTTCCGTATGTTCACTGATGTTCCTATATATATGAAAGAATATGTTTATACCTTATTCTAGGATCTTTGATAGTTTTAAGTTACAACTTTTACAAGTAAAATATCGACATCTCAAAGAAACTCTGATCATCGTCGGTAACTCAATTTGTAGTTGGTCCATTTTCTACACATTTTTCAATAGGCAATTTTTTTCGGTACTTAGTAACTCTATGGTTTTTGGTTAATGAGGAAAACCATTGCACAGCAGTGGGCTCGTAGAATTAAATAAAAAAAGTCTATGATTTAAGTTTAATACTCAGCCTGCTCATGCCGCTGAGAATATTTTAGTATGGGAAAAAAAATTATACGAGTAAATTACTTGTGCTGCCCAAACTATATCTTAATATATATTTGTAGCTGTTTCCCGCGGCTTCACCTGCGCCAAAATGTATATTTATAAACCCTTCCCATTAGGACCCCTTGGGGGTTGTTATTTCTGTTTGGCGATCCGGGTTCAAATAAAATTTGCTAAGTGTGTTTTACTTCAATTTAAGTTGCATCTTCTCCATGGAAAGCTGATTATTTATCTTGGTTCTATGGTTTGAGAACTAAGGTTTTTAGTTTCATAATTAATTTAATATTCACGTTGTTTGTGTTTAGGTGTTAATTAAAAAAAAACAATAAATGACAGTTGTAACCCAAGATGACGTCACATCTGAACTACGAGAGGAGGGCCGACGCGCGTGGGTGACTATGTGACCTTCGTACATGTCCTGAGAGATCGTCTTTGTTTCTAATAGTAGCTGTCTAAGTTAGTAATAATCAAATTTTGATTTTATTAAGATGCCGTATAAGACGACCAAGGATTGAATTCAAATACCTAAGTTTCTTAGGCGATATTGCTACGATTAAGCGACTTGTGTGGGCCCAAGAAACGTCATTTTATCCAAAATAAAACATTCTGAAAAGAAATAGCTGACCTAATTGTTATAAATACTTTTACTCGTTCAACAATAAAGTTTTAGTAATAAATAAACATAATTTAAACAAAACTACTTAAACCTAGTACGTTTTTAATATATAATAATAATAATTTTCTTTATAAATAATACATTTTTTCCCCTTAACTTTTTTGCGCCAAACTATCTTTCCGTTTCTTCCAATGGTTGACTGGTAGAGAATGCTCTTAGCATTAAGTCCGCCAATTGTTATAAGTATATGTGTACTTTGTGGAACAATAAAGTTTTAATAAATAAATAAATAATTTAAAACTAACGAATTCCTTACATTTAATTATTTTTCGTGTAATACTATCATCATCATATCAAGTGGGTCAATCGACTCTGTACACCCTGGTGCCAGAGTTTTTCGAAGTCGCATTTCGGCCTCTGACGTAATTATACTGTGAAACAAAATGAATAACTACTTTTTTATGTAATTGGAAAACGGATTTTCCGAAATTCTCACAGGAACTTAAAACCCAGCGACTTAAGGATATGAAGGACTTGCATAACCACTCAGGTTCGAATAATACGTGCAATCCACTACAAACGTGATTACAGAAGATTTGCCATCGCGACCTTCACTCCGTCGTCATTACTAACGATTTTCCGCCAGCCGACATTTAAATATCGACATGATCTTTCGAGATGATTTTCCTTTGCGATGACACTCTGTAACTGCATAGGGGAAGGGTATGGAAGTATGTGCCATGGGGGAAGGGAACGTATGTGAAAGTTATGTGAAAATCTTACAAAATAATGTCAATGTCATTCACAAAGCAGTTGAATTTTCCTTCCTCAGTGTTTAGTTAATAAAAAAAATATAATATAATTGGAGTGTGATTCTTTTTGTAATATTAAAATTTTGAAATGTGGATCATTTTGCTCTGAGGACCCACTCTTAATTCAGGGCATGGAAGTAATAAGTACCACGGTAAAAGGAACTAGGTATGTAAAAATCATGTGAATTTTCACATTTATTCATCATTTCAGGTATGTAATGTCATTCACAAAGCAGTTGAAGGCGATAATTTTCCTTTGTCCAAACTAATATTATAAATGCGAAATAGGTATATATTTTTTAAATTTAGTCTCTACCAAATAGAGGGCAAAATCTTCTTTGAAGTTTTGTACAAAACACCGCACGGCCAAATAAAACACCATGCTTTTGAATTTCCTTATTTTATGATAAGTTAATTTTAATAACAAATAGATGTTATCGTATATGTCCTGTTATCTTAGACAGTTTAACCGAAATCTTGGTTATGGTCCGGTAAGCATTGTAATTTTGGAAACAACACGATTGTTATTTTAATTGCTTTTGGCTACAATTAATTTATTTAAATATTTTTTATTTGATGAATCCCTAAATAATTTGTAACTATAATTAATATCTAAGAAAATCATTACAGAAAAAAATATTTACGTAGAGGACGACGGTAGGTTTTTTTCTATTCCAGCAATGAGAATAACGAGAATATAAATATGTCAATATCAATATAGCACTAAGACCTGGCCATTAATACGAATTGACGCTGTTAAAACACCTAATTGTCGTATTAACGACGTGGCGACCTCAATACACGCGGCTGCTGCCCCCGCGCCGCGCCACCCTTAAGGATGCTCATTTCCTTGTAGCTGATTACGGCTCACAGACTAAAAAAGTACAATCATAGTGCTCTCCGGCGCGGAACGCACTGTCCTCATTTGAATACAAACGCAATGCGCGTGCGCACACACCCTTAACTGTATACTACCCTTCGTAAACAAAAGAAAAACAACTGAAACGACATAACAATAAAGTCAAATATCCAACCGCGGCGGCCGTATACGTGCCCTCTTTTCAAAGTCAAAAGAAGAGGGACTCTCTCATGCTAGAATGGGAGAGAGCTATGCCGGAGGAGGACGGAGGACGTTAAGGGCATTCACCCCGTACCCCGTGGGTTGCGACTAGCGGCTCTACAAATGATGTACAAGCACATAGATGCCTTTCTCTATTTAGGTGCGCACGAGTTTCGAAATAGTGGCCGTGGAAGTTTTTGTTGGGAGGTGGATCCTGTTTGGGTTGCGTCACTGTGCCGATAAGTTTGGTGGAGACTGCGGCCACCGCAGGTGCGAGCGGGCTGCGCGTGCGCCGGCGTAACCTTTCCAAATCAAATTGACCACTCGCCCGCTCAGGACATGCGTGAACTGAAGATTCTACAATTTAATCTTAGATTTATTTTGAACTGAGATTTACACAATAATGTTTCCTGTGAATAGAAATACCGTTTGCTTTATGGTCTTGCTTCACTGATTGCGGAAGCTCTGCCGTAACATTTCTAAATTGTACAGGTTTATAAATAAAAATATGAAGTCCTAAGACCAAAATATTTTTGTTCCAAAGATTAGGGAAGCTCTAAATAGGTTATTTACTATATAATACAGTAGCCAATATTCTAATAATGCAAACATAATTATACCTAACTGTATATTGGGAAAGCCAGATGTCCACTTGTTGAAATAACCCCGAAAGTCGTCAGAGGGAAGTTCCAGGCATCTGTTGGATGATTGACAAAAATAAAACAAACACATCGCATGATTCATTGGTGTTATCAAATTAATGGCATACTTACAGTCCTTTGGTTTTGACAGCTCTACCTGGCACTCACAGTGACAGATTCGAAGAGTCTCTTATGATATGGTTATAAGTTTCTTTTATTTCATTATTTAGAAAATTGATTGAGTATTTTAATTATATCGTGCGCGAGATTCAGAGCCAGAACTTCGAAGCAATAATTTATGATGACAATAGATATAAAACTTTTTTTTCTTTCCATTTCTGTTTGCAATTTTAACGAATATTTATAGAAACCACATAAGTACCCAAGTAAGAATAAAATAATGACTTGAAATCGCTTACCAAACTGCAGTTACTCAGATAAACCAAAATCAATTTAATTTCCTTACTGAAATGTTTCTGTTAGTAGGTACCTATTGACCGATTAGGAGATATAAACACACCGACAATTACATTTTAATGGTTCTTTAATTTGTCTTTGTGAACACCACGTGGGTGCGAAGAATGCTGGCCTGGTACAACATATTGAAACTGCACTTTATTTATCGCTAAATATATACATTATATACACGTATATTTAGTGATAAGTAATATACAGGGTAATTTTGAATTTTTTGTGTGTTGTGTACATGAAACGAGACCACTTTTAGTAAAACAACAAGTAAAAATTTTTGAACTCCCATGTTTGGAAATTAGATGATGATTTTCAAGGTGGATTTTCTTTTCATGGAAATATTTGACCAATGGTTTCAAAATAATCCTATACTTAGGATAAATAAACAACTTTTACTGATTTATGTAATAAACCCGTATTATGAGGTTTTTTTTCTTTGGGTAAACAATCGCGTAAACATATTATGAGACAGAATAAGACCTGTATTTTCATATCATAAAATCTAACGATTTTAGGTGGAGTAGGTTTAACTTACTGAAAAAAATCTTTATTAAAAATTTGAAAGATAACCAGTCATAGCTTTTTGTAAAGATGGAAAACTATTTCAAGCAAGAGACTCCGAAAATAGATTGATGTAAGTTTAAAATAACAAGATAGTTAAATTTATCAAGTTCTTGAAAGCGTTAACTTACCAGATATCAAAAAGTAATTAAGTTATTAAGTCAGTGACCCTATTTAGTACATAGTCAGATTGTTGCCCTCTTTTTGTCAGTGAAATTGATGTTAAGTATATTTGATCAAAAAAAAAATTTGTGATGTGAGTTATTTTGAGATAAAAAACACCATTTTATTCGTTTTCTTTAGAAGAAAAATACACTTTATAGAAGATTTAAATATAGTGAATCGCCGGACAATAGGGGTGGTAAAGTATTTGGCAAGACAATTACCATTTTGACTTTCAATGCAAGTCAATCCAAGATTACATTTGTATACGTATCTTCTTCGTCCAAGCGTGTTTTCCTAGTTGCCCCTCAGCTTATGGTTCAGAGCCTAGGATACGTAAAGTCATGGTTCTAGATTAGGCGGCACTGGAGCGACACAGGGAAATCAGACCAGCAGGATCATGACCCGAGGTGTATTAGTGGCCAACACTGACAGATTTTTTCAGGCTGTCTAAAGGCATCTGATACTGCCTAACGACTGCAATATATCGATAATATTTATTTGACTCTACAAAAAGAAGACTAGACTGCAGGATCAAAGCAAGCCAACCTAAGATTACATTTGTATGCGTATCTATTTACTCGTAACATAAGTTAATTCATTGCAATATAGTTATTTCAACACATTTGCTCATTAAGTGTCTTTTATTTCATTGTAATTAGGCCCTTAATGGGGGTTGTAAACAACACGCGTTGTTTATATTATAATCGCACTTGTAAAGTAATGGTTTAAATGCTTACGGTAGTTTTTTTAAATGTACGTCAAGAGGATTATAAGTCAATATATTTTGTTATTGCAAAAAATATAAACTATTTTAGCTGTTTCCCGCAGCTCCGCCTGCTTCAAAAAGTAGCCTATGTTTGACCCCGGATCTTCAACTATATTCATACCAAACTTCATCAAAATCCGTTGAGCGGTTTGGCCGTGAAAGCATATCAGATAGACAGACGGACAGACAAACAGACAGAGTTTTGCAATTATAATAATTTTAGTATGGATTTAAATTTATTTTACTAAACATTAGCCGTATTGGAATACAAATATAAATTTGTGTAGAAAAATTTAAAGGGCTGAAATTAAAGGACTTGTTTCCATGGCCGTAAAACCCATTTGGGTCTGCTCTGTCTGTATCAGTGGCGCCATTTTTAAATCTATTTGTTTTGTGTTTAATTTACTAATAATAACAAATGTCGCTTTAATTTAGGGAAGAATACCTAAATTTGACTCCGCCAGATATACTAATCCAGGCGAAAATAGAATGTTGATAACTGACTAAGTAGGATAGCTACTATCTACTATATACTAATCTTTAATGGAAGAAATAAGGACGAAGCTTTAAAACTATGAAAACAAGAACTATTATAACTACATATATGTATTTGGAGATAGACAAGCCCAATTTTACTCTTTGTGTTTCTAAATGTGAAAAGTGTTCAATTTGTACCAACAAAAGTTAACGTGAAGAAATGTTTTGATATCACTTGAGAGCTTTTATTTATTGTATAAATAATATAATTATTAATCTAAGAATATAAGTGTGTTTTTGCTCGCAAATGTGTTGAAAATCGTCGTATGACATCTCGTGAGCGAAGTTGGTCATATACTCGGCTTCTATAAGGCCCTCGTAAATAATGACCAACTTCGCAACATCGCTTGTATCGTAATCATAATCTACTATTGTGACATTGAGAGTTCTATATGTCTACCTGTTCGGAATCTATCGGGGGATTTCTAAATTTTCAATTTAGGAAAAAGTAATTGTACAGTATTTCATAATATTTTGAGAATGATGTGAGGATGGAGCTCCTGTCATGAAAATGATTCTCATATTATGCATCCAAACAAAATTGGATGAAAATGTTAGCTTAGAGCATTGATACAAACAAAGTACCTATGATTTATACCTAATTCCTTACTTTTTTACATTACTACTATCAATTTATGACCATTACGAACAACATTAGCCAGGTGAAGCAAAACTCGTAATTTATGTACTTGTTTGTTATGTTTTTTAGTAACCTATTACATGACATTCTAATTTTGGAACCAGCAACAACTAAAACTAGTTTTGCGCACCGATTTGCGTATCGATTTGAATGTAATTTTAGGTGACCGCCATCGATAATAGAGATCCTATCTTTGCTAAACTGGGATTCAGTACAAAATGTACATCACAGAGATGGGTTTTACATAAAACATACACTGCATACATACATACATGACATTAAACAACTACATTACTGTATACATTGTACTTTCATTGTTTTTTGGAAGCTTGTTGTGAAGGTAAATAAATAAATAGATGCAATAAAATTTTAAACCTACTCATAAGAATGTGTATTTATTTTATCGTTTTACCAGTATGGTATTTTACCCTTTGGGTAAACCCATATAATCTAACAGTTTAGGTTTTTTATAGCGTAAATTTGAATATTTGTTTCCCATACAAAATTCTGTTGAGTATAGTAAATTAATCATAGAGTTATAGATACAGAACAAACAATTAATTTTATATTAACAAACAAATTATACTAAAACTTATAATAACTACTAAACAAAATAGTTTAAATTACATATATATTAACTAGCTTTTGTCCGTATAAAAATAGTATTTTACAAAGAAACCTATGTCCATCTCAGTATTGTTACCTATGTGTATGCGAAATTTCAAGAAGATTGGTCCAGTGGAGTAGTAATAACCAAACAAATTAAGATAAAGTATTATAGCTACTAAATTTACAGTTTTAATTTATATTTTCTTATTTTTTAGCAATAAAATTTGTTATCGCATTCTAATGAAAGTATAAAAATATCCTTTTTCTCTTTATTTAGTCGCCTGTTGTGTGTACATTATATAGTATCTCTCTCATCTTAATCTTCCCGCCTGCATTCTTAGCTGGTTGCTGCGGAGTTCCGAACAAATAGTAGATATCTTAATTAAATAAATGAATTCAGATATTACATTTCAATTTGGTTTCAATCAAAGTAGCCAACGAATTTCACATCCGACCAGTGACCTATTTAAAGGACTAATCGATGACACGAAACCCAGGTATTAATAGTATTCTGGTAATATTGGCTGGTAGTTTTCCGCTGTTATCGATCGGCGCAGATAAACTAGCATTGTCCTGGGGGTGGCGCATCCCCGATACATCACCGATAGTACCCGCATGCACCTATGTGTTGAGGGTGCCGCCCTGATACTATCCTTAAATAGCTATCAGTTTGTTAAAATTTTAGAAAAATCGATAATGTCTGCTCTGTCCTTAAGAGACGTTGTTATATTTCTATGGTTTTGTTGCTTTCTGGAGATGCGTGTACTATGTTTTGAAACTTATACTTACTAGGTACTATACTAACTAGGTTCAGTCTTCTTATTGAGCCTCGGAAATGTTAAAGCTAGACAGTAGATGTTCCACTTTTGCATATGCGTTTAGTTTGAAAATATTTTTAACTAGGATATACCTTTTATTTTTCAAGGACTAAAGAATAAATAGGAACACATTTAAATTTCTAATACCTTACAGAATTTTTTCAATAAGTACCTATCTGTATTTAGAACATTATAAGATTTCGATTGTCGAATGTCACGCGTCACATGTTATGTATGATGTAAGACGTGCTAATATGTTAAACAATTATTAAAACAATGAATAGCATGTTATATCAACTTTAAATCGCATAGTATTCTTAGTAGAGTGGGTCCCAGATAAGTCATATTCTTATGATTTATCTATATTTACACGTAGGTAAAATACTTAATTACTAATCGCATTTTTAAGGTAATTCGCTACGTGGTTTTAGGTTTAATGATAGCAAAGCTTATAGGCCTTATAATACTGACACTATTTTGTTGTAAATATAGTTGTGATTAAATGGATAAAATCTTTATTGAACCATTAATTAAAAAAATATTATATTTTATTGACGGTCATATCTATTCGGCCTCGTCGCAAACATCTTGTAAAGAAATGATTGAAAAGGGGAGATGGGAGCACCCGTAATCGGCGAGCGTGAGCGTGTGGTCTCTAGATGGCATGTAGATAATTCTTCCTCGCCTACCCCTGTGGGAAACAGACGTGATGACATGTGTATGTTTAAAAATATTAGCGAATCCTATCATATCATGCAAGAAAAATATTTGAATAACAACGGATTCTTATGATTATGAAGCTTTATAACCCTTATTTTTGAAAAGTGAAAATGACTAAAAATCGGTGAGGCACCGGTTTTATCGAATGTAAATCATTCGATATTGAACGAAATTAATTCAACTGATCGGTTTTGCGTGAGTCATACTTTTCAAAAATAGTTCCAGTTGTTCAACAAAGTCGCTATTTTGAAGTGCCCGCTAATATTAAGAGCAATATGTGGGTGCGGGTCTGACCATTGTCCAAAACGGGAGAGGCAAGACAAAAAGAACATCAGTACAACAAAACCAGCGGTCATCCCCCTCGAGCCAGGTCAATAAAAAGTACAAAAGCGGAACACCCGCCGCTCCCAGGAATGCTTTTTTCGTCCCCTCACCTCCGAGAGGGACTCGATCGTATCGTGAGATTTTTCACGATCACCATGCTTTTTTTTTGTTTAAGTCGACTTTCATATTTCGTGCTTAGAAAAAGTTCTCTCATCTAAAGATCAAGAAACTAGGTAGCAGTTCGCATTTGACAATCGATTTTAATTTTAAGTATGTACCTACTTCATTAAATTCTTAAAATGTTTTTAATATCAATATTTAATTAAAAAAGGACACACATTAAGAATTCAAGGTATTTTTTTTGTAATTTATTCCCATTTTCGAAAAAATATATTATAATGTAAAAACAAATGCTAGGGGTTGGGAAAAGCAGCGTTCAAAGTAACTGTGCATGGTGTTGTTAAATTTGTGGAACTATTTTAGTATTTTTTATCGTACATATTATTTAATATGTATTAATATAATTGAAGAGATTAAAATACATGGCCATTAATTTAAAAATACATCAGTTACACTTGAATAAAATTTACCTTTGTTTCATAAAAGGTAAATATATAATATTTTCATAACAGGTAAGGTTGACTGTTAGATAATGCTTTTAGCATTAAGTTCGCCTATTGTGCTATAAAGTTTAAATAAATAAATATTTTTTAATTTTTTACTGCAAAATAGTTACACTTACTATGTCAGGGTCGGCAACGCGCTCGTGACAGTGACGTTGCAGGCGTTCATAGGCTACGGTAACCACTTACCATCAGGTGGGCCGTACGCCTATTTGCCTACTTAATTGTATAAAAAAACACTAATTTGCCAAGCCGATGTGATTAATGATACAGTTATTAACAATTTAACCTTATGTCAATATTAGGAGAAGTTAATCAAGTTTTTATATTTTTGGGTTTGAAATGTAATTGACTAAGTAAGTACTCGTATATTTGCAAATAAAAATTCTTACATGTTTGTTACATAATGTTAACAAACGTTTAGCCTTAACGTTACTTTCATTTATTTTCTTTATAGTAAGACATTTAGAACCATATTTTATATCGATGTGAGTGTGAAGTAAGTGCAGTACATAGAGTATAATTGTAGAGTTCCTGCAGACGTAACTGGTTCAGGACATGAATGAAATCGCCCCTTCTCTATTTTTACGGTACGCGATACGAATGTGTGGCAAAATGCAGATACAATTATCTAGATGAGCTACTTAAGAGTTTGCAGTTTATTTGATTATTACTAATTAGCGAATAATAGATGAATTATCTACAACTATATCTGTATAAATACGGTCCATATTTAAACAACTTTTCTTGGACTTGCCAAAAATAAATCTCTCCCTTTATCTGTCTGGTTTCAGGTCACAGGGTTATTTAAAAAACGTGTAAAAGGTAGATACTTGAAATTTTCACAATTTGTTATTTTCGTATATAATATCGTAGTGATTAGATAGATAAAGTTTGTAGAGCAACAAATAATAAACTAAATACTTACAACAAATATTAAAAACAATGCACAAATACTTTCTTTCTAAAATGCAAAGATCGATTTAAGGCAAAGTCATTTTCGAGTATAAATAATTTATGATGGTCGGTTTGTAATAAACATCCTTTTACTCCTTAGAGTTAAAAAATAAATTTAAGTCTTCTTCGTCTATCGTATCATTTTTCTTCATCCTAGCCTGTATTCCTAGTTGCGTTTAGCTTACGCTTCGGAGCCTAGGGTACGCTGTAAGTCATGGTCCTAGATTTGGTGGAACTGGTTATTACAATGGAGCGACTACCGTCTGACCTCCGTAACCCTTTTTACAGGAAAACCAGACCAACAGGAAGGTGTGTTAGTGGTCAATACTGTCAGAATTTTTCAGGCTGCCCGTAGGCATCTGGCACAGCCTTACGACTGCTATCTATCGATAACAACTGGGACCAACGGCTTAACGTGCCTTCCGAAACACGGAGGAGCTTAAGATAGAACAAGCCACTAAATGGCGACCAATCTAATAGTGGTCGCGTCTCGCCGTCGCTTAACACGCGCATTCGCTACGGATACGCAGGTCGCGCTTGGCTATCCAGCTCGTCTTTCGTATCATTGGCTAAATCTATTTAAGTATAAATATTTACACTTTTTTCTCAACGAGACAGTAGTCGCAAACTCTTATTTATCTAATCGATATCGTTGTGTCGAGAGCTATGATTTCTCTCCGCTTCGCTTAGTTCCGTCAGAGTAACGCACCCGCTGTGTCCACAAAAAAGTCTTTTCCAGTAACACTAAGTTCATTTTACAAATCGTGATAACCACGAACACTTGTTGTGTGACACGAGACCCCCTCGATAACTGCGGAGGGTGCTTCAGTTTATAGGTTATTAACATTAACCATTCCGTGGGGGCGTAACCGGATATTACGATATTTACGATAAGCTGGCAATTTATAAAAGGTATTTCTTTTTTGAACTGCTCAATTCGAATTTCGAAATAAATCCGACTTGTAATAACATTATATCACTTTCATAATTTCCTTTGGTTTTTGATCATAAATATTATTTTGTTGCGATATGGAGACGTTATTTACAGTTTACATTAAATAAGTAACTAGTTGTTCGCCGCGAACATAGCCCTCGCGAATTTCACACACTACACAATAAAGTTTAACCACAAAAATAAAAATAAAAATAAGTCTTCCCATCATTTACTGGGGCCATATTTAAGATAGTCTGAACCCAAAAGTTTCATACATCTGTGAGAGATTTATCATAATCCTGTGTTAGATGCCCTTAGGCATTCTGAAAAATCTGACTGTGTCAACCACTAAAACACCTCTGACCATGTTTCTGTTCATCCCTAAGGTCAGAAGGTAGTCGTTCTATGGGAATAACCAGTACTGCCAAATCTAGGAACACGATAAACATTATCTTACGTTAAAAGAAAGAAAGAAAGAAAGAAAGAAAATTGTTTATTTGATTTTCATTTGTTTGAATAAAATAAAATTGACACATTTGACATGCACCAAAACGGTCTTCGCTCAGCATGTGTCGTGGATGTGGATGTGTGTGTGTACGAGCCACAACGCTGGTATTCCGCGAATGCCGAAAAAATATTATATTAAAATTTAAATTATATTTTTATTAAGATTATAAATTATATATTAAATTGATAAAATTATTGAAATTAAAATTGGAATGGAAATTTTAAGTTTAAATTTTTATTATTAATTAATTATTATTAAAATTTAAAATATTAAAAACAACACAAAACATAATAATTTTTGTCAATTTTTTGAAACACTTCCGACCTTCTTGTACAATAAACAGATAAATAGATAATGCCGCAATTATTGAGCCTTCTGAGTACGTAAAATTCTCGCTTTGAGTTTATACTTAAAAGACTTAACTGAGATCGAATTCCTCATTGACGGAGGGATGTTGTTCCAGCATCTAGATACAGCATATCTGAAGCTGCCTCGAAAAGCAGCAGTTTAGTGTCTGGGGCAAATAAGACGATCTGGTTCTCTTGCACGATAGTGAATTTCAATTTATTGTACAACCACTCAGCCACCCGTTTCAAATCCATTGATCTCTCGACTGCAGAGCAAGTGTCGCTGGGCTTAAAACTCTGGTAAATCTGCAAGTTGTTTGCATACTGATGATGTTCACTATTGTCTATGAAGTCTGGCAAATCCGCCGTATACAATATGAAAAATATTGGCCCCAATATCGACCCCTGCGGTACGCCATTAACTACTGGAAGGTTCCCAGAGAATCGTTTATTGCCGTCATTGTAGGTAAGTTCAACCTTTTGACATCAATCAGTCAGATAACTACTAAACCACTTCACAGTAGCACCATTAAAACCTAAAAAAACAAGTTTTGCTAGAAGTAATGCGTGATTAATAGTGTCAAAAGCACGTGAGTAATCCAGCAAGCCATGAATTGAAGCGTCCACGCCCACAATTTATCCACGTCCCTACCAGCCAAAATATTCATCTACTACTTTCAGGAGTGCTGTGGCCGTGCTTCTACCAGATCGAAACCCACTCTGCTTAGAAGGCAGTATATCGTTTGCAATTCAATATTTTACCACTTGTATGCAGACAACTTTTATAATATCTTAGATAGATAGGGTAAAATACTGATAGGTCTGAGATCTTTGAATTCTTTGGGGTTGCTTATTTTTGGCAAAGGTCGAACTATTGCATTTTTCCATAGGTCTGGGAACTCACTACTCTCAATAGACTTATTTACTAAAGCTGTAATAACAGGAAGAGTACGCGGTAGTGTGAGTAAAATCATATCCGACGTTATACCATCAACAACACCCTAACTAAATAAATACTGTATCCTCATCTACTGGTTGGAGACTAAAGGTAGCCTGACAAAATCTATTAAAACACAAATTAAATGTGACGTATCTATGGGAAAAAAATCCCGGGACATCCAGAAAATTATTATTGATAGCATCAGGATCATTGATATTACCAGGCAAGTCAGATTGTTGCTTTTTAAAATCAACATGTTCTTTAATATTTCTCCAAAGCACACGCGAATCTTTCAGGTATTTATTAATTTTATAACGGAAGTAGGCAACTTTCTCATTGTGTATTGCAACATTACTATCTTCTTAAGATCCTTGTATGACTGTTTGCCTCCATCAGAATTAGTATTACGACTCCTAGAGTGCGCTTCATCTCTTAGTCGCATCATGTCCTTTATTGTTTGTGTTATCCAAGGATAGCTCAGCTCTTTAACGTAGGGTATTTTTATAGGGGCATGATGGTTAAACAAAATATGTGTATACGTTCCGAAGCGTAAGCTCAGGACGCGATTGGGAAATACCCTTATAAGTAGACCAAGGCACACAAAATCAATTAACCTCTCTAACACCAGGTTGTAAACTATTGATTGACCATTGGAGTTCAAGCTACATGGATTTTACCCAAGTAAGACTGACCCCAAAAATAGCATTTTAATGGCCGTGAATTGATTTCGTTGTAATATGGGGTCGATTAGCCTTAGAAAACATAAACAAAAATATTTTAAGATCAAGAAAGTGAATTTAAAAATATGAAAGAACAAAAATGTTGAATAGAGTTTATTTGGATGATTGTATTATGGTTCTTTTATATGCCAGTCATACTGACTTTCTACGAATTAATGATTTTTTTATATTTTCGCGATTGTAACACATTAAATTTAACTATTTTAAATTAATTTTAGTTGCTGTTATTAGAGGGGTTATTAATTATTTATATATTATTAATCCATACTCCATACTATACTATCCATCCATAGTATAATATCCATACTAATATAGTGCGAAAGTCTGCCTGTCTGTCTGTAAAGCATCATATAATTAACATAATTTTTTCATTTATATGCCGATGACTTACAGCTGTATCGCCATTTCCCTCTATCTGATCTCCATGTAGCCATTGACGCCATGAATAATGACCTCAGAACAGTCAGCGAGTGGGCTATATCATTTGGTCTTAAGATTAATCCCAAAAAATCCCAGGCTTTGCTCGTGGGCAGTACATACATGGGTAGAATGATTGATCTTTCCTCACTTCCTCCTCTAATTATCGATAATTATCCTATTGCTTATACAGAAACAGCAAGGAACTTAGGGATAATTATGGATTCGTCATTGAGTTGGACTGCACATGTATCTGATATTAGTCGTAAAATATTTTACTCTCTTCATTCTCTAAAATGTCTTCAATATTTCTTACCTTTTCAAACTAAAATTTCACTCTGTCACTCTCTTTTATTACCTTTGCTAGACTATGCAGACGTGTGTTATCTTGATGCCACTGAGGAGCAGCTTAATAAACTGGAAAGACTGCAAAACCTCTGTATCCGCTTCATCTTCGGTCTTAGGAAATATGACCACGTCTCTGAGTTCCGCAAACAACTCGGTTGGCTCCCAATCCGATATCGTCGGAATACTAGAATCCTCTGTCTTCTTTTTAATGTTCTCTTCAATCCCTTATACCCTTCCTATCTTCATGAGCGTTTTTCCTTTTTTCGTCCTGCAGGAGAACTTTGTAGATCGCACCGTAAATTTATTCTTACTTTTCCTCCTCATAGCACTGCCTCATATTCTCATTCTTTTTCTGTTCAAGCAGTCAGGTTATGGAATACTTTACCACCTAGCGTTCAAGAGTCCCAAACTCTGTCCACATTTAAGAAGCGAGTAAGAGATCATTATTTCTCCTTAAACTCATAAATCGTATTATATATATTATTTATATATATTAG
This sequence comes from Euzophera pinguis, assembly GCA_947363495.1. NCBI lineage: Eukaryota > Metazoa > Arthropoda > Insecta > Lepidoptera > Pyralidae > Euzophera > Euzophera pinguis. The sequence continues at coordinate 7,802,280 of OX376157.1, read as the reverse complement.
TAGGTATATTTATTGTATTTATTATTTAGTTTATTATACATATAGTATTATAAAATAGGTTTAAATTGTGCTTATTATTTTTGTATTTTTTTATTTTTTATTTTTATTGTACGCCACTTTGCCTCTTTCTTTCGTAGTTCCTGTCGCGGGTCTGCTGGAAGAAATTTCTTTAGAAATAAGTAGAACCCTTGTACACAGTTTTCCTAATTTTAAGTTTCCAATGTATATTTACAGCGTGTACATGAAATAAATAAATAAATAAATAAATAACAAATTATTATGATTTGATTGACTTTGACATTAGTGACTAGTCTTATGTTTTTTTTGTTTTTTTTAAATCATTTATTCAGTAAATATCAAATGTACACATACAACAGTTACCGAACCACGGAAACCTCGATGGGTTTATCTGTGTTCGGTGAGTCGCTATTACATTTAGAAAGTACTTAAGTATTTTTCCAAACTTAATTTAATTTTTTTAAAGTTATTGTTATACAACTCCTGAAGTTCTGAAGGAAGCTTATTTAAATAGTTTGGTATCATATAATTATAAAATTTTGGAAGACTATATTTATTTAAATAACAAAGTGTTCTTAGGTAGCTAGGTCGCATTTTTCACATTGTTTGTTTGTGAATTCATTTTTTAGTTTTTAGCGCTGTTGTGTTAAATTTCCGACACAATATATCTTGTATAAGGAACAAAATAAAAAAATAAAATACTTATTGAATTGCAAAAGTACTGTTTTGACGAAAACCGTGTCCCCTTCAGCCGCCCACGGACCTAGCCATTGGTGTTTATCTCTAAAGGAAAGTTGTGCAATCACACAAAGACTAATTGACTTTTGTTAACGGTGACGTCAGAAGTCATACAAGTGACTTTTTATACAAAAATTCGTTGTGAAAACTATTTTTTTCCGTATTCATACGAGCCTGTTTAACAGTTACAGATACATAGTACTTCCATTTTACGCTATAATCATAAACCTATTTCTGGCAGCACTAAATAATGAAGCGACTGTCGTGATCCTTTCTACAGGAAAAATGATTCTGTCTCTACAATGTTACGAGACAGGGTCCTATTAAAATGAGCACAAACAACATATAGTTGAAGGGAAGACAAGAAAAGTATGAATGGAAATAGCTGTGTTTCAGATTACATGTTGTAGGTACAGGGTGCTCTCTGCGGTGTGGGAAATGTTTTTATTGTTCTTTTGCTTACAACTGACGTAAATCACACGGAAAAATTATAGCCTGCCTGTTTGCAATTATGTTAGGTGGTATACAATGTTTTCATAACAGGAGCCGGATATGCAAGATGATTTTATCAACATCAGTCAAAGAACAGTCCATGTTGTAGTACAAATATAATGATTATCTGGCATGATTTGTATGCAAGACCGAAAATTTTCGAGCCCACGACCTCCGGGTCTAAGAAAAATGTGTTAACCATTGAATCATGGTGACAGTTAACTGAAGCGGGATAATAGCTTTAGCAACATTTAGTACTTATAATATTGTACTCCTAAGAATGACGTAGAATAAATCAGAGCGTTATCCAGTGCAGACATGTTGTTTTACTTCTATCGGCCCCGCACCCCTCCTCATGGCGACCCTGCCAGGATAGTAAAATTGTCAAAATTATGAAAGTTAAAGATGTTTGATCGTTGTTTTCAGTAAACATATGAAAGTTTCACATGTAAGGTTGTCAGTTCCTCTGTATAGCTAGAAGTAACATTAGAAATACTGCTTTAGAATGGCTATTATTATGCCCTCATGCAAGTCAGTCGCGCTCTGAAGAGTTTTCACCCTCGGTAAAACTGAATTACCACATAAGTTATTGTAGGTACAATTCAGTGCGCATTCAATGGTAGGGCGTGTGGTTTACTCGAGTGTGGATCACGTTCATGGCAAAAATGGGCAAAATTAAATAGATAGATAGATATACACTTTATTGTACCAATCACAAAATTAAAGGAGGACATATCGCTACCTTTTAGCTAATTTTGCCCATCTTTCTGACCGCATAGTATTAACCTGTCCTGCTCAGTCCATTTAAATTAGTGATACACTTACGTATCCTGTAGAATTAGATCAAACAAATGACTGAATACGTAATTGCGTATTCAGTAATTTGTTTGGATTAATTCTTTATCCTAGCATTTTCCCTGTTGTATCCTCAGCTGTTGGCTTCGAAACTCAGGGTCCGCTTTCCTACTTTTACGTCTCCACTTCGTCCGGTCTTCAACATAGTTTGGCTATACACGTACAGTACAATAGGGTGATTACTTTTGCCTCACCTTGTGCCTATAAAAAACTCTACATTTCGGGTATCTCGGAAATGAGTTTGTGGAGACGAAAAGTCGATCTAGATTGATCTTATCTGTAGGAAGACAACCTATACACCACCACATCATCATCATTTCAGCCGCAGTGAGTCCACTGCTGGACATAGGCCTCCAAAGGATTTTTAGAATGCCGTGCATATTGGAAGCGGCCTGCATCGAGCATGAGAAAATATATCCTATGTCTTTTAAATGTAAATCAATTTTATTTGTATGAACAACTACGACATGTACTTCTAAATATTTTTTCAATTAAATTTTTATACCCTCAATTGGACAAACATAAAAAAAATATTGTCTCGTGTTCACTTCAATTAATCTGCTTTATCGTTTACGTAGCAATTGAATAAACGACTATTGATAAACAAACCACCCCCATCATTTGCACCCCCGCGTCGCGTATTCAAATGAATCCTTACATAGAGTGAGCATAACATTCATTGTAGTACAGCGCACAATGTGAATCTTAAATAAGGCCGGGTTTCCACCTGTAAGATTTCTGCAAAAAATTTGAAAATCTAGACGGCATCAGAAACATTAATGTAAAAATAACTTGCTACAGCGTTTATATGAACATAAGTTTATTTGGCACCAAAGATAAAATAATTTAAAAGAAGGTTTGCTTTTGCAAGCTGTTGTCGTAAAGAGTATCCGAAAATTTCTTGGCGAAAACCTTGAGTCGAAAAAGATAAGTATCAAACCAGATCCATGGAACCGAACCTCCTCTTTTGTTTTAGTTAAAAATATCACGTATATGGTTCATTTACTTCGTGAGAAAAAATGGCTATTGTCATATGGCTTATCTTTTTATTTATTACTAGCTGTGCCCGCGACTTCGTCCGCGTGGAATAGTTATTTTGGGAATCATATTTATTTTTTGTTTACAAACCTACCTCCTCAGCTTTATTATAAATTACCTATAGCTGTTACCCACGACTTATTATAGACGATTTAGTTACATTCTGTGAAGCTAAACGTTGAGAACGTTCAGCGCTTGATTCCCGACCGATAATATACTGTAGCGGACATTTTTTTAGATAATTTAAAGAGGAATAATTCTTTCATATATATTTTTGGGTATCTCGAACGGTTTTCGCAGCGCACGCAACGGAAGCCCTCAAAGATGAAAAATTTTCCCCGTTTTTTCCACATTTTCGACTGTTTCTTAGCTCCTATTAGTCGCAACGTGATGTTATATAGCCTAAAGCCTTCCTCGATAAATGATCTATCCAACACAAAAAGAATTTTTCAATTCGAACCAGTAGTTCCTGAGATTAGCGCGTTCAAACAAACAAACAAACTCTTCAGCTTTATAATATTAGTATAGATTAAAAATAATAGATTTTTGAATTTTATACAACCCTAAATCTACGTAGATTTGAACTAAGTCGGCATTTTACGTAGGTGACCAAATTAAAGTTCTATACCCAGTAGTTACTCTATTCGGCTGGGTTTTAAAATTTAAACAGGTTTAGGTTCAAAATTGCTTGTATACTGTTGGTACATGTTACAAGTTTATTGTGAAGTTCACATTACTCGAGTTACTCTACTTTGTGCCTCTTGTAGAGCTGATTGGTTATGGATTCAATTAAACTTACTAAATTTAACTAATAATTTGAATACTGTTTTTATCGCGTTTATTATTTATTTATTTATTTACACTTAATGTTTCAAACACTTTACAGCATTGATGGTCGCAGGTAGACTAGACCAGTTAGTACGGAATTTCTTAGTTGGCGCCTAACCAATTTGAAATAGATACAAAATTCGCTAACTACCTATGCGTTTAACACTTTCACGGACAGTCAAGAAAATAACAATGGCACTCAATTGTTATCTCCGTCGAGAGATGTTCTGTCCGCGAAAGTGGTAAAATATCTTGAGACAACAAGATTAAGCCTAAAATGAAAATCATTGTTTTGTAAATAGAGAAAGAAATCCATGTTTTTTATATTGCTAATCTGCAGGTGCAGGACAAAATTTTCCCCTCTTTGTAGCTGCACATCTCTGTCATTTGATCATGCCTGCCGATATTTATTTATTAAACCTTTATTGTACAAATTTATGAACTGTAGAGATTAATATGCAGACTTAATCTACATTACGGTTGCCGCCTAGTAAAACAACTCGTATGCTTTACTCGACAAATGTGAACAAGTGCGATTGTGCAGTAAATTTAGTTCAATTTGACACGAGTAGTGCCGGCATGCGGGCATGGGTGCCAGCGAGGGTGCTTACATTTTGTTTTTTTTTAGTAGTACCAGTACCAAGCGAGCCCCGCGTAGCTCTTTTTTTTTTAATTTGGTTGAAGGGTGTATTTTTATTTTGTCTTGAAATTAAGTAGACTTGTAGATAAAATGTTTGGACAATGAAGTAGATTTGGTTTCAGAGTTTTTTTTATTGGTAAAAAAATACACTTAATAGTACCTAGTGTTTTTATTTAGTATGTATCTATTAGTTAGTACAAGATACCATTTAATTACCTAAACATATAGTTAATACGTTGTGTGTGCATTTAGTATTTAGAACAATCAGTTAATTTTTAGTGTCGTGAATTCTTTTGTATATTTGATATTGGTCACCACGGGTAGCCATTATCATTATATTATAAACGACTGCATATAAATGTTAAGAATACTAAATTTCTAGGAAAAGTGAGTTTACACATCCCTACTTTTCAACAACTTGTTAATAAAACTTTACTATAAACGTCGCACTTGTTGCACCCTATTTCTCATATCTCTGTTTTATTAGTTCAAAATTAGACTCCATGGGAGAGTGCCTTCTCAACGCTCTGGTAACTTCAGGGGTCGCTGTAAGGGTCGAGGGTGCTGCACCTACGTTCTGATTTAATTAAGGATGTGTACAAGTATTTTTTATAATTGTGGGATATTTTTGGAACATGAATATTTCAATGCAATTTGTAACGGCAGGAAGTCCGACCCCTACACAAAGGGTAACTATTAGTTAAAATATTTATTAATCAATTATAGGAAAATATTTTTTTATTTTAAAACAGAGAGATAACTCTGATTGTACTAAGACCTACAAAGGTACAGCGTCGAAATTCCTCTCTCATTCATGATATCCATCCATACTATCCATACTATTCCATACTTAATATTATAAATGCGAAAGTCTGTCTGTCTGTTACACTTTCATGGCCGAACCGTTGAACGGTATTTGACGAAAGGTATGAATATAGTTGAAGACCCAGGGTCAAACATAGGCTACTTTTTGTCGCAGGCGGAGTTGCGGGAAATAGCTAGTTATAAATAAACTCATAAGGAATTGTTCGATATTAATAGCTCACATTGATTGGTAGGTATTTAGTTTAGGCTTGGACTCATTAATATTTTTAAATATTTGCAAAATATTGCAAATTATCAATGTAAGGGAAAATTTGCTGAGAGTGGCCAGCATATTTCATTATTTCATTCACATACTATTGTCTCTAACTTTACATATGAGATCTATTTAATTCTTATTTTGACTGACTTATTGATGAAAATTGATTGACCACATTTCTTCCCGTCAACTAGGAAACGGGTGACATGACAAACAATGGTGTTTTGGCAGAGGATGTAGATATGTGCAGATAGAACATTGCAGTAGTAGTAATCGTCTGACTAGTTTTTATATTCATGGGCATTAAATACAACATACAACAATTACATGATAAGTTTTTTGTTATTGTGCATTAGTTATAGTGAAGCAAATAAAAGACAAAGTAAACGTCATGTCGTATAAAAAGTTAAAGGATCTCCCTTAAAATCGAGAAGAATGAAATCGACAAGAGCCCAGCTCTTAAATTTGTGATGATGCAGAGAGTTATACCTACCTACTAGGTTTAGCCTTTGGTCATATTATGTTGAAGTCTTTGTAAATGTTATATTATTTGTTACTGTATAATAAATAAAATAAAGATATTTTGTATTGTATTGTATTGTTATATATACATATTATTTAAAGAGTTAATACTTTACTGAGATTCGATGTTAATACTTTACTATATGGCTAGAAGCACGCCCCCTAAAAAATAAAAAGTCCATCCACCTGTACCTGCGTACCCTCGACTTAGAAGGAATTTCAAAACAAAGAAATAAATAGGAGTCTTTGCCCTCAAAGTAGCCCTCGGCGTGAGCGCACAAAGGGCTGTGATTCTGATGGCCAGGGGAGGTGAGAGGCGGTGGGAGGAAGGTGAATGACCTCCGGTCGGGGTGGCCGCCCCCAGCGCCCGCGCACGCTTGGCCGACGATCTGTAACGCCAAGGACTGTTGGAATTTAAAATAACCTAGGTTTCCTTGCATTCGATCTCATTTCATAACGCTATTTTGGTTCAAAAACTATCACACATAATCACTAGGATCGCAGAGCAATGGTTATTTTAGCACTTGAAAGATAAAAATCTATTCTTTCTTTGTATGTAAGTGGTAATAGAGGGCTACACACAGGTAAGTAAGTACCAACCATGAAGTAAAATTTATAAGATATATATTTATAGATTCCTATTAACTACACCCAATAGATAGAGATAGGGCAGCATAAATTAATCGCCCTTTATTATAATTACTATCATATATCCTAACCATTTTATGAAAATTTAATGCCTGGAGTAATCCATAGTTATTTTCATTAGGTTCCAGAGTTTGTTTTAAGCATTTTTCATATGTCATCCCATTGCCGGAGCCAAAAAAATTCTAGCCTTATCGGCAGCCATTTGCTATTTTTTTTAAGTTTTCCTATATTTTCGGACCAGCATACTATAACCCAAAAACTCGTCAATCAGCACCACCAGCCATCAAAAAACAACGATGCAGAAAAGTGTCCATTGTAGCACGATGTCCGTGATTGGTGGCGCGACCCCCACCTGTTGTCCCCAGCGGAAACGGGGAATTTGCATCACAATCAACGAACCCTCACTGTCACTGGCTCGCTGCCCCCCGACCCCGATAAATCCATCCCATAAATGCTGGCTTCCTGTACGTAACTGTGAAATTCTAGTTTTGGTGGTAATTAGTTTGTTGCTTTAAAGGATTTTTTTTATAATGGTATGGTTATTAAGTAGCTTTTATCGTTGGTGTACTGTACTTAACTAATAACATTTTATTTTACTTATTGTAGTAAAGAGTACATTTTTTTTTGTCACTCTGGCCTGTTCGGATCGATAGTTTTGAGAGGCTTGCACGAATGACTCCTGACAAAACTATTTGTTGCCCGAAAAGGTAGGCAGATAACTGCATTTTCATTTGCTACAATGACTACAGATTGGGTTCCTTACATACCTTCCTCGCTCTCTTAGCTTGCCAAGACCAAGGGTATGTATGAGTGAGTAGTGTAGTGTTTAAAAGAGTTCTACAGATTGATTGCAATATTTTCTTCGATGTTGCACTGATCGATTATCGATAACTGTACTTAGATGAAATCTGAATCACGACAAAGGTAACGACAACATGGATATTTATATTTAATAAGTACTTGATGATTCTTAGAAATAAATTCAAGACAAATAGGACGACATACAATTTTTTAATAATAACTCTGAGACCATTGTGTACAGGGTCGACTGACCATATAACTTATTCGAAATGATGATGAATAATAGATATCTTAATGGACTACATTTTGCTCGTACACTAGGTACTCATATTAAAGAAGCCTCCGAAATTTTTTAGTTATTAGGTTATAATGAAAGGGCTAATGTAGGTAATTTAGGAACATTAGGCTTCTGTATAATATTAGCCTTGACGATAATGCTAATATTAAATAACAACGCAGTCAATATAAATTTAAAATTCTGCGAAACGCGCGTCCTTCCATAACAAGGTCATCGACCGTTATTACACGTAATATATGTGTTATTTGATAATGCTCTTACGTTGCATTTGCTCATACGAGTACATACGCAATGCCAACTGTAATATTAATATTTCAACTAAAGTAATCCGGAATGAAGTCACAGTGTGTCAAAATGCCTTGCCACACTGTGACTTCATTCCGGATTACTTGGCATCCGGAAAAATAGTATGGTCGTTTCTTCTTGTGCTTTCGCTTCTATTTGGCGGTTGTTCTGTCATTCTCCTACACATGTCAATGCTCCAATCAATAAAAAAAAAAAAAAAAAAACTATAGTTGGTACAATAGGAACCTGCCCTATATTAGCCGATTCTTCCTTCCTCTGTACCGATACCTAGTATCCATATCCATACTAATATTATAAATGCGAAAGTCTGTCTGTCTGTCTGTCTATTACGCTTTCACGGCCAAACCGCTGAACGGATTTTGATAAAATTTGGGTATGAATATAGTTGAAGACCCAGGGTCAAACATAGGCTACTTTTTAACGCAGGCTGTCTGTATGGGATGCAAACCACTGGTAAGGATCTGCCTAAGTAAGGATGTTTCCTTTGGCCTTCACTCCTTCTATTCCTTAAGATTTTAGATTAAGTGTTATCCAGTTGTTCAGAGATCAGGAAATTCTCTTGTTCGTAGATAATATAACTCTTCCATTAATTTTGTGTTGTAGGTACAGCATAAAATCTTGCAACTGGCCACCCGTGGACGCGGTACTTTCGAAACGTGACCTTGCATAATACTCGTATGCCTAACAAAACAACCCTTTACTTGTAGTTAGCTCGCAAATGTATACATTCCCTACTTTCTTAGACTAGCAATATTTGTTGTGGATTGATTGGTATGAAATCTTTGATGAATTTGTCCGGAGTATATGACAAATTTCTTTTTCACAACTTAGAATGATAGGGAACATCTAACAGTAAAAACCAGGACTATTAAAATAACGTATTTATAATCTATGTAAGTTCTATGTTTTCTTATAAATTTTCGAGATAAGTATACTTTTAAAAATTACTTACAAGATATGTCTACAGCTGGACAAACTCACAAAATCTCCATGCTGGCTGGATGTGCACTACGTAGCCATTCCTTGTTTAAATGTGATTTAATTCTAAGGTTCCGTATTATCGTAATCTACAGAAGAAAAATCACTTTTTTGTCTGTCTCTCTCTGATCCAGTCACATTAAGATGGAGGAAAGTTAATAAATAAAATGCGCAATTTTTTCAGGCAATACTTTACCAAGTCAAATAGATAAACTCCATTGTTCGAAGTCGGTAGAAGAAAATAGACTCTACGTCAGATTACCTACTAGACGCAGCTTACCAGTAGGTAATCACTGTATAGTATCCACCGTTCTTATCGCATCGAGTCCGCGTGCTGACCTTCCGATTACTGTAGGACACGTTCGCCACCACGTCCTGTGTCTCTACTATGATATTTTAATAATACCCACGCTAGCGGTATGATGCGGTATACCTAATGCATTGACAATTTTGTATGGAAAATCTGTGAGGCCTTCTCTTACACTCGGCCACGTTAGTACTAATAATAATTCTATGATTTGGCTATGTTTTGTATTTTATTATGCATATTTAGATGCTATTTAGCCTCAAGATTTCTCATGAAAATACTCAAAGATTATTTTTTGCACTGTAAATTTCTTTTTATCAATCAAGGCAGAAACATGTTCAAAATAACACTTACAAAAAAGTATATACTCAACTCACGTAAGTCAAGGATTTTGTAAAAGTCAACCAATATCTTTTTATTAAATTAATATAAAATTAAGTAAGTAGTATATTTCCAAGATATGCATGTTGCCTCGCTCGCAATGAAATGACGATACAGGAAAACGTTATCCGCCCTTTGCATTATTGTAATGAAGTTACAAAAATAAAATAAATAAATGAAACATTGTACTTTAGTTTTTTCATGCTTAAAAATAGAATAAACTTTATTGATGGATAGATCCATTACTTACAGGAAAGGTCTTACAAACAAAGTACAAGATAGATAAAGTGCTAAAAAAGTGTTATTTCATTCTGTTTTTTTTTTCATTGTAATATAAAAATATTACAGAGAATTTAAAAGATTATCCGCATGGTAACGATAACCCACCAATTCTCAAGGCAATTTAGACCTCCATTTCTCCCTCATTCACATTTCACAACACCCTCGAGAAGAAAGGCAGTTTTTTAATCTATATTATTTCTGGTCTATCCTAATAAAATTGTACCTGTATGAACTGTTGATTTCAGTACAAACAGAAGATAGAAATCAACTTATCTAGTAAACTGATGGAGCTTGTTATCACGTCTTGCGAACGTGCTGCCGGTATCTTCGTCGAATAGCACGTTCCAATAGAACAATTCCATTATTATTTACTTCCAATTCTTAGGATAATTAGCTTGTATAGATTTCTTATGGCATTACGGAACCAAAAGCAGGGTAGCATTTCAATCTATGAAACTGTGAATTTATTTGCATAAAGGCTTCCGCAGGTCAGACCTATAGAGGTTCTGAATACTGGTAGGGGTTTCTATATACGCCACGTGGTTCAACCACTCACTTATTGCTCCCCTCGGACATTTCAAAACATATGTAATTATGGCATCTTATTAAGTTACACATTTGATGATTTCAGCCGCAGTTAATCTACTGCCGGACATAGGCCTCTCCTAATAATTTCCTAAATGCCCGGACAGCAGCCTGTATTCATCGTCTGCCTACGACTTTTTTCTGTGTTACCCATACCCACTACCTTCTGTCTTTAGCAGCCAGAACCAAGAAAATGCTTTCTGAATATAAGGGGAGGGAAGTGGTATTGGACTATCGCCGTGGTTTAGTGATGAAGTATTTCTCGTTGCTTGGAATCAAATGTAGCTGGTTTGTAGGTATAAGTTTTTCAGTCGAACATTACACAAACTTTATTCGCCTGATTGTATGATGAAGAAGATGATTCTACAGTATATGACCGATGGACCAAACATGTATAAGGCCAGGCGGACGTTCATGCGTAAATTCTAATTAAAGCTAATTCTATTTATAACATACCAGGGTATGGGGAGTCGATAGTCGTTGTTTACACTCAAACAAACGAATGGAATCTATTCTATCGATGGTAAAAATCGAATAAGGTGAAGAGGATTCTGTGTGTCAGTCTCAATTATTTGGATTCCTTTTTCGCTATTATTTCAAATGTAATATATGTCATTTATTAGTCGCGTCGGATATTTTATGCAAATGATGAATCGAAATACCGACTAGACCCGACAGTCCGCATAGCATGTGATATTAAACGCCTGTATTCTTTCAAGTCGAGGAGAAAACAAAAGATAATAATAATTACAATAAAGTTTAACTTTCTACTTGCGAAATTTACTTAAATAACATTGTCTTCTATGAAATTCTGTCCTTCCGTTTCTGAATATACATATTTATTATGAAGTGAATGAATCGATCAAAACAAAAACAACTTAAAACAAACGAACTTTGTTTATTGTTTACTAATATAGATAAAAATTACACAACAACAAACATACCTAAAATAATAAGTTAATTCGCGCCGCACAAAACTTTTCTGATTTTCTTAATGGTTACCTTGGAGATGATGTTTATACGTAGTATTAAATCCGCTAATTGTCATAATATATTTATCTTTGTAATAATGATTTATAAATTTAAATATATGATCCCCGCGGCATTTATGATGGCGGCATTTACTCTCAGAAAAACTAAACTAACTCTTTAAATGAGAAAAGCTTCAATACCCGGAGTAGCCGTGTTCAGGGGCATGATTTTCATTATTATTATAAGTTTGATCAAAAATAATTTTATTTAATTTCATAATAATTAAATTATTGTTTAAAATAATTAAGTATTATTGTTTTTATTTAAAAAAATCGAATTCTAAGAAGAATATCAATGAGATCTGCAAAGGTTAACGACATGCGAAGATTGACCGATATGATTCGATTATGTAATTTGTATTACAGTAATAATTAAAGTACAGAGCTCATGAATAAAAGACTTCCATTTGACCAGGTCAGGGCGAACTGGTTTTAAATTTGCTTATCGTTGTTTGTTAACTCAGGTTTGCAAAATTACTTCAAGCGCATACTTAGCGCGATGTTTTTGACCGGATTTTATTTATTAATTTAGTGGATTAATTGGCCTTACAATTACAACTATTCCGTTGCTTTGCCGTTCTTATATTTTTTCTTTTTTCTTAATTGGTGATTTTTTAGCTATTTAGGTCCCACTGCTGGGCAAAAGCCTAATTGGTGTTTATCTCCTTTAAAATTAATAACTATTCTTCGACTTCCATCTGTCTCGGAATTGGACTCCATAATATCATCCTCCCTCCTTCCTTTTGAAAACAAACAAAATTATATCAAGTCAATAACTTAAAATAGATATTAGTACTAACATTATGCAGTAAGAAAAATAATATAATTTCTAACTTAACAAAATATAAACACATTACGTAATACACGCGCAAAAGGAAGTTCATACGAGATAAATGCAGCTCCCCTTATTAGCAATGATTTCCTCCATCACATGACGTGTCGCATAAGTATAAATTTTCCCGCGAGAGCGCGGGGAGAGGTTGCGGGGAGGGGTGGGGCGGGGGGGTGCGGGGCGACATGGCTCAAGGTAGAGGGCGCGGCGGTGCGCACCCGCCGGGGCCCCGCGATCACCGCCCGCGCAGCCACATAGCAATCGTACTGGGGAGGGATCTTTCGGAGACATTAGCGTTTATTTAACCTTGTCTATTGACGTCATACTACAGGGTTAGACATAAAAAAAACTTCCAGTTAAATCACAGGTTTTTTAGCAAAATAAAACAACGTTTTGAATGTCAGAAGTTGGGTTGAATTGGACCTTTGACATTAAATTGGTGTTGGTCGACCGTAGCGCAGTCAATTATGTACTTGTCTATTTTGTTGTTTTACGAGTTTAATCCTCGAATTCTCAAACAGTTTTTTTAAAGGTATAGATCCTTATCCCAAAAGGCAGTAATCGAATGTGATAAACAAAAAAAAAACTGACATTTTAATTACTTTGAATTTACTAAAGTAGAGCGTGGAGCGGAGCCCTTTCTCTAATTAAGTATTTTTATGATACTTGCTAAGAAGTAGGAAAAAGTAACGGTGCAAAAGAATGATGAGTGCGTTCGAATGCACGCATGTGTAGGTGGTATTTTCTTGCGCAAGATAGGTCCCAGATATCGGCGCGGGCGCAGCATCGCAGTATGTACCGAAGGCTTTATGTTTGAATTTCAGCCTTCGCGGCGCCGGAGGTGTAGAGTTAGATAAAGAGTGAATCTAAAAAATTTATATTATTTAATTTCTGTCAATCTACCTGTAAATAACATTATTTATGAATAATAAATTTAAGCTTAAATGTAATACTTTTGAAGTAAACCTATATTCGACATAAATTAACTTTTGTACTGATGTGATGAATATGCTTACTAATAATCAGTAAGTACGGTACTTATATTTTTATGGCCAATTAATTTGCAGTAAGTCACGTTTTGCATAAAGTCAGCGCTGACAAGACAAAAATAGCGGTAAATTAAAGGTAAAAAAATATGAGAAAGAAAATAAACAAAATGTAGAGTCGCTAATTTCAAAATGAAATAGACAAGTACAAATACATGTTATTATTTTCTATACATCGTTTCTTGGTGGAAAAAGCCTTCGGCTTTAAGTCCACGATTTAAATGTTGTACCTAATGAAGTTTATATAAACGTAAATTACGTCATTAGCTCTTAAGCTTTGAATTTACAAAGAAGCACCTAATCAGCTACTAAGAAGGTTCAGGATGCCCTCCATTCACCTGTGCCTTGCTACACTACACGTGGAGCTTGGCTGCGCTTGCGCAACGCCCGCCAGTACTTTCCTTCGGTCACTACCCTTCTCGCAGGGACAGTTATTCGGTTCTTGGCCGCACTCAAATCTTTTTAGGATATTTTCTAACGCTTTATGAACTCGTGGCGTTGCGACATGACTGTTTATTGGTACATTTACAATACGAGAAAGTTTATTGAATCTCGTAATAGGGGCTTTGAAGGTTCTCTTTGGGAAATGACGTTTGTTATTGGTGTATTGTTATATTGATATTTTTGATAATTTACAGTATTGTTTAATAAGTACAATTAAATAAAATATTTACGTTGTATAAGCATTAATTTGCTGGAAACAAAATAATAATAAATAATGCTGTTAGTATTAAGTTCGTCTATTGTGTCATACGATTGTAATTTGAACAGCAAAGTTTAAATAAAATAAATAAATTAATATGAATCAAAAATATAAAACATGACTATACTTATAATACAATCAATTGCTGTTCGTTAGTCTCGCTAAAACTCGAGAACGCTTGGACCGATTTGCCTATTTTTGGTTTTGAATTATTTGTGAAAGTCCAGGGAAAGTTTAAAAGGTAAATATATTCGGAGGCGGTACGAAGTTTGCCAGGTCACCTGCAACCTTTTAACAAATGTCCTATTTAATATTAGTCTTTTGACATAAAACAAACATTTAGGTCTTTTGGTATTTCTGAAAAGTAAAGCTAAGTAACAGTAGAATTTTTGTCGGTTTACTAAAAGTTTATTGAACATAAATACAGTTGTAAGAATAAACTCTTTTTACGTAGACGTTGTAAAAGGGTGAAGCTTATAAGCTGGAATACGATGGTTCGACGGATTAGCACTACCGATGTGCTGTAACATTGTCTATTGATGCTTTTTGATTGGTGGATGTAGAGATCTGGAAGCTTTTATAACGCTAGTTAATTACAGGCAGAGAGTAAAATTTATGTTTATAGTATTTTTGAGAGGTGATACTAAGTACCAGTACTATACTTAAAATTTGCCAACAAATACAGATAGTAAAAAAAATATATAGATATTTTTAGATGATACTACGAACTCTATTTTTTTTAATCTGTGCTATAACCGATTTGTAAGTAGTTCCGAATACTGGTTGCAAATACTCCTTTGTATACTCGAAAAGAGTTGTTTTGATTGCCGTTGCAAAATATAATAGAGAACGAATGAAAATCACATCGATTTTGAGTGAATCATAAATTTAAATAATAGAGCTGCGGACCTAACATTTCTTACAAACTTGCAATAAATTTGCAAGTGGTCAATCACTTGCTACACTAAATAAATTAAAAACTGACATACACGAAACACGAAGGTCGTGATTATCATACAATGGAGTCTCGATACGTCGCGCAGTTCGTCGTTACGGTGACAGAATCGTTGTTATGTCACATAATATATTTACGTTAGCTTTTAGAAGCACGCAATTTTGAGTCAGTGACAGACGTCAAAAAAAGTAATACACGCTTTTTTTAGCCTGGTAGAGTTGGACACCATTTTGTTTTTGTAATTTTTTTACTTGTGTCATTGGGTATACCTACATTGCAGTTTTCCTTAACCAAATTTAATAATAGAATGTATCATTAAAAATAAAAAGTTAAGAAATAATAAGTTTTGACGTACCGAAAAGTAATCTTGGAGGACGTAATGTACCTAATTCGCATATATGGTTTATGCCTATGTAATATTCGAAATATATAAAAAAGGGTTTGCACGTATGAAGTCAGAGGTTTGTCCTCTATCCAAACACTCGTTCAAAAAGAGCTGTGACCAAATTTTATTAATTTGTTTAACTTATTGCTTAGGAAATACTTGAGTTTAACTTGATTCCGCCAAGGTGCCAGTAAGTACTCTTCATTCGGTCATTTGACTTGACCTTGACAAGCATTGACGTGACGACTAAAACCAGACTTGATTGTGTACATTATGAGATGAAAACATGTAGTTCAACAAATATATATTGATAAAAATAACCCCCCTAAGAGGATGGCTGTGCCAACATTTTCACATTTTTTATCATCCAAATGAACTTCTTATATTTATTCAGAACTGGCAAGTCTCAGGAACTTTTTCTTGAACTTTTCTTGAAATCAATATATTAAGTTACCAATTAAAACATCAATACTTTTCTTATTGTACATCAATTACCAATACGAAATATTGTTATATTTTAGTCAATTATGTAATATCTTAGATTGTACATTTGTTATTTTTAATACCCAATGATTGTTAAATGAAAATATTACTATATATAAATTAATACTGATATTTAGAAGAAATATAGAGCCTTTGTCTTCCATATATAAAAAATATCCCAAAATCCAAATTATAAAAATCACCGATACGCGTGTCGCGGCGGGTCATCGACCCCACGTGGAACCACCCTGATTTCACATAGTCCATCTCTGTCTAGCCTGAAAGCGATACTATCGCCGCACTGCTTTGGCCGCCCATTCTCACGTGCGCGTGCGCTGCACTCCGCGCCTATCAAACTTATATCCCTCTCTAGGACGCTGAGACATCATTATACATATATGATGTTCAATTTGCATACATATCATTATTTATGTAGATATTTATTACGTAATATATCTATACACATCTGCGTGTTCTGTACATTTTGTACCACTGAGGATAAGTATATTTAATTTAATAACTCGATTTTTTTTATTTAATAAAGACATGATAATGTGAAGGCATGAAGCTTCAGATAAATTACGTTTAAATGAAATGTGACATAGATGATTATGTATGTACTAGTAGTTGAACTCTACGCTCATCTAGATTTAAATTTTACAGTTTAATTATAAAATTCCATACACATTACGTTTAATGATTATGCTTATTATTATTTCGATGATAGGCAGGTATTCTGTTATTATAAAGTAAGTAGTTAAGATAAGAATTAAAGCTGTAATATTTATTTACTCTATTTTTTATTGCAATTTAGACGTAAGTTTAAATTAAGTTAACACTATCTGCCTGCACTGCGACATAGATTTAAATTAAGTACAACAATGTAACAGTAGCCACAGAAACTATTACCCTTTCATATATCATCTCTTTTACTCGCACTAGAAACACGAGAGAGAGGAGAGAAGGAAGTTTTTCTATCGTTCCGATTGTCTGGTTCATTCTTTTTAATTTATTTCGCCGGAGGCTTGAGAACGCGGCAGTACCGCTATTTTGCTCGAATTTACTTTTGTTAATTTCCTGTTTACGTTGACGCTTGATTAAGGCTTACTTTGCAACCAATGCATGCATTAACAACCTGCCCAATTTTCGTGAAATTTCTGATTATGTAATATTTTATCAACTAATAAATTATTCGTTGGATGAGAGGTTTGCGTTAGTATTGAGTATTTATTTTGGATCCCCAGTTAAAATAAAATATTGTAGCCATTGTAAATATACTTATATGAATTCCACTAAGATTTTTGGCAAGACTCGTAGATTTGAGTTTACAAATATTTACACAAATTTCTAACGTAATAAAGTTGTTTTTTTAGAGACCTACCAGGCTAATTTTATCTAATATATATATATATAACTCTAGCTAATTTCAGAGCAACAGCCTGTGATTGTATAATTAATCCATAATCAAACACTAAGAAATCTTTTTCCACTTTGTCCTCTCTTAAAAGTTGGTATCTTATTAAGGATCTTATTTAATTACAAGAAAAAGTTTAGTATAAACCATATAAGGTTTAAATGCTAGTTCAAATATTTGGAACATAATGTGTAGAATTCCTAAAATTAAACACCGTTAGCGAGATGTTATCAAACTAAACAAGAAGTATTTAGATGAGAATGAATACATTTATACGTTGCTGAAACATATAAAACGGCTTCTAAAAATTACTAGTTTTCGCCCGCGGCTTTGTACGCTTATTTACATTTCAAGAGTACAGTACTTTTTTCGGGATGAAAGGTACCACATGTACTTTTAAGTAAATTTCAGGAATATTGGTTCAGTAAATTAAGCACGAAGAGGTAAAAACAAATATACGAACTCACTTTGATTTAGTATCCCTTAACACAAGTCAATTCATTAATTTATTTGCATAAAAATGTATGTTTACAAGTTCGCACGTTACATTAATTGTCCATATACATTTTCTCTTGTCATTAAAAAGTCTCGAACTTACTTTGGGGCTAACTCAATCTGTGTGATTTGTCCCTATATGATGATATTTATTATATTTACATTAGCATGAGTATTTAAATTGAGTACTTACGTATAATATATTTTATGAATACAAGTTAACATTTTGTAGGTATTTAGTGCAAATATCGTGCATGAAAAGAGAGATAAGAATCGTATAAGCTACGCCTTCGTCGTAGCACCCTGGCCTGATTATTTTGCTAAGTTTCATTGACTTTTCATATTTATATATCGGCTAACTATCATAATATCTATTGATCTATAAGGTCTAGAAGTATTAATTAAACAATAATTTTAATTAGAATAAGTTTAATTATTCTTTATAGAATAGCTTGTTTGTTATCAATAAATGATTTAATCTACATTAAAATAAGATTTGAAAATAATTATAAGCTACTTTTAAGATCACAGGTGTACCAAAACGGAAAATTTAATTTATAATATTATTACTGCACTGTATGTAATTATCATTACCACCACGCGGAAACGTACCAGAAATGTGGCATTGGGAGCCGATTCTTATGCTTATATTTTACCATATAGTAATTACATAAATGGGTACATACCATCCATTTACGGCATGAGAATCTACGTTTGATGAATGTGTGAAAATTCTAAAATTCAAAATACAATTTTTAAATGTGTATATTATTTTTATAGATGTGCTCTACATGAAATAGAAATCTTTTAATTGCTGAATAGAAAACTAGTTAAATTAATTTAAGTAATTAGGTATTTGTTATACATAATTACTTAAATTTATTTATTTACTCCCTTGTCCTCCATTCATAGTATAACACATTTGTTTGATAGTAGGTATTCTGAAACACGCGGGACAAGATGTTGCTTATGTGACGGAGGCCAAGATCGCATGGCAAGAGGCAAGTCAAAATTCTAAATTCCCAGATATCCCTGCTTCTCAAAGGCAGTAGGACGAGCCGCTTTGCAGAGTCGTACAGAGTAATTTACTTTAATCTGCTGCTAACGGCTCTGTAGAGCGTGCTCGTCTCCTTGCTGCTGTAGAGTGGGAGTCCGGATTGTGGTTGCAGGTGCTGCCGTCTTATAATTTGGGCATATACCTTGATGTCTCCGTTTAGGTGCGAAAACGAATGTCCCGCATCATTGCCTCTGTGGTGATTATTTTAACCAGTTTGGTCACCATGGCCTGTCGTGTTTCAGGAGTGCAGGCCGTTTAGCACGTCATGCCAGCCTTAATAGCATACTTCACCGTGCTCTTGTCAGCATCCGGTTACCTGCCGGTTTAGAACGAAATGGTCTGGTCCACGATGATGGCAAGATACCGGATGGAATGACACTTGTGCTCTGTTTGGGCAGACCGCTGGTGTGGGACGCCCCTTGCGTCGACACCCTTGCATCTTTTCACCTTCATTTGTACCATACAAGTGTAAAGGCTGGTATGGCCGCAACCTCTGCGGAGTCTTTTAAGCAGCGCAAATATTCATGGTTAGGTGAAGCATACATATTTGAGCCGTTTGGGGTTAAAACACTAGGTCCATGGGGGCCACAGATCATCAACTTTTTAAAATGCTGAGCAAAAAGCTGGTCGACGTTTCATTTGACCAAAGGGCTGGGCTTTTTTTGCATTGCCATCCAACGTGGCATTGCTGCCAGCCTTTTGGGAACATTTCTGGAAGGTAATTTTTCATTTGCAGGACATTTTTTATTTTTAGTTTTTATTTAATTTAAATTTAGTTTTTATTTTAGTATTAGTTTTTTTGTATTAGTCTAATTTAGTTTCATTTCTATCATTAATTTATATTACTAGTTTTATGTTTAATTTTATTATATAAGTGTTCGTTGTGGTTGTGGTGTGATTTTAGTTTTGTATTATTGTATTGTTAATTTAAGTAGTTTTAGTTGCCGCATTTTTTTAGTACGTGAGAAAGAATGTATAATTATACTTGTATTAAAATGTAGTAAAGATGACTTAGTTTCCCTTAACACAAGTCTTGAACTTACATTGTATCCATTTGTCCCTATATTTTTGAATAAACAGAATTGCATAAGTGTGACCATGCTATGACCTTTATGCAATACCTAATGGACGTAAAGGCACACAAATCACACAATACATTCCACTGGTTGTATGAACGAAGCGCTGATTTGCTCTATAGAGCCTTAGAATAGAGCCTCTCGTAATAAATGAGGTGGGAAGGCGTCGCCTCTCAAGGTCTTAGCATGTAATCGTGGTGGCAAGGATTATGTTAGGAATATAAGCACTCTACTTTTAGGTGTATGTAACAATTTTTGTAAATACTGAGTAACTAGTAAAGAGTTCGTTTTGTTCAATAAATATTTATGGACTACAATACACATGACATCAACGATGATTCCACTTTAATTTAAAATACCAATTTCACGTTTTACGAATAGGATATTTTAATTTCGTTTTGTAATAAATGTTTTGACATCTTTATTGTTGTTTTAGTAAGAATAAATTTAGTGTTCATGTGTTTTTGTCATGCAATTATCTAAACAAATTCTAAATTTATTTTCGTTCCCATTTTTTTACATTCAGTACAAATTTTAGAACCGTTTGATTGCTAACAATAACAGTTTGATACCTAAATAGAAAACAAAAACAAAATCCATTCATATCACATTGCCTTGGTACATCATGCTACCCATCATAATTAGCATATAAAGCCTCTCAGAGCCATTACTTCCATGACTTCTAGGATAATCTTTCAACTTTCTAATTTACTTTTTATAAATCTAAAACTGTTTTACAAGTAGTTGAACGTTAAGCTTTCTTTTGCTAATTGCTCACGGATCTCTGTTAGCTAAAATAGCTCCTCTACATACAAAGGAATATTCTTTACTAATGGATATCCCTTTGATCACCGCCGAATCATAAAAGGCAACTATAAAATAGCACTAAAAAGCGAATTGCGCATAGTACTGAGCTCTTAATAAGAGATTTGAAGCCGTGAAGTGACGAGAAGACGGCAATGGGATGTGATAGCATGTGAAAGTCGTATAAACTGGCATATGATGAACATGGTACCCTTTATGGTCGATTGTAAAACGAAAACTGTTAGCAGTACCACTCTAACAGTCAACTATTTCTAAAGATTTGTATGGATTCATGTCATAAAAACATCAAAATAACAGTGCTACGATTATAAAATCGTAGCATAGTGGCGCAGCGGTTGGTTGGTACCTAAACCTTTGTAGATAGCTACGATATCGCTATTGCAAACATAACTTTATCGTCTACGAAAATTAACGAATTTGATGAATTTTCCTCTTCTGTGCTGGATGGATACGCACGATTATGATGTACGTATAAACGTGCTTAAGAATCAGGTTACCTAATGAAAATAGAATTATTTAATTCGTCTGGTTGTTACAACAAAGTTTTTAAATTTCTGATAGCTGACTTATACTCGTATGTATAAGCGAGCCTTCCTTATTTCACGCCCTTGGTATATCTGGTAGGGAAGCCACCAAAGAGATGGACCGACGATCTCTATAAAACTATGGGAAAAACCTGGATGCGAGCAGCAAAGAGACCGGGTGAAATGGAAAATCCAAGAAGAGGCCTAGACCCTATGACTATGGGTGATACCAGGCTGAAGAAGAAGGTAAATCTGATTGGTTCACCTCCGTATTGCATTAGGCCGCATACTTTACTAGTGCTCATAATCGTTATAAAAAAAATCCTTTGTGCACTGAAGGAATGAAAAACATTTTCTTATTACGTTGGAAATAATATACATATATCATAAAGCCCGCAAAATACGGACACGTTGTCATCATTACGATCACGTTAATACCTACCTATCAACCTTGAGGGTGTTACCTACTTGCTCGCATGAGTCATCTTGCTTTTACTGAGAAAAATAGAAGCGATACCTGTTCCTGAGTGCCTTTAATCCTAAAAGAACTATATATCTCATCTTTTACGTCATGCATATGCATAATAATTATTTAAATAACTGAAATTTTCCTCACAACAATGTTTCAAAATACTAAAATAGTTCGATGTAATTGTCCGATATTATGGAAAATTGTTGATACAAGTGCATTAAGTGGGAGAGTCCTACGGCTGGTAGTTCCAAGCGCTGACCTTGTTGCGTGGGAGCGCCGCTAGAAATCGGCCCCGTCCCCGTGCGCTTGCGCAATCAACCACTGGCGCGCGCCTCCGCGTCCTCGCTGGCGCGCTTCGCCCGCCATTTTGCCCTAGAAGTACCTCTATTGGAGCCCTGATTTAGAATTAATTTAACCTTTGATGATAAAGATGGATGCCTTAAACTGCGCGTCTAAATACAGCAAACACGAACCCCGCAAACTAAAAACATAGTTACATAGAGTCCAGAGGGAAAAGAAGCCTTCCGAAAGTGGTTGTTCTTTGACTTTTAGGTAATTAGGCCATTTTTCCAAAAATAATAGCAAAATATTTTTTTAAAGTTCGGACTAACGTTTTTAATTAAGTTCTGTCTAATTATTTTTTTATTAATCAATCGGCCTATCTTCTATTACATATCACTGTAACTAAAACCCAGGGGAAAATCTTCAGTATCACAATTTGAGTTATAAACAGTTTCTAAGGTAATGAAAAATTATTCGCATAATACAAAGCGAATAATCTTGTTACTTATATTTATCTTTAGAATCCTCGTAATCTGTTAAATAGATGACAACATTCTATAAACTTTACTACAGCCACGTAATGTCCACTGCTGGACAGATGTGAACCCAACAGTGACATCAATTCGTTTGAAGTGGAGGCCCGTAGACATGTTACAATTTGTTAAACGATAACGACATTCGTGTTCGCGATCTTTCGGAATTAATATGAAAATCGACCACGTGATTTAGCGCGGCTAATGTCAATCCCATACATTTTTTGTTTTCGAATGTAGTTATCGTTTTTCAAATAGTAACTTGTCTACGTGCCCTGTTCCCGCGTCTTCCTGCGACCTTTTTCAGATATCGGGGCATGGACGTTATTTACATTTGCTTTACGTCACCAAAAAGCTTCGAAACCTACAAAGTAAAGCGTTCCTTTTTCAATGGCTTCTACCTACCTATTTTATAAGTTATATAAATATCATTCATAAAAATATAGCTGTAAAACTTTTAATGTCATAGAACTGCAAATTTAATTTAGATCAGAAATGATTTGATGACAATCACGTTTGAGTTCATTATGTCAGCCAAATTAGCACTAATAGGTATTACCTTAATGAATAAAAACCTATTAATGAAAAATGTGGTCCTATTTGTTGTAATGAAATTACCCGATAAAGCAGTTGTAAATGCAGTAAGTTATAAGTATGTACTGTATGTAATAAACCTTGAGCTTGAAATCTCAAAGGATAATTTTATCATTAGAATCATATAAGTTAATCGATTTTTGTCAAATTTGTAAATCAAACAAATTTATTAAAAACTAGCTGTGCCCGCGACTTCGTTCGCGTGGAATAGTTATTTTGGGAATCATATTTATTTTTGTTTACAAACCTACCTCCTCAGCTTTATTATAATTTACCTACAGCTGTTACCCACGACTTATTTTAGAAGATATAGTTACATAATTAATAGAATATATTTTAAAGTAGTTTTAAAAAGGATATATTTTAAAGTACTTCTGCGTAAATTATATTTTTAGTTTTATTTTCTTGTGGCAGAATCAATGACACATTTGGATAAAGATTAATATTATTAAGTTGATATAACTCTGACAAATAATTTGTAATAATGCATTAATTTCGACCAAATTTGATAATCATAAAAACTGTTATTGTAAGTTAATCTTAAAAGATAGACATATACTGTCGCGGGCATTTTTTTAGATAATTTAACAGGAATAATTCTTTCATACATATTTTTTGGGTATCTCGAATTGTTTTCGCAGCGCACGCAACGGAAGCCCTCAAAGATGAATAATTTCCCCCGTTTTTCCACATTTTCGACTGTTTCTTCGCTCCTATTAGTCGCAACGTGATGTTATATAGCCTAAAGCCTTCCTCGATAAATGATCTATCCAACACAAAAAGAATTTTTCAATTCGAACCAGTAATTCCTGAGATTAGCGCGTTCAAACAAACAAACAAACTCTTCAGCTTTATAATATTAGTATAGATATTCAGACACAGTTTAGGAATCAAAATTTTGTAGAATAGACCTAAACAACACTCAGAGTTAAAGATTTCAAACTCAAAACTGTTAGTCCTCGCGAGATGCAATGTTAACATCCTATAATTGTAATGACAAGTACCGGATATAATAATTTAGGGTTAATCGATTCGCCTCCAAAATCGAGCTTTCGTGAGACAGAATTAGTGATGAGCCGCGGCGTAACGGGACCACTCGCTAACGGCTGCTGTAGCTGCGGATTCAATACCGCTGGAATCGAGAATCGGTGGACTCCCCCATGATCTGCAGATTAGCACCGACGATGGAAATTAGATTAAAGAAAAGAGCCACAGGAGCGCTTGTTCTTTCTCTAAAACAATGACATTTATAACTATTTCTTAGTTATAGTATGTTAATCATGAGCCTTTAATCATCCTATCCATCCTATGGTTGGCTGGAAGAAATTACTATAGCGATAAGACCACCTTTATACTCAATTGTTAAAAATGTATTTATTTTAATTTTATGGAATCAGAAAAACGATCAACGGTAGATGACAGATTCTTAAAAGGCCGACCAAAATCAAAAATATGCTCACTCCACTGTACTTACTGTAGGTAGAGTTATTGCAATAGATATCAATGCGATGAAGAATTGAGATGGAACATTACCCAGAAACTACTACTGTTTGTCATCAATGTGCAACACACTAAGTACATGCCTATAGGTTTTTGGGGGGGCAACTGCTCTTTCGGATTATTTTATCCCGAAGAAGGTAGAGTCATCGCCAGAGAACTTGTCAAACATAAAAGCAGTTTTTGTGTTTGCAAGCAAAGTTAGCTAGTAACATTTTAGGGCTCCTAGAAATATTGACGGAAGATTTACAAGGAGGACCAGAGGGAACGTATCAAAGACACTGCGATTCATTCTTATTGCCATCTCAGAGTCTGTTCGCAAGTGAGCGGGAAGGCACATCTTTGTTCGACAACATTATTTTGCCCACGACAAGTATCACAACGACAGGTGTCCCTGATTGCGCGTTCCGATTATCTTCGGATATATATCGATATCGCACGATACATCATAGAGGTGTCAGTGATAAAATTCAGCAATCCCTTCAACTCCCAGGGCGCTATTTTTGAGATGTATGACTCACTGAAAACTGGTGAGTCGAATAAAGATCGTTCGACTTACTGGCTTTGAACAATTCATAATTCTCAAGAATAGTATTCCTGATCCCTCATGTTACCGGCAATGGAATCTCTTGTTCATTAAATGTCCTTCATTAACCACAATCGTAAGTATGTGCGATTCACCTCACCAATGTAATTACGTACAATAATAGGTACTCGTTTAATTAGTTGAACATTACGTATTGATGAAGTATTTTAATGGAGCATTAATGGAGATATTGTGCGCAGAACAGGGCTGTATTGGAATTGGAAATGACTGGTTTCATGTCTTGAGCCCTTCTAGGAATTGGGAGTTGGCTGGGCAGGATCGCGCCACTCCCCGCGCGTACTCAGCTGTGACACACTTTGTAGGAATCCGTCGCGGAATAGATATGCTTAGGTTGTATGTTAGATGTTCGTTTATGGTTTGGAAACTTTTTTACATGACGAACATGGATCCCTATTTTTGGAATGTATCGAATGAAAATCGTTTGGCTCACCGATTATAACGAATAAATATCCTTTGATATCTAACGAATATCATTCTATTGACCGATTTTGTGTTGCGAAAATAGCCCGAGTCAGAGATGTTTAGTAATTCACGTTGGGTTTTAATTAAATTATGAATGTGATAATTTACAATTTAATTTATTTCTTTAGTTGATGTGTTAGGGACTCTTGTACAGTTGGATCTCCTAAGTTATCTTAATGCATTAACCACTACCATCGGATAATTGATAATGACAGCATGTTCAACAAATAGATATATTCGCCACATTAACATGGTCTGGAAAATAGGTCTTCACTGCGTATCTTACGAAAAAGCTAACAGTTACGAATTATACTTTAGTAGAGTAAGGCTCCGTAATTGTTGTGGTCATTTGTGACTATTTATGCCTGATAACCGGAAAATCACTACGAACATTTAAAAATAAAATGCTAAATGTATTCCTATGTAGGTATTCCTGCAAGTGTTTTTGTCTTTATGACTCTTCAATATCCTCCAATCCTCATATCAATTAAGTTATCCGAACAATTTACTTGAATCAAATAAGATTCGGAGTGTCGCAACTGCGCCGCCGTATCGCAGCATCTGTCGGAATTTCAAAATGTCGGCTGAGGGCCCCAAAACTTGGATTAAGAGGAAGTAAAGGGCCCGTCCTGATAGTCGCAGCTAACGGTCTAGCCACGGTTCAATGACTTCATTCGGACGTTCAATTTTTGCCGGGTACTGTTAGATATCTCATGTCTATAACATACAGCGGTGTCTCCGTGTCTGTCCGTACATGGGAATATTATAGATGCAACGTGATGCCTCCGCTAAACAATTTTTAACCGGCGACTAAAAAAGAAGGTTGAGTTGCATAGTATTTGTAGATTTATATATGCTAGTGTAAATCACATATCGCATACCTCAAAAATAGCATGGCTGGCGTGATAACCATAATCCAAAGTTCTAAATAAATCCAGTTGGTATCTACCAGATAGATTGTTTCGGAACCTCTTAGGTTTTGCATTTCAAAGCTACAAGGAAAGGGTTGGTTGGGGGTATTGTATCATCATGTTACATTTAAATCAAATCAAAAATGCTTAATTGGCACAAGTTTACAAAAACATAGGTACATAAGTTGGGCCTTCCTTGTAATTATAATTGAATCGAGTACAAAACTTTCAATAAAAACCGGAAGTGAACTTGGATAGAGACGTTTGAAAGTAGATGCGGGAAATCTCTGCCCAGCAATGGGACAAAGATGGTTAAATAAATTAAAACATCATCTATGAACCTTAGGACTCGGCATTTTTCTTTGCCACGACCATGATGGTGACAAGTAGGTCACTCAAGAAGACTCACGACCATTTTTGCTATGGCGATTACCCTGAGAATTTCCTGCACAATATAATCTGGTAAGCGATGACTGATAAGCCGGCGCCTAGGTGCAGATAAGATATATATAGGTATCTCAAAAGTGCTAAACCGCCAATTTGAGGTTTTACCAAAAATTATAGTTTTCTTTCAGGATGGTTGTGTTAGGAGTTCGATATTTAAAAGAAAAGCTGCTTTTAAAGGCCATTCCTTGAACAGATTTTAAATTTAATTAAACTTTAGTAAACTGTTTAAAAATAATAAAAGAAAAACTCTTGTAGGTAATCCTTTCGGACGCACAGCTTAGTTACTATTAGGTTAGCAAACTTGTAAGTTTAGTGGGAGAAATCAATACATAAAGCGCAGTAAAACGTAAACACGAATAGACATTTATTTGAACAAACTATGAGAGATGCCTTGCGACGTAGACACACATCTCTCTTAGAAAGCCAAAGGATTTCTTTTTGTTCGTAGCTTTTACCACCGTCTATTAACAGTTACCGTCGACCGTTGGTTGTTGCCGTTACAACAAATTCTGCTTATTCATTGGACACTCGAGAGACCCAAACTTAAGAGGCTTTCGCCATTATTTTGAAATAGATCCACTGAGTAGTGATGCACCGTTAGAGATGAGCACCTATCCCAATATAATGCATTCCTTGACAATTATAAGAATTACACAAAACAAAAACAGGATACAGAGTATTTGCATAACTTTTTTTTATCAAGTACTTAGAACAATAGCTACTTATTTCAAATAAAATCCATAAACTAGATACGTGAGAGGATAATGTAAAAAGGTGTAATGAAGTGGGCTCAAATTACAAATTACAAAGAATCATATTTGAGGAGACAAAGCCAAAAATTAAAAGTTCCAAAAATAATTCACGATGTAGAAATATTTACTCATTAAGTACGTATGTCGTAATTAAATAGGTAATTGTTGTAATAGGTTAACAATAATTTATTAATGACAAATGATATCTAGCTCAGACTACTGTGATTGAAAATTATGACTAGTTCACCTTAGTACTATGAAATGCAGTCCTATATAATACCTCAATTCATTCATATAAGATGCAAATAATAATCACTTATGTATAACTTATTTCTATCTTAGAAATAGAATTCGATTTGCAAGAGACTATGTTGTGCTACACTTGTAAACACAACGTGAACCTATCGAATCTACTTATATTAACACATAGGTATCAACATGTAAGATTGGTTTCTACTTTTTCAGTAAAAGAGTTTTGAACTTGTTCCTAAAATAACAAAGTATATTTATCTTTATTCTACTCGTAAATGAAGTTACAAGATGTCAAAAACGGCCTGCATTGCTTTTATACGATCTTATAAAACTCTGCGCTTTAGAAAATGTAAGTTGAGGGTTTATTTCGGAAAAGCTCTACCTTTATATATGCATAATCTTGTGTATTTATTACCAAACTTTAAGTAAATTTACACCGCGCGAGTTCAGAAGCTAAATAAACAAACTCAGGACTCGTTCAAATATCTGGTGACCCTATGACTGACACACAGTATGTTGACTAACAAATGTGTCACATTTATTCCTGGTCATGTTTGTTATTAGGGAAAGTGTGTTGGCAAGCTTTTGCATCAGCGGGGATGTAGGTCACTCGTTGTAAGGACTTCCCAGCGGCACGATGACCTAGGTCAGGTCAGCTCTGAATGACGCCCCGTTCCCAGCCAATCGATACAGGGCAGGTGTCAAATTTATAACCTGTCCCATTTAGCTACAGCTGGCCTATAAAAGAACACCAATAAATGTTTCTGGTAATTTGGAAGTGCCTCTTAAACTTTAAAAAATATTGGTTTGAATTGTGTTTTTATTTAACATTTATTTAAACAATAGGTATAATCATTAAGATGTTACTTGAATGAAATGTCTTCTTATAAGTAAAACTAAGGTGGAGGACCATTTGAAAGGTTTTTGTTATTTGCAGTAAGTACTGTAATTTCGAAAAACAGAGCAACAACCTTGTTTTTTCCGGTCATAGATACCCTAATGGCGATAATATCTATGTTTTTATATTTTTTGTCACTTGTGATCGAAATAGTTAACCTCCAGGTGCCTACGATACAGATACTATTGGAAAATTTTAAAGAATACACAGAAAGTACTTTAATTAATGATGTATTTGTTTAGTCACATTGTACGGATATCCTTTTTCTGACACCAGTCTTTACGGTACTTAGGTAGAGTGTTTTTTTTAGTTTTCAATACAGTTGATATTTCAGACTATCTTAATGTAACTTTAAGGATGCCCATAGAAAAGTAGCTAGCAACTTACTGCGTTTGCATAAATTTAAGGTAGAGTAGAGGCGTTTCCATACTCAAACTTTAGTATACACTGTAGTGCAAATTTCTATAGCATACTGATTCAACTTATATGTTAGTCACTTTGTCTGTGTGTGAATTAATCACAAACTGAATACATAACTCATTACATTACTGTAAACAGCTACATATACTCATTATAATATTTAAGTTGTAATTTTCCTACTTGCGTTGTGTATGTTTTCCATATTTTTTTACTTTTTTTATTTTAATCTTATATATCTATTTTCCCCATTAAAATTATATTTCTTCCCGTAGACATCCCAAGCTTTAAAGCCGGGGTCAGTTAAAACGCCATTGGAACTTTTCTGCCTGACGTCAACCCATCTTGACAATGCTGTGTTTTGTGTTTGTGTCGGTCAGAATTTCAAGAAAATGAGAATAAAATGCTTCAAATTTCTTAAAATAAATACATGATAATAAAGTCGTGGAAATATAGAACAACGTTTCATAAAATGAACACACTTTTAACACCTTTTATTTGTTTACATTAAGTACTTCATTGAAAGGTGTTATACCGTAATAAACAATCGAGTCAAAACAGTTCATAAAAACTTAATTGATCTCCATATTTCAGGCATTATCTGAACATCGGAAAAGAAGTAAATTTTATAAATTTATAAAAAATAAAAATTGACGTTACCTCAATTACGAATAACAATGAAATAAATTTAAAAATGCCTCATATCGCTGTTGCAAGGTGCGAATCTACATCGAAACGTTTTGTTTTCAAATATTTACTTTAAAAAGAGTAAGTATGTTGTTCTTGTTTCACAACACAACTTGTTTTAAACATATAACTTTCCTCCGGTAACAACATATAAACTCACATTTTCTTTTACTGCTCCTCTGTCTGTCTGTCAGTGAGCTGTATAACATGAACTCATTGTCACGTTATTTATACATGCTTGAAATTTTCGCTAATTTAAGCAAAGTTTCTGTCCCCACTATACGAGTACTTAGCAAAAAGTTATTTTAAAAAGTTTCAAATTAAAACGGACCCCCAATCTATAATTAATTTATTTTTGGAGTCTTAGCTTCTGGTGCGGAATCCCTAGAGATCTATTTATTTGGACACTAGTTGCCATTGAAAAATAAACATTGATCAAATCTGTACATCGTTGTAACACATTCATTGCTAACAACATAAAAGTGCGTTGTAAAAAAATTAAAATGCATTATTACAATTTATCAGCAGCCAATGTGTAATATACGAGTATTAAGAGTCAGCAACACCCCCTACTAAAATCATACTCCTAAATCTTTTCAATAAGGCCCGGTGTTTAAATACAAAAGTACTTGTTACTTTTAATAAGAAGAGATGTAACAGGACAAAAATAGATCACAAATTCGAATGATAAGGGATTGATAAAGCTAAGTGTGATGAGCAATGTTCATCTGCCCAGGGAAGTGCCTTTGATAACGATGTTTTTAACAGACATTTGTATCAAATAGGTCAAGTAAATAAAATGAAATGATCTGAGTAAGTGCCTATACGTATTGAAGCATTTTTCGTTGGCTGTCAATCATTTTCATGGGATGTACTATCTAAGCACTTACTCGGTTATTTTTAAAACAATAGGCGTAGGTGTAGCAGAAATTGATAAGTTATTTCTTCGCCCGTCACTTTAGTAAGTTATATGTTACACCCATTTTCCTTTTCAGGCTCGACTTATGTACAGAATTTCATAAGCTAGGGTCTTGAAATCTATAAGCCATCTTCCAGATTTTAAAGCATACACATACGCACCAAAATTTTTGAGCTAAAATTTTCCGAAAGAACATGTAGAGAAATGTAATTGTAAGTACACCTTAACCCTTAGAAATATTTAAAACTGTATTTTATGTAACTACTTATGTACTAAATGTACTGTACTAATGTTTGTTCCAGGCTCTGAAACTCTGACAAGTAACTTTTTCGGTTATAAGGTATGAAAACAAGCATCCAATACTGTGAATAACATTGAAGTTTAATTGATTTGGTATTCTGGCATCAACTTTTTGGAAATGGAAATTTCGATGCTG
Source organism: Euzophera pinguis (assembly GCA_947363495.1). Taxonomy (NCBI): domain Eukaryota; kingdom Metazoa; phylum Arthropoda; class Insecta; order Lepidoptera; family Pyralidae; genus Euzophera; species Euzophera pinguis. Next base: position 7,770,490 of record OX376157.1, on the reverse strand, counting down.
CGAATTTACTCATTGAAGGTAAATGTTTTTAAGAAATGCTTCTTTCATTGACTTTTGTGACATTGCGAAGAGAAAAAGCTCGGACCATAATAAAGGTATCATATCGTGTGCAAACAAGGTTAATTTTTCATGCACATCTCGGCCTTATAGATTTTCGACAATTTATATTACGAACTATTCACCGAAATCAATAACCTTTGTGTGTTTTTCTCTTGCAAAACAATCAACTAATTTCCACCACAGATACATGCCGGTAACGGAAAATGTACAAGTAAATTCAGCCCTTTAAGGCATCTACGGCGGCGATAGAGTATAGGAAGATCTTTATAATAACTATCAACCAAAATAAGGCTAATAATATACTTAGTAGAGTATCTGGCTTTTTGATCGGCATCTTTTTTTATGGTATACATTATACATATTTAATATATATAATAAATTGACCTTCGGTTGTATTTAGTAAAATTTTATTGTTTCACCAGTAAAAATACTAATAGCTTGAGTATTCTCTACCGGCCAATAAAAAAAACCTGATTGTGGCTGTATTATTGCCTTTGAGTAGGAGATATTTTTAGACAAAGGGGTAATTCAATTGAGGTATAAATTTTAACTAAGCACATATTTCAATTATGTTAACCAAGGTTTGATTACCTGAGGATGCATATTTAAATAAGTTGTTTTTTTATTCAAATGTTTTAAAGTTTGAAATCAATTATAATAATTCCATTGCCTAATATTCAGAGGCTTTCTTTAAATCTCGCAGGATCGTTCAGGTTCACGGTTCCCGCGCTGTGCAGCCAGGACGGACCGCGTTTTTCCACGATTCACTTTTGAAACTTTCTAACCCTGTGCCAAGCGCAGCGGCAGGGAGGGGCGCGCGCGGGTGCCAGAGAGAGGGTACCGACCTCATTGCCCATTGCCACTCCTCCCGCCGAGGCGGCAGGCCATTTTTATTAAAAATACTTCCGAGTACCACGACGCGCGCGGATTTTTTTAGTTCGCGTCCTGAAATTTTCAGTGTTTTATTTTCGAACCCAAAATTGCCAAAGGAAGTGGACGATCAAAATAAATCATTTATGCACATTATAATTTTTAAATTTCAAAAACAAGAGTGATTGAGAAGTGAATTCTTGAATTGTAAAAAATACAAGTGCGCCCCGCGTTCTATTTTCCGTGCTGGTTCGGGTGGATTCGGTTGCGAAAAGTGGCGGCGGTCGGCCAACTCCGGCGCGCTCGGGGCCGCGCCGAGCAGGGCGTCCTACCAACCCCGCCCGTGAGGGACAGAGACGAAACACGCTGCTGACTTGGCGACAACACGAATGGATTGATGTTTTTCACGTGGAAAACTCATCCCTTGAACATATCCATGTCAAGGTAGGTTGATCTTAAATGCAACGCTTTCATAACAATAGAAAAACATGTAGAATAGTTGAAATAACTTTTTTATTAGTGTTGTTTGGGCTTGTGAGAATATGGATAATTCGAAGCCTCATTGGAAGGACTTATTTTCCATTTTTTATGGGTAAACTACAAAAATTAAGTGTGAAAATGTAATATTTCGATTCGTAAAAATACTTTTAACGAATTCAGAATAACAATCTAACCAAATTATGAAAATCAGCTGAATTATATGCATTCCAGCGCCGGTCTCACCCCCACAAGATTTGATATAGATAAACCAATCATCATTGGGTAATCTGATCGAAGGGATAGGGATATATTTTGATTCGGAAAATAATATTCCGACGAATACGTTCCACCCCGTTCCCAACACTTTAAATGCAGAACTGCTGTCGTGGCGATCTCTCGTCTATGAGTGCAAATCAATAAATTTCAATAAATCAATATTTTACCGTGCACCCTGCGCTGAATATATCTGCTGCCGCCATTCCGATGATGACGGCGTATTTTTTGTGCGAGATATTCGAGTCGCGGAGCGAGCGGTCCGTGGCGCGGGGTTGCGGGCTGCCGTCACGTCAGTCGTCGGGTGAGCGGGGTGCGACGCAAACGCGGACACGGACTATGGCGGAAGGGCTGATCCTCATTCCCATAAAAGGGTCGAGTTGATTGTGTGCAGATACGTGTGGTATGTCCTCTTATGTTAGTGCAGTGATATAATTACACAGAAACCGTGCTTATCTTGACGTATCGGCCGAATTAATGTGGATATCGTCGGTAATAATGCCATTGTGATGACGTAATGTAACGCGCTCGACTGGGTGCGTAGTAATAATTCGAGCGCCCGTTTATGTCGCGATAACGTTGTGGTCAGCACTCTGCACCTGTGGATGTCTAATGAATTTATGTGTTTCTACGTAAATTAATGAATAATTTCTGATTGATTCTAATAGGATTCCAACAAGAATTTTAGTTCAGTTTTATTTTAGGTACATTTAAATTATGGTAGTGGTGTTTTTATAATTTTAATTCGTAGGAAGTGAGTGTTTAATGTATCTAACTAAATGTGAATGCCAACCTACCGCTCAGGTAGGTACAAATGATAGGATGTTTTTTCTGCAGTACGCTCGCTCGCTGCACAGACTCCTCCCGCCTCCGCTAGAGGCGCCCTCGATTTTTTAACCTTGATTAATTTAAAGTAGGTACTGGATTCATTCACAACCTAGTAAAAATGACACAATGATAATAAAAACGGTTTAAAAGGAACGGTTATTAATTGGTAGCTTTTTATTAATTTGTCTATGTCTATAAAATAAACCTACATAGAAATCCAAGACATAATATAAGCTCTAACTAAATAGAAACGCGAAAGTTAAATTAAATGGATGATGACACCTTTACGTTTCACTCCTTTAAAACTTTAAATTAATAAAATATTACAAAAAACTATATCAGTACAACATAATAATCTGTAATTATAAAAATAATTATAAGGATTACTAAACAGTGACAATGTTATTATCACATCTAATAAATTTTAACCTGTTTTACCTCCTACATCATCCTAATCTCATTTTTTATTACGATTTGAATAATTTGTGAACTGTACTGCAGTTTGAAAGAAATTGTGCAAATAAATTTATTTCCATTACAGAATCGCTTAGTTAAGATGCCGAAAATATTTGTTGATTGATTGTTATTAAAACAAGCTGAAGATTCTAGTGCCGATGCGACCCGAGAAGCAACGATAACTTTGTGATATCTTGCTATTGAATAACAATTTTCTGGCAATCATTTAAAATGCCACAACACAATATTTGATAGTATGAACAGTATGAATCGCGGCAAAATTTAAAACGGATGCTTACTTAAAACTTTATAAACAAAGATCGTAATGCCACCATGAGCGGAAAAGAAAACTACCTGCAGTGACATAAAAACCATAGATCACAAACTTTATACACGATTTAGATAGGTTAGACCTAAAGATTTAAATCGACGCATTTTTAATAGCTACTACAAAAATACAAGCCAGCAATATTTTGTTTTTGTCTTTTTCTGTCTATTTAAAAAATTGTACAAAATTTTTACAGAAACCGATCACGAAGAGCATTCAAATTTGAATCCACAAGTTCCGGAACGACTTATACCCTAAGATAGTATAACAAATACGTAATATTTAGAAATTTGCACTCTTCCTTGAGCTTTAGAGCATTAAAAATATAATTAAATTTAATTTAAGCTTTTGATAAAATTTGCTCCATAAGTTTGCGACTTTTTTGCGCCAAACTATCTTTCCGTTTCTCCCAATGGTTGACTGGTAGAGAATGCTCTTATTAGCATTAAGTCCGCCAATTGTTATAAGTATATGTGTACTTTGTGGAACAATAAAGTTTTAATAAATAAATAAATCACATTACTGACTTTTTTTTCATTCAATAACTAGTTAAAAAAATGTCAAGGATTTTGTTGTTGGTTCACAATAATAACAATATGTGAACTTCACTTATTTTTGGGGGTGAATAAGGATAATTCTTCTTTCGTATGTAATAAAATAAAAAAAAATATATATATATAATATAAATATATATATATATATAATATTTATTAATTTATTTAAAAATCTTTATTGAACCACAAGTAAAAAAATACTTTTACATTTGGAGGACTTAATGCTAACCTTAAAGTAAAGTCAAAAAAAGTAAAGTTAAAACCTAACTGTTAAAGTCAACTATCAGAAAAAACAGGAAAGTTATGTGCGGCGCAAATTATCTTAAAAATATAATGAGAAAAAAAATTACTGCTAAATAAACATACGAAGACCCGGGGTCAAACAAAGGGTACTTTTTGACGCAGGCGAAGCTGCGGGAAACAGCTAGTATTAAATAGTTATTAACATGTATGTATATTTCTTTCTCAAATTAAAACAAATTAAATAGTATTTTTTCACAATAATAAACAAATATAACCAATCTCGATTTATTTTCGACTGTTATAATTCTAACAAACCTCAATTAAAATGTTTATATTTTGGGACAATGAAATATTATATTATTGTTAATATTATTTCTTAAGTATTATCTAGACATATACTGATTGTACAATTAAAAAATTGTGACAGGAAAAAAATGTTGAAATATTCCGACTCCCACTTAACAATATTTTTTCACATTGGTTATGTTTCATGTACTTAAAACACTGTAAAATTTTGCCAACGGTTTCTAAATAACTCTGTATTATTTTCATTATGTTTTAAGCTGTTTAGTAGTTTGTAGTGAATATATGTTACTTAATATGTTTGGTTTTTTATCTGAAAAGAACAACTGTTAAAATATTAAAACACGCATAAATATTAAGAACACATTCGTTTTTAAACTAATACATATTTATGACTCTATTCAAACATTCATAAAATAATACAAAATGTACCTACCTAGCCGCTGTGATATTTATTAAATTGACAATTTATTACATAATATTTTGCAGAAAATTTAATTACAATTGAACACTTATATTAGAATTTAGAATAAAAATTAAAAATAAAGAATTTCACTGTAGTTTTTCGTTAGACATTTGAGTCCAACATTAGCATGAAATGTAGGAAATTGTTTTTATAAGATACGACAATAGCATATCACTTAAATAAATTTCAATAGAGATCTTCAGTGGGCAATAGCATATGGCTATGTCTTGTATGAATAATGTTTATCTTTCACATAAATATTGTATTTAGCGACCATAACAATAAAAATGCATTAAAGCTATTAATGATACAATAATTTCATTCTCATTTAAATCGCGTGACTTCCCTTGGAGGATCCTCTCGTGACAGAATATCGCTAACTAGTCACTATCGACTATCGCGTAACTTTAATCACATGGAGTAAATCAATTATCAAAGCATGAAAGCGGAGAAATTATCAGAACCCCAACTTTCTGATTGAACATGGAAATCCGAAGATAAGAATCAAGAATTACGCCCTGAAATCATGTATTCGTATACTAAATCACTTTATGGTGTAAATGACTATTACTCTTTCTTAGCAAGATACATTTTATCTACATATACCTATTATTATTAAAAACGGAAGGTTTATTAAGACAATGTTAACTAAAATGTGATTTTGCCTTGTTCTGTCACATGAAAAATCGATAGGATAGAAAGGGACTGAATATATGTATTTTACTTTCAACGTTTGTTATCTTACGGCGATGAGTCTCGTGCCCATCTATTCTCCGCCTATATTTTATGCAAGCTTTTTTCCGCAGCTCCGCCTTCGTCAAAAAATAGCCTATGTTTGACCCTGGGTCTTCAACTATATTAATACCACATTTCATCAAAATCCGTTCAGCGGTTTGGCCGTGAAAGCGTAACAGACAGACGTACAGACAGACTTTCTCATTTATAATATTAGTATGGATAGCATGTAGCATATCAAATGTTTTACATAGATACTTAATAGTTATGATTATTTATTTTTTTCATTTCAGGTCCCCGTGCCCGTCACACAAACTGCACTACACTATGAAACATAATTGAAAATGGCTTTTAAAAAGTAAACATTATCTATTGTTGACGTTTTATTGTATTGTTCATGGAACACGAGAGAATACTTTATGTATACATTGAGAAATTGTTGGTTTATTAGCTGTTAAGCCTGGACTGGTAATCATATCTTCCAAAGAAGGAATATTAAGAGATAAAAATGGCGTCACAAAGGTTCTGTTTGAGGTGGAATAATCACCAATCGAATATGCTGTCTGTGTTCGATCAGCTGTTACATGCTGAAACGTTCACCGACGTGACGTTGGCCGTAGATGGTCAGCTGCTGAAAGCGCATAAAATGGTCTTATCGGCATGCAGTCCATACTTTCAGGCTTTATTTGTCAACCACCAAGAAAAACACCCTATTGTTATATTGAAGGATGTACCGTACGCTGATATGAAGTCTTTATTAGACTTTATGTACAGAGGAGAAGTGAGTGTGGACCAAGAGAGGTTAACAGCTTTCTTAAAAGTAGCCGAAAGTCTAAGGATAAAGGGCCTAACTGAGGTGAACGAGGAGAAGTGCGACATTCCAGCTCTCACAAACTCGTTAATCCAGCAACAGTCTGGTGGTACAACACATACCCCGCCACCTCAGTTACATCGAATACATCCATATATGCACCAGAAACGGCCAGCCTCTGGAATGCCTACTGGTGGAGCACCTCCAAATTTATTAATGCCTCTATTGGGCAACGCACTAATGCAACCGAAAAGGAAACGAGGTCGGCCTAGAAAATTAAGTGGAAGCTCGAGTGATGCACTGAACACAGCAGCAAGTCCGCCAGGCGAGTTTATTCCAGAATCAGCATCTCACGCGACGTCAAATAGGGCTGGCGATCAGTTAATTAGAGGTTCCCCTGAAATGTTGGAAGTAAAAATGTCAATGGATGGTTTCGGCGCCGAGGATGGAGCTACATCTGGCGGTGAAGAAGGAAGTGAAGCTCTTCTGATTGATGAAGGCGACGACGCACAGTCAACAGAAGCTCCAACCGGAAAAGACTCCGAATCTGCAGGTGCGTGCATATTCTTAGCCACCCTTTAAATTTATGTTAATACAGAATTGACTTTCAGATCTAAGGCTTCAAAATATTCTATTAGTTTTATAAAAAAAAAAAAAAGAATTTCCACTGTAAATTAGACGATTTGTACAAAATATGTAATGCGGCTAAGGATTATTGAAGATATTTTACGTATTCGCTTATCTTTTGTAAATACACATTAATCTTCCTTTCCATCAATCTAACACGGTTTATTATATTAAAAAATATAGTTATTTATAGTGAAATAAGGGAAAAGCTAATGGGATATAAGCTTTGATGTTAGGAATATATTGATTTAAGTGAAAAGTGAAGTGCGTATTTTGTATACCTACTTTATAATCATTTAAAAGTTTATTCAAAAGGGGTAAGTGACGATCTATCAAATTATATTGATATAACGAGTAACTGATGCTTATTTTCTTCTATAAATCAACGGTTTAACTATTGCTTGCTTTTCTGCTTTTGGGGAGAGCTATTAGAGGAATGGCCAGGGGCAAATTCGGTGTGGTACTTAATGGTTTCAGTGATTACTTCTATATTTAAACTTCCTTATAAATATAATAACGTATTCATTTGAGAAAAGGGAAACAAACAAGGCTTATTCCCAATAGCTTTCCTTGACATAAAGCAATTGGAAATATTATAGTAACAAATGTTTCAATTATTATTTAAAACATTAAATCTTATTCTAAAGCTAGAATATTTCCAATGGTAGTAATCCTAATAAATAAAAAATAAATCACTTCGTCTATTGAGACCTGAAATTTAATATTTCAGATCCCGAAAAAGTGCCCAAAGAGGAACCTCCGCAAAATTATCCAACAAATGGACCGGTGCTATCAATTGAAAACGGATCAATTAAACAAGAGCCTGCCAATGAAACTAACGACGGTTACAATGAGCCCATCGAATACAAGTACAACCCTGATAGGAGCCGTGAAAATTCCAACTCTCGAGACGGTCTCGTGAAAGATGCGGATGAAAAGAACAGACTAGGTCGTAACTTGAAGCCAAAGAATAGCAAAAAATTACTACCCCAAATGTCAAAAATAAGAGCCCGAAACTTATTCAATCAACTCTCCGGGCTTTCCAACTTGAACCCTGCGTTAAATACGTTTGACAAATATCCTCCCGAAACTGTGCTTATGCCAGCTCTTGCCACACACTTGTTTGCTGCTGAGTTAGAGCAAAATAATCTAAACTTGGCCAACAATGATGTGTCCGATTTATCACAAACTAATTGGGAACATCGTATATTTCCGTCTCCTATTAGGAAAAATAATATAGGTAGTTTGGGTAACTATCATGAAGAAACCAACGAGTCCGTTAGGGACTTCTGCATAAAAGAGGGGGAAAACGTGTTCAGATGTAAGATTTGCGCGCGCGTCTATACTCACATCAGCAATTTCTGTCGCCACTACGTCACGTCTCATAAGAAAGACGTGAAAGTTTTCCCCTGTCCCATTTGCTTCAAAGAATTTACAAGAAAAGACAACATGATTGCACATTTAAAAATTATACACAAAAATCAGCCGAATACCAACGAACAAATGGCGAAACAAGAATCTTAGATGAATTTTGTAAGCAAATGACAAAAGTAATAAAGATCTGATTACTGTAAAGTCGATTAACCTTAGGCTGCGATTGAATAAGCATTCGGGCTTCTAGTTTCTCGAGAACTTCTTATCAATAAGTTTGTTGATATTTTACGATGTCGTTTGTTGTTATATTTATCTATTTATTTATGTTGTTCCATTTTTTTCTCAGAGTGCTGAATGCAAAGATATTTATAAATTTCCTATGATTTACTTGTTATTTTGCACTTACTTGTTACTTAATTTTATTACTTACAAAATTTTCAGGGTACAAAATAATTACTCATTGTGATCGTTATTAACAAATTATAAAACGATCACTCTATGCTAAATAGTGCATACAATTCTCATTGAACTGAATTAGTTAGTAGTGATAAGTTAGTAGTAAATTATTAATCAACAATGGCATGGATACGGTGTAGCGAGTTGTTAGACTGCTTGTGAACGTGGTGTGTTTAGTCTCACAATTTGTGTTATGTGACATTTTTTTCAAAATACCTATTATTTCTATTTTTCTGCCAAAAAATGCACTATAAGCGGACATATTAATGAATTTATATTAATGCTGAAAATGTGCGTTAATTGAAATGATGAAGGCGTATAATTCTACCGACTACAGTACACAAATGACTTCACTCGAATACCAACTACCCTCACGATAACCGCTTTCCGGGATATTTTTCTATTGACATAGATGATGAGACTAAGCGCCCAAGTATGAAAGAGGCTACAAAAAACGGTTCACAGACGCTCCTCACAATGCCATTGTGTAGTGGTGTAAAATGCATTTTCATTTAACTTGCCTTATTAGTGATCTTAGTTGTAAATGTCGATTTGACTTCATCGAAGTTAAAACTCAACACAGGCTATGATTTTATTTCTAGAGTTTGTTAAGATTAATTTAAAATATTTTATTGATGTTGAAATATTTGGTTGTAAATGTTATGCTATACAAACGTATATTAACTACACATCTAATAGTGAACGAAGCAATTTTATTACATAGCTTTTAGAAATCTCATTAGTAGAAACCATATTGTTAGTTAAACATTCAGTTCCTGAACACAGAGCCCCAATCATTACGGCAGCTATTATTTTAGTTGTCTAAATAGAAGATTTTAATTCCTATGATCATCATGTAATAATTAGGTGCATATTTCTTTAGAAAATATTATATACTTACATTGATGATAATTTAGAACCAGCTGAATATGTCGAAGACAATATAACAAGAATAATACGAGTATGTAGTTAATTATAAAAGTAATACTACTCTCGTAGCCTTTCAAATTACTACGATTGTATTATTGTCATCCCAATTGTCCTAATCGCGTGGCACGACACCGCTGGTGTTTTTCATTTTGCTATTTTAACTACCGACATTTCGCGGTAAAAATTGTAAAAGCAAGCAAGATCTCTATTGAATTCGTAAATAAATGTTATTGGGTATGTTGTGCTACCCGATTAGAAATTCTTAACTACCACTAAGGTATGCTTCACCTACGTAAGCATTACTTTTTATGGTAGCAGTGCAATAAATCTAGGCAGACCTATCTACCTATAACGTTAGTAGCAGAAATTGTACAGAAATGTACAATATAATGAAATGTTATAAATGTTGACACTTATTGTAAATAATTCAAACAGAGCAACAAAGTGTTGTTCTCGAAGTGATCTAAGCAAGGTGCTTTGAAAAAGGTTTATAAATAACTGGAATCATGAGATGATTTGTAAAATTATATTTTAGTAGAAATCAAAATGCCTTAATTATAAAATAAGAAATGGTACTTATACATTTATTTAGTTAAATTTAGAGGCAGAATGTAGTCTTCCATATATTGATAGATTCACGTTTCTTGTTCAAAATCAGAATGAAAATCTCGGCTATTTATTCAATTATCTCCGTTAAATTATTTAGTAGAATGTACTTGTTATGTCGTTGAACCTATAACCAAAACTATCCAATGTAAACAAATTGTAGGTCCAGGAACGCTTGCCTATTAGTGTGCCTTTACTTGTATAAATATAAGTTAAATATTTATCGACTATTAGAAAAATAAGAAATTTCAAAGAATGTTATGTATTATTTATTTTCATTATTCAGAGTTTACATCTACTTTAAGAAGCTATCTTAGGTATTTAGACCCTTTAGGCCCAAGTAGTTAAATGATAAAAAATAAATTAAAAACTAAGAATGTTGTATCATCTCATGTTTCCCATTTTTTGGAGAAGTGAAACAACTTTATGATAAAAATGAAATGATTTAAAATTATATGTGCGTTTCGAGGCGATTAAGTCTTGATAATCAATATTAAGACTGTTCAAATTCATATAAACGAATTTATTGTACCTACTTTTCATAATATTTATATGAAATTTACCTTGGAAATTGATAGGTACTTAAATGGGAAATTTAGACTTAAATAAGGTGAGGCTATTATTGGAAGAAAAATCTCTTACATATTTATAGTCAATTTAGCCAGTGCCTAAGCTAACTCATTCGAACTTAATTTTTACTTAAATATTTCTACGATGACACTAGGTACTTTTTTCGTTGTTTGCTTATATCTTTTAACAATCGTTATTTCTTAAAATATCCTTCTAAATTATATTATTATAATATGAACCCATTATCGTTTATTGAAATGTTATATCATCAATTGGTGCTAAATTATACTTAAGAATGTCACATTTAATGTGGCATACGGATTGTCCCTAAAATATATCACATATATAATGTACATTTTTTGTTGACATTGTTACGTTGAAAATATTTATGAAACATGGAAATAATTCTGTATCACAGTTTAAAATACAAATTGATCAAATTATGTACCTCAACTGTAAAATATATCTATTCATAAATTCTTATTTATAAACTTGACACGACTTAATGAAGTAATTACCGGAAAAGAAAATATTCATAATATCAATAAACATCAATTAAGTTAAATAAATACCGCTCTACATCAATATAAAATGAACACCATTTGAAAAATTGTTTGTTATATTGTGAAGATTGACACAATATTATAATTTATTACCATTTCAAAATGTATTTCTGTACATGATTTATTAAACACCAGCCAATTTATTGAGTGTGTTTAGTACTACACTCATCCTCGGATCCCAGGGTCCGCTTTCTTACTTTTTCTTCTCCATTTCGCACGGTCTTCGGTACGTGAAGCTAAAACACTTTTAACAAAAATATAAGCGAAAACCGAGAAAAAACCATCGAGATCCCATACTAAAAAAACATATTATCCTATATTTTCTCGGTTTTTATTTATTTTATTTCCTTATTGAAAGTGGCTTAGTTTAACATTATACACTAAATACACTATAAAATTGGGCTGGTGTTGAAAAGTCACCCTGTAATCTATGAATTTATACAACATTGGAAAAAAAATTATGTTACTGGAATTTTATTATGCACATTTCTATATCGTGTTATACCTAAGTTACGTATTCAAAAACTTCTAAAAAGTTTTGCTATTACGAAAATATCTGTGTATGACTTATTTAATTAGAAATTTGCGACACATCATATTATTTAACATGTCTATAAGTACCGTAAGATAAATATATTTACTTAATTCTGACTTTGTTCACAGGCAGATTAGAAATATTATGTAATTTTATCGACTCTAATAGATTTCTGAAAAGTTGCAGTTAGATCTTTATGTAAGTGATATGAATTAAATTCACACAAAGTAAATAGTCTAGCCAAATGTTAAAAATTCCATATTTTTTGTTATTTGCACATAGACAATAGCAAAGCAAAGAGTAAAGTTTAGAGACATTTAGAAGTGAAAATTACACAATATAGCATAATTGTTAATGACAGAAATACAGTGGTATACCTACAATAAGGTGTTAATTACTATTTTTAGAATCTTTAAAGAAAATAATAAAAGTTACAGCAAAACAAAATTTCTTATCAATTAACGTTATTCTGTTATCTTGTTTTGTTATTAATTTTATTTATACCTCTTTTATTTATTGTGACGTTGACAGAGTATGTGATCTTACGCAGACTTAATCTGTTTTTTTTTTCTGTTATATACTGTTATAAGTACTTATCGTTGTATAAATTTTATTGATACTTACCGCAATGGTGTCTAAAATATTTGAATGTAAGTTAATAAACTCTCTTGCCGTATTTCGAAGTTGATGGATAAATACATGTTAATACGTGGCAAATTTTTAAACTGAAAACTAACTGGTGATATATATAGCAACGACTACACATGCTTAATTAAATGTTTTCAGATAAAATAAATTGAATAGATATAAATATAATTTAATATTAGCAAAGTAACAACACGGGTTATTAGTAAAAAATAATTTTTAAAAGTTAAGTTATTTATAATATTTACAGTAGACATTAATAGTGTTGTTAACAAAGGAGTGAATTTTCTAAACTATAGGATATAGTCACGAGACAGGACTGAGCAGGTATGTTGTCCTATAATACTTTTATCACATTTCGTAGACGGTGTGGTTAGACCTAGAAATTTATAATATGCTTTCTATGTTGCTCAAATTGATGCTATGCGGATGAACAAGTATTTTGGTCCAGTACAAATTGTTGCTTTTTATTATGATTTATCAGCGACTTGATGTAAGAAATTTGATTCTTAATTATCGCATTCATTATCTTATTCGTTGAAGGCAGCTGTTGAAGGTCTCATTATTTTTATCTCACAATAACGCAATTTTACAAATCTTTCAACTTTGAAACCCACCTTATGTGATCTTAAGAACTAAGTTAACTGAAGTGTTATTTTTATAATTATGTACCTACTACTTAACTTGCCGAAATAGTTCCAAATGCAAACACTTGAGTCCTATTATGTCATAGTGAAATCTGTTCTTTTTTTGTTATATTATTTTTTAATTTATTATTAAATTATAATTTTTTTAAATAGTTAATTAAGCAATATGTATATGGTTCAATCTCTTGTTGTCTGAACCTCGAACGCCAACTGGTGTTGAAATAGAACTTATTTGAAAACGAGCATCTACTTTTTGTGATGTCATTCACTATTATAACAATGTGAAGTAACTTGATCGATGATGTCAGTTCATTAGATTCCAAAATCAATAATTTTTGTTTTGAATTTACGTTTTTGTTTTAATATTAGAGGAAAAATTCATGGACTGTTTGTTGCGCCTGTCACAAAAATGATTAAATCTTATAAGGTTCACTTTGATTAAGACCAAATAATGTTTTTTTTTCTATCCTTTCAACTCACTCTTGAAAGCTGTATTTCATATATGATGAACGCATTACAAAGATTTTATGTGGGAGGTTGCTTTAGTCCGTACAGTTTTCCTATCATTCGTGGTTTTCTTTTCAATCATGGTGTAATCAATTTCGTCATACGATTTGAACAAATAAAGGTTAATATATTTTCTTTCTTTGTTTTTATTTTTTACTAGCCTTCACTATTTTATTTTTACAATGTAATATTTTACGCTTTGTCATTATATCCACTTAGTACTTAAATGTGTATTATAAATTTTAGTTCCTTATATTTACTTTTTCTGTGAATGTGATTAAAATTATTTCAATTTGCTTTGATACACATACAGAAAGCATTATGTTCCTATACCTACAATATGTTAACTTGTATCCGTACAAAGACGGTAGGTACTACCTTTAATCCATCTGTAAAATATGTGTTTTCTCAATTATTAATTAAACGTGTATTGTTTCTTCCAGGACGTGGCACACCAGACTTTGACAATACGAAATATGCACAATCTCCAACCAACGATGGTCATGGCAAGATACGTGTGCATACATCCATGCAGGCTTCTACCTCTGGTGAATACCAAACTGATTCGTTAAACAACAATACAACAGGAAACAACCAAATGCAAAGGCCAGTATCCCGAAGACGGATAAGAAGAAGAGCGAATTCAGCATCCAATGACCCCGCCGAACAACTAACAGAAATGTCTGTGAGAGGTCTAAATCTGTTTCGATACGCTTCCGTCAATGAAGGAGTATACCAGTGCACAGAGTGCGCGAAAGAGAATATACAGAAAACCTTCAAAAACAAATATTCATTCCAGAGGCATGCGTTCCTTTACCATGAGGGACAGCAGCGGAAGGTCTTCCCCTGTCCAGTTTGCTGCAAAGAGTTCTCTAGACCCGATAAAATGAAAAACCACATGAAAACTACGCACGATTGCTACGTGCCTAAAGATTGTGTGTATCCACCTAACGCATTTTTTATGCTGCCTGGCATGGAAGGGCAACTGCCCCCCGGAATCAAGATGGAAGCCATGGGCTCCGGTTCTCCCCATGGGGCCACGCCCTCGCACTCCTCGCCTGACCCAACGCAAGTTTGAGTGAAACTAAGTTACAATTCTTCGGCACAAGTATTATTGATTCCACGTGAAATTTGTTAAGAGCATAGACGATTAATATGTGCCTTACAAATACCTAAAATTACTTTTTCCTATAATGAAGATAGTTTATATTTAGAGTTTTTGAGGTTCTTGAAGTTCCCGTTATCGATATAAATAGTATTTGTTCTATTTTTGGAATAAATTTTCATTTTTATAATCTACGTACATATATGTATATTTCCAATGATACTGTTATGCATTTAATATCTAAAGTTTGTTACATATTAAATATTATAATGTTGTTTAAAAAGTTTGTATGGTTGTGCAGATATTAGACAATAATAAACAATTTATCGAGGCCAGTTATACAATAATTACAGCGTATAAATTTAATTATTGTATTAAATTTTTAACATTAACGGGTGCTGTACAAGTCTGAAATGTGCCTTCCATATACATTTGTAATTAATATAAAAATAAAGTTATTTCTAAAGGGTTGTTGCCTAAATAGTCTAATAGGTCCAATTTCACACTTGCTTTTTTTATATGAAAAGCGAGATACAAAACCAAAGAATATTTTCACTGTCTATGCACAATTTACTTTTAAATTTGATCTATTACTACCTACATGCATATTTTAAACGGCAACAACATTATACATAAAAATATATTATTCTGGATAATCTCCCGGCATATATAGAAAATATTGTACCTATAGTTTTTAGATGGTGGGTACTGTTAACGTTAAGATAAACCTTCTTTAACTTTTTGAGAAAATATAGCTAGAGGTCAAATGTTAAACCTTAATAGTGCCATAGCACCTTTAATTTTGTATAATATGCATTATGGTTTCCATCTCTTTATTACGTCTTTTAGGATATATTTAGTTGATATGGAAGTGTTCTAGGCAATCTAGGACCCAAAACGAAATCAGCAGTTCTTCCATTGATAAGGAAATTCATCGTTTTAGAATATGACTAATGTTTGCGATAGAAATCTAACCACGAGACAAATGTAAATAGAACGAAGAGGATGGGTATTAAGTTAATGTCTATTGATTTATATCAAGTCCACCATTTTTAATAAAGGAATTTATTAACAAAGTTTCATCAGTTCCAACCGTGTTTTTTTTTAAATGTGTATTGAAAATACCGTTAATTTATGTCGTTCTGATGTTCTAAACAAAAGTATATATATATATATATATATATATATGTATATAAAAAATATTTGACATACAAATACTGATTTGATTGTACTTCCTACTGTATGGGATTTGTCTCGTGTGTAGATTTATCAAAAGTTCGCTTTAGGATGATTACTACTAATCTCCTAATTAATTTTAAGAAAATATTTGATATATATAAAGTATATAAGAGCAATTTCATATTTTATAGTGTCAAAAGTCTAGATTAAAGTTATCATATCTACTTAAAAGATTATTATTGTTTATAAATTGTGTTTTTCTTTTGTATTTTAAAATTTAACGCACAATATTTGGTAGGGTTATGTTAAGTTTTTTTATTAGGTCTGTTAGATCACATTTCATGTAGATATGTTAGGTTAAAGGTGTATTTCTTGAATCTTCATTAATACAAGAAATCGCCGAGAAGGTATTAGCAATTTCAGTGTGATTTATATTTAAAAAGATACGTCAGAGCCAGTCACTCGCACAAGTTGTTCGTATAATTTTTTCAATTTTGATTCTATTTTTCTCACTTTTCTTTTCGATATCTCGAGACATGCTCGAGTTGATTGGAGTAGTTTTACATTTTTGTTTTTTTTTTTTCCTTTTCTTTTGTAGTATTTTATTTTGTGATATTAGTGCTAACTAAGTTGGCGGAAATGTTCATTGTTGAGTTATTATAATTCTTACTTCTCCTTCTTATCACGTGCTGCAAGGCGGCATTGTTTAAGTATGCATGTAAAATATCTTTTACTAGTATTATGTGCACATTTTTTAATTTACGATAATATTATCGCGTGTGTTGATTTACATAGGTAGGTACATAAAGTTTTTATAAAAGTTTTACTTGGTATAGTGCAATGTTTTTCTCCGAAATATATTTAGTTTTATTTTATATCTACGTCCATTCCACAGACGCAATTTAAAAATAAAAACAGATTGTAACTATTACATTTTATCTTCTAGAAAAAAAAGCTATTTCTTTATATCGGTTAGGTAACTAATGAAGCCGTTAATTTTGACACTATGAAAACATTGCACATTTCATAAAATATATTATGTTTGGAGCAATATAAGTTATCGGATTAAAATATTTAACATTCGCAACAATTACCTGTATATTAAGATATATGTTTTCTTTCAAAAAATACTTTAATGGTTGTCAACAAACTACCGACACAAGATATATAATTTAGATTTTCAAGTGCAATTTTTAAGCAAATGTTGTTTTTTTCTTTATTCTATTGATTTCATAGTTTACTTTCATTAAAATATATAAATGGCTATATAATTAATGCAAGTAAAATAGAAATGAAAATTACTTGCATCGTAGTTACATATATGTAGAACATTTTATACTTATATTATTATAAAATACTTAAATTTTTATTTCAAAGTTCTATCTCAATCTTAAATATAGTTTATAGTATATGATATATGTGACTGCCTAGATATAAAACCTTATTAATTCAATTTAAATAGGAGCCATAATAAAACACTGAATAAAATTACTTTTTGGCTGTATTTTCCGTAACATTATAAACGTAATATAAAATAAGACCGTTAGATATTTCGATAGTTTTTATCATAACAGTTATTAACAAAAATTACTACCACAATCTAACTGGTATTGTAATACTTAAGTAAGTTTGTAATTATCTTTGAAAACATCAAAGCTTTAACAAAAAATTGATGTGAACAAGACAAAAGTTTATTTTTATTGTACTAAAATAGATGTATTTTAAAAAGATCTTACCATCATATGAAATAATTAATGTGAAAATATGTACACTACAAGTAATAATCGAAATAAAACAGAAAAAGATCACGATTTGTTTTAATATTTCTTACTGCAGATTTTCCGATACCCATTTAAAAAATAAATATTCCTTTGATGTTTAAACTTTCAGATTTTCATTATACATATGAAGAAGATGCAGACGGTAATATGCCAGTAATAACACTAGAAGTTTTATCTAATTCTTACAATGAATGTGTACAAAATGAAACAACCAATCCCGACACGACGGGCAACACAACGGGGATGCATTTTCTGACTGAAAATGTAAAATCTGAAGTGATACAAAGAGCAGATAGCGATAAAGAAGAATCAAAAGAAATTCCTAAAGCAAGGACTGATTTATTAGAATATATGACAAGGAATGACGGCAGTGTAATTTGTAAGCTGTGCGGGGAAATTCTACAGAGTCGGACTCATTGGTACAGGCATAAATATAAACTTCATGTGATCCATCCACTAAATCCTGCCCCCCTTTTCCAATGCGAACAGTGCCTTGTGTACTTTAAAAGCAGGAAAGGTAATGACATCTGTTTAGTTATTACCTTTGTTTGCACGTTGTATTTCTTGTACAAGTTGCATGATCCTGTGTCCCATAGATTTTGAATACGGTATTACACTGAACTAGATTATTAGTTTACAATAGATTAGGTTAATTGTTTTCATCAAAAATAAATAAATAAATAACTCTTTATTGCACCAAATTGTAGAAAGTACATGAATATTATTATTATCTATGGTACAAAGGCGGCCTTATCGCTAGAGCAATTACTAAAGAGATGACGTTAAGCGTGAAAAGCTGAAAACCGTAGCCGTAGCATTGATTATTTCGTTGTAGACGTCTAAAAGTAGAAGAAGCTGCCTTAACCGAAATCGATTGCAAATATCACATTATTTTTTATATTTAATCCATACACCGTGAAATTTTAGTCGTTTTGGACCCATTGTCCAGTGACTCCATTCATACAACCGAACAAATTTCCCCAAGGAACATAGCTCGAAACATGAAAAACAAATTTGGACTTCCCGTAGTAAGTTAGGTCACGTGATGAGACATTTTGTATGGGAGGTCCGAAAATTTACTCCATATTTCGACCCATGTATCTTGGGGAAAGTTGTTCAGTTGCATGAATGGGGTCACTTGACGATGGGTCCAAAACGACAAAAATTTCACCGTGTATAAAAAATCATTTCAAAAATTTAATCTTCATGCAGATTGGAACGACTGGCACTGCCGTTGGCGACTAACATACTGAGTATTCCTAAAAAAAATAATCTTAATTTTTTAACAATAGTAAATATAGTTAACAATAAATCTTGTGCGTTTACTTACGCACAAGATTTATTGTTTTGACACATGAGTTTTTGAGATGTTTGTCTCCGCTCTCGTTCACTAAACTTATTCTGCTCGTACGAAACCCTTTGCGAGGTACCAAAACTCGATCTTAATCGGTTTTATTAATTAACTGATGACGTTGTCGGTGTTCTACACTTTAGTTGCTGTAGATTCGTAGCATCCGTAGCGCTTTCGTAGCATATCAATCTCGTAGCAAACAATTCGTAGCAATTGCTTTTTTACGATGATTTTCTATATAATTAGACGAAAAATTGATAACTTGTTTCTGCTTGTGGATTTTATTTATAATACTTGAATGAAAAAATGTCCCAAGACATTTTATGCGGCGGTTTCAAATTGCAATAGATTTATATGATTTTTCAAAAAGAATTTTAAAATTGTTAATTTAAAATGATGACTAACTTTTTCTCAAGTCACCTCCACTGCACCTCGAAATTTCAATGCCAAAGAAATTTAGGTTTGGACATTGGTTGGCCACGGACTCCCAGGAACGGATCATCTGGTAGAAGGAATGCTTGATGATATTTAATTGCAAATCCACCAATGTTTATCATTATCTTAGAGACTTGCATGAATTAAAATTTGAATCATTTTATACAGGTTATATCGGTCATTTAGCTAGCAGACATAGTGAAATACTTGCAGACTCAAGTCCAGTGTTGACAAATTCGCAAGCAGAAGCTTTGTCGAAAGAAAAAGATCCCAACCCACCAGCTCCGCCGGAAATCAAAGAGGAGCCAGATCCTGAACTTTCCATACCAAAAACTAGTGTGCCAAATTATCAGACTAATACTAAAACTACACCGGCCAAAAGTGTAGAACAGAAAAAATCGTGCAAAGGTCAAAAAGGTTAGTATTATCCGTTTTAGCAGACCATGATTAAAGCATAGCCTGGGCTCCCAAGTGAAGCTGACGACACAACTATAGGAATACACGCAAGGATAAAGAAGATCCATTTTAGCAGAAACTAAGTAACATAGGCTTCCTCTGAGGATTCTCAGAATGAGCGGCCTGCGTCGGATGATTGCCTTCGACCTTGTTCATGTCATTTGCCCTGCATCTGATCAATTTGCTGGTTGAAAATAATTTCCAAATATTTTTTCGCCCCATAAAAGAGTCTCCTAATCAATTCCACCATCCACCATCACTTAGAATAACATTATTAATGAAAACTACATTAAAAAAAATACATTCGAATTAGTAAATAGGTTACGTCATTTTACAGATCCACCAAGTAATGAAGCTGATTGGGAGGAGAAGAGATCTAAAGAAGAGAAACTAGTAGCTGACATTATAGATAGAGTACGCAGAGAGTGCGAGGCCCAGGGCTCCGGAGGCGCCGCACGGAGGGGCTACACAAGACGCACAACTGTCATGCACACATAATCATGTTTCTATACTTAACAAGTTCCCTGTACCATGAATCACATGTCAACGAAACAATCGTGATGATGATGAAAAAATATGACCTGTGTATCAAAGTACATTCTATAAATATTAAAAAAGGTTTTAAAATCTCCACGTGACCACGTGTTCAAAAACTACATTTTGGTGATTTCCCGCTAGCGTTAATTTTGGCTTGTTTCTGACGTCGGAACTCGTAGTATAAGTTTCTACTAAGTTTGTGTTATTTTTGGATAATATTACGACTAGTTAGAAATCATTTTTCGGGCCCAGTCATCATCAGTCATTGTTGCTATTTTCATGGTCAGGGAATTTAACTAAGTACTGATTGAAGTTCCTTTATGTCGGCTCGCCAAGTTGTACAGAGATTAAGCCGGCGCCTTATGAATTCTTTATTAAGTTTCATTGAGAAAGATTCAAATTCAATGTACTTATCCCATTTATTGTTAAGCTACGAAAGAAACTTGAGCTAAAAATGTTTGAGTATCCAAGTACGTACTTGGAAGATTAGGAACTGTTTTTATAAAACATAAATGTTTCTCGGTTTAGTTAATTATTAAGTTCTTTGTTAGATTTATCTGAAAAGGAGTTTTGTAGACAGTCTCTACTAATTCAGTTATAATTATGGAGATGTTTTAATCGATGGTAGGTACTTAATTTATGCCTAAACTCCAAAAATAGGGCTATTTTTAAAATGTATGACATTTAAGTCGCATGAAAATCGTTCGAT
Source organism: Euzophera pinguis (assembly GCA_947363495.1). Lineage (NCBI taxonomy): Eukaryota > Metazoa > Arthropoda > Insecta > Lepidoptera > Pyralidae > Euzophera > Euzophera pinguis. The sequence continues at coordinate 7,749,070 of OX376157.1, read as the reverse complement.
ATCGAACATAAATCCTTCGTTAACAAACGAAAATCATTCGGTATCGAACAAGAATTATTCGACTGACCGATTTGGCGTGAGTCACACTTTTTAAAAATAGCACTCCTGTTCTGTTGAGAATCACAGACCATCTCAGTAAACGTAACCACTAAATAATCAAATCAAATTTGACAAATTAAGAAGGGCTAAAAAACACTACAAAAACATAGTATGGACCTAAACATAGAAACCAGTCGACATTAGTAGATTATGTAGGTATATATAATAAAATATGGCCTAAATCAACGGTTAACTAGATAAAAAACTCATATTCATGCCAATCTTGTAAATACATTTGTACATAAATCACGTGCCAAAGAATTATCTAACGTAAGGTGCCAAATTTTGTCCAGATTGTAAATAAGTTAAAATGGTAAGATTGTACTTAAATGTGTATGTATATATCTATTATTTTGATTATTTACGCACATATTTTTCTAAAAAGGTAGGTAGGAGCCTAAAGTTGAATTGGCATTTCCTCATTACTTAATGGACGAAAAGGAAAGAGATTACATAATTAATTACACATAGGTAATCTGGTGTTAAAAACCCCTGTGCTGTGACCATGAAACCAAACAACTTTTACTATAGAGACCCATGTAAAATCGCGAAAAATGTCCTCTCTGTCTGTCTATCTGTTACGCTTTCACGGCCAAACCGCTGAACGGGTTGTAAATTTCATCACAATCCGTTAAGCTATTATATATTGTTCAAGTATATTTATTTATTAATATTATATATTAAAAAACAAAGGCTAAACAAACATAGGCTACTTTTTGACGCAGGCGAAGCTGCGGGAAACAGCTAGTACTTAATCAATAAATATTATGTAGTTTTCGTAGGTACATATGTTGTATATGTTAACGGAAATGTATTTAATCCGTCATTGTATACAATTCCTAGGAAATGTATGTAATTCCTAAAATCGCCCGGAAATGTGTGATATAATATAAATTAGACACATTTCCTAGGAAATCTATACATTTCCTAAATAGCGATCGGAAATGTAAGACAAGGCTGAAATTATAATAATGACGATTGCGAAAGAAGCGACTTAGTTTCAAAAGACGACTTTGTGACAGAAAGTAGGTTAGGTTATGGTTTTACAGTGACCATAGCAGTTAGCGAGCGAGCGACAAACCTTGTGACAGAAACGCTTGAGTTTCAAAAGACGACGTGTGAACGATATTGGAATTCTATCTATAAATCTAAATAAACTAGATTTATTACCCAGAATATGTAAACTGAATATGAAGACTTAACAACATGTTTTATTACAGAAAGCATTCTTTTTATACTTTTCATAATACGATATTGGAATTATATACAATTCCTAGGTTAAGTATACATTACCTAGGTTAAGTATGTATTAAATAATTTTTAAAACATTATTTTATACATTTCCTAAAGTGCTTCGGAATTGTATACATTTCCTAGGAGATGTATACAATTCCTAGATTTCATACATTTCCGGTAACTTATACACTTACAAAGGAAAGGTTTAGTTTCTATGTCATAGGTATGTACAAAAGTTAAACATGAACGCATATTTACTTTTGAAACATAACACGGGCAATAAAAATTGTTGCCAGCAATAGATGCTCAAAAAATCCCCCGTTTATCTTTGGTCTATTTTCAACCGACTTCCAAAATTGAAAAAGGAGGAGTTGTGAAAAGAGGATGTATGTATCTTTTTCGTCCAACCGAGTTTCTCAGTTGCGATGTATCTCACCCTGGTGTATAAACCTGTTGGGATCAGAATATCTTTGATGACCCGTGGATGGCCCTGGTAATTAAATACTTATTGCACAAGTCAAACTCGATAAAAAAACGTTTTTTTATTTATTAGAGATGTAAGACTGGCATCGACAAAATAAAAACGAAGTGTTATTTTAATAATTCTAGTAATTCGTAACAGACTAATAAGAATCAATGTATATTTTATTTTGTTCTACAATAAGCATTTACACTATGATCTCCATATGATCGCGAGCAAGCTGTTTAATGCAAAATCTGATAACTATCTAGGTAGAATAGGTACTCACAATAAGAGTTTTGGTAGGGACTAGGTAGTTTTTATATTCAGTTTTACACGCCATTACTATTCATTTACACACACCTTGAAATAATTTAATTATCAGTGGTACATAGTTCATTTGGAAGTTTTTAGTAGTTAGAAGACCATTGGCATAATATCAGCACAAGATACAGAATACTCTTTAGCGTATTACTACAATCAATGTTATTCACAGTAGTCTGTGAATAACATTGATCATACTCTGTAGTCAGAGGCGATACTATTTCTAGTATATGTTATTTTTATTAAGTATTATAAATATTAGGTATAAAAAAAAAACAAAAAAACCTTATTTTTCAACTTTAAAAATTTTGAGTAGGTAGGTGTTTCATTTTTTTTTTCATCTGAAATTTTCCTTTGAGGTTTTTGTCCTGTTTTCTTATGTTGATAAAAGTTAAAAGTTTGCTGATTCCTATACGTATACCGCGATAAAAGTTAGGATATCTAACCTACTTACCTAAAATTGAATAAATGCGTGTCAAAACTTGTAAAATATAGTTATTTACGAGTACCTATACGAAAACTGTGATGAATGTGGCTCAGAAATAAAATATTAATAAGGTAAGCCATTTTATTTATTTATCGTATATCCTATGGTCCGGATCTCCCTCTTTACTAAAATTAGCTGATTGAAGTATACCATTTAATTAATCGCATACTTTATGTACCAAAATGTGTTCTTTATTTGATAAATTTTGGTGCACCTATGTAAGGCGACATGTTTTAAGCTACATCGATATAAAGGTCGTGTGTTGCTCCGACGCGGTACCACAGTGCTAAACTAACTTCATTAATATATGATAATAATCGATTAAGAATAGGATAGTTTATTTTGCCAGAATTCCTACATGGGAATGTAAATTAAATTAAATTTAAATGGGTAGGGTATGTTTTCAAAACATTTCGGAATGTTGCCGCATAACTCGAGAAGTTTCTCAAAATGCTCAGCAAAATTCCCACAATGTACGGGTTTCTTTAATTTTCGGGAAGGTTCACAAATGCTCGGGAAGGTAACCACATTGCTCGGGAAGGTTCTTAAAATGTGCAGGAAGGTTCTCAAATTGCTAATTAAATCCAAGACCAACCTTGTTAACCACATTTATTGCAAATTTAGATTTAGATACTTAAAAAAAAAGCTAAAAAATTACAGCTAATGGTTTTCGGTAACCAAATCTGCACATGGGAGTAGGTTGTTTTTTTTTACAATAATAATAATTTAATATGTACACAAGATCATTATGGTGATAGTAGTCGTAAATTATAACCAAATATAATGATTTCTTATGTTTTCGCGATTGTTATTCATTAAATTAAACTATTTTAAGTAATAAACGCGATAAAACCGTATTAAAATAGTTTAATTTAATGTATAACCAAATAGTTAGAAAATAAACTAAATTTGGAATTGCGAAAAAAATATATAAATGTAAGACATTTACAAGAATTAAACTGGAGATTTTTCTCTTTATCGGATCCTGATAATGATATATGATTATTTAGAAGTAGGATGTGTGGTACCGCGCGGGAAAGCATGCTCTTGCCCTTAGATTAATAATTGGTCTCGCGCGCAGTGGAGACCTCATATCGATAATGAGATTAAAATTAATATATATATATATATATTAATTTTAATTCCGCGAGTCTACTAATTTTTGTTCATTATCGAAGGATTTTTGTTCGACACTTTTCAAAAAATTGTTCTCGTGGAGCCCTTATTTTTGAAATGTATGACATATATGTAACATGAAAATCGTAACAAAAATAATTCGACTCACCGATTTTGCGTGAGTCACACTTTCAAAAATAGGGCTCCTGAACTACTGAGTTGCAGTAGAGTAAATTTATAGCTTCTCGTGACGGGCTTACCCATACCCATCTTACGGAAAGCTACCACCGGATATTAGGGAGACTACCCTAATATCGACCTAATATATATATTAATTTTAATCTCATTATCGTTATGAGCTCGTGTCGCTCATATCTTGCCAAGTTAAATGCCGCCGGGTATACCATAGCTAATTATGAAAGAATACAGGGCGTACGCAGAAGTGTGAGGAGGGATCGAAAACCGCAATCCAGTATACTGGATCGGCGCGATCCAGCACAGACTTGCGCCGATCCAGTACTGGATTACGGCGGAGATTTGTGTGTAATTTTTGTGGGTAAACTGTTTGTGCGTGTTGTGTGGGTAATTTCGTGTCCATGACGCCACTGGATTGCCGCCACTGGATCGTGTGTAAACCAGCCTTAAAGGTCAATGTCAGTCGAGCGAGTTATGTGTCAAATCGTCAAAATAAATATCTTTATTAAAAATTTAACTTTGTTTACCTTTGTCTAGTCTAATATTCTTTATAATCTATGATGTAAACAAACAAACTGATGTGAGTTGAAATTTCTCATGATTTGATTGATGATTACATTAAAATAAAAATGCCACAAACGTTTCAAGTTTTAAGGTGTTATAAATGCTTCGTTTTTCAAGTAAGTTAAATATTTTAATAAATACCTAACTAATGAATTGTCAAGCTGGGAATATTTTTAACCCGTCGATCACGAATTTGGCGAAGTGAGGCTCTGGTAGGTAGATGACGGAACTTGAAAGGTCATCTGTATTTTTGCAAACTCTCTAAATGCGTAAACTTAAAAGTTTCCGAAATATTTAGACAGCCTGTATGATTCTAACCTCAAAATAATAGTAAAGCAGTGTTATGTAAAGAATGCTATTTTTTTTTATAATCGCACCATCGCACTTAATAATCTCATGATGTATTAATTTATTTATCTCAGGTGCATCAAGTGAAGAAATCAAATAAATTTGAATGTAAATTGTGCGGTGAAAAACAATCAATTAAACGCCACTATGGACTAGGGACTGGTAAGGAATGCAGAATACATGTTCAAAAGCTCAATACTATTAGAGGTTGTACAAACGATCTTAACAGCTCCATATCAAGCGATGAAGAAAATTGTGAAGAGATTGAAAATATCAATGTGAAATGTGAAAGAAAAAGCAAATGGTCAGAATATGTTGAAAAGTCTGAAATAGGCATAACCGAGCCTGTTGTCAATGATATGTATCTAGGAGATACAGAAGAAGTTTTGGAAGTGCCTTCTAAACAACGCAAGTTTGCTAAAAGGAATTTTAGTAACAAAAGCAAAGTTTCATTTAAGCATGAAGATGTTGATGAATTGTCACCAAGAGAGTCTATAATAATTCCAATTAAATATAAGCAATATAATATTCATGATAATACAATTAAATTGGAAACTGAAACACCCTCCACAAGTAAACAAACTATGCGAAAAAAGTTTATCCCACCAACATGTAGTAAACTGTCAAAATGGGCCGAATATACAGATGATGCCAGTCAAGACCTTGGAGAAAACAATAGTACTGAAGAAAGTGATACTTTTACAGGCAAAGATTCGATTTTGGAACCAAATCACAATTCTTATGATAAAGTATGTGATTCACAAAGAAATGTAATAAATAATGGAAATACAAATACAACAAGGAAAATAAGGAAATTCTGTCGTCATACTCCAGTGTCAATTAGTTCTGAAAGTCAAACCAAAAAATTATTTTCTTTGTGTAATGATAATGATTTGGACAATATACTTGATATTTAGGCTAATATCCATTAAGTTATCTTCCTCTACTTTGAACCTATCATTATACATTCGTTGAAATTTATGTGGTTATTAAGCTCATTTATAAGTGCCTAAAAAAGATTTAAATAAAAAGCGTACATCACTGAATAATTTTATTATTACAACCAGTACACATAATCATCACAATGGCAACAGTTTAATATCACTTTTTATAACCTCTACAAGATAAATAGCAAGCTACAAACATATTGATTAATTACTCTTATACCTGGCCAGTTTATAAAAACAAAACTTATAATTTACATGTTCAGGTGCTCTTCAGTCAAAATTGTTATAAATTCTCTACTAATTCCTTAGAATTAGTTGTAAGTATAATAATAACACAAATCTTTGGATTAAAGGAGCTATCAGTCAAATCAACCTAGTTTTAAAACTAGATGTTAATATATTATTCTTCTGGCCAGGCGAACTACATTACTCTCTACACATAACTTTCAAGGGATACATTCTTATTCGCGTACACACTTTATCCATTGTTTATTTTAGAATATAATTAAAGCTAGACAGTTTATAAGTTAGCATAAGAAAAAAATAAGAGTAAATTTTTGAGCAAGGGTGGAGATGAAAAGGTAGACAGAAATAATTTAAACAGTAGTTTTAGGGATGTTCCACAGGGTTGTTCATAAATAAACAACGAAAAATGAATTAGACATTTTTTCAAAGACCTACCTATTTATATTTAAATACATACATATCCAAAACAATTTATGACATAAAGGATTTTTTATATAAAATTACGATGTACTTACACTTTGAAAAATTAAAATTCAATTTCGGCAGTGATATTTTGTTAATTTGAACTTATTTATGAATATAAATATTAGATATTGCAATATCACAGAAGAAATAGAAGAAGAAAAGCCTTAGTTTAATGTACTATTTAGCATATTTCAAATGACAGGAAGCCCTACACAGTTCGATGCATATTTTTTTATATTTAACTCTACAAGGGGTGTTTTGTCTCTACTATCTTCATATCGATTCAAGAGCGCTATTTTTGAAAAGTGTGACTCACGCAAAATCGGCGAGTCAGATAATTTTTGTTCCATATCGAATGACTTTCTTTTTCGATATCGAAGGATATTTGTTCGATATCGCACGATTTCCATTAATATATGTATGTCATACATTTCAAAAATAGGGCTTCAAAACTCTCCTTACATCTTGCGATTTTTCGCGACCTTCGTATTTATGAACCCAACAGTCCGCTCGGAGGAAATCCGCGACAGTATATTATGTACTAGACTAGAAAGCCATCATGTGACGCCTCCGATGTAGCTCTCTTGCCCTCGCGTATCGGCGTCCGTAGCTATTCCATCGTGCTGCCCTGGAAACAATAATTAAGTTGAGCTCCACTTTGGAGGGACCTAATATTATGGATGAGACCAAGGCGGAGGGACACGTGGATAGTTTGGGAGAGGAACTAGCTGTGAAGAGAGCGTACACAGGGCGTCCAAGTGAAAACGACCAGTCAGTCATTCCACGTACCTCTGGATCGACAGACGGTAAAGGACATGGAAGCCCTCCAAAGAGTTCTCTAAAAAAGGAGATCTCTAATTTCGGAGACCAAAATACTCTAAAGGTCACTGAGCCAACAGAGTAAGTAGGGTGTAAAGTAGTGATTTTGTACACTTTGATACGTACCTTTCGTTATAACCATACAATTCACTTCTATACATTTGGTCTTCTTCAAACCTGCTAAGATTTTCTTCGCTGCTACCTGAAAAAGTTTAAAGTTAAATTATTTCTCATCGTATCTCAATTTTACCGTCTTATAGATGATTTAAAACATCGTAACATATCGGGAATATTTTATTTACTTCATGGTGTCTTCTAATATTCACCTGAATGATTCGACCGTGAAAATCGGCGACACGATGGTCCCCGACAGCTCAGTAACTGCCGTAGTTGATTATGGAAATAATCTTTTTCTGCTGTTGTCAAATATTTCACTCTATTTTGAGTTTCAAATGGATCTGAAAGTTAAGTAAATTTCATTTCAATTAGTTCTAGAAAAAAAGTAAGACATAATATGTCTATGTATTTTGAATATTCAAATACCATTGAGAAAAATGAACTTTCTACTAAAATTTTAACAAATCAAACTCAACCAACCTATTCGCAAGTTGTAATAAGTGACGAGGCCAGTAACAAATTCGCAGTACAGTAAATTGTGTGTAGCATTGATGGTCCGGACACAATTGTAGGTATTATTGGAAGCGCTCATACAGAAGCAGAATGGCCCAGCTGTCCAGAGAGGGGCCGTGCGCCAATGCTCGTTGTCGTGTCGGAAGCAGTTCATGCGCTCTGATTCGCACAGTCTTTCCAACTCAGCCTGGAACATAAACATGAACATTATTGTCCTATCCAGCAACGATAAACAATTTGTTTTGACCCCAGTTGAATGAATTTAATTTGAAACGATAGGTTCCAATATTACTCAGTTACGGGCTCTGTAGAATGTACGGTTGAAAGTTTCTGAATGAACAAATAAGTTTTAGATTAATTCGTGACTAAAGGAAGCGCTTTTCTGGTTTTCTTAGGTATTCTTTTGTATTTTCTTAACATAGGTATATTAAATTACAAAATAAATAACCCAGGTCAATTTACACATTTTAAATTGAAATATAGAATCACTTAAACTGTGTAAAATTTGGTAGGTTTATCATTCTTTATACATATAAAGTACAAAGTAGGTTATTGTTTTAATGTAGTTACCTTCTTTTTTGCTTTTCTCAACTTCTTTCGCAGTCTTTCAGCTTTTAGTTTCTTACGAAGTTCTCTGGCTTTTTGTGCTGCTTCCCAATAATTGTGACTTGGCCCTCTTGATTTGCTAAAAAATTACACTTATCACTATTTTGAACTAGTATACTCGTAGGTATTGACAACAATAGAGAATAAAATAATTCTTACCGATTTTCCTCGCAGTAGCATACATGTTTATCCTCATTTTCAATGTATAGTGGATGTAATCTTCTTTGTAAATTGTCAGTTCCTTTATCCAAAATGCCTTTTATTCGTGACAAGCCTTTGTTTGGATTTCTCTGTTCATATTCCGATGCATCTAATCTTGCTGGACCTAGATTCATTATTGTAGTAGTTGTGTGTGTTAATGTTGTTTCTACTGCGGGTGTAGTACTCGTTGTAAAAGTATCTGGTTTGCTTGTCGATAAAGAATGCTCTGTAGCAAGTATCTTGTCAATCTCCGAACTGAAAAACTGGGCTTGTTGCGAAAAGTTTACGGCTGCACCTTCTTGTGATGATAATGATGCATTTTCTTCTCTCGGCGTACTCGTACCATCATATTGTTTGGTAAACTCTGTAATACTGATTTTATCATAAGCTGGTGAAGCACTATCTTTATCATTTTCTGACCCAAATCCGAAATAACTATTGCCAACTATAGTAGTACTTGTTTGAGGATGGGATACCTCTGTACTACCTAAAATTTGTTTTGTTGTTAAGTCTTCAGCAAATGGCAAAACAGTAGTAGTTGAGGTTGCGCTTTCATTTTTTAGTTGTGTATCAAAAATATCATCTTTAGTGTTTGCATTAATAGCAGTAGGTATTACATATTCATTAGATTGACGATATTTTTTATCAAACAATGTACTGTTTCTATGTTTGGTTCGGGTTCTGTGTAATCTTCCCTTTCGTATATGCTCATGTTGAGAAACATTTTGTTCGTGAGTAACATTCTTTGTATGTATGTGGCTAAAGGTCACATTAGGATGCACAGTTTGCTGGTCCACTAAGATTGGTTTTGTTGATTTCAAGTGCTTTTTTATTTCTTTTAGATCTTCAAGCTTCGTTCGTAACTGTCGAATTTGATCTTCTATACTCATTCTATTTGTAATCCAAGCTTTTAGATCATTATAAATAACTTGCGAACAATTAACAGTACCATCTTTTTCTATTTTGCATTCTAAAGATGATTCATTATTATTTAAAACAGCATCATTTTTGTGTTTATTTTTGTTATGATTCCAATGTTGTGCTCTTCTTTTGATCCTTTTATGATCTATATTATCTTTGGTACGTTCATAAGCTTCTAAAAAGGCTTCAGTTTCTTTAATTAGTTCATCTATCTTCTCTTTGATTTCTTTATTTTGAAGTTCATCGATAGGTTCGTTTTTAAAACTCAAATGCCCTATGCTGGGATTCTCTTCAAGAATACTCTCTACTGTATTCGGTTCATATACGTCATTGTCTAAAGACCGGCGATTTCTCGTAATATTTTCTTTGCTATAATCCATCGGGCGTCTGGCTATTGTCCCATCTGTTTCCAATCTGGTATAAACAAGTCCACTCGGAGTGAAACAAGCACATTTCTTAGTGCTCATTTTGGGCGGTGGCGTACTTATTTCCGTCTGCAAATATAATAATTATCTTTTTATTGCCTTTTAGTCATTATATGATAATTATAAATAAAATTTGTATCATGAAAATGGATTTACCTCATACTTGCATTTATGTCGTCGCCATCTACCATTTACTAGAACACATTTCCACTTTCTCCCTGTAGAGCATGGAGCACGTAGTTCAGCTTTAGAACATTCCACAGCTAGGCGAGTTGCTTTGTCATTGACTAAGTCTGAATTCTCTGAAATATGCACATCATATATTCTAAAGTAGTGTACATATATTCTAAATCTGTGGCTAATGTTTTGCTTTGTTAAAAGAAAGTTCTCTTTTTTTTATTTTAGTTGCTTTACAACTTAATGTTTTTTTTTTAATATAAAATTCCTTACCATCAAAAGCTCTCAGATAATTGGGCTGGCGATTCGCATTGCCTTCCAATTCTAAGGCTTTCTCAAGACTCTCCTCTAAGATTGGGTTATGGCTTTCATTATTTAAGAGCGGCTCTGAAGACTTCTTGGCATCACTTGACTCGGAGTACGCGCTTTCCTATAATATAATTTGATATTTAAATAATTGTCCAATCATGAATCGGCGAAGTTTTACTGTTTCGGGAACTCTAATCTCGGTTTACCTTCCCGGGATAAGAATTATTGACTGAAATAAGACAAACTTACGTCATCCTCATCATCCTCGTCTGGTTCCAAGAAATCATCATCGTCTGTATCCTCGTCAAAGTCTCCACTTTCTGATGACGAATCGTGTGGAAGCTCTGTGGTGCGCTGATTCATTTCTCGGCTGTACTTCCCCCGGCCGTCCATGTGTGTGTCGCGACGACCAGAGCTAAAATGTTATGATAAATGACCTAGCTTTACGAGTATCGTTGACACGGATCTAGTGCTGGCAATACAATAGAGAATTTGTCTATGTAGAATCGGTCATGGACACGAAATTGTATGTATGTATGTAAAAATCTTTATTGTACACAAAGAACATAGTATCAGAATACAGGTTACAACAAAAGGCGGACTTATCCCAAATAGGGATCTCTTCCAATTGTTTGTAAGCTACTGAATTGCCAACACTGGATCCGTGTAAATCAGCCCTTAAATGTACTATATTGTTATATGTAATAAACGAGTAGGTACAGGTCTTTTTTCATTCATTCCTCATGTTATCTCAAAGTCAATTTCGTCAACTTTCTCTCTTAAAGTTACGGGGTCAAAAAATCTATTAACATGATAGAATACCTTTCAACAAGGAAGGTGTCAGGCCAATGCACAGCTGCCTGTCGCCTCCTCCGTGGCTGAAGGAGTGGCAACAATGACCGGCCGTCCATGTGAGCTGGTGGGTCTACGCCGCCCATATCTAGGAATGTAGGTGCCAGGTCGATGTTTAAAACGATATCATCCACTCTAAAATAGAAAATTAGCCTTGAGAATTAAGAGGGCAAATAAGTTGACTAAAAACATTTTTTCTTTCGCTGAATGGAAAGCCTTTTAGTTAACTTCAAAGTGTGAAAATGTATCACAAAGTAAGAAAGGAGCCTGTATTGCCTGTCTAAGATATCTAGGTATTATAAAAAGGGAATAGATAAAAATACCAATAACTTTAGATTTTTTCTGTTCGTAGGAATAGGGTTCCATGCTTAGATTAATAATTGTCGTAGCGCCGCAGAGACCAATTATTAATATGAGGTTCCATGGTACCTAAAAAATATACATTAGATTTTTGAATCAACCAATTAATTATTCAAAGATTTGTTGCCCAGAAAAATTATCATGTCCGTCCGAATGGTTTATTTCTTTGCCTCCTTCCTTCACCCATAGTCTCAAAATGAAAAAAAAAACACATTCGTTTTTTTTTTAAAGTTAAAATATTAAAAAATACATACACAGTGCCAGGCTCGACGCCAGGCCCTCTCACAAGGAACGGTACTCTGATATCGAACTCGAATGGAAAGCTCTTGCCCTTTACCAAGCCGAATTGCCCTAGATGGTAACCGTGGTCAGACGTGTATACTAAGTACGTGTTGTCCAACTCGCCTAGGGCCTTTAGTTCTTGATAAACCCTTTCGACAGCCTGAAAAATAAAATAAAAGAATTAAGCTAATAAAGTAAATAGTCCATTCATGAAGAGGCCTGAAACAGAGGAAGTATTTACGGTCGAGTAACATTGAAAAGTGATTTTCTACTTAGTGCTTGTTTTTCTTCAACATGAAAGAAAATCAATAAACTGGTCTTTAATAGTCTGCGAAGAAAATAACAAAGTGTATTTTTTTTTTTTGTGGCGCGTATACTACCTGAGCAAGTAATTGAAAAAGAATTATTTAAAATATAATTGATATGCGATTATCCAGTATCCTACCAAAGTTGGACAGTATTGTCAATTAAAAAAAACGGCGGCGACGAGTAGTTTTTTTAATTATTGTTAGCTAAGGCCCGCAATGTGGCTTGAAATTGACGTACTTGAGTATTGTTTTTTTTAAGTTATTTAAAAGCAAGTAGGTAGCAAGTAGAAAGAACTATAGATAAAATACGTAGATGGAGTCAATGTTTATTAAATTTATTTTTTGGTCAATTTAAATTAGTGGTTTATTTATTCCAAAATATAAGAACTTGCTTATTATGACACTAGCTGTTTCCCGCAGCTCCGCCCGCATCAAAATGTAGCCCATGTCTGACCCTGGGTCTTCAACTAAATTCATACCAAATTTCATCAAAATCCGTTTAGCGGTTTGGCCGTGAAAGCGTAACAGACAGACGGACGGACAAACAGACTTTCGCATTTATAATATAAGTATGAATATGGATATACTACCTCTAGAAATAGGTATATGCTTCATAAAATAAAGCTACCTCAAGCTATCATTATAAAGCGAATCAATATACAATTTATCATGACTTTTCCATGCAATTTGATGCGACTTCTAAAAAATGTATACGCTCAGTCTATCTAATAATTTCCGACGTACCTACATACGGCTCACATTTCTCACTAAATGCTCACATTAGTTCGCTGAAATATTGGCCGCTCGTATCCAATGACAGATAAATCTCCATCACGGCCGTATTTTCGTATTCCAATATTCCACGTTTGAATTTGAATGGAGTGAAAAATATCTATGAACGTCGTGCCCAATAAATATACGGACCGAGGTTTTTTTTTACAAAATACATGCTTGGGTTAGATGGATTAGATATAGAGTTTGAACCGGGGGAAAAGGATTTATTTTGTAACTTACTGCCTGTTGTAACTATTTTGTAGATGGTCATTCTTAACGCTCACAAAAGGAAGATATACCCACATGGAATCGACACGTATTGAGAATAAACCACACCCTCTTTTTCCGTGGGTGTCGTGATTGTAAGTGGCGACTACAGAAAATAAACAGTTTTTCAAACTTTAAAACACAGACAGCATTTTAGCGGACACGATACAAACATCATCGGAGGAAAGATAAATGGAAGAAGGGGTCCAGCAAAGCTACATGTAACAAATAAAGGAGAAAGTCATATCAATAACTGAAGGATCTCGCTTATGATCGAGAAGCTCCAACGACAAGAGCCCAGCTCCTAAATTTATGATGATGGAAGACAGATGTTTATGAACAAAAATATCGAAATTTTAATTTTATTTAATATAATGATTTCTTATGTTTTCGCGATTGTTATTCATTAAATCGTCGCAGGCAGACTGTCTGCCTGCGACCATGAACGCTGTAAAGTGTTTGAAACGTCAGGTGTAAATAAATAATAAACGCGATAAAAACCGTATTAAAATAGTTTTAATTTATTTAATATGCTTACCATATCAACGCTTTGCAATGTCTGCAGCCTTTTGGTCATCAGCAGGTCGGTGAACTGACGATGTATGGGTTTCATCTTCTCGGTCACTCGGAGTATCCACTGCTTGTCTGGGTTCGGTGCCATGTCATACGTTGGAGTGCTGTAGACAAACAAGATAACAACTAATAGGTATAGACCATATTGAAATGTATGCAGACGACCTAGGGAGAAATCTGATGGCAATTAAGGGGGCCTTGCTCTGTGCTAAGCTAACATTAAACATTTGTTATTGACACAAAAATTAATCATCTTCTTTTTATTTAAACAATAGAAATACCACGGAGCAAAGAGAAATACTCTTATTAAGAAAACATATTTTTCGCATTACGCATACCTACTAGTCAGTCAAATGATGAAGAAAATATTGCGATCGCGTCCTATGTTCATCGCGGGTAGGTAGCTATTATTTAAAAGAACAACTTTCTGGAGTGCTATGTTTGAAAAGTGTGACTCACAAAATCGGCGAGTCGAATAATTTTTATTCGACATATCCATACTTTCATATCCATCCATACTAATATTATAAATTTATTTTTTATTTATTGTAAAGCGAAATAAAACGGTTTTCACCACTTACAGTATCTAGACAATGTAATTAGAACGCGAATAAATGCGAAAGTCTATCTGTCTGTCTGTTACGCTTTCACGGCCAAACCGCTGAACGGATTTTGATGAAATTTGGTATGAATATAGTTGAAGACCCGGGGTCAAACATAGGCTACTTTTTAACGCAGGCGGAGCTGCGGGAAACAGCTAGTATGTCATAGATTTCAAAAATAGCGCTCCTGATTTCCTAAAAGTACTATGAATTCCCCTTTCTGAATCCTTACAGAAGGACTGCGCCCAAAAAGAACAAATATGGACAGACAGGACTAGCAAACACGCCACCCGGTAGCGGATACCGCGGCGACGTACTTTAAAAGACTGTTTACGAGTCTCCACACTGCCGGAACACAAATATGGCGACAGAGGAATTTCTTTATTCATATTCTGGGTAGTGGTGACTTCGAACTCGATATCGTACAAATTGTTAGAGGTGGTACTCGTAAATTATGTCTTAGTACAAGAAACTGCCTATATGTGCAAAATAATTCAGCAGGGTGACAATAAGTTGGTTACTAAACAGCACTTTTTTGAATTTATTTTAATATATACTTAGTACGATTAGGTTAGCAGATTGGCAGTCATACATACGACTTTCAATAATGCGCGTATAGGCAAGTAAAACCTAGATAAGTACTTATAATTTAAAAAAAAACTTTAATTTGGTGATTTTAGACAAATATAAGAAGTAACATAAAAATTGTACACTGTTTTACCTATGGGTAAAATAGGTCGTTGAGTTAAAATCATGAGCCCTATTTTTGAAACTAGTTGTTTCCCGCGTGTTGCGTTATAAAGTAGCCTATGTTTGACCCCGGGTCTTCAACTATATTCATACCAAATTTTATCAAAATCCGTTCAGCGGTTTAGCCGTGAAAGCTTATAACAGACAGACAAACAGAAAGACAGACAGAATTTCGCATTTATAATATTAGTATAGATGTATGAATCTTATATCGAATGAAAATTCTTCGACACCGATTACGACGAATGAAAATCATTCCATCATCATCATTTCAGCCGCAGTCAGTCCACTGCATTACATAGACCTCTCCTAATGATTTCCAAAATGACCAAAATCATTCGATATCGAACGAAAATTATTCGACAAACCGTTATTTTTGAAAAGTGTGACTCACGGTCATACTTTTCAAAAATAGACCTCCAGAAATCTTTGAAAACGATACATAATATAATTTAATGCACCTATATACCTAACAATACGAACTGCAGGCCCCACAACCAATGTATCCGACTGCCGGCAACCAACCCCCAAGACAGGTTTGCCGACCACACAGTATGGAATATTAAAATCTTGGTCGCAGGTTCGATCTCTGGCGCCGTCCTGTCGCTGTTTAAGTCACCACAAGCAAAATATATTAATGTAATCTTTCTTAATAACGTATGAATCGAAAAGCGGCACTTTTGTATTAAATAATTATTTACGACTTGCAGTGCAGATAAAGTAGTTTTATTTGGGTTGCTAATGACAAAAGTTATTGGAAGTACACGAACTGGCATGACGTTTAGATTGTGGTAGTAAAATATTCGTAGGTACGAATTATTCAAGAATGGTACCTACCATTCCTGATTATACATATTTATATTACATATTTATACAAATATAAGTAGGTATTGCACTACTTTTTTAATCTTTTCGGAGATTTCCTATTTGTAGGTTTCTATTGTACCAGCCGCGGGCGTTAGCTTAAATTGTCTGATATTATTTCAGAAATCCCTATTCTGAGATATCATTTGCTAATCCACTACAAGAAAACCACAAAAACACAAGCTTGAACGTCAATTACGGAATACAAACTGCACCCCTCGTTACTAAAAAAAGAACTTGCAGAAGTGACATTACATATAGGTAAGCAAAAATAATTATACAGATATATCTACTCTTACTGTGACTTCATACTGACAAATCATAACCAAAGCATGTATCTACTAATAATAATCCTGTGACCAAAGTTTAAATGTGAAACACCTCGCCTGTAGAGTTTATATTTTAGACTCGCATTTAGGAAAATGCAACTTCTTATATTATCACGTAAATATCTTGAAGCAAAAAGCGAAATAACCTCACGTACCTAACTGTAATTTCTGTAAATATAAAACAGATATAGGTATTTATTAATTTAATAACTTATCTACAATAGTCGGGTAAATAAATAGATACTTTGGTAACAATTTACTAGTAGAAATTCTTACTAACTCAATCAAACAATTTATTTTATACATTATGATAACCATCCGTAGCGTCCTTAGTTTGTACATACTAGTAGTTAGTTTATTTTCAGAACGTCAGCGCTTCAGATTTACTACGCAGCGGCTCCTTGGAACCCGTCCGCCAATATTTGTTTAAGAATCGCGTATTGTATGCAAGGACAGGTTATTTCGGCGAAAGTAAACTATATGCCTTGGTGGGCCGTACGCCTGTTTGCCTACGTAGTTGTATAAAAAAATATCCTGAGACTAAGTAAAAATGTGTTAATTATTTGTTGCCACAGAATTGTTCTCCAATCTTTTAAGCTACGCCACACATATTTTAATGTAGAGCTACTCCAATCTAGCTACTTACCCAAGCTTTTTCAACAAGAAACGAAAATATATCTACTTACTCATAGGAAGATTTTATACTACCTACTTATGTAAGAAGGTACCAATGTTTCGTAAGTGGATTGCATAGGCGACGCATTGATGTCAGTTAGGAGATAGAGAGCATGTCATACGTTATGTATACAAGAGAAAGATTGTTCTTGCTACATTATTCCGTGGCTACATCATCCACTGAATAAACAAGCGAGTGTGTTGCCCCCGAAATCGTAAGACCAGAATATAACTGCCGACGAGTCTAAACATTCTTATGAAACATAAATCATCCTCTCATGAGCCCAAGAGGTAAAATTATTCAGGGCGCCTCGGTCGGCTGTACAGTATGTGTGCGTGAAATTTTCGGAGTGGGTTCGCAAAAAAAGTAAGCTCGACGCGACGACGGTGTATATTCCCTCCATACTTACAAGGTTCCGTAAAAAATATTTCAGATTCTTGTTTAGAGGATACAGTCATTCATATCGAGTGGGTTACATGGTTATTCGTCTCTGTGCATCCTGATGTCAGAGTATATAGTTACAGTTATTGATGTGATTGATATGCATTTTGAAGTATACCTTTATTGACTGTTACAAGTATTTCAGCATTTATTCCAATTGGCGTCACAAACTGTTTACTTTGGTACAGCTGAAGAAAATCATGTCCTTTGACTATTTATTTTATTTGTTAAGTACCTAACTCATTTTAACCATAACATTAGTCTTATGCTTATAAACTCAGCGCTTATGTAAAAGCCGGGCCTCGTCGCCAAGGGTCCCAAAAAACCCGGTCAACTCCTTAAATATTTAAAGAGGAACAAGATGGCCGCTGCGCCCGCGAAAACGCCGCAGCAGCAATTAGTGTTTTTGTTCAAATATAAAGGCCACCGGATTTTGGACTGAGCTATTCATATTTATTTCTACAAATTAAATAAGTAACTCCAGTAAATGTATTAAATTAATTAGAATCTCTGCGATGTGTGGCCAGCGAGTAAAAATCAGATTGAACAAAGAAAAGAGAAACCTAACCCTAGTTAGTCTTCCTAAGTCGTGCTCTCATCATTTCAGCCGCAGTCAGTCCACTGCTGGACATAGGCCTCTCCCAATTATTTTATTATACAGGCATTAATGAGACATTGCAATAGATTGCATCGTTAGTATCAATTTAAACAAAGCCACACTTAGCAAAATACATAGGGCGCACTGTAAGTTTCCGGAACTGGCCACTTACATAAACAATATTTAAAAATTTATTGCAACATTTGAAAATAGAACTCTTTGGCTGTAGAATGCAGTTTGTTTCATCTGACTGTCTTTTGTTTTTACCTTGTGGCGCCATTTAAAAAATTGTGTGTCTGCATCAACATGGATTTAACTCGGGAAAATTTTCGTAGTATGATTTTCTACGATTTTAAGTGTAATTTGACAGCTCAACAGAGCATCGCTCGGCTTGAAACAGCTTTTGGCAATGAAGCACCATACAAGACAACTGTTTATAGCTGGTTTGCAGAATTCAAGCGTGGTCGTATCAATCTCAGTGACGAATCTCGCGATGGTCGGCCGTCCACCGCTGTGACCAACAAAAACATCAATGCTGTGCGCCGTATGATTGAAACAGACAGGCATGTGACCTACCATGAAATTCGCGCATCCTTAGAAATAGGCATGAGTCAAATACAATTAATCCTACACAAACATTTGGGTGTGAGAAAGCTGTGCTCGCGGTGGATCCCACACAACTTGACCGAGGCTCAAAAAACGGACCGCGTCACTTGGTGCAGTGCCATGCTTACCAGATTCAACGAAGGTGCGTCAAATTTGGTGTGGGACATAGTAACAGGTGACGAAACATGGATTTATTGCTACGATCCCAAAACAAAGCAGCAATCGAGCGTATGGGTCTTTCAAGATGAGCCGAAACCAACCAAAGTGGCGCGCGTGAAAAGTGCATCTAAGCGGATGATTGCTTCTTTTTTTAATAAAACTGGACACGTGGCTACTGTTGCTTTAGAGAATCGTCGTACAGTGAATAGTGACTGGTACACGACCATTTGTTTGCCGGAAGTTATTGACGAACTCCGTAAAAATAACCGTAAACGCCGTATCATCCTGCACCACGACAATGCTAGTTCTCACACGGCCAGACAGACAAACGACTTTTTAAAGGCGAAAAATGTAGAACTCATGAGTCATCCTGCATACAGTCCCGACCTGGCACCTTGTGACTTTTTTCTGTTCCCAAAAATTAAGAACCAATTACGCGGTCAACGATTTTCATCACCAGAAGAGGCTGTCGAGGAGTATGAAAAACACGTTTCAGAGGTCACCACAGAGGAGTGGCACAAAAGTTTCCAAAACTGGTTTCATCGAATGAAAAAGTGCATAGACGCCAAGGGAGATTATTTTGAAAAACAATAAATTAATTTTGTACCTTTAATAGTATTTTTTCATATTCATTCCGGAAACTTATAGTGCGCCCCACGTAGTGAATCAGTAGTTGAAAAAAGGGAATCAGAAATAGGTAGTACCTAGTTGTAATATAAATAAGAATCCCCAGATTTCTACTCTGGAAACGAGAAGAAAGGTTTAGGACTTGCCAACAATAGGTAAATCACAACGTAGAGTATGCAGTAACTTACTGATGAGTGGTGACATTGAAGAATAGATGGGAGTACTGCGGGGCGGAGTCCTCGGGGCCGTGAGGAGCCGGGAACGACATGACGAGAAGCACCGGCTTCCTGGAGAACCTTCGCTTGGAAGCCCGCAGGAAGGCTATGGAGTCGTTCGCTATTAAATCCGGGTAGTAATCCTGTAAAAATATTCCAGTTTATAGATCTTTAGTATACATACCGCTTCATTCATAAAAAAATAACGAACGTTGAACGAACTAGGCTTAAGTTTAACAAAAATATGTTTAGTCCCTATCTCTTTTAGCAATAACTTAAAGGAAAAGAACGAGACAGATTATAATTTGCTTAAGTTGTTTTTTTTTTATATATATTTATATAGAGGGCTAGCTAGCCTTAACCTACATACTTTACGTTCCGTTGTAGGTAATTCATTTATATGATTTTCCAGGTTCAGTGCATCCAAACACTTCGATTCCCAAGGTATTTTTCCTACGATTACATTACAGCCTGGCCACGGGATAATCCGCCTCGGCGAATTTCGCCGCGATGCCATAGGCGACTAAGAGAAATATATACAAATGCATTATTTTAGTGCACTAATCGTTACTACTCCTTATTTCGCCTCGCCAGTCGCCAGTTCCCTTAGCTTTTTAGTGCATTTGAAGTTCTTTTAATCGCCGGGCATCGCGGCGAAATTCGCCATGGCGAATCTGTTAGCAGTCAGCGACAAGACTTTTCTGACAGTTTTGGGAAGCAAAGGGATCATCATCATCATTTCGTGTAGGTTACATTGTCAATCGAATGGATATCTAAGGGACGATCAATTCCTTATCCTTATGCAAAGTTAAATGTGGTAATTAATCCTATCTTTATTCGGTGTATGACAGATTCTGGATTGGACGGATTCGACATATTCACTACTCAGTGGATTCGTAAATTAGCCAGTAGAAACAATATAACTATGCATCATCGCCTTCTCCTTAAGTTTACTTATGTCCGCCTTTATGCCTCACTATTTATTTTATGTATAGTGTTGTATTGTTTATTTTTTTAGTTTCGTAGTGTTTAGTTTTTAGTGCAATGTAGAGTATTTGTATTGTTACTAACTCTGTTATAGTCATCGCCATGCTTGATCCGCTTCCCATTCATGTTGATGCTGTAGTTGTAATATTTGGAGTTCATGATGAGGCCTCCCCACTCGCGCCAGCCGGGTGGAATGTAAGATCCGTTGTACTTATTCAGGTATTTGCCAAAATATCCTGGGGGCAACAAAACAGAAAAATTGTAGTAAAGTAATGTAATAATTATTTAATATTTAGTTATCAATAAAATCATGGAAACACAAAACCATAAAATCACAAAACTTAAAATTTAAAAAAAATCTGAGTTGAAGTCAGCGTCTATCGGCGATCGTATAAGGTTGTTGTTCGATAAATTGGGACCATTGAGACAGAATATTTATGTCACAACGGTCTTTAACCAATTCTGATGCTGATAATTGTTTACTTCGGTCAGACCTATGAGGAACGACAATGTCCTGTAGTGGAGTCATTGCGGTTGAAAATGTTAATGAAAGTTTTAAATTTTAAAGTAAAAGAGCTAAAAGAAAAATGCCCATCTAGTTGGTGTGGCTTTAAGAGGATGTATCCAGTCCAGTCGTTAATCTTGCTGAAAGATTGTCTGGCATGTTCAAGCTTGTTTTTGTTAATGTAATCTGAGGTAAGACTACGGACTAAGGGCTTTTCATTAACTTATAGGCATTTGTGTGCGTACGTACATAGATAGATAGGTATGTACAAGATGTATATAAACTAAACTCAGACGAGGTGAAATGAACAAACTTTCGTCTTAAATCATCCCGGGGATTTATATGGGGTCGTAAATTAAATAAAGGAAAATCAGACGGGCAAACTATCACAACCACAGACCGCAACCCATGTCAAGTTAATCACTAACGTTACCGATTGATTAGGTAAGGTCAGTCAAATAGTTCAATCCATTTGCATTCCTGGTTCCGTGTGTGTGACATCCTGGTGTCATGTTTTCCATATCACTTCTGGGACTATAAATGGTAGCATTGACCAAGAGTATGCCTTCCAGAGCAATCATCGTTTAGACAATACTGTAATTCAAACTTGCAACGTCTAAAACCAAACTAGATTAATAATTTCAATTGTGATGTTTGATATTCGGGTTCCCACATTTAATGCAAAAGTTCTTTTACCGATAATCATACATCGGTAGATGATACTTCGAATATTTCATTCTTATTAGTGCGATGCCTTTATTGTTCAAGGCCTTGTAATTTCGATGCATTGTTACATCGAAAATGTTACGTTACGATTTATGTTTTTTTCAAATATCGCAAACCTTATTTTTCACGAGTAATTTCATTCATTTCTGGAGAGACATATAAAAATACAGTACAAAACTTAATTAAAAGTTTAAACTAAAAAATAAGACAACGAGTGTAAGCCAAGCAGACCAAAGAATTATTCATTGTCCTCTAGACAACAGTTCTCAAATTTTAATTTCGGTGTCATTTATGCAAATGCGGGTATATTTTTTTTTTAATTTTCGCGCGGGGCGTGAGTCTGTCAGCAGTCGGCACCGATGAAGTGGCACCAGACGCTGATTACTTTGCTTATAGTACGTATTGCAAGGACGCAAGTTATGGACTAGAGCGTTTTTATACTTAGTTGGCACGTTAAAAAATTCCTTTCTCAGTGGCACTTTCTGTTCTATTAATTATTTACCCGCTGTTGCTACTACATACTTCTTTTTTAAAAATATTTTTATTTTACTGTAAGGTATCTAAGTAGGTATTTCAGTGTTTAAGTATTAAGCTTATTGAATTAACGTGATTTTTTGATTAGGTACTCAAGAAACTTCGACCATAGTTGTAGTCCGTTAAAAACAAACAAACCTCAATAAATTACATACATATACTTACTAGTCCTACAAAGAACGAAAGCTGATTTCGTGTCTATGGTTTGATTTTATTTAAAAAACACGACCCAAGCTAAATTTTTAACACCGTTTGTTGCTAAAACATTAACTGTACTTTTACAATAATGAATAAAGATGGTTTTGATTTTACTGACATGAATCGCTTCCGCTCTCTACTTGGACGGCATCATTAGGTACGCCGCCAGCAGACAACAAGACGCCTGCCAGAGACGTACCGTAAACTGAAAACAGCCATGGGAAATACAAATTCGTTTTACAAGATCCCTTTTACTTCGAAGGATTTTGTTGTGATATGTTTTACAATTTAGGTCAATGCATAGACAAAATGTGAATAGGCCATAAAAATAATATGATACATGATTCATGTCCATGGGGTTCAATAAGTACTTACCCAAACTATGTTTAAACATAGTTTGATTGCCTATAAATTAGACTATATTATCTACTAATGCAATCTATACAATCTAGCAAAGTCTAACTAGAGCAATCTGTAAAATCCAGAATTCAATGGAATCCAGAATTGTAAATTAAAAAAAAGAAACAACAATTGAAATAGAATTTGGAATCCTATTAAAAGGAACCGCTTCTTGTTTCAAGCCGGTATCTTATCATGACTAGCTGTCAAGTGAACTGGTATCGGCTGTCTCGAAAACGGCAAAGTCCAATACATGTGCAATGAGGCATCTAGCAGGGTGACTGAACTCGATGCATGAGAAAATACATGGATAAACTACTTATAGCCCGCCCCATACTTCTCGCGAGAATCTCCCCGAGGATTTAGCCGAAAAAGGCGAGAGTGTGGAGTTCTCGCCTCCTTTGACTCGGGCAAAAAAAAAACAAGAGTTCGCTACGACCCGAGAACACGGCGAGAAAAGTACGAGAACGCAAGAAGTGTATGAGAACAGGTTCCACATTCACGGTTCTTTCACGTGCGGTTCTCACGTTCTTGCGAGATCTTGTCGTAAATGTAGAGCGGGCTTTAGAGCAAGCAAGAAAAGGCCCCTATTCACGCTCTTGCATTGCATGCGATTAGCCCACCCAGCATTCAGTCAATGCGTTTAGCTGGGAGGTTTAATTATCGAAGTACTTATGAAATAATTGTAAAACTTTTGAAGAAAAAATATTTTACTTGTGTACAGAGAGTTTGCTACGCTAGCGTACCTAAGTATTTTTTTAATTAAGATTGTAAGCTAATGATTGTAATAATAATCAGCTTATTTGGTCAAAGATACAACGTATCTTACAGAGAATTAAATTGCTGTTACTGGTAGAATAGACAGGCTGTGTGGTTGTTGCGTATGTGATGATTTATAACTTTAAGATAACAAATTTTCAAGCATCGAACATTTATTTTTGATAAGCACATAAATTAACTTAATACGCAGTCATAAAAAAACATAAATATATTTGTCGACGTCCATCATTTCACCGTTACTAGTATTTATCACTTTTCATTAGTGTCACGTGCGGGTCACGACGGTAAAGTGCGGCTGTCACGTCAACCGCGCCCCGCGCTGGTATTTCATTTTGTAGACCTTAATCTCCCTGCGCTGACAATGACAGTAGTACTTATATCTTGCATGTGTTTGCCTCTAAATTGAAAATTATAAGGTCGGTCATAGATTTATTTTATACTACGTCTACAGTCAGCAATATGGCTCGGTTCGGTCCAGCAGCTTACCTACTATTTTATGCCTTCCAATTATCATTTCGATATATCTCTCAGCAATTTATTGCTTGTTGAAGCAGTAAGGTCCTATGACTAGCCGCGTGCCAAATATTGACCTCAGTTGAAATCCTTTTTTCATTCACCAGGAGAACGTGGTCCCTCTCTCTCAACCCACACCTATTTTCGATTTCATAGGAATCATTTATTCTGGTATGAAAAATAACCCAATCACAACAAAAAAATACACAACACCCATACAAAAGCTAATTGCGTTGGGGTCTACTCTAGCTAACCTTATTTACTGAGGTTATCGTTAAGTTTAAGAATGAAAGAAAATACATTTAGCAGCTAAAGTCACGTCGGATCGAAGTGGGCCTTATCTGGATTAGAGCTATTCACGGCAAAGGAAAATAATAGAAAGTCTTTAAGATAGCGTGCACGCCACCGTTACCATTTTAGAACCACCCAGTTTATCCTATCGAAAGTTTTATTTTTAGACCACACTTTTGTTTCTGCAAAATATCTAGATGTAAGATGTAGATAGAAATAACTGAATATAAATAGTCTATGGTTGACTCTTAAAATAATAACACTGTTCATCTAATTACACTTAATAGTCATACTTATTTCCATCACAGAGCCTAGCTAGTTTGCATCTAAAATTCTGGATACAGTTTACGGAGTTTTTTTTTTGTGAAGAAATGATTAGCGTTAACTTAAAACGTCAGAGTGCGACGACTATAAATTCAGACTGCTTTGATTATATACCTGTCTGAATAGTCATGAATGATTGAAAAGCGCCCTTGGTTTAATATGCACATATAAGTTATTTACACAGACTGATATCGTCGGATAATCAAAATTCCTCAAAAACATCCATAGATTTAAGACTGCTTGAGAAAAACGGGAGAATTAATAATTCTATAACAACATCAAGTAGATCGAGCATCGCTTTCAAAGCGAGATGGAACGCCACATTTCGAAAAGGTTTGGCATGTAGCGTCGCGCGTGACATAGTTCCAGCATTCGGGACACGACGCGGCCGGGGGCTACGCTCAGTTGCGACAAGATTGCTATTGTTCCGTAATTATGCACCTTTATTTTTATACTAGCTTCAGCAGCATTAATTTCTGAATAAAATCAATTTTCATTTAGAAAATATTTTTAATTTTAGCTAAGTACGTGATCCGAACAGTTCAGTGAAGCTTATGGTATGAAGAATCAGGTGCACGCCAATGACCCCTTTTATTGCAACTTTGAAATGCACCATCCAAAAGGTCATACACCAGGCTCAAAATATCTTCTTCTGTCTAGAAGAAGTTTGCTTAGCCTCTATAATCTTTAAGTATTCCAGACGCATTCGTTGTTCGTCAACATTCAAGAGCGTTCGTATAACTAAGCAATAGATATGGTTTCACTATGTTACTCGCTAAGCTCTTGACGCTAAGCAGCTTTTCTGAAATTCATTACTGTACTTCACAGAAAATAACATAACAATAATACAAAACTAAAATCACAAACACTTAAATAACAACATTAAACTAATAATATAAATTAATGATAAATATTAAACATAATTAGACTAATACAAAAAAAATATAACCCCAAACGGCTCAAATATGTATGCTTCATACATATTTTCGCCGTCTGACGGAACTTACTGTACTTATTTACTGCAACAGTATGAAAATGAATTCGCGATAGCTTTCCAACCAGCAATACCATTCCCAAGAAAATCTGTCAGGCAGGAGATCGGTCAAACAAATACGTAGCATGAGTTTACAGCACGTTTGATATCAATCATTTCCCCACCACGCTGGCTAACCGTAGTTAATTACGACACTGTTTTTAAGAGTTTTCTAGAGCCAGATGCTTGTAAACAAAGATTTTAGTTCTTGTTTTCGACTGTTTGTTGGGAATATTTTTTATAATTTCGTTCAACCTCAACCCATTCATTATCGTTGTGATAGGACTGATAGTTAAGCCAAAGTACCTATATTTCAACAATACCTAGTTTTACCCAAAAAAAAATGCATCATTCTGTTGAGTTAGTGTTACTCAAAGAGAATAAAAAACGTTGCAATTAAATAACTTAGTGCTTGTCGGGATATTTTCTCCCAAAAGTATGACAGTGTAACATAATATGACGTTCTGCCGAATCAACATGTAGGTAGAGCCAACATCAAGTGAACAAAGGTAAAACAAAATTTTAAACCTCTTCAAAGTTGACCAACAGTTTCTCAATTTCCTTTTATATTGTGTATAAATCTTGAGATAATATCTGTCGACGCTTCATTGATGGGTCGGCATGAATGACGCTGGTGCTGTAGGCAGCGAGGCGCCTCGTGTGCGCCCACGCAAGCCTCGGAGCGGACCGGAAGTACCGTCCGATTGTCCGTTACGCTACTGGAGGCGGATAAACTTTGGTCCAAGGTAAGACCGACTGAGTAATTTAAATTTACTGTTCCTGTACCTATTGGCTACGATTTTGACCTGGGCAGTGACACCACACTGGCATATATTTTCTGAGCTGTAATCCCATCTGTACTTGTACATTTTCATAATTTTTGTTTCGTCAGGTTTTTAGATTTTGATCGATTATTGCCTTCAAAGCATTAAGTCCAACTTTTGTATATTTTTCCTGAAATACGATTTTCCAACACTTATTCATAAAATGTTCATCACATGCACCACATAACACCGTTCAGAAGTTGCGCGCGCGCTATTGCGTGACCTGCGTAGGAGCATTGCGCCTGCAACGCAACACGCCTATGCATAAATCTTTAAATATTTATAGATAGCTTTGACACCAACGACTATCAGAATTAATGAGAGTGAAACACCATAAATCTCAATATAACATTACAATAAGTTAGTATGCTTGGACATACCCACCACACGCTACGTTAATAGCTGCGACACGATTTTTAACTTAATTTTTGAATCAATAATGTTTCTGGAGACACGAGAGAGTTACGCAGTTAGGATAAGAAATATTTTTATTTATTTATTTATATTTCTGTCTGTGAATGTCATCATCCTAGCGTGTATTCCTAGTTGCGTCGTCAGCTCACGCTTCGGAGCTTAGGGTACGCTGTAAGTCATGGTCCTAGATTTGGTGGAACTGGTTATTACAATAAAGCGACTGCCGTCTGACCTCCGTAACTCTTTTTACAGGAACATGACCCGAGGTGTGTTAGTGGCCAACACTGTCAGAATTTTTCAGGCTGCCCTAAGGCATCTGAAACAGCCTCACGACTGCTATCTATCGATAACAACCGGGACTAACAGCTTAACGTGCCTTCCAAAGCACGGAAGAGCTCAAGATATAAAATGCCACTAAATTGCGACCAATCCAATAGTGGTCACGTCGTCGCTTGACACGCGCATTCGCTATGGATACGCGGGTCGCGCTCGGCTAACGAGCTCCTCATATTTCTATTTGTGAATGTCTTCTATTTCAATGCCAAATGAGTTTCCTGCCCCGTTACTCACAGAGAACCGCTAGAGCTGCAGAAGACCGACTCGAATGGCGAAATTTTGTACACAGAAAGTGCTAAATAGAGTTCACGACCCTCAGTAGTGAAGTTTACGTAACAAGTAACGTAAAAATGTATGAAAAAAAATACCATCACTGGACATGGACTGGAACTGTATAATTAAATATCTGTGCCTGAAAATAAAATCCACGAATATCACGTAGCATAACATACAAGTTATTTTCAATTCAGTTTTAAACTATATAGCATAAAAAGTCGAGGCAAACTGTGATACAATTGTAGGTGGGTAGACTGTTGGACATATAGAAGTCATGACCGAGTCAAGGATGTACCATTGACAGCTCAAATAGGAGTACAATGGTCACACAGCGGCACAGTTTGGCGAAAAAAGTTGAGTCGCGAACGTCGCAAAAGTAGTGGGCGTAAGTATGTTCAATATTTGATTGGATAATTATTATAATAATTTGTAATTTGTGACGTTGGATTGGATTTTAAAGAGATTACTTTTATGAATCCACGACTCTTTACAATACAAATACTTTTATTGCACCAAAAAAGAAAACAACTCTTCTTATCAAACATCTAGTTTATGTAAATGCGATCTCCGGCTTTGTAATAATTTAGCTCATTGCTAACTATAATTCGGTAAATTTGATGTTAGTATTGTAATCGGTAGTAGGTATTATTATATAGAATAATGACTGTTCCCACTTTGTCCGGGTATATTAACTTAGGTAGTCGATATGCGTTACAATAACTAATAGTAAGTACCTATACGACACGTGCGTCAAGCATAGTAATATCTTGGGAAAGGCCCAAGTCCAACAGTGTACATACAAATCGTACTTAGCGTCTCGTAGAAAAATATGCTACCGCATACTACTTACTCTTATTTAATCTGAGTTTGCAACAGACTAATAATAAGTACACTTCGCCGCCAAGATTTAAACTGTCACTGACATATCGAAACAAGATTGCTGTTGGACATAACCCGTCCCTCAGTGAACGAGATTGTTGGTGGTCGAAGCCGAATGAATACAGTCTTATTTGCAAATGGCAGGTTTAAAGAGAAATTCGACCTTTAGATCTACTTATAGCAAGTAGCGTAAGAACTTTGAAAGTTTCTGGCCAACTGTAGTCATTGGTAAGTTTTGTTGACAGGTTATTGTAGTATGTAGTAATTAATTATTGATTGAATATGCAAAAAAAATTTTTTTATCATGGTCTCTCTACGGGAGGATGGATGTATAATCGATGTCCTAATAACAGTTTTGCAGCGTGCATACTAGAGTTGGTGAAACAATACACCCAATACCTATTATTTTTATCTGTCGAACAAGACGGAATAACAGGAAACGAATCAAGAATTTTTCTTCCGAGTGTTTCATCTTTGGTTGAGCGATTAGGAAGTAAACGAACGGATTATTCTAGTCCCATACGATCTATTTAGTGGAACTCTTAGGAATAAATTAATAAAATGTTATTTGTGTTTAGAAACCTACATTTGTAGATCGGGCCAAGTATATGTCCACTTGGTGTTAGTTGAGACTAAGATTTACAAACCGGACAACAGATAAAACGCACGGTGTTGGAAGTTGTTGAAAGCAAAAAGTTTACAACCCGCGTAGGCGGACCAGAGTCCGCCATTCATGCAGGCACAATGAATGGACAACACTAGCTGATAGCAACGCCATACAGCATCGAGACTTTACTACATAACCTACTTCAAAAGAGGAGGAAGTCCTCCCCTTTATTTGATGTAGCAATAAATTGGCTGATGACATCATAAGCCTACATTTTCTTTTTTGTTTGATGTAGCAAAAATATGATAAATTAAAGTCATGTATGGTACACTAAAATTTTATCAAAGTTAATATAGACGGACCCCTAGTATGTAATACCGCATAATACACAAGTTTGTAGTAGTATATTTTTAATCCGAGCGTATCTCCAAGTTATATACCTACATTTTCCACTTCCAATCCAGAAACAGACTGTATGTACCTAGACCATAGTATCGCAATTGTTGCTTATGTCCCGCAGACGCTGAAATTAAATGTGTCTAATTTCATACAAATAATTCATATAATGATAGAGGTCGCGTCGCGTAGCGTAAGTGCGTATAGATCTGTGATAAACACATTAAAAAAAACCAAAGATTTTCATTGATCTCTCAACTGACAAATGTGGGCGAACTGGATAGGTTTATCCAAATCCAATCATAAAATAATGCAAAACATTTACGGATGGGATTACATTACATTTAAATAATAGCTACACGCATACAAGTATGATGCATATTTATGACCTTAGGCTATGCATCTAGTAGTTATTTCAAAATGTAATGAATAATTAGAAAGTAAACAACTATTTATGTATTTTTTTAAATTCAAATATTAAGATGACGAATTGAATTGATGAATTGATTTTGGTTGTAAGGATACCGATTTTTCTCAACAATGACTGAAGTGAACTGAATTATATTTATTGTCAGGATTCATCATCTCTTTGACTTTATTTGGTCCTGTGCAAAACACGATTGGACAATTTTTGTAACACAATATAATTAATCAAAAAGACCTCTATAAAATTAGAGATTCCAGTTTTACCTACATTGAGGAATGATTTAAGATTCCAAAATTTCTACATATATTCATTGAACCTGACACTTTAATCGGTACTTAGGTTGTATAAAATAACTTTGTAGTTTTTGAATTACACGATTTTAACCATTTTGTGACATACGTCTTTTTCGTTTGTGCGGGTTTTTATGAGAGATCGGCCCCGCTCTGCCCGCGCAGTCCGCTCAAGACTTGTCAGAGACGGTTCGTGCGGGGTGCAGACTGAGGGGTGTGGAACGCTGGATTCTAGATTTTTAGTTTACCGCGGCGTCGCCTTAAAAAAAAGTACGAAATCTAAGTTTTTTTTTTCATATAAATACAAGAAATAAACTAGATACAAGTGAAGAAACAAGAAAATGTAAAGTAAAACTAGGTGTACCCATAAATTGTAGACATATGTTTCAAAGAATTTCGTAACGTAGACAATGTTTCAAATAATAATCAGTTCTTATATTGTTATTTATAATATTGTTATTTCAACTACTATTTATTTGAATGCAAAATATTTTACATAACATTCTTACACATTTTACATATAGTCTGTGGGATTCAGGTGAAATTGTTGCTCAAGACTGAAATAATTTTACCAAAGAACGTGGAATAGTACTTCCTGCTTTAACTACAGATTGTAGAATTCTTTCTGAGCTTCATGCTAAAAAGGAAGTAAACGCAGACCATGATCTTGATACAACGTTCCCGAAAAACGGAAATACATCATCATCATAAAGGCTCTTGTCGGAGGTTCTTCCATTTTTCCCTTTCCTTTGCTAAGTACCTAGTTCCTTAATCTTTTAATACGACACACTTCTAATTTAAATATCTACAGTACAGAGGTAGGTTAAAACATTTTCCCCGCCTAACCTCAAAGTAGTATTACCAATCAAAAATAAAACTTTATTGTGATTAGAAATACTCACGTTAACTCTACATTAGACAAGGAATCCTTTGTCGTTAGACGATCATAAATTAGACCCTTTCCGGTACGTAAGCAGGACATCCCTGGGCTACATTTTAACACAATTGGAGCAATTGGCGCGTCATAAAAAGAGAGAAATCCTCATCAGACAACCACAATTATGAAAAAGTAGAATTAGATTCAATTAAGCTTGATACGGGCTAATTTGGACGCTTGCTTGATTTGTGATGCTTGTTTTCTTATTAAAAACAAATTGTTAAACTAACTTCGTTTTATTTCTATAGGGAATAAATTCGCCACAATATCTTATTTCTTGTTTTAATGTTCTAAAATATATTTACAACATTAAATAATTACATTTCCCTTGAGTTCGTATCTCTACTCACAGCGTCTGATATTACAAATATAGTACAAATCCTTTTTGGCCGTCACAACACTTTGTTTGCGTATTCATAGATATAATTTCGCTTGAAATTCCCTAATTTATGATAATACTTTCAACTTTCAAAACTCATAACCTTTTTCTACCTATTAGCACATGTAAAAGTTGCGCTTCAGACTGAAAATATGCGTTCAAGAATACTTGTGCCCTAGGTACGGGCCACCTAGGGCATTAAAGAAAACAATCGTATAATAAAGAACTCGCGATGAAAATTTCAGAAAACAAATAACACACAGATATATCGTCGTTAGTAGTACAGACGTCTGAAATAACCAACTTTAAAAAAAAATGAAGAAACAGAAGGTACCCACCTACCTGATGTCTGAAGTTATGTCCATATTAATCTTATTGCCCTATTACCTACATCGATTTGACCTGTACGTTTAGCGCCCACGACCTTTTGAAGGGCCAATCTCCAAGCCCCACGCATTTATTGCGAAACTCCGGAATTCCAAACAGTAAAAGGCACGTCAATTTATTCTGTAAACACAGATCTAAGAAATAAATACAGGCATTATTTGCTACCTCAAAAATAAAAGTGTCAACTAGTTAAAATTTTTGAGCTATGCGATCGACAATACAAATGCACTTTTTCTATTCGATACTCTACAGAATCTTTGATTGTACTCATTTATGTTTATGCCAGATAAGTAGAAAAAATGGGTCACTTTGCCAGCAAACTCTATAATTATTTATCATAATCAATCATTGGAAATCATTGGAACCGACCGATAACCGATTTGAAATGGCCTGCATCCAGCGCTTCCCTGCGACCTTATTTAGGTCATATTAGACCGGTGGGTGATCAACACTGCTCTTTTGAAACGCAGCCCCATCCGCAATAGGTTCTACGAGCTATGCATCCCGCCCGCTTCCACTTCAAAGAACTCTTTCGCAGGGATACGTCAGTGACTTTTGATCTCTGTGAGAAGTTTCGAATACTATTTCTATAGGTGGCGGATTTCGATGTAACGAAACAACAGAATTGATTTCTTCAAGAGTCTCACGACTCTGTCTTTAAGTAGTGGCCACGCTGCCATCTTTCTACTCTTACCACCATCAAATTTAACAACTTACGTATTTACGTGAAAATACTTCATAAATACTTGAATGCTTATTATAAGCATAAGCAATTAGCGTCTACTGCTACAGCTTTCACATCTATGGAACGGTCGTGACGAGAAAGCAGCCAACGTTAAAATGTAAATTCTAAAGTCTTATCAATGTAGTTTACAATGAGGGTTGGCAATTAAAATGATGTCAATACAAAATCCTTAGTATGATTTTGTTTTTCTTAACTTCAGCTCAGTTAATGAACTCTACATTTAAGAGTTAGAATTACAGGCAATTTTAATAATGGCTTATGATAACAAAAAAAACATAGCTTCAAATTCGATTCACGGCCAACCGCTGAACGGCTTTTGATGAAACTTAGTATGAATATAGTTGGAAGACCCGGGGTCAAACATAGGCTACTTTTTAACGCAGGCGGAGCTGCGGGAAACCGCTAGTATAAAATATGCCACGAAAGTACCTAACAAAATTGTATTTCTTGCTTTTTCTAAATAAAAATATACTTACAGAGCATCCCATGTTTGCCCTAATGTGAGAACTAACTGGTGGGGAAAAACAAAACTTTGTGTAAACATCTAATTATTCGTGCATACCCAAACTGTTACCTTTAAATTGCAGGTTTGCAGGTATTGAACAAAATTTATTAAAACTTTAGTGATGGCTTATGAACGAAAGACGATTGGATATGTAATGGTAAGTAACGCCTGTAG
This sequence comes from Euzophera pinguis, assembly GCA_947363495.1. Classification (NCBI taxonomy): domain Eukaryota; kingdom Metazoa; phylum Arthropoda; class Insecta; order Lepidoptera; family Pyralidae; genus Euzophera; species Euzophera pinguis. Next base: position 7,715,346 of record OX376157.1, on the reverse strand, counting down.
TTTTCCTAAGTATTGTTTTATTATGTACCTATACTTACTTGTTTCGGGTAATATTCAAAAAAGGTGCAGAAATAACAAAGAACCAGAGTCAGGGGGAAAAAATCTTGACGATCGAAAAAAGTTATGAAAGAAAAGAAGCAATAAGCTAAAACGAGAAGTCGTAGTACATATTTTCATTAAATTTTATAAATTTATAAATAGGTAGTTAAAAGTTAAAACTTATCAATTAAATTAGGTAAAAACAGACAGATACGGCATTTGAAAAAAGCGGTGTCAAAATCATATAACATCGACCTATATGCACACCTGGCGAGGCGACCGCAACCGGGTCAAAGGATAAAGTGGCGGGCCGGCCTAGACAGGTTGGCGGCTATGATATAGTAATGCTAATGCTAACAATACGCGAGCAAATAATAAATGAATGTCAAACTTTTATTATATTAGATATTATGCGAATATTATTTTTAATGTAAGTATTTTTTTATTTAGTATAATTTGTATAATTACTAGCTGTTTCCCGCAGCTCCGTCTGCCTCAAAAAGTAGCCTATGTTTGAACCCGGGTCTTCAACTATATTCATACAAAATTTCATCAAAATCCGTTCAGCGGTTTGACCGTAAAACCGTAACAGACAAACTTTCGCACTTTTAATATTGGTATAGATGAAAAAGGTATCAAGAATCCAGTAGTGGGCCCAAGTGGACAAAGGGTAAACTTTTTAGGGTGAAAATTTCATTCACTTCTGTTTAGAGTACAAACAAACATACATTAAGTACGAAATCTAACATCAAGCGTTGTAAAAATGATTAAGTATTATATCTATATTATATACTTAACAATTTTGTAGTGTCACGTTTCATTAGGTCATCAAGTTAAGCTATTTTAAGTTAGTATAAGTAGTAACTTAAATAATGGTTTTAACTTTTGCAAAGCTTAGCGTCAGTCACAGACTCACAGACTTAACGAAAGCTTTGAGCTTCCGAGAGGAAATTGTAAGTAGGTTACATTATATCTACTTGACGAAACTTAAAGTTTTCGAAATAACCCTTACACTAGTGCTATCATGCGCATAAGTTACGCAAATGCCTTTAAAAAGAGCGTAAGGTTTTTAGTGTTCGTTGACTAGTCCAAAATCGCTCAGCACACTTTATCGTAAAGTGACTGCGTCAGAAAGATGGTTATGTTTTACGAGAGTATGTATGTTTGTATATATGTGCATAGCATATGTATAATTGTTTGGCACGCTCTGCAGTCTGAACGGCTCGATGGATTATAGCTTGAGAGGTATCGAATAAACATATTTACTGACATCGTATTACAAAATCGGACTGAACGTGTCAAATGCGTCTCGTCGCCTACAAATACATATAATCTATTCAGTATTAAACATGCTTTGTTATTCCTTATTTCAAAACAGCATTTATCGGAACAACAACTATTGCGTATTATAAATAACTTTGATAGCATCTACCTGACGTCTAGCCTAGACAGATCGGCGTCCATGCCCACGCGGGCTATTTATACTGTTCTTAACTGGATCCATTCCATCGACAGTCCTGAATCATGATATAAATTATATACAGTACAGATGAGCCACTCATGAACGCCTGTTACATCTCATAATCTAAATCATTTCTATTCTATCATCATTTTGTTCCTAATTGTTTAAGTGTAACCTTTGTTATTGATAACTTTTTTTATATAACTTTGATAGCATCTACCTGACATCTAGCCTAGACAGATCAGCGTCCATGCCCGCGCGGGCTATTTATACTGTTCATAACTAGATCCATTCCATCGACAATCCTAAATCATCATATAAATTAAGTAGTGCACAGATGGGCCACTTATTGTACCACGATGTTATAGCCTAAATCATTTCTATTCTATCATAATTTTGTTCCTAATTGTTTAAATGTAACCTTTGTTATTTTTATGTTTATTCTTCTCGTCTGATAGTCGACATGGGTAAAATTGAAACAGAGCAAAGCAAACCATTGCCCAAATAAGGTGATATTATATGTTCGGACGGCATTCGTTCCGTTTCAGAAAAAGCCATTTTATAATATATCTACAGAAATGAACGGTAGAACCCACGTGGGATGAATGCCATAAGCAAATATTATGGGTGGAATGTAGCCGTGAATATCTATAATGACCTCATGAAATAAAGATAAACACTTCCGAAGTCCAATACTATATCATTTCAAACACAACGAGAGAAGGTAACTATAGACACTATTTTATAACATTCAGTTCCTAAAGTGTAATAAAAAGAAGTGTTACTTAGAGCTAAACTTCTGTGTTCTCGGTGTTTCGTTGTCCAGTTTGCTTTGTACCAGAAAACACCTGAGTACCTACCTATTAATAAAGAGTTTAACGATAGATGTTACCCAGAATTTATAAGCTAAGCCTTGTAATGGGATAAATCCTTATTATGATGAACAAGGTTCAATGTTGGATCAATAAAGATTTCAGCATTAAATGTGATTCTGATTAAATACATTATTCAAAGATGATAATATCTTTTATCTTAGCTTATTATATTTAAGACATCAAAACCACCAACCAGATGAGGATGCAACCGAATAATCGCTAAGATGACATGTGATGATGTCAAAATAGTTACATCAGTCGACTCGACTGAGTCGAGTCTGACCTTTGCCATTAACACGCAAAAAATATGGCTTTAGAAAATAATTAATAAATCAATCGAAAGCAAATTTGAGTTTGTTAAGTAGTATTCAACAATGTAGACTGAAGAACAGATAAAAGCGAATTTCTCGAAATAATTAAGTCTGGGAAAAATATGGGCAAAGTTACAAGTACGAATAAATTAAGTCCCGTTCGCGTCTCATCTCAATCCTAAAGTACCTACTTACTTTGAGCTCGACTCTCATAGAGGATTCCGCGACAGAATTTAGGACATCATAAAACCAACTCGACTTAAGTTTACAAGTTACGGCGTTCCACCAGTATGTAATTCACTTCAAGTACTAAATTAAGAAAGTACAGAAGTTACGCAGAACGAGATACGGTTTCAACTGATAAGGGTTATTCTGTCCAGCACTCACTAGACTTTTTAATTATAATTTGCAGCACACTAGTTGACCACATTACCACCACCGAATCCCTATTTAATAAGAGTGAAACTTCTCTACTCACCTTGTTTCAGTACTAAAATAGCTCATATTCTCCATTCAGAGCACAATATTAGTTTAATTAGTAAATGCAAAAAAAAAAAACATGAAATTGTGTCCATAATATTTGTAAATTTACACAAAATTAATTTAGGTAAAAAGGTAATTTTGGTAAGTAGTCTTCGAGTCGGTGTTGGCCATCTACTGATTTCAGTCAATGATAATTGTCCTTCAGACTTCAGATAGAAAAAATAAACCATGAAATCTAAACTGTGTTTCTATAAAAATATTACATTTTGTACACAATCATGTAAAAATGCGGCTAGTTAGTTCCCGCCAAACATAAATAATCTGCTGACATAATGGAGATCTCCACTAAATTCACCTTCAAGAGAAGAATACATGCACATTTGCTGGATGCTTTGCATGTATGATTGTTCCCTATAACTTATTTATCATCCTTAGTATGTATGTACGTATGTATGTATTGTATATATTTATTTGTGTATGTTATGTAGGTTTATGCATGTGTAGTGTAGTTTCTTAAAAATACATTAATCTAGTTTTGTATCTTATTTTATTTGGCGCCGCAAAAATTTTCTGTTTCTCCATATGGTTGACTGATAGAGAATGCTTTTAGCATTAAGTCCGCCTATTGTATAAGTATATTTTATATATTAACTTGTGGAACGATAAATTTTTATTAAAAAAAAACATAATAGCGATTGTTGCCAGAAGGCACATACATATGTATTGTATACCTATTCCCATTTATTATGAGTAGTTATGAGTTAGCACTTATGAGGTCGGGCGTGTTGCTCAATGGGCAGCAAGGACAATGCTGTTGATTGATGATGGTCTTATTATTAGGTGTAACATTCCATCACTGTCGACCTGGAAAAGAATCGCGTACCTTATTTCAAGCACAGGTACTTTTATGAAAGGTTTTTTTTTTATCTGGCTGCTTTCAGAGGTTTCATCTATTTTGGGTATACCCAGGGGTATATAAATTGGCAAAGTGTGAGCGAGACAAACCCATACCGATAATTCGATTAGTATAAGTTTATCTAGCTCACATTGTTGCCAACTTTACATTGTGATGCAGTGTTGTGCTCCTGCTGGTGAGTAGGGTCACCAAGCTCCAGAGGGGCGCTGTGCTGACAGCGGAGAGGTCGGGAACGCGCTCGTGACATCTCCACTGTACACTACGGCTACGGTAACCACTTACTATCAGGTAGGCCGTATGCCTGTTCGCCTACTTAGTTGTATAAATAAAAAAAGAATAAAAAACTTATATGCCTGTGTTTATATGACGTAAATAATTTTAAAAAAAGAATTTTAAAAATCTGTGGAAGAAGTAGTTCCAAAGTAAGGATGTGAAATAAATACATAAAGGCATAGATTCATAATAGTCGCGCGCGCTCAACAGCGCCACGGAGACCAATTAAGGGTTTATTTGTTTTTAACTGATATTTAAACATAGTTTTGTAAGTTTTGTGTACTTACCTTAATGTTCTAATATCTGAATAAAATAAATTTATTATTAAGTGTTATTTAATTTATATGTATAATAATAATTTAATGATCACCGATCATTAGAGGTGTGCTAATTGTGTCCTTAAAAACATTCATCATCTTGTATTTAATTGACAAACCGACTGATAATTGATATCGCGTGTCATCGTGTCATATAAATAAAATTAAAATTCACAGAAATAGAACTCACAAGTTATATAAAGAGTCTGTATCTATAGTAAGTACATGACATTAAAATTTGTCCAGAAGATTTCGAAAAAAAAACACCACAGATACTTTGGCGTTTGACTTTACCAAGTAATGTGAGAAAACAAAGAGAACAGTTTTTTTTAATACCCTTTGGATACGGAACACTAAAAAGGCGAAATTTGACTTTGGAATTGATTTTAAAATGAAATGTAGAAAGGATGGAGATGGAAATGAAGTATAAAGGGATGACAAAAATGAAAGTTACAACTGAGCATTATAGACAGTAAGATCTTGTTTGAAATTTATTTGTTTTCTCATTGTCACACGTATTACTATTACTTCAGTTATTAGGCTTACGTTGTCAATCGTGTTGATTTCTCTGTTAAACCAGGACAATATTATTACGACTCATGAAGCAAATTATTAGTAAGAGTGCCGGCAAGCAGCCAATTGTACGCCTACGGATCCACTTTCATCTCCGGAAGAACAAATCTCAAGTGGTTTAGACTTCTAGTTTGTAGGCGTGCCCTTCATTCTCTGGAAGGGAAAGCTAAGTGCAAATTTATGAATAGCTGTAATGGAACTTGTGACGTTTATAACACTCGTAAAATCAAAACATTCTTAGATGTGCTTCCTGACAGAGTAGGCTTGTGAATCTAAATGACCAAGCAGCCTAATGTCAGAATTTGTAAGCCATTTTATTACCATTATATTTTGCATTTTAATAAATTGGCTAAAGTAAAAACCGATATATGTAACATTTCGAAGTTGGAATAAAATATCACGAGTCATGTAGAGTCAAGAATGGATCCGGGGTCCGTATCAATATTAGCTAAGGATGCTGTTTAATTCTATTTTCAAGACTTAGTAGAGTCATAGACAAATCTCAGCCGATCTTTGCCACTGGCCGGACGCTGTCGTCATTCGGCGTCTCCCCAAACGTCGGCAAGGACGCTTCCATCTAGATTTATTTGCACAGAGACAAGTGATAGGACGAAATCGCTGCCGTCCGGCTACCCACGTGTGCCCACGCGACCTAATATTTAGAACTAATTTCAAATTGCCGAGTGCAGTGCGCTTCTAAAATGTCTAGGTAACATTTATAAATGTTTAGAAACGATCCATGTAATTATCAATGCCACCACGTCAGCAATGAAAATAAGATGACGAACGTTGAGTCTCACTGGATGTGAGAATTTTCAATATTGAAAAAATATTATCTCTGGAATAAACGCCATTGAGAAAGGAACGTTTTACTTTTCGGTTTTGATGCTCTTTGTAAGGATCCTCCAATCTACACACAATACCGAAAGCAAATTGGCCAATGTCGAAATGGAGACTCTCGCTCGGTTCGCTCGTTCGGTCAATTAGCCCGTTCAAACTATAGTAATTTAACTTAAATGGGCCTTATTTGTTGACAAGATCGTTTGTCAATCACAATTTATTGTAACATACAAGTATACAAACTACATTATTACAAACATAGTAAACACTTCAACGCCGGCTATTAATGTTTTATTAATGAGAATAGAATGCGTTCTGTTTATTTATGGTTTTTATATACTCGTAAGTATATTGGTAGTATTAGCGAGTGAATATAAAACTAAAGCTGAATGTTTATTGATTGAAAAAAGTTCAATAATTTATTATTTGAGGTCATCTACTGTTCGAAACTGAATCATATTTTTTTTTTGCATTTATACTCAACTAATTCTCAATTAATGGCATTTGAAAAATGTTTTAACTGAATCTGATAGTGATTTCTGATTTCTACTCCTTAGAAACTTCTATTATGGAAGGATATTATTATATATATAAGATGGATCAATATTTTGAATAAATTAAATAAACCATGTGTTGCTCTGAAATTAAATTAACAGTTTTATTCAGTAATAAAAGTACAAAATACATCGACTAAATTCAATCACTATTATTTTGTATGTACTACATACCTGAAATTAAATTATCAAAGAAACAACATTTACGTTTATTATTTTCTATTCTCTATTTTAATAGTTTCTTTGAATAATATAAATTAAATGCAATTCTCACCATACTTTTTATTTTTACTTTGACAGGTTTTCTGTATGCTGTCAATCCAATTCAAATCTCTTTACCTCTGGTATTGACTAAAAAGTATTTAAAGAAAGGATTATATACCTACTCTTTTCTTTACATATATAACATAATTAGCTTAGATTAATAATCGAGTCCAATTATTAATCTAAGATAATTAGGCTACAAGCTGTGTATATTCAGCTTATCATTAAAGACGGGTATGTGACAAATTAGTGTGCTCATTTTGGAGAATTTTTCATTTGGATTGTTAGCAAAAGTCCCTACGTCAATTTTGAAGAAGCTTTTTTACTCTATTTCACTAAAAGTTTATCGTTTATTGTTTTGATAGACCCTTTCAGACCAGACACTTTATATAATAAAAAATTAAGTCTTTAAAATAAAGCTATAACCGTCCAATATAAAAGTGCAGTGAGTCAGGCGGTATCGGCATTCCTCGTCTTATTGCATCATTACACCCGGTGTCTCGGATAAGCGTTCATCGCTCTCAAGTGTAAGCTACGTCCACACTTAGTACCTTTTACTACTTTAAACCTACTTCAGTATTTGCTGAATCTGCATTGTAACGCCCAAGTGTAGTATGTAGTCTACAAATTAGTTGCGTGAATTGCTTGCAATGTTGTGCCTTTTACAAAATTTATATCTATTCAAGTATTTGCTGTGCATCTGCAGTCAGGGACTCAAACTTATGAACAGTAGTTTGCAGAATTTTCAAAAAATGGTTAGATCTGTGGCATCCATGAGCACGTTGCTTTTGTCTATTCCCGGATGTGTGATAGTCAGAATTTCTTTCTTTCCAAGCCCAAATTCTTTCCATAATGTTTCCTTGTGTAACGCGGAATCACCATTATCATCAGAGTCAACTAATGCTTAACTGATGAAAAATTCACGAAGTATGTATCCGGTGAAACTCAAATCTACAACCTCTAGAATCATTTATTAGATAAATACCTAATCCTCTGGAGCCCTATTTTTGAAAATTAAAACTCACGCAAAAACACTGAGTCGAATGATTTTCATTCGTCATAATCTATGAGTCGAACGATTTTAACTAGACATATGAATCATATGTTTCAAAAATAAAGCTACTGGACTTCAGAGTAGTCAGTAACATGACTAACATAAGATTGTACGTGCTTTGAGTATGCATTCTCAGGTGCCGGCAGATCGAATTACGAGTACTATTGCTTATGCCACACTGTTTGTTATAGTTATTAAGCACCTACTTATGTATGTACCTGGACAAATATGAACTCATTCAACTTACTTAATAAGCAAGGCGAGGATTCTGAACAAAAGAGAATTTCTGGCTCAAAAATCGACGTCAGTACCTACTATTCAGCATAAAACAAAAAATGTGTTTTATTTTTCTGATGAAGTGCTCATCAGTTAGTCATTTATGTTTAACCAGATCAACATTCATGTTGCTAAAAATGTTAATTAAATATGTGACAGACATTAGTGGGATTAGAATTTAGATGCATAGAAATAATGAAAGTAGTTACCAGTCTCACACTAAGTATAAAATTACCCTTTCTCGGATCCAATCCAACTTTTATGGACCATAATCTAATAAACGTACTTAATAATTTTCTATTTTTAGAATAAATCTAGCTATTCAAAGATCTAATAATACGCAACCTTTCTGACTTATGATTGCCCCCGTATTACCCATAAAACTTATATACATTTCTAAAGAGCTTTACGACGTCGATTTAAGCTGCTATATAATTAGACACGCGACGCAAATGGTTATGTTGTATAAGATATACATACCTACATGAATATATTTTTTAATCTGATTTCTGAAGCCGTCTGTAAAATTTCTTTTGAATTTGGTACCACATCGAGAAGGGGAGTAAGTAGGAACGAAGCTTTGAAACAGAAACCTAACTAGTCTGCAGTTATCTTTAATTATAAGTTGCTCTGTGGTTATAAGCGTAGTTATAATGTTTTAATTTCATATTGCTACTGCAGCAATACTTCTGAGGTAGCAAGATCATAAAGTGAGGTTAATAAGTCCAATCCCAAGCTATAAATCAATACATATTTTGCAAGTATGCAAAACCCCACAACACCGAGTCTGTATAAAATATGGCCTAAATATACTACAATCTCTTGGAAATTACTATGTAAATCATAATTCGATGGCTGGGCCAGCCTCCTGAGGTTATTTGATTGGAGATTAAAAACCTAATACAGGTAGGTAGATTCCCCCGATTTCTTATTTTTATAAATTCGATAATAAGTAATAAATAAATGACAAATGGTAAAACAACTATGAAAGCAACCCTATAAACCTCACCGCATTCGGCGACATAACGCAAATGCTGAAAATGCCGTACAATTTTTTAATGCTATGTTGACATAAAAAATAACAAACATTTAAAACTATGTTGTTTCTAATCTTCACAATCCCGAAAAGAAAATCTTTAATAACTTACTTGAATATTCAGTATTAACGAAATTAGGATTCTACTTTTACTTGGAAAATGCGGATGTCAGTGCGAGTTCTAAAAATAGCGTCCTTAAAATACGGTAAAGTTTAAAGCTTATTGAATATTTTATAAGCTATGTGCAGAATTAATACGATACTATATTATACAAGGAAACGCGTTAAACTGATGAATTATAGCGTTGTTGTATCAATAAGTATTGAATTAATGTCCATTGTAGTTTTATTGGTGTCATGATGCGCCAGCCAGATTGCACTTAGAATTATATCTGCATGGATAAGGTCTATAGTATCGGGGAGACTAAGATATCTAGAAACAGTTTTTAATTCAGAACCCTTTTGTGCTCATCTATCCATACGATCTAATTTCAGACTTGTTAGGGTCCGTACCCAAAGGTTAAAACGGGACCCTATTACAAAGATTGAAGTTGCGTTACGAAAGATTGATGGAATCTTTCGTAACGTAACTTCTCTGCTCTAAAGGTGACATGTTACCGAGATTCGAACAGCAGCAATGCATTAAAACGTTCAACATAACAGAGGAAAATCTATAGAGCTGAATTGTACACCTTTTACGACTAGATGATTTGTGAAAATTTAAAAAAACTTACCAGTTCTATAGCCAGCGTTAGACAGGTAAGTGGCAAAGGTGTTAGTTTCATGTGTGGCCTGCCATTGCGGTGATGAACAGTTGTCGTTGTTTGTGAAAACATTGTGGTTGTGAACGTACACTCCAGTCAGCAGTGAGCTCCTGAAATAATACACTTTGTTAAATAGACCTATTACGTCAACCGAAAGATTTTCAAAGAGTTTCACCATTTTATAATCCTCTTTTGTGTTATAATATAAGTCAGAGTAAGTTCGAACCACTTATTGTGGTGGATTTCAATAACTAGAAAATTATCTTTTGAACAGACATACTCGTGAACTTGGTAATAACTTATTAACATCATATTATGCTTACTTAAATCATTTCAATTTTAATGAAATTTCTCGAATTTACTTTTAAAATCTGAATGCGTAGAAGAAAAATACCTTGATGGACAACACATTGGCGTAGTAGTATATGCATGACGGAATTCTGCTCCAGCGCTTCTAATGGCTTTCATAGTCCGCGGCATAAAATTCAAGCTGCCCAACTCTACGTCTTGGTCATCCGTCAAAATAAGAATTATATTCGGTTTTCTCTCCCTCGGTTGTGGATAAGGAATGTAACCACCGTTCTGCCACTTATTCATCATTCGTAGCCTGGATCTCGTTGTGTTCTCTTTAGCTGGCAATGGATGAGCTCTCTCTTGTGCCTTGTTCTGATTCGCAGGTCTTCTTATAGGAACTCTATCTGCATTACTTCTATTCCACTGTCTCTCAGTTTTACGCTTATCATTTTTAAGACCAAAAGGATCAACCGTACGGTTGACAGTAACAAAATCTTCGCTCGAATGACTAGCTGATAACTTTCTCCTATCTCTTCGTGTTTCATGTTCTCTTTCCCAAGACCTATGTCTATCATTGCGATACTTGGAGCTGTTTCTATGTCTTAAATTTCGTCTTTCTGGTAGATCTGTTAATGTCCCGTTAAATGTGGTACGATTTCTATTGTTTTCTCTATTCCTTAATATTCGAGCTCTAGCTTCCTCATCTTCTGATGATTCAATTTTCGCCGATATTAATAGGAAGTTCCAAGTTAGAAGTATTGATATTAACTTAAAATTCATGATTTCTAATGAATACGTTAATGATATCACAAAATGTAACTTCTATGAAGTTAATAACTGTAGTTTCTTACTCTAAAGAGAAAGGGTACGTTATTACGTCGTTAACGCTTTTAACGACCTGCAGCGGCTTTTCGTGCGCGGAGACATCTTGTTTCACCACCTACAACAAATAGAAAATCCCTTATTACTAAAACATTAACACAAGATTAAGTAATAATAAAATGTGTATTAATATCAGGTCGATAAGTCGCGTAATTTATGAGGTACGCCTTTTCCGTGTTTACTTTGGATATTGAAATATCTTTGATGCTGGCAATCGATACGGAATTATTTAACTTAGAGGGTATTAATCGTGAGCTGCTTTTAGCTGAATTGGACCGGGTTTGCCTCGCTGGAAGTGCTAGAATTAATGGCGGCACTCCTTGAGGGCTTGAGCTCACGAAACTGCTTCGGCAAGTAATCCTAATTAGTAGTATCGAAGTTTGATATTATACGATAATCAGTCTTGCATCAAATAAATCTCAAACTCGCCACCATCTTAACTAATAATATGCGCGTTATTGAAGCCAAATCGAAGCAAAATTAAAAAGAAAGTTGGGCCGGCTGTACTTCATAGGAACCCTGAATTTTCAGTAATTTGTGGAAAAAAAGGAAAACATCTTAAAATGCAATATTTTTTAAAAATAATTTGTTATAAACATACGTAAACATTTAAGTACAAATCTAAGAACTTGGTGAACTGGAAAATAGCGAATCGAGTCAACAAATTTTAAAAACATGTTATCTACTTTTAACTACATCTACTTTTAAAAAAACAAATGCTAAAAAATTAAACTAGTTTAAAACCATTGTAAGTACAAAGTAAACCCTTTGTAAACATATGCAAAGAAAACACGCAGGTACTATTTGCAATTACAATGAATATATTTTGCTAAAGTTAAACGTATGTTAACATTTGTTTTACTTGTGGTACGCCGACCTTTTCCTTTTCCCTGTGAAATAACAACCCGTATTTGTTAGTGTAAACCCGTGGTTGGATATTTTTACTGCTCACGTAAACAGGGGAACAAAACTTATGCAAATACGTATTCTAACCTATTTATATTAATATATTATAAACTTATAATATAAGCTTATATTATAAGCTTATTAATATATTATATATTATGAAAGCAAAAGCAATTTGTTTGTTACCTTTTCACGCTTTATCTGCTAAACTAATCTTGCTGAAATTTGGTAAACAGATATGAGAAAGACGAGAGAAGTTCCCGTGGACAAAAAAGCAAGTGCTTGAAAAATGTTATGTGACATAGAACGTATCGAGCAAACATTAAGACGAAGGCATATTTTATTCAGTAAACAATACGTCGTGAATATTGTAACGGTTTTAGTGACCAGTCAACTAGCGGCAGTTTTAACTTCAATTTTATCTTCCTGCGTAAAATTTATATTCCTTTGGAATTTATTGTACCTTATTTGTTGTTGATCCTTAGGGAGATCCATCTCTGATAAGAGGATAACCACATAACAACCACATCAAGTAATGTTTGAGCTTTCTACCCAACAAATAGGGTAAAATCTTCTGTACTTAAATTATTAGTTGATTAATGATTAGTTCATTACATAACAAGCATTATCCCGGTTGTATATTATATTTTTTTATAAAAAGATCGGGTTCTATTCTATACCATGTCTATGTCGTGGCCAGGTCGTTAAATTGATCATTTCATGATGTGGTCGATCACATCATGAAATGCGACAATTTCATGATATGGCCAAATCAGAATCGTACAGATCGTTGTGCTTGCAATATTTTATGACATTGTCAACTGATATATAACTACATCATGATATGGCCAAGAACCAAGTGATTATAGCGTAAAATTGTTACCTATACATTTAAAAAAAGTAGAGGCGCTGCAGCGGTAGCGGCGGGCAATCAGCTATTATAAAATCGAAGAATATTATTGTGAAAATAAAACTTATAGGTAAATTGATTATCGTAAAGCCCTAAATAATATTATAGTAATCTTAAAAAAAAAATTAGCATGAAATAATGATCTAGCCAAACGTAGATGACCATATCAATAAACGTTGACGTTTAAATGATATGGTCAACGTTTAAGTGTTTTGGCCATATCATGAAACGGTTGCATTTCATGAAGTGAGCGACCATATCATGAAATGATCAATTCTACGATTTGGCCACGACATCTATACCATAGGGCCAATATTGATTGTATGTATACCTCTATTTGTATACTCACGAAAACAACAAAATAATGGGAATGACGTTTAAAATATTACCTCTAGTTAAATAATGTTAATGAACCCTTATAAATTAGAAGCTAATCACCCGATTCGGGAAGTTCGGCAACTCTCGACGGATACTTTTATGTAAATCTCCCTAATGTACCCGAAAACAAACTTTTGATTCTTCGGTTTAGAAAACATTAATTTTCTCGACCAAAGGCTGGGGCGAAACGGGATAACTGTCTAGAACTGATAACATTTTAAATGGCGCCATTTTAGTTGGCAAGATATTTTGCACAGCTGTTTTCAACCAGGAACAAAATGAGACAAGACTCCATTAACAATAGGTACAATGGTCTAATTTAACAAATCCACATTTATAGTTACGGAATTATTTTTTAATGACAACGAGCTAATAAAACCCGACTATTGTTAGGAAATTAATTTCAAATCGTAACCTGTGAGTTTTAATGGATATTAGCTCATACTACAGAATAAAGAATGCCATACTTGCTAACCTAATACTTTAGCAGAGAGCAAAGTATGTACTTTTCAAAATCACGCCTCGTAAAAGCTTTACAAAAACTTATCAGCAACATGCGTCGTCAAAAGATATACGTATTTGTCTTTAATAGAAAACGGAAACTTTAGAACAAGTTCAGTTGAAGTAGGGAAGATAAAGTAAGAATTGTAACAAAGGTAGAAACTGATTCAAACTTCTGTGCGACCATTAAATACTGAATTCGAGTGTTAAACTGTATTAAAGTTTAAACCAGGTGGCGCCTCTTTTGGAATACTCCTTGTCTTTGTAGAATACTTCATATCTACGTATCTTTGAATCTCTGTATTATTGTTAAATTTGTAGATTCATTTTCGTAAGTATAAATGTACTTTATACAACACAATATAATACAAAATATCTTTATTGCCCACCTACAGTAACAAATAATTTAACATTTACAAAGACTTCAACATAATATGAGCAAAGGCGGACTTATTGCTAGGCAATCTCTTTCAGTCAACCCTTACGAGGTGAAAGAGAAACAGTTAAGTTAGCGTTTATATTGTTCTTTGCTGCATAATACACTGTAACTTTTTTCTTCTTTTGGGTTCTTTTTACTTTTTATCTATCACTCGTGGTACATTTGTCAAGGCAGCATTTTTTAAACTTAGCGATTGCTGTCTATCAATAGTAGCCGGAATCAATGTTAGTGTTTCCAATTCGTGGTGTCATGACCACAATGCATAAAACTAGAAACAAAGTGCGTCCATCGATAAAAAAAAACTCAGTTCATCATAATGCTGTTTCCATGGTATAATAAATGTTGTACCAAGGCTCCATTGATTTATTGAGAACCCTTGAAGGAAGAACGGAAGTGACAAATGTTAATTTAGTTGTTAACCCTTTGAATGAATGAATTATTATTACACCATTTACAAACTAGTTATATAAAAAAGTTTAGTAATACGATTATAACAAAATGCGATAAGTGTTCGCTTCTAAAACTTCTATTGAAACGTTTCTGATGTCTTATTTTCCAATCAGTGTTAATGAAATTATTATCCAATATCTGACGGCATTGCATTGGACCTCACATTTTTTTGTTTGCTCATTAACAGTTTCAGTTCTAAGAACCGATCGGGCGGCGGCCCGGGCCTCACACAGCGGTTGCTAATCGATGCAAAAATGTTTATTAATTGCTTAAAAAAAGAATATTTTTTAACACAAAGGTGAGCTTAGCTCATTTCTATAACAACAAATCGAAATGTTGTTCTTCTTTTAATTTTTTAGGTTGGCCGTCAGATTTTTAGAATCACTAAAAAGTCGTTACTTATACTGAATGACATACTGAAACAAATCATTAGTCCTCCAACAAACCACTCATAAAGACTATTACTGAACTGAAGTTACTGTTCACTCGAAAAACAGAGGTAAAGAAGCGTGGACACTCGAGATGTAATAAGAATTGGCTACTGGGGGAAGGTTCATAATTCGATGGACTAACTTCATTCGAGTTACTGAGCACCTAATCAATACATATATCGAGGCACAACACACATAAAGTATCCCTGTAATAACACAATCCCTTTTAATAAATTTTCTGAACCATCGTCGACCTCTCGCTTTGTTTATAATAGTATCCTCCAGCCGCCAGGAACGTTTTAATAAGGACTGAGAAAAAAAGATATTTCTCAAAGCAATCCAGTGCCAAGAATGGTATAATGTACATAAAAAAATAATCGCTCACTCGTTAACGTTAAACGAGTAAAAACTATTGTTTAATTTGTTCCGTTCCATCGTTTTTACTTAGTTATGCATTATGCGCACAATTTCTTAATAAAGACTCAACTCGTTATTGCGAGGTGCGAGGGAGGATATTTCTTTTAACTTACATGTTTCGAAAGATTATAGGATACTAGCTGTTTCTCGCAGCTTATGTTTGACCCCGGGTCTTCAACTATATGCTTACGAAATTTCATCAAAATCCGTTCAGCGGTTTGGCCGTGAAAGCGTAACAGACAAACAGATAGACAGACATAGAAATAAATCCAACATGACCGGTTGGAAGCGGCCTGCACCCAGCTCCTGAGCGCGACGGGCGGGACGCGCGCCCCCAGAAATAAGAATCGGTAGAAGTGGCGTAGCGTTTGCCAAGGTTTAACTGGCCCGCTAATGATAATGACACTTATATTCGTTCTTATTTCTATGGGTGTTCCGTCAGCCGCGCGGGATTCGCGTCAGTTTGAACGGTCCTTTATTCAGAATTTTCGCTCGTAAAGTGTATTTTATTTCATTGTAATTAGGCCCATAATGGGGATTGTAAACAACACTTTGTTAATATTATAATTCCACTATGCCTATACATATACCGCCTCATAAGTAATGACCAACTTCGCACCCTTGTATCATAATCTAATATTTCTTAATAAGCATGGACACTTTATGATAACATACATAGTTCAGATAGATCCAATGAAATATTTCAAAATAAACAGTAACTAGTTACATTTACAAGGTTAACCCAAATCTTGATCCTAATAGATAATAATAAATTCCTTAATTGTAAAATCATTAAATTAAAATGTAAATCTGCATGAGCCACAAAGCAATGAACATTATTTGTAAGCTGCAATGATAAGTAGAATCCATACTAATATTATAAATGCAAAAGTCTGTCTGTCTGTCTGTCTGTCTTTCTGTCAGTCTGTCTGTTACGCTTTCAAGGCCAAACCGCTGAACGGATTTTGATGAAATTTGGTATGAATTATAAATTTAACTACTTACCTAGGTATATATATAGGTACGATTATCAAAGCACAAACAAAAAAATCTCATTTATAGGATTTTTTTTTACGTATATTACTTAGTACAGAACTATTTAAATGCAACTGTTCAGTATAGTTTATAGTTTCAAAAATTCTTCCTCTTGTCTTGTGGGAGAGTAAAATAATTTAAGTACTTGAGTATAGAAATGGGCGCCTTCCATCTCTACTTGAGTATATGATCTAAACTGCGGCTGCAAGTCCCAAAAATAATGTTACGCATACAATTTTAAATAAATAAAATTAAGTAATAGGTAAAAATAACATTTATCTATTGGTCTTGGCCATTGAGTAACCTAACAACATTTTATTTTATTTACAAAACAATTATCTATGGTATTGCTTGTGAGATATATTGTGTATTCATGTGGTTGCCCAGTCAATCTATTTTATTTTAAAACATAGAAGATTTTTAATATTGATATGGTCACTATAAAATGTTGTTAGGTTAGCTTATTACATAATAACATTGGACTCGTCTCACATACGGTGTCGTCTGTTGGGACTGAATAAATAAACAGACTTGGTTTAATATGGATCTCACAACTTTTTACGGCAGAAGAACTAGTTGCTCGGCTTGGTATTTTTTTACAAGTTTTGTTTTTGAAGGAATCTCATCTCTTTTTTGTAGGTATCTTTCCTCATTTTCTTTTCCGGTACTAATTCTTGAGCAATTACTACAGTTTTTCTCACACCCCACTCCGTGTCTCTATAGGTTTCTTCTCGGAGGCTTTGATGTTACAATTTTTGACAATTTTGGACGGTAAATGCTTCTTAGTCTATTAGTTCCTATGGCCACCTTCCGGCACCATAATCTGACTCCACCACCTCGAAACAAAGTACTCCACAAGTCAAATCAAACGAGTCCAAACCCAATGGGGTTTTGTCGTCTCATTACGGAGTTCCTATGCTATACTTCTGGGTCCATCATCTGATCATGAATAACCATCTCGGAACAACGTATTCCACAAGACAAGTGAAACGAGCCCAAAGGCTATGTATGGGGTTGAGTCGTCTCCTTACGGAGTTCCTATTGCCACCTTCCGGCTCCATCATCAAACCCTGAACACCATCCCGAAAAAAAGTACTCCTCTTTAAATCAATACATTATCACTTTAATATAAGTAACAAAACTTCCCGAAAAACATGTATTTTAATTTTAAATCTATTTGTAAAGAAATTCTAAATTAGTATTAGATTAGAAATTCAAAATGCCTTATCCTTGACGACATTGCACAATCTAGTTTTAAAAACCTGTACGTACTAGATTAGCTTCATTCTCGTCTAGTCACGAAATTCCTTCGATTTGAAAGTGCTATCTTTCATACGAAGAAAACGAATTACTCCGATGCTACAGAAAAGATTACACTTCAAATGAGATTTGATATTATATTATCAAGGATATATTTCGGATTCATCCCGATAGATAAGTATATGTTGCTACGAAGTGGACTCCGGAAGGGCGAAGTAAAAGGGGCAGACTAAAGAGATGGACAGACGACCTTAGAGATTTTGACAAAGAGTAGAAAGTAACATATGAATAGAGAAGTATGAAAACAGAGTGGGGAGGCTTAAAACACAGCAGAGGCACCTGAATAGCTAAGTTAAGAAATAGCTAAGTTAAGAATAGCTAAGAAAACGCCTACCTGGCGCCAACTCCTCTTGAAAATGCTGGTCTTAGAGAAATCCATCACTAGTCATACATGGTATTTATAAGTTATATCTCTGTAATATAAAAATAAATCTGTTTCTGCTTACGGTTGACTAGTAGAGAATGTTTTTAGCATTTAGTCCGCCAATTGTGTATGTTAACTTATGGTGCAATAAAGTTTTGATAAATAAAGAAATAACACGGAGAGATAGTTGATGAATTGTCAGGGAATAAACATTTCAGTTTCCTTTAACTTAGTATATACACTTATGTATTTGCTCTCAAGTTTGTAGAACTTCTAGTACAATTATGTCTAAAGCCACACTTTAGTTAATAGTAACTATCTGCGTGATAGTACTAAGGTTTTAGGGCATTAATTCACACTTAACACTTGGTACTTGGCACGCCTAAAACTAGGATGCTGATTGCAGGCGACATGGCCAAAGAGTTCCCTACTCGTTGTTATATACAGAGCTTTATATTCGTGTTCAGACTAATATTTATGATAGTCAACTAACCAAGACTTAAGGCTGGTTTACACACAATCCAGTGCGGCGATCCAGTGCTTTCACGGACACGAAATCCACCTCACACACGCAAACAATATACTAACTTAATTAAATAATTGTTTGTATGTGTGTGCCCGTAAAAGCACTGGATCGCCGCACTGGATTATGGGTAAACCAGCCTTTATAATGGTACATACAATGCACTAGACGCTACCCAAGACCTGATATTTCTATATTTATTGTTTTGCCTGTGAGAAAGCGATTTGTCTAGTGAGAAAGGTATATCTATTTTATTATTTACAGCTATTTTCGTACTTTACCTTATTTCAAAATTGTGCTCTATTAAATACGCATTTTTTATTATTAAGCTCTGAGAGGGCTATTTTGAAATTAATCTCAAAATGACACAATGGTGTATTATATGGTCCATTGATCATTTAAAAAACAAGCGGACCCTGGGCTCCGAAGCAAGCAGTTGAGGACGCAACCGGGAAAGCTCTAGGATGATGATGATCACCATGTAAAAATAAATATGAATGAATGACTGTCAAAATGGCAGTATATTATACATTCACCTTAACAACGTACATGTAGATTTGATTCAGTAAATCACGCGCAAAGCCGGGTGTCGCCACTGATTGCGCGTGATGCGGGAGCAAGGACCACATCTGTCTACAATATCTATTTGCTGCACTGCAGCTGCGTTCAATCTATTAAATGGCACTGCACAAGCAAGATATATTATCATTCTCTCAAAATCCTAAATTGATCAAGTATGAAAGTAAATCTGTTGTTTTGAAAAACCACTGTCCCGTCAGTACGCACATTTTATGCATTGTCCGCTCTTCAAGAAACTTCCAAAAATGAGGAAGTGATTTTTCATTAACTGTGTACCTAAGTTGTATTTTGGAAGTATTAAAAAATCTGTCATTTTAACTGTTAATTTAAATGTAATAATGAATACATTTTTGTAACTATCTCAGGAGAGACATCGGTTTCTGTTTCATCGAAAAAAAATATTTTTTTAAATTTATAAGACTCATAATTACTTTTCAAAAAACAACTCTGTGCCTTAAATTCTAAAATCATGATTTACCGCCAATTCCTATTTTTAAGTTGGCAAGCCGAGTGGAGACCCTAGAATTAAGTAATAAAATTCCACTATCTCGCCACAGACAGGCGACACTGCGGCGATATCTTGTCGGTACACGCTGCAATAGCCATAATACCATGTTCCCTGATGTCTACAGTCAACTATCTAATGTAACGAGTTGACCAACGCCAGATGTAACTACATGATTAAGACCCGAGTTCACCAACTATTGATTTCTCAATCGATATTGATCAGCCGCTTAAACAAAGCGCTAATCAATGATTAGTGAACGGTGAATATCGAATTGTTATTAAACTGCCGCCGTTTTCGACGTAAACAGATATTTAAATTAAGTAAACACACATACGTTGATGAACTCCTGTCTAAAGCCACATTATTTAGCGATTGCATAGTAATGTATATGCTTCTATATAATAATGTCAACTCGGTGGTGATTTTATTGATAAAATACAGTCTGTGATCAACCTAATAAATAAATGATATATGCATCATTCACGATCATCTTTAAAAGCGTATTGACTTCATCAATGAAAGTTCGTTTACAATTTAATTTATTGACATTTAACTGGTCCTAGTTAACTTTTTTGTCTTTTACCCTCTCTATTAATTTTATCAATATTTATCTATGTATTTATGAAAGTTCGTTTATAAGGACAAACAATTTAATTAATGGCCACTCGACGGATTCTATAGTTAACTTTTATCTTATCGATTAATTTTAACATGATTTGTTTTTGTAAGTATTTAGAGAATGTTTTAACTACCTTATAGAAATTTAGTTGACGAGGTAGACAAGCTTAGACTGGACTTCACATTTTTAATAATCATTGCGATATAGACAATCGATCTTTTTTCGATAGAGCCAAATTATTTCAACTTATAGTAGGCAGGTACCTATCCCATCAGATCCTGATGAATTATAAATGTCTAAATGTCCATACTTAGCATTTAACTACTTCAAACACAAAGTAAGTTAATTTTAACTGCAACGCGGATATGCTTACAATACAACATTACTTTGAGTTCATAGCAAGTCACAAGTCAGAGACCAGTTAGCAAAACGACCGACATCAGTGTTGCTATACTCAGACGACTTAAAATAAGCACTCATAAGAAGTTATTCACACTGGGCGTTTTCGTGCTCGCGCGCGCGCTCTTCCACTGATTCTTATTTCCCTTATTCTTAAATATTAACGAACGTTCTTTAAGTCCAAGTTAACTAAAATTTGTTTCGTCTCGTTCTTTTACTTCAACTACAAAACTACTAAATATATTTTAGTTAAAGTAAGTTTAACGAACGTTCATTAATAAGGAAGTTAGGCTATTGATGCCAACCGTCCTATTTCTAATATTTTAAAAACCCGTCAGTTCAAACGAAAATCAATTATTGAACTCCAAATCATCCCTAGATCGCGCTAATTGCAAATCATAGTTACAAATAGTACTCTCGTTTGTGATTTGGTTTTGGTAATAACGTCAACATGATTGGTAATTTGCGCAATTGGTCTCCTAAGGTACCTATTTGTTAAATAATCTCTCAATCACGCTACTACAAAATTTAAATCTGCGCCTAGCACATATCACGAGACGTTTTCAGCGACAGTTTTTTTTTTTATTCTTAGTTTTACCGCGCTTTTTGTATCTCAGGCATGGACTCTAACGCTGTCTGCGTTAGAGTCTGCAAAAACTGAGATACAAAAGCTAGAGACAGCGTTAAGATTTTGTGTGGAATATCCCAGTTTCCTAAGTATCCGCCAGAGGCGCTGTACAGATTTGCCATACAACTTTTTTAAACTCGCTAGCGTCTGCATCAATCTCATGGTAGATCACAGTGTACATTCACCTTAAACGAGGAGGTACGGAATGATTAATTTGAGACATTTACATACATTGCAGCCTTGCACCGCTGGTGAATAATTTGTCCGACAAATCTTCCGGTTCTTTTACTTCCATCAGTTAAACGCGAGATGATCATTAATAATCCTTGATTTAATTTAATACTTAAGTTTTATTTTCGATTTATAGCTAATGATTGAAATTTTATTCAGATTTTTTACTTCTAAATGGTCTCTACTTTAAAAAGTGGGGAAACCATTTAATATTCTTATCAAATTTTCAAGTACCGTTTCATTTTACGTGTATTATATCAGATAGGTACTACTCTGAAGATATGTTTAAAGGTTCAATAGTTTTTATGACTAGTCGTCTGCTTGAAATTGACGACACCTGCGACTAAAAAAAATACATACAAATGCATTTGTTTCAGTGCACTAACCGTTACTACTCCTCATTTCGCCTCGCCAGTCACCAGTTCCCGTGGCTTTTTAGTGCATTTGTTATGTATTACTTTTAGTCGCCGTTGGCATCGCGGCGAAATTCGCCGTGCCGTGGCTGTAATAGGATCACAATCTTCTATAATGACCGCCAAATGGCAGACGAGCTTCGCAAGCACTAAATCATCTTTATTAACAGACAATCAGGTTTAATTTGAGCCTGCAATGTCCTTACCAAACTGGAAACTAGTAAACAAAGTACCTATGCTTTCCGTACGAATCAAGCCCACGACTTAATATACGAGTCTTAGGCAAACGCTTTAACCACTGGACTATAGAAGTCCGCCATTGGAAGAAAATTAATCCTCTGTTGTTTTATCAGTCATCTGTTGATATGATCAACATAGAACGGGAGTGGTGTTACTATTAACCCGAATACCAAACAACCTTATACTATAAATGCAAGGCGTCAATTCTCTTATTTTACATACTTACGTACATACTCGTACATACACAATTGAATCGTAATTGGATCGCAGTGACAACTTTTGACGTTTTTGATATTCTGTTACTTATTAAAAGCTTTTATTTTAAGACCAATTTTGCATGCCATTGAACTGCAACTGGAAAATTTTGCTTATCTATAAATCATCACTTCTTTCAATAATCGGTACTCTGTTATTTATTATAATTACATTTTTCTACTATTACCATCCAATTACGTTTTAGTTGCAAATAAATTGAGACTCAAAATTGTGTTAACAGAATACCAATATTGAGCATATCAAAAATGCATCGTAATTTTGTCGTAATTGAATATCAGTTGCCATGCAACTATAATCTTTTAGCGAAATTGACCCCCAGTATTACAACCTACTCCAATGTTGTGCGATCAAACTGTCAATAAACGGATTTGCTGCGGACTGTTTGCCGAGGTCCGGATTCCAGGATTTCCAGTTAAACTCCGTTTTAATGTTAGTTCAGCTCTCTGCCGACACTTGGTGCAGCTTTAGTTGCAGCTGGTGTCGATAGTTTTGGCCTAATTGTGTTTAGAACAAAGTGCGAGTTGTGTTTGGGTATTACAAGTGCTCTTTACCTATGTGTGTAAAACTTTGTTGGTCATAAAATAACACACCATAGGAAAACAAAAATAAGTAAACACATATGAAACCGCGGGGAACACCCAGTACTTGTATTCTCTTATGTAGTAAAATAGAAATGAGAAGTTAACACAAGCTGTGATGTTTTTAGACTACTGTTCACTAGATCATGGAGAAACTAGCTTCTTGGAATAATAATACATCAGCCTAACTAAGTAGTATTATATCACCTATTTTAAACGATGCATTCAAACAATGTCATTATTGTGTACTTACTGGTGACAATAAGACGGTAAAAAGTGTCAATTGCGAGTTGAATATTGCTTGCGAAAGGATTTCCTGTAATCTTTCTGTAAAATTTTTAGAGCGGTTGTCATTTCTTCACCCCCAAAAGTGACTCCACCCCAGTATTTTTACATATGATATATTGTGTAGTTAAGCCCATTTCAACTAAAATATATTTTGTCTCATTCTTAAATCTGCTTAACAAACGTTTGTTAATTTTTATGAACAAAACTTTTGCATTTATGAAACAAATCTTAGGCAAAATTATGTGATGTCCCAAATAATTTATTGTTCCTATCTACGGAACATAATAGCAAACCAACTACAATTACTTAAAAAGATGTCAATGCACGAAATAAACCAGTTTTTCAGATTTTAAGATCTATGAAGGATCAGTGTACTTTTTTGCTGAAGTTAATATTGTACACTTCCAGCATTTTGTAGACATAGCTGCATAAAAATCTATTCTTATCTTACTTATTAGTTGTTGAATAAAACAAATGAGAATAAGTGTAAACAAAAATAACAAAAAAGGATAATAGTTATCCTATAATATCATTTCATAAACATAAACCAACATTCAATAAAATTAAATCTAAACTGATATAGGGCAACATGCCACAGCAAAATTGCGCGTAACTTTTGTGTAAATTGATTGAATTCATCGAATGGCAACGAAATATAATTGAGTTATGGTTTGGGGTGTGTCTAAAAGCGATTGTGGTCCTATGAATCTATAGTAGGTACGATTACTTAGGCTATTGGATTGGATTACTGTAGGAATACTAAATGTCATAGACGTAGATTAAATAGAGGAGAGGTCTTTACTGGAAACAAAATCGGAATATGCGCTAATCATTGCAGCCACATTTTTTAATAAAAAAAAGCTAGTAAACCAATTAACACAGAGGTCACACTACATTGAATTAAAGACCTTGTGACGAAGACTATAAATAACTTTGTTATAAACAGTTTGTTATAGGTATATAATATTCATAAAAACATAATTTGTCTGTCAACCTCATCTTACATCATTCACCTTATTGCTTGCAATGTATTCGTTCTTTCTAGTTTCTTGGAAGAATACATCCTTCCAAGAAACTACAAAGTACTATATGATACTGAAACAATACATTGTTTCATGTTCATCATATTGTTCATCATATTGATACTGAAACAAGTATCGAGTTGGATAGCTAATGGTGCGTGACACTGTCCTATGACTAAATGTGGATTGATAAATGCATTATTTCTCATTTTACTAAGATTACAAGTTGTAGTAGGGAACTCCAATATGTATGTGTTTGGAGACACAATGAAATTCATAAAATCTAGTGTCCAAATTTGTCCTAAGCATGTCAGCCTTCGATCCAATTCTCCACACTGTAGATTATTATAATATTGTATGCGTTGGGTCTATCTTGTTACATATCAAGTTTTATACGTTTCGAAGAAGATATAGCCCAAAAGCACATGTTCAATTCGCTCCAAAGCGCGAAAGTCCTAAAATGTATACTCAAAATTTCGTCTAAATAGAACGATGTCTAAGATATCTTACAACATCAAAGTCGTTGAATGCTTAGGGGTGTAAAGGTCAAAGAGTCTAATTATCTCCTCCGCTGCACATCACACCACACTCTGGGACCACAGTGACAAAGGAGAGTATCTCTCACAATTGTTTCGACATTAAAGCCTCGAAAGGCGTAATTTAAGTAGACTTTAACTTAAAGGGAACTCTTGACATTTTCCTGAATGTACAGACTTCGAGAAAGTACTTACTTAAGAAATATATCAAAATGGCAAGAAGTACTTACAACACTATGACTCTAAATAGTGCACGTCTAATGATCAATAATTCACTACAGCCAAGTAGGCAGAACTTATTTGAGCTATTTCGTTCAAAAACAAGTAATGTCCAAAACCAAACACTATGAAATCTTTAATAAAACATAATAGGATGACTTCTCCATTCGTTATGTTGCATTTTAACTGATATTTAAAGCAAAAAACCTCAAAATATTGTACCGTAGTAGAGTACCGTAAAACGTGGATACTTGGGACACTTTGAACTTTCGGCCGGTTCAATGACTATGTTATTTTGACAACACACTGTGCAAATTATAGATGTATGTTAGTCAGACGTTCGATAGCAGTTATACCTATACTTAGTAATAGCATAGATAATGGATAATTTTTTTTTATTTTTTTTGTTGTTGTCCCAAGTTCCCCCTTGATCTGTGGATAATTGGGACGACAAAGAATTCTCGTACAAACTGCAAGATAGCAGTTTTATTCTTAACTTGGGACAAAAGACAAAAAAAATCATATACATTGGTGTTATCAGAATTTTCTTTAGATCAATAAAAACGCCGCAATTGTGAAAAATCTCTTTATTGAAAATAATTAAAAGTAAATGGCACAAACTTGAAGAACACGTAATAATGAATTAAATTCAATTCAAAATGAACAAGAAATACAATTTTTTTCTAAGAAAGTTTATTTATAAAAAAAAATGAAAATCAAACTTGGGACGACCCAACCCAACTAACTTGAAGTCAACTTGGGACATTGTTAAATGTTACCAAAAATAAATTAGTAACTTGGGACCAGTAAAAAATAAAATAGAAAAGGCATTAAAAATAAATTAAAATTTAACACCGACTATGTTCTCAAAAATATGACGCCCTCTTCTAATCTCTTGTGGTAAAAGTTTTCGTACAATTTGCGATTCGTTAATTTGCATTTCGTCATCAATATGTGGAAAAATAAAAGTGTTGTCGGATTTTTGGCCCTTTCTCATAAATTTGCATGTAAAATTATTTGATTCTTCCTTTATTATTTGTGCAATAAAATATTTCACTGACGGCTTTTTCGACTCTCTGTTATATGTTAGTTATAGCTTTCTCTAAAGTGTCACTACTCCAGTTCATGTAAGGCCTACTGCCTAGAACTCTTTGATGTTTTCGAGGCATCGTCTGAAAAAGGTAAATTGCATTTGGTAAGATATGAGCAACTTGGGACAAGAAATATGATATGGGTAACTTGGGACAGCTGTGCCGAGACACGCCGGTAACTTGGGATCAGGTCCCAAGTAACCCCAAAAACGACGAAAAGTAAGAAAAAAATTCACAGCTAAATTATTATTACCTATCACTGCGAGATTTTTAATGGAGAGAGGCACTATGAATATGAGATTCGATGTAAAATTATCAAGCATACTTAACCCCACCAGTTTATGCGTTTGAAACAAAAGTTTAAAGGTATTTAAACAGAAACAAATATTACCTGCGACTTCGATGCTCAATTTCTTTGTATTTATTTACAAAACACTTACTTTTTTAAATTTATTCGTTAGCTAGTTTATACACGAAACACTTGGCGGTGACAGCTTGACCATAGACTGCAGAGATTAGTGTTGCCAGCGTCATTTCTAAAATTACTCCTACTCGGCTCAAGTATCCACGCCGGCCCAAGTATCCACGTTTGACGGTACTTACTTACCTATTAAATCAATGAAATAACTATGCTTATTTACTCGCGGGTATTTACATATTATACAAGGGTGCGAAGTTGGACATTATTTACGAATATATATTAGGTCATTACATATGAAATTGGCGTTTTGTATGGGAGGGACAAAATGTCGAATATTTTTTTAATTTAATATATTTATTTAATCAAAGTATGAACATGTACGTACATTTAAAAAAAAAACCGTAAATGGTTACGGACCCCTTTTTAGTTCTGACCCGGGTTTAAATATATTATATAATATATATATATATATATATATATATATATATATATATATACAAATAAATAAATAGACATACTCATACATAAATATTATCACGGCCTTTTTCCATACGGTAGTGTTGCCGGAAAATCGATTACACATCGAATAATAATCTATTCTTTGATAGTTAAAAATATAATCTAAGGTATCGATAGTGTCGATAGTGATCATGTATCGATAGTATCGATATTGATACTAAAGATAATATATTTCTGTAAGTAAAATATTTTTTTCTGTATTAGTTGAATGACGATGATTTGTATAGGCCCGCCGTACACTCCCGCCGCACAGTGGGACGGATTTCGGAAAAGCGGACATTGCACTTGTGCCAATCGACAACCCTAATTTAGGTGATCAAATCTTATTCTGGCAATTTTTTCTGTAAACATCATATTATACAAAAAAAATTGAATATAAAAAAATATTGTATAGGACGATATCTAACATGCTCTATAAGTACCAAGTCTTAGCAGATCTCAGATTGATATTTTGTAGAGTTAATCTATGGGTGTTTATGTATAGCGCCACATACATAGCATTGTCCCGGACTGTCCCGTTTTCCAGATATATGAAGCTGAACTTAGGTACTTTCGGCAATATATCCTGCTACAATATTAGAGTTTCATTTACTACTCAATACATTTCAATTTTATGATTATTTTTAAATACAAAAGCTAATGTAAAACTTGTAAGCAAATGGGGCTATGGTAGGGCTTCAGGACAAAGCAATACTAATAAACAAAAGGCTGATTTTGATGACTCAAGTGTATTTATGATTAGTTAGTTCCAATAAGGCTTCTTTCGGATGATGTTACCATGTGGGAAAACGATCGACCGTCATCTACATTTTACTGTCGGCCTATTATGTTCAAATTCATAAAAGAAACTAAAGAGTCTTCTGAAAAAGAGAGAAAAGAAGTTGAAAACCAAATTGAAGTTCTACATACAGCCTACAAAAGTAGGAGATTTATCTGTAAGTCACGAGTTGCTTTTAACAATGATAGATGGCAAAATATCTTCATATATTTGACACTTCAGCTGCTCTCTGCGATATCTGTAAAGCTCAGATATGAACAATCTAAACGCAATTTACAGAAAATCAGTAGATAAAGATATGTACAAGTATGGACTTTCATCTCTACATGCCTGGATCAGATGTATGGAGTGTTTACTTCACATAGGTATAAATTGCACTGGAACCACAAATGACGGCAATACGGCCAGAAATTTTTTTGGTGATAGTAAAACAACTGCACGTATTACAGACATTAATGAAGATTTAATCAAAAGGTTCCATGTTATTCTGCAAACTATATCAAGTGGAATGCGTGTAGATGTTTCTAAATTTTCTCAGTTTTGTCAAGAAACAGTAGTCTTGTTTGTAAAATTATACCCGTGGTATAATATGCCTGCTAGCATCCATAAAATACTTATACATGGAGCAGATATAATTTATCATTTTGGGTTGATCCCCATCGGAAAACTTTCTGAAGAAGCTTCAGAAGCGAGAAACAAGGAATTTAGAAAATATAGAGAACACCATTCCAGAAAAGTAAACAAGTATGCGTCAAATGAGGACATATTGCATAATCTTTTTTTGTCGTCCGACCATAAGCTTACAATTTTACGACCAAGAATGGCCAAACTCAAGAGGATGACTCTCTCTCCTGAAGCTCGAAATCTTTTGATGCTCACTACTCAAGACATTTTTGAACCTGAATTTATAGATACAAGCAATATAAGTGATATTAGCGACACAGAATAATTTAATTGTTAATACTTAAGCTGGAACAATACAAACAAATTTTTGAAAATTAAAACATATTAACGAATCATTTTTTTATGTATTGTATTCACTACTTCCATGTTTTAATTTTATTATATGATCACCTGATGTAATAGTCTAGTTGATAATTAATTCAATTAATATACAAGTCACAATATTCATGTTGTTCCGTTTTATTTATAACTATTTGGAGTTTAGTACTTAAAATAATCCCTAACAAAAATTAGAAAAAGTACCTAAGTTCAGCTTCATATATCTGGAAAACGGGGCAGTCCGGGACAATGCTATGTATGTGGCGCTATAAATAAACACCCATAGATTAACTCTACAAAATATCAAGCTGAGATCTGCTAAGACTTGGTACTTATAGAGCATGTTAGATCTCGTCCCATACAATATTTTTTTATATTCAATTATTCTCGTATTATATGATGTTAACAAAAAAAATTGCTAGAATAAGATCTGATCGCCTTAATTAGGGCTATCGATTGGCACAATGAAAATAATGATATGTAACAAAAAAGTGCAATGTCCGCTTTTCCGAAATCCGTCCCACTGTGCGCCGCCGAGTTTCGGTATATCTGTATAGTACCATAAATACTTGGTATTTTAATTGATAATCCATCGATACATAATCGATACACAATCGACAAACAATTGATAAACAATCGATACGTAATCGATACATTAGATTTCCAACTCATTTGGTTGCCGCATTTTTCTAGTACGCCGACGGTATCTAGTCGAGCGCGCAAAACCAAATATTAATCTAAGGTTAACACAAAAGATTTCATTATTGGAAAATTATTTTTTTAATTATATTTCTTAGTTTAGTTACTTACAGCTTCGGTTTTAATTAATTTCAACAGATGTTCACACATTGTAGTACAATTAGATAGTAATTTGATGGCGTGCTAATGTTAATTGTTATGTTAGGGGTGATAATACAGACGAGCTACAGCTGCGGCTGCGACAGGGTTATTGCTTCACAAATCATAACTAATGGTCTTAGTATTAGTATTGGATGTAGAAGACAGCTTTTATTTATAATGTGGCAACTGGGAATTAGATGATTTTACCCGTGGCTGCACAGGTGTAGGTACCATGGGCACAGTACTCTTCCAGGATGAAACTCCGTGCACGAAACCCTAACTAGAAATGTCTTAGTCGAAATAAGGCATTTTCCAGCGCTACTAAAACCAAAACCTTATCTTTTGATACCTTAGCCATTTTGACTAGACAAGAAGAAGTAGGAAGACACGGTTGAAAAAAATTAACAAATTTGTGAATCCGCAACGAAATTGTATAAGTAGTGTCAATTCACAAATTCTTACAAAGTGAATATAATGTCTGTACCTGTACAAACAAAGTTATTCTTCTTCTTATAAAGCTTCAAAACCCAAGCGACGACGGCCTGGTGTCGCGTCACCTATTATTACATACAGGCTCATTCCATCCGGTGGCCAGAACTGTAGTCAGATTTTTTTAGTAAAAGACATCTGTGCTATTAAAAAAAAACTTTTTTTTGTTATAGTTCTGATTTTATAACTATAAAACAGACTGCTGGCTAGTTAAAACGAGTCAGTCCGTTCCCACGGCAACGTAGCCATGTGGTAACCGCAGGCGGGCAATAAGTATGGCCTTAATAGTTTTATTTCGCCAACATAAATAAATATATTGTACTTATTATTCATTTGTGACGCAGTTCTCTAAATGTCTATGCGTCACAAACTGGTAGACTAAACAGGAAAAATTTAATTTATGAAATATTTATAAATCTAAAATTATTATAATAAATGAGCAACATTGCAAAACAATGGCTGTCTAAGAGAGAAAAATGCTACAAGTCACCTTGTAGCATTTATCATTCTCTTTCTCCAATTACTATGACCTCACAAAACCAATTTCTTATGCTAAGTAAGTACATTATTTGGAAAAGATTCTTGAATACAAAGTTCCATCGACCTTTAAGTCCCAATGGATCAAGTCCATGCCCGAATTAGGTTTGAATGACCTTTTAAGTATAAGCTTCTAAAATCAATATTTTCTGCGAAAGGTTTTTGTATCTACTTACGATAATGACTGACTAAAGTCAGGTTGGTGATTGTATTAACCATTAAAGAAAAACCTGATTTTACCTCCAGTGCTACAGGTAAGTATATATTTCTCCTATTCATCATCATCCTAGCGTGTATCCTAGTTGCGTCGTCAGCTTACGCTTCGGAGCCTAGGGTACGCTGCAAGTCATGGTCCTAGATTTGGCGGAACTGGTCATTACAATGGAGCGACTGCCGTCTGACCTCCGTAACCCTTTTTACAAGGAAACCAGATCAACAGGAACATGACACGAGATGTGTTAGTGGCCAACACTGACAGAATTTTTCAGGCTGCCTAAGGCATCTGACACAGCCTCACGACTGCTATCTATCGATAACAACCGGGGCCAACGGCTTAACGTGCCTTCCTAAGCACGGAGGAGCTCAAGATAGAAAATGCCACTAAAATGGCGACCAATCCAATAGTGGTCGAGTCACGTCGTCGCTTCACACGCGCATTCCTTACGGATACGCGGGTCGCGCTCGACCAACGAGCTCCTCAAATCTCTATCTTTTTCCTATTAAATGTTGCTTTTGAAGCTTCCAATGTTTTTTATTTTTTACATTTTATTGTACCTACCACATGTAAAACATACATATACAATACGATAAGCGGACTAGTCAACTAAGTAAATGGAGATACAGAATATTTGTGTGGCGCAAAAAGTTATCCTGTTAGTTACATAATTTCTTAAAAATGTGTTTTAGTATGTATACCTAATTGTACACTCACCAATTATATCGAAAGAAATTTATTTGAATCACCAGTTTTGAGTGAGTTTGAAATATCAAGCATAGCACTGATGATTATAGGACTCATAAATTGTCCGCTATCGAATGGAAAGAAATAACTGAAAATTTT
The DNA here is from genome assembly GCA_947363495.1 of Euzophera pinguis. Classification (NCBI taxonomy): domain Eukaryota; kingdom Metazoa; phylum Arthropoda; class Insecta; order Lepidoptera; family Pyralidae; genus Euzophera; species Euzophera pinguis. The sequence continues at coordinate 7,683,186 of OX376157.1, read as the reverse complement.
TAATCTTCTTTTAAAATTAATGACACCGCATATTAAATAGAAAATGATTATGACTCAAGACAAGGACAAAATTGCTGGCGAAAATAGAGGCATATCATTAAATGTGGGTTCGAGACACCTAGTTCAAAAATTAAAGCGACGAAATGACAAGTTGATATGTCATCCAACCGGTTTTGATTGCGACCATATATCAAATTCTACCGAATTTGCATGCTTATGTGTAAGCAAACCAGTTAAAATCATAAGCATGGACATCACAAAATTTCATTTGGTAGAGTGAAGAGAAACACCACTTTTTGAATTTGCATATTTTTGTCTTAAACTACTTATTTGGTATCTATGTAACTGGCCAGTTTTTCCCCCAGGAATACCTACATGTTTTTTTTAATAACCACCCTATACCTTCCCACTGCTGTGCAAATATTTTTCCCATTTTTCTGGATTCGTCTTGTTCAAAAGAGCGGCCCGCTTTTTCAGCGGTCATAATACTTCTATGTTTCAATTTCGCTGGTTCAATGCCTCTAAAAGTAAGTTGATAGTCCTTGTTATTGTTCTCCATCTCCATCCCCAAATATCGCACGGCAGCCTTTATGTGCTTAGTGCACATAAACGTAGGATCGTACTAAGACAGATATTTATCCAAACACGCTCGATTACCAGTGCCTTTACCACGAGATTTTAACCAACCGCGTTAAGATTTTGTCCCTTGCATTAGGCGTCAATTCTCTTATTTTCATAGTGCACAATTGAATCGCAATTGGATCGCAATGACAACTTTTGACGTTCCTGGTATTCTGTTACCAATCGTATTCCATTGGCATGCCATTGAACGGCAACTAGAAAATTTTGCTAATCAAAAAAAAATAATTAAAACCATTTATTGGTACTCTGTTACTGATTTTATTTACATTTTTTTCTACTATTCCATTCAAATAAGTTTTAGTTGCAATTAAATTGAGATTCAAAATTGTGTTAGCAGAATACCAATATGGAGCATATCAAAAATGCATTGTAATTGAATATCAATTACATGGTCTTTAAAAGTTTATTAGCAGAATTGACCCCCAAGAATGTCGTACTTCTGCTTCGTCGTCGTGTCCACTTTCAAATTTGTTAAGCCCAATATGCTGCTAAATAGGGCGCATCTGTTGCTGCCACCTTATGGCCACTTCTACTAGGCATAGCAGGACACAGTAGACACTCTAACAGGTGTGTGTGATATAGTCTGCAGTGGCTCTGTGGAAATACCCACACTTCTGTATATTTGTTTTGCATTGGCCAAGCCCCGGAAGCGATTTAGGCATATCCAGGTTGGCCAGGTCACTATACTAATTTTACATATAAAATTGTTATCGCAGACGCTAGCGATGACATAAAATATCGTGGTAGAGAGCATACACCATAGTTACGACCGTAACAGATAAGCTAATTCATATTCCGTGGACAAGCTTATGTTTTTGCGCGTTTACCGGCAGGCTCTGTTTAACTTGTCGTAATTGCCACATCTCGTTCCAAATTGCGATCTTCATGCAGTCTGGAGTGTTTAAGGTGACATTCTGAGCTGGACTGGATTTATATACAATGTAGCAAACGATCCCATAACTCTTTGCCTGTTTGTTTAGCTAAGTCCGTGCGTAAAAAAAATCTTTCAACACACAAAAATGGTATAGGTATTTGTATATTTCAGAACAACTGCAGGCTTAAGTGTATATCTCTATAGCAGTATCATAATTTCAGTTATAAGTTTGACGTAGCGAACTAGTCTCCAATCAAACGGGAGAGAAGTGAGCTTTGAATGAAGTTACAAACTCCGAAAAATCCATAGACAAGTAAAGTACCTATGTCTACTTCTTCTAGTTTATTTGTTACAAAGTTAATAAAAATAAAATAGAAGAAGTAGACGGGTAAGGCGATCCGTCCTAAGAGCTTCGCCTTAACGATAATTATCTTTTTACATATGGCGGCGTTCCTATCCCATGACATTGTTGTCACACCATCTTGCATCGCTATCTAAGGATGTGGCTTAGTATACCTATCTACTTTGTTTTTCTTCAGGTTTTATTCAGATTAGATACTGACATGAGATTAATTTATTTGCGATCAGTGGGCAATGGGCATTATAATCAACTCTACCAAGGTAGATATTCTAAATGCATTATGAGTAATAGAAAATAAAGATGGATCTACATCGTGTACTATTTACACTTTAAATATTCTTTATTTTAAAAACAGTCAAAATTAAACAACCTATAAAATTATAATAATGAAAGTTTAATCTAACTTCCAGCACTACTTTAAAAATGTACTAAATCTTAAAGGATCATTATAAAGATAAAAGTACTTAAAAATTGCAATAAAGTGTTTATTATTATTATTACTTATGCAAAAAGTAATTAAATTTATAGTCAAATCTACTGGCACCAAAGTTTTTTGCTCCACGTTTTTCTTAAAATGTTCTGTGCCATTAGAAAGATTACCATTTGAGAGAAACCTCTGACCTTATTTTAGATAATTTGATATTCCTAAAGGAGGTATTGTGTTGGCATACAAATCAGTTCTTACAATAGAAGTAAACGTATGTTTAGTGAGGGACCATTCTTCGGAACCCTTCAAGGCTGGCCGAGGGTAACGGAACATTTAATATCTCCGCATTTTGTCAGCAAATATTTGCTTTGGGATGTCTGGAAATGCTGCGTAAGGTGTATTTCTTGGCCATGTTTCTGAGTTGGGTAAAATTAAAAGTACAGTACGTCGAGTTTCAGATACTAATACTTTACATCAAATAAATAGACTTAATGACATTAAATACCACGCTTATCACTTATGTACTAACAAAAACCGTAAACAATTCGTCTTCTTCTCAAAATAAGGGCTTGCAGATATTTAGGCCACCACCTGCCTTCCAATTACACCCAAGTCTTGAATCCTACGATAAATTACTGCTAAAAGATTTGCTTGTCCTTCTTTCCACAGTAAAATGGTTGTTTTACTCTGTTTTAGACTCTATTTTCATTGATTTAAGAAATAAAACTCCGGAATAGAAAGTTAGGCTTAGTTTTCTCAAATTAGGGTAGGCAGGTGTGGATATTGCGCTGTAAACTTCATTTTGGGGTGGTTATTAGAGTCCTGAAATGGTGAATTATTGCAGTGAGGACATGGTTGATGGCAATTTTTGTAGTTCGTTGTGGAGGCCTGATTTATAAAGGTTTTCGGAGGAAAATGTTGGCTGAATTTGTTGTGGCACACTATAGCTATTCTGAGTTTTATATCAGGGCTAATTTATAAGAGTTCAAATTTCAATTGCTGTTAAACAGTATGCAACAGATTTTGGTTAACCTGTTAGTCTGTTTTTAAAAGAGTCCAAAAAAGCAAGCGTGAATATACGATTTCGTGTTTTTCCATAAGATTTTGCACTCATAGGTATATAAATTCTGTAAAGCGCCCTTGGTAGATAGAAAGATCACTAAGAATTTCCATAAGCGAGATCCAGACTACGAGAACGCTGTCCACATTCCCAGTTCTCGGACTTTTCTCGCGTTCTCGCGAGAAAAACCTGTGAATCTGGCCCCGCAATACAAGTTCCTAAACTTGCAAATCGCAGAACATGAAATTGAGCACTGATCCGACCACAAATAAAACAGAAGTAATAAAACCTGTAAAGATCTATATTTTCTTATATCGGCTTGTGGATAATTGCGTTCTCTTGCATTAAAAATATTTATGTGTATGTCTAGTCTAACTTCAACTCGATACACGATATCATTAGAAATCGATAAAGCCATTAGAATATAAATCAGCAGTCATATTAACATTAATATTAGCACGATTATTAGGCGAGAAGTGATCGGTGTGATGGGAAATGAAATATTAGTATGCGAGGTGAGATGGAATGCAGGAAACCGTTTCGGCTGCCATCTAGGAGAATGGCGCTCATTGATCTGTTCCCAGTTGGTCTTTTTGATTACAACGACTATAAAATAAATAAAAGTATTTATAAATAGAAATCAACTGTTGGAGAAATCAGGATGTAGGATGTGTGGGAAGAAGCTGATCGTACCTAGGTATTATTTTATAAATAAGGTTTTTTTCATACAGATTCATAACATATCATGTCGGTTCCATGGCCATTTACAATGCAATAGCCAGCACCTCTAAGTGAACCTAATAATTTATTAGATAAAAATGATATAAAATGTTGTGGACAATGATTTAATTCAAGCGTGCAATGTGCTAAGGTTAGAAAACTAGTATACATAAATAGTAAGCATTCTCATAATAGGATTCAAAACTAGTAAGGCAAACGCATAGATCATGGGCCACAAAGGCCTCCTTTTAGCACATTAGATAAATGTGTTCATCTTATATAACCTTAATCTAAAACCAAGATTAATTCATTGTTTAGAAGGACTGGTAACTAGGAAACACGTTCGGAGGTACAATTGTATAGTATACTGGCTGTTTCCCGCAGCTCAGCCTGCGTCAAAAAGTAACCTATGTTTGACCCCGGGTCTTCAACTATATTCCTACCAAATTTCATCAAAATCCGCGGTTTGGACGTGAAAGCGTAACAGACAGAGAAACATATTAACAGGCAGAAAGACTTTCGCATTTAAATTTGAATTTTCGTACTTATAATATTAAGTATGGAAGTATAGATAAACGGTGCTTCTGTAGAGGCAGGAGCTATTTAATTGGTTAAAAGAGGAACAAACATGCTCTTCCTTTGCGAATACGTCGCTCGACGATGGAAGCAGAGATATTCGAGGCTTCCGCGCCTCGTACTCGTGAGTGGCACGAATTTATTCCTGGAGGGAAATCGCGGTGACGTTAACGTATTTACCAAAACCTAGACTTATTTTGAGTATGGGACTTCCCCATTTTACATACTAAAAAATATCCCTAAATATTATTTACAAAAAGTACATCCATAAATCTACCCTAAAGATAAACAACACAGCAGATACTATTGAAACGCCCTTAATTCCCCATGGAGCAATGGCTTTCAATAAAAGTATAGACGGTAAATCTCTCGCCATTTTACGAAATGTGTCGTCGGCGTTGCGGTACACAGTCCGACCAACATTACTACAAAATAATTATGGAACAGAGGTATAGCTTCGTAGTTTGTACATTGTAGGAATGAAAGGAAAGCGTGGATCCATAACGGTTCAGTCTTAGAAGTAGAAACTGAACGGCCGACTTCCTAATACTAATCCATATAGTCCCCACCATTTTTGAGACTAGGGTTCGCGCTTGACATCTGTCCAACTGATGGTAGGTTCCACCTAGAAATTACTGTTTTGTTCTTTAACCGACATTGACATATAATGTATAATATTACATTACATTATTAATTAAATTATTTATCCAATTACGATGTGATTGAAATAGGTCCCTAAATTTCACGAGGACGAGAAACCTTTCTGAGAATTCTAATTCTGTGTATTAGATATTTCATAGCGCCATTGCAAGCATTTGCTCCAGTCGACGACATCGCTTTTCCATTACATTTGAAGTTTGTGGATGGATCGGTCGCCCGATAACCGATAATGCTGAATGCTCCCCAGGGAACGCCCCTACCATGGTACGAAGCATTTAATTCATCAATATGCCAGCATGTATGATAGTATAGCTGTACACGATGTGCAACCGTGGTCACTGAACTCTGTCTTTCTCATCTCAGCGCCTTCACGTTTACGTCCTCAGCTGTTTGTCTCGGAAACCAGGAGCCCTATTTTGATATGTAAGACTCATATGTCGAATAAAAATCATGCGATATCGAACGAAAAACTTTCTATTTCGGACAAAAATTATTCGATATGGAACAAAAATCATTCGACTCGCCGATTTTGCCTCACACTTTTCAAATAAAGAACTGCAGGGTTCGCTTTCATTATCTTTAACCGCGGCCACTGAACTATATAAATCTCCTTTTTAATTAACTTGAAACCTGCATCCACTCAGATCCAACGTTAACTTAGTTATCTAGTCGATGGCTAATCGAAAAAATCCGCAATCAGAACTAAATAGAAAATCAAATCTTTCCGGCAACAGCGAAAACTCTTGACACAATTTTTCAGAAAGTAATACCTCCTTTCGTGCATCTTACCTGAAACTATTTAAAATATTTACAAATACCTATTTCGAGAAACGAAAGTAGAAGGTCTATTTTATTAAAATAACACGTTTCCGCCGAGAGAAATATTTAGCTTAAAAGAGATTCTAACATTGTAATCCTTATCAAATATCCCATAATGACCATGAAAAATCGACTCTCATTTCAGTATTGTTATTTATAATGTAATTGTGTTGTGACCAATAGATTTACGGCCAGTACAACCGAATTAACCTTTGCATTCCAAAGATGATCGTGTAAACAGTTTTATAGCGTTATTTTGGAATAACTGAACGTTGTATTATCGAAGCTTAAATTGGAAAAGTAAATTGAGAAGTGACAATGAACTTTGAAAGGATTATGTTTACTTGTTCAAAGTAACTTGATTTGTTTACTTTTACACGTTCAAAAAGAAATATAGTATTTTTCAGCACCGATTGTCCATCAATATACCAAAACACAAAAAATCTACACCGTCAGATAAATTATAAAAAGCAATTTATTTTATGGTTGTACTTGAACATACAAGGATCCAGAATAATATGTCAATGACAGGAATACTGTGGCTCCCTTATTCAGAAAGACGAGTGCGCCTTTAGTGGTCACCCAGTTGGCATGACATGTAAAAAGAGTTAACAACCACAGAATAAATTTAAAAAAGGACAGAAGGGGGATTTCTAACATCGGAGATAGACATGAAATTACTGCCTCAGAAACCGACAGATAATAAAATTATTTACGAATTATAGGCACACAACACGCGTGATCTTCAGAGTTGACCATCTGTACGCCTGTGTATCTTAGAAGTGCATTCCTGGAAGTCATCGGGATAATCGTAAAACTGGATGTATCCCATGACAGGTACCAAAGAAGCGATAGGAATGTCGAGTAACCGCTCAAAATGTGTTTAAATAATTTTCTTTTTGTTTGAATTACCATTTTGGCTTGACCAGGACTTGCTGCTATTAAAAGGACATCGATAGATGATAAAATGTCTGCACGGAGAATACTAATAATAATATGTAGCCTTAAATAGGTAGTAGTGTATCTTCAGACTGATGGCATGCAACGAACTCGAATCATTTACATTTGCTAAGCGATTTCGCATTAAAATTCAAATTTTAATATGTACCATCATCAAAACTAAATTTAGCTTAGTATTGAGACACAGGAGAACAAATTTAGTGAGGTTATTAAGTAAAGCTATTAAATATGCAAAGTATAGTTTTAAACGTAATTAATTGTTATTGTTTGACACTTGCTTCGTACTATTTTTATTTGAAACGACATCATAAATCCTTATTAGAATGTTAGATGGGCAGAATTTTAAATACAAATGACCACATCGCTTTAGTTTATATGTTACTTATTACTTTTTTTTAGTTTAGTTTTAGTTCATATTTAATTAATTTTATTTAGTTTAGTTTTTTTTCTGCAAAAAGATCATTGTCCATATTTATTAATAAAAATAAAATAATTCCATTGTGATGTGCAAAAAAACGATATAGCTTCAAACATAAAACTATAAAGTGATTGATGATATGCATCTTTGATGCAACTTTTTATCGTATTTGAAAGCTTTTAATCACTCTACCGGCGCCTGAGGCTTTGAGCTGTCGGTATATTTCTCATCGTTGATATTATAAATATCTTGCGTTATTAAGATATTATGAATAACTTTAAAAATACTAAAAACGAAATGTTTAACGGAAGAATGACGGCAAGAATGTTAAATTGTGAAATTTCACAATTTAATCTATAAAGCGACATGAAATACAGTAACTATTAGGTATAAGTATACCAATTTCCTCATCAAGTAGAGTTCCATTAACGAATGTCAATTATTTCCATATTAAAATAGTGTTTTATAAATAGTGAATTCATTTGCAGATTTCATTGGAATACTAACAAGCTAAAGAGATGTGTCAATATCACGTCGATAAACCACGTAATTAATGTAGATTGCCACCCCGGATCGACGAATGTAAGTTGTACTAAAACAACCTTTTATCTTTATGGACTATGAATGAATAACGTTTTTATAACCTTCGGAGGCGCTTAGCAAGAACCCTTCTTATCAGGGCGGCTACCTATACTATAGCAAAGGGAAACACAAATGGCTTAAATGGCATCAATGTGCGGGCATTCTTTGTGTGTCCATTCATTTGTCTCGACATGTAAAAAAATGACAATAATACATTGTATAGTCCATTTTGGAGATGAAGAGAATTAAACAGAATTTTTGGCGCCGGTGGATATTACAATTCGGACCAAACTTTATGACAGTTACAATTTTAAGTTTATTTAACAGTTATGACGTTAATGTTTGATTATGCAAATGTTTCAATATAGTAACTAGCTGTTTCCCGCTGCACCGCCTGCTTCAAAAAGTAGCATATGTTTGACCCCGGGTCTTCAAATATATTCATACCAAATTTCATCAAAATCCGTTAGCGGTTTGACCGTGAAAACGTGACAGAAAGACAGACTTTCGCATTTATAATATTATATAAGTATTAGTGTGGAAGTATGAATATGGATGAACAGAGATTTAAAAATTAGTATTCTCCCTCTGAGGGGAGTTGTTCAAAATCTCGTGGTGATAGATACTAAAGCGAAAAGAGTGCGAAAATCATTGAATCTTTAAAATCCTTGCTAAGAAAAAGTACCAACGATGTATTCGTTGGTACTTATATAGTATGAAGGTGAAATTGGCGTCTCCAAGTTTTTTTTTTTTATTATAACAACTCCCAGATAATGTTATATTATTTGTTACTGTATGTGGGCAATAAAGATATTTTGTATTGTATTGTATTGTATAATATAGGTAATAAAATAATTTGTAGTGGCAACAATAGTTGCGCCTTGACCTGCATCACCCTGTGCAATCCGCACTATAGATGGCAATGCTTCCTTTTCTTTAATTGAAAAAAAAAACCTTTTACTTATTTTTTCAGCTTTTTAAATAGATCTCGTTTACATGAGAAATCTCAGTTTAACCGAATTTTTATTCATTCTCCGTCTACCAGATCTAATAATGCAGAAACAAACACCATTTACAAACACATGAATAAAATATCTGTATGGCAAGTATGAAACAGTTTGAGCGAATATGAATCTTGTTTGCTTTTTATTGCTACGGAAAAAGTAGAGCAAGCTGAAGAAAGAAAAGAATATTAAGAACAATAGCTTACAAAGGTTATACGTAATAAAAAACAGGAAATTACAGTGTGGATTGTATATCACATTATTAACAACTTATTTACTTACAAAGAATTGAATAAATAACAAAGCTTGATAAATAACAATGGACCCAAACCACGGAATAAGAATGATTTATTTATTTAGCTACAGGGCGATGATTTAGCTATAGAATTACGAGTAAAAGCTATAAAATGAAAGGGAAATTTTATAAGTTTTTCGGAGGTTACGAGACAAACACATGTAAATCTCTGTTTGTCCTTCGATTTAGATATCGTAAAGATCGGTGATAAGTCGGCTTAGAAGCAAACCATTACCTAGGGTTGGCGCTGCTCACAAAGAAACTGAAACTGTTTACCAATACTCGTCCATAAACGGTTGATCAACATAATTTTTAAATCATTGACTTTTCCTCCATAGGACTTTTCACCTACGAACATATAGCCAGCATAACTATACGTCAGAAAGCGTGTGATTCAAATTGGACTTAGGTTAATTTGACGTTTACATTTGAGTCAACGAAGAGAGAAGTAACGCTGCAGTGAAATTTATAGCATCCGACTTCTCTGTTGATGCGCTTTTGAAGAAGTTTGATAATTTTGTGTAAGCTCTCGACACTAGCGGTAGCCACATATCTAACGTTACGCAAATTCTGCCCTATTATTATTTATTCGCTTAATTTTGTTTGCGCTCTTTTTTGTTAAGATCACTCAAGGCGTAAGAAAAAGCGACTTTTCAGTCATTTTCACCAATGTTCAAACATTTGCATATAAAAGGAAACATTTCTTGATCCCTTGAAATTCTCATTTACAAAAGCTACATTGATTATGCAATCATATTCACGAATTTTACATAAACAGAAATGTTTAGACTTGCGAAATAAATTCATAATCAAATTATTCTGATAATATCATTGGGGCCAAGCCATTGGAAATTTACATTACAAACACAAAATACTTATTAATAAAAGATCTGAGATCCAAAATCAACCTTACCTTTCCTATTTCAACGAATTTTGCTAGTGCGATTACAACATAAGGTCCTTGAATTTTCGAGTCTCTTAAGATTTTTTGGAGTACCTAGGCCACATGCGCATTACAATATGGTACTTATTACAGGCGTACATAAGTTTTGGCTATATGACTTTACATCAGTTAGGTCGTCGGACTCTAAAAGTGGACAAAATACCTACATGCATGATATGAAGATGAAGTCGTTGACTCGCGCATTGTTTAAAACTGTATAGGAGGTATAAATAAATAGGAAAGATTCCTGAAGCGAGCTAGCACTATCCATAATTCTTTAATGTATTCCAGCTCGACCCGTGTCGAATAGCCGATCTACTGATACAAAATGTAAAGACTACGGCACTGTCACTTCAATAAGACTTCCAAGATGTTCTGTGAACTACACAAAACATGACCTCATTATACGCCGGTATTATTTTTGACCAGATATATGTCAGATTCATCACAGAAGACAAGGAAGACCAGATACTTAGTAACACTATAGCATAAGTATCAAGCCTGGGGTTCATCCCATTCTGATTGTTCGATTTTACGTTCTTATTTACGGAATACAGTTCTTAAAAGCTGTAATGGTGTTTTTGATAAATTGTTGTGTTCCCGTTTAACGAAGATATTTTAGAAAATAAAACAGCAGGGCTTCTTACATGGTTTGTATTGCAACTGAATCGATTAAACACAATAGACAAGACAAAGACATGAATGACGTTGACAGAAGCAATCCCACATTAAACGAAGAAACAATTGCCATTAAACTAAGAGATATAATAGACGAGTCGAATGATTCTTTCAATCGACTTACCGATTTTGTATACTCAAAAATAGCCCTTGCGGTTTTGGTAAAATATATGTTAACGTCTTTTACAATTACGGCGATCAGCCTCCAGAAAGTGCAGTTTTAGAAGAAGACGATATCTTTACGAGTTATCATTCTGTAATCTCTTCATTATGGTGTAGGGCTGTGACACAAGCCGACAAAGAACCACAAAGAGCCACAATGCCTCGATTGAATGACAATAGGTCTCTACGGTTCACCGCCGCGCACCGTTGCCTCCCTGGTACTTCTGCTGTATGCCATCAGATAACATCACATCAATTTATGACCATTTTGACCCAGATAACTCTGATATTTTTAGATTGACCGTGGTGACTCATGGGGTCAATTCTGAACAATGTTGACAAAACGAATGTGCATTTTGTATGAATTAATGTGTACGTAAGCACAAATAAATAACTTCACAAATAAGTCTTATCATCATACATTATTATTATTATTTTATGTTTTGTAATGATATTACATTACATTTGTAAATGATATCTTCTCTTCTATATGTATAAAAATCAATGCCACTTTTCGTTGTAATTTTATAACTCAAAAACGGACTCACATATCCAAACCAAATGTTTAGGTTTTGTTCGGACTATTTAGTAGATGGTTTATGTGAAGTTTGCACAAAATCGGTCGAGCGGTTCTTCATTTATCATTTTATACGTAGCGAAGCACGTACCGGGTCGCTAGTATATTTATATATCAGTTACACAGAATAGAGGATAAGATAGTCTCACTACACTAGTATTCTAATATTTTATTAAATAAAATAACCACATACCTATGTGTTTCAGTGTAGCTTTCGCGTCGAGTTTACCTAAATGAGTTTATCCAATGTTTACGGAACAGCAAAATATATTAAAGTTTAATTTTAACAGAACATGGACGCAATAATCCTCTGTACTGAGCTGGAGTATTTTTATACCTTCAATTGAGTAGAATGCCGAAAGTTTATATTCCATTTATGATGCCAGTTGTTTATTCATCAAAGAAAGAACCGACTTCAATACACGTTTCGTGTCTAGGGCTGTCATTGAAAAAAATATGTTTCCTTGAAACATATTTATACAGATTAGGTTAAGAGACTAATATTTTCCTTCAATAACTTTAAACATTCAGTTAATAAATATAGTCAGTATTGATACTTTATAAAGCACCTAAAATTTTAAAGCGTAGTTGTAGCTAGCGTAATTCTGATTCCCTTGCGTCACGGTCATGACTTGTCGTACATTTACCTGATTTTTTTTGTATTATATACAAGCTCATCTAAGTAAAAAACGAGCCGACTGCAGGTCGAAATTAAAATTGTCAGAGGGGTGCCATTTTTTGTCAACTCGAGCTCTCTATATTCCTCTGTAGGTATAGGTACCCCAGTAAGAGCAATATATTCCACTATTTGTGGCGCGCCTGTATAGTACCTACCTAATACAATTAAGGTACAGCAAGAAGGGATGAAGGAATCCTGCAGCCAACGCAACTAACGCCGCAGGGCGTGGTTATAGTAATCGCAAGAATCGCAGTTCAGCTCACGACATGGTGCGTGACTATAGATTGTTTAAAAGTTTAATTGGGTTCCTACTGCTTCTTGTGTATATTATAGGAGTGGATGTAAATAAAATAACTTTCCTTCTGGGCGGCAATCGCAATCTGCTGGATATCTTTTAAGTTTACTATGTTTTAGACGTAACACCAATGCTATTATGAACATCAGCATATCAGGAAAAACAGCCTGTGATGATGATTCAGTTCACTCAGATTACCGATTACTGCCCACAGATACAAAAAGCATCGAAATCGAACAGAGTCAAAAGTTACTTTCGCAATGTACTGATATACACTACGTATCTCTTCTGACAAAACATGATCAATATAGAAAAAAATGTGTATTGGCTGAAATGCCTATGAGACTCTGATGTTAGCCGTCGCGAGGTGACTGGTGTCATCTGTGACACAAAAAATCCGGTTAGATTAAAGGACAGGTCTAAAAAACCCATGCCACCTCCGGGCCGGAGTAGAACAGGCGCACCCAAAAAATGCTGGCTCCACGTCGCAACGGAGGATATGCATGCTACACCAGTGCGACTAACCAGGGATGCCGAAGACCGTGCGAAATGGAGAATAAAAAGTAGGAAAGCGGACCCTGGGCTCCGAGGCAAGCCAAGGATGGAATCGGGAAGGCGCTAAGATGAGTAGTAGTAGTAGGATAAGATGATGGGAATTTCTCACAATATTGTTGTGGTAACCCTGATCTGCTCGCCACCCATTACGCGGCTGTTGCAAATGTCTTCTCTTTAGCGATTATTATTCATGCTAGCGGGAATAGTCCTAGGGGATCATTGTAGAAATCTGCTGGCTGGTTGCTTGTTCAATGACAGTGTTCGGAAATATAAATAATGGTAAACTTTAAATTGAGACTTTCTAGAAAGAATAAGAATTTCGATAACAATTTCTGTAATCATTAATGTGATTTTAAACCTTAAGGTACTGGAGAGAAAAATTACATCAGTAAGGCGGCAGCCAGCTGTCGCTAGGGTTTGGGTCTTGAAGTATTAAACTTAGTTATAAGTAAGTAGTTATAATCATATCTTCCCAAAACCGTTAGATCTATCACATGGCTCCTACTTTGAGTAAAGTACGTATGTAGAGGAATCTAGAAATAGGAAGTCCAAAGAAAGCAACCGGGAAGAAGTGTTGACAGAAATGACATGTGTAGGGATAATTTTACACGGTGTGATCATTCAACCCCATGTAAAAAATTGGAAAATGGTCGAGAGAAAGATATCTACATAAACAAGATAAGCTAAAATATAAAAAAATATTATAGAAATTTTTCATTTCAAAAGATACTACTTAAGTAGGTTTTGTAATGTAGGTAAATATTATAATATAACTATTTCATTTAAGTAAGTACTTGAACCAAAATGAAGTATAACATGATTGACATAAGAAAACTAAAAGCTGCCTGTATCTACCTTCAGTTACAATATCAATAAAATAGGAAGATTTAGATCATAACAATAACAAAAAACTTAATTGTTACCCTCATAAGCCACAAAAACATTCATTACCAGTAGCAGACAAGATAACAATGTCAACAGACTAAAAGTGAGACGCAAAATTACTAAAACACACCAACTAGATAACATAATCGCGATTAACACTTTGCTTAAATCTTCCAACTGAGCGCATAAAATCAGAATTATAACTAAAAACTGTACAGCAGGAATGTACAGACAAAACCAACGGGGATGAAACCAAAACGTTAAAAATACTCACCGTTATTAAAGGTGTAACAGGATCTGCTCCGCTTGCATTCGATACTTTCCACAATTACGCGAATCGATTGGAAAACTGTGTGAATAAAAATTTAGAACTAAAGTCGACAAATACACTGAATAGTTGAATCACGCCGGTGTTCGTAAAGTTTTTTACGTACATCTACCAACTGTGGATACGGAAAACGCGAAACGATCGGCCCCCGTGAAAGCCGACGCAGCACTAGACTTGGAGTCGGACGGCATACGGATTCCTAACTCAATGCGAGCTTTTGGAGTTGCCTGTCTCGCTCACACAACCGGTCAAGGAGCTGGATAAAAAATAAGAAGCCTCACATTTCGCCGAAATGTGACCCAAACTCAGTGCACTAGACAGGTAAGTAGGTACTATGGTATGCACTTTCTGACACCCAATCTGGCAATCAGGATTCTCCCACGACTCTCCGATCTATCCCATTTAAATCGGATTTCCTCGCACGCAGCACTGTAATTTAGATACATTATCTATCTTTGAACATAGTGTAAATTGCATGAGAAAAGTAACCTGTTGTTTTGTTCAGACGTCAGAACTGATAATGATATGAATAAACAAGGGAACATTTTAGCAGTCTTGTTATAATCATTAATACAAACTGGCCACCTCGCCTCGGTTCAAATCAATTAGTCGTTGTTTTTAAGCTTTATCTTTGCTCAGAATATCCTTCTTCAGCATTTAAAATTCAGAGTAAATAAAACGTTTCGATATTTTTTTATTTACTCAATACACATACGTACAGACCTGTCGCAAGGTTTTTAATTCTCCCGTTCTTAAAACATACAGGTATAGGTCTACCAAAATTGAAGGAACTATTATCGTCCTATTGGGCCTATATTGATAGATATATAATTACTTAAACCACAAATAGTAGGTAAGTACTTTAAGTAGATAGAAATAAGGAGAAAACGTAACGATAAATTATAAGCGAATGTTTATAATAAATGGTAATGATAATAAGTATTATCGGCTCAATAAGATCAACACTTTGTGTTAAAAAGATAAGTATCTCGGTTCACCGAGTCTCTTGAGAAAGTTCTCTTTTTAAATATTTTTTGTCCCTTCTTCCACTTACATCCGCCCTATGATCCCAGGATTTCCTCATGGGATAAAATCAAGTCTAGACGATCTTCTTACAATATATTATGCGACTTGCTCAACCAATCCACAATTTAATTTGGCATGGGCATGTATATTTTTGCTTACCGTATTTTAAATTGACCATTACAGAATGTAGGCCAGCTATTATTCAGCTAATGCGCAAATCGTCGATCGTAAAACTTTATGGGATCCTAATTTGTGATCCTGCAATGGTTGTTTGAGATAGGAATGCAGCGAGTTGCATAGCAATCGACTAATTAGGATAGCCGAAATTTTGCGACGACCACCGACTGCGCGTTTAATTAAAAAGTTTAGTGATTTATCGAATTGCAATCTGAGAAGTCCCATGTTTATGTAGGGTATTTAAAAAAATCGAAGGATCCTTAAATCTACTTAACAGACACCGAGGGAAACTGAAAAAGAGATGGATGGCATTACAGAACCAGCCAAAGCCCTATCTATGAGACGGGATGGTGTTTATTTTTTTAAATTTAATGGAACCCATTATTATAACCCATATTGGTAATTTTAGATACTTTACAACTCGCCGACTAGTAGTTGAGGTTTGCGAATATGGTTGTTTGTTGGAAATATTTATAAAAAAAAAAAAAAAAAACAAGAAATATCTTAACAGAAAAGAGACAAGGCAAAGCACTCAGAAAGTCAGCACCTAAAGCTTAAATAAAGCGACAGCGCCCGCCAAATTTAAATCCTATTAAAGAAGCTCCAAAAGAGCTCTATTCATAGTCATGTGTCAAAATTTGTCACCAGCGTTTCGTGGGTCATTTCGACCATATAAGTAACATCATGAAGCTCACGCCAGCACGCATAAGAAATCTATGACAAGATCCCGGTGACGTGATCCAAGAGGTCCTCTCGGGGTTAGGGTGAGAAGTAAATAAAAGAACTCAATAACTGAGAAATTTCTTAATCTCTGTTTCATTTTTTATTAAATATTATTATATTAAATGTATTATCCGATCTCCTAAATATATCACGAATTTTCCGGTTTTTTTAATTCATGCACAGGGGTTGTAAAATAGGGGTTGATAGTTTGTATAGAAAATATTTAAGAACTACTCCAATTTCCATGAAAAATAATATCTGGGCTCTTATAGACAAACATGTAACTGGAACGGAATAAATCACTTTAGTACTAATTACCTGCTATCAAAACATTTACTTAGTAGGTACTAAGTAGTCTTCATTCGCCTGTAAAACATAAAAAATCCGAGACTAGCGATGTCGAATGAACGCTCCGGTGAGGAGCTCCGCGTACCGCTGGACACATGGAACATCTCATTTTATTTTTACTTATTATATACAAGGCAATACTGTAGTCGCGAATGATAAGGAGATAATGGACGCGCTCTGAAACAGGCGGAGACTGCCTAAGCTCGGTTATCCAAGAAATTAGCATCCGCTCACAACTTCTCCCACGTGCTACGCGAAAAACTTAATCTATACTAATAGGTATTATGAATTTGAAAGTAACTCTGTCTGCCTATCTGATAACTTTATAAACGACATATGAACCAAGTCGATGGACTTATGGTCGCGAGAATCGACATCCACTCGGACGAAGCCGCGAGCTAAAAGCTAGTAACTGATAATAGCCGAGATTACAGTAAGAAAGAGAGAAGACTTATAGATTAATAAAATGTGAATTTACTTAGATATTAAATTACCATGATTAGGAAGGTCCTTTCTATCCCACTGATGAATAGCATATAAGCATTAAATAAACTTTATTTTTGTCTTTGTACAGTGACGAGAGATTCCCAAGGGATTATAGCACAATAAAATTGATGTTAGGCAGTTGTCTGCAATAAATACTGCGGGCGGAAACCACAGAATAGATAAGTGCACTGACATATCACTACGTGCTACCAGAGTAAAATGTACGTATACACACCGGCATGTAAGTTTGCAAGGATGTGAGTGGGACAAACTCAAACTAATCTAATTATCGGTATGGGTACGTCTCGCTCACTCTTTGCCAAGTTACATGCCGCCGGGTATATCAGACTATAAATATCGGTCTTCGTTTCCGTATTTCAGAATGAGGCAGTCGCATCGCATAGCAACGCACCACCACTGCAGGTCTCTATAGGCTGGCAATCTCTTTTCCTTTTGTCGGATCAGGAACGAGAGAATGCATTCAATTTAGCCTGCGACATATATTCCCAATGGCAATAGGACTACCACTTACTATATCCATAGGAACATTGCATTACAATGCCCAGTTCTTTGAAAAAATGTAAACAAACAATCTGCTCACTTATAGGGTCCTTGTTTTTTCGAAAGATCTTAAATTCGATTTATTTGTAAAGGCGCGAGAATCGGCCTCCAGGTATGTGTAGTGTACCTATGATATGATGATGTAACTTAAAGCCGTTGTTTCCGTAATTCGAATTTCTTTCAAAAAAGATCAACCACGGAGCTTCAAGAACATTAATAAGGAATTTGCTTCTGAAAAAATCATAACAGAAAATACCTGCTTAAACAGTCGAACGAAGGACCACCTCCTTTTTTGGAGTCGGTTCGAAAATATTTTTCATCGAACTTTAACAAAATACTGAACCTACTTTAATTCGATTGAGAAATCTAGTTATACATTCTGACGTTTGTATAAAAATATATACATGTCATACTTACACCGAGCTTTCATATGAATATTTCCAAAATGGATAGATCTTGTTGAAAATTGTTATATTATTTTCGATTTATTTAGTTTGTTAAACTTTGTTTTTAATTTTTTGTGCTACCAAATCAAAACAATATGACGGGTATGTTCGATCTAATTAACATTATGGCTAATACAACACAATGATGATGCTTCATAAAAATATTGTATTCAATTTATTTTGCATTAGATATTAGATTAAGAGGTGGCAACGTTGTCCTTGAATCAGTCGGTCTAGTTATCGTTTAGTTGACTGAACCATAACATAACCCATGTTTAAACGGCTGTACCTACCAAACGCACCAACGTCATAATGGCAGACCAACTTTATCCAACTCACATAAGTGACCTACACGCTGAGGATACCTACTAAATCAGTCGGTCTAGCGATGGTTTAGTCAATACGTTGCTAGTTGCTACCTCTTAATCTATATAGTAACCTGTAATGGTAGATTAAGCTTGTATGTGTGAATAAATAAATAAATAAAATCAATAAATTTAGTACCTACCTGTCCAAATCTTATAGGTAGATCTAAGGTAGTCTATTACAATGTATTATATTATAAAGCCAACCTAAAGCGAAATAGATGGTGTAACAAAGTTCTAAAAAGACTTAACGAGCACTGCTCATCGATAATAAAGCTGCAGGGCACAGCTACTAAGTATTATAATCCCTTGGTGTAAACTTTTCGTAAAAATTTAGATAATTTGGGCATATGTCTGTCAGAATGCACAATATTAATTTAGGTACTACTCCTGCCTGTAATAAAAAAATCAGTAAAAAGACCTAGCTCGATAATAAGATTTAATTAAAATTTGCAGAGGGACAAGCAGATCAAGCCATATTGCTTAACATCAGCGACATGATCGACTTGGCTATTGGCACTCCAGAGGTAAATATCCTAATACCTGACCCCAGTCTCTCATAAACCCTGTTTATTAAATTCTATCCACAAACCTGTGCTTTTAAGTAATTATGAAACTTCCTCAGCTTCCACTTATGGGTCAGGGTACGATTCATCATGGCGCTAGATGTAGCCGTACCGTACATAAACCGTAGGTGCGACTGCGCTCTGGTCCCCGTAATATTTTTACTGGAATACCGTGGTGAATGTGAGGATACCAGGACAATACGATCATGATCCCGTGGTAGTGGCCAACATTTTTTTCAGACTGCCTATAGGAATCTGACATAGCCAAAAGACCAACTTAGCAACTAGCGATAACTGCCAGGACCAAACGTCTCGAACTCCCTTTTGTAGTACGAACGAGCTCAGATAAGTAAATCTATTATTGTGTTGCGGTGGCTCTTGGTAAAACAGTTTGGTAGTTTCTACGCCACTCTAAACTGTTCAGCTCAGGCAACCGTGGTAAGAAGAATTCGCCAACACTGGCCAGTTATGGCGTTACAGCCGCCCGATTTAGGGGTAAAAGAGTGAGGATGACCCTGAATCACCTCCTACATTGTATCGTACGAAGGCTTACACGAATATTTCGAAGCTCCTGGAAGCGACCTAGGGTCATCACCACTCTTTCACCCTAAATCGGGCTTACGTCAGCGTGTTTGTAGCCAGTCTTACTCCTCTTCAAATATGTATACCAATTTGGCATACATTTGGAGAGACCCAATGCTCGAAAGCGGGCGGAGAAAGGGCTGTAATGATCGTTGTATCGTGACAGGTGGGCGTGGTGGACTTCAACATGCTGCAAACAGTTCTCCACTGCCTGGCCCAGCAGTTGAGAGTGCTGGGTAAGAACGTGGAGCTGCGGGGTAGTGTGGCCACGCTACCTCTCAATAGGGAGAACATTCAGACTATTGCTATCAGCGAGTACGTCGTGGACACTGAAGGATCTGTGAGTTGTTTCTCATCCTTCTTACTTCTGAAAGGAAAGACATCAATCAGTCTTGTTCTAAAATAGAGATCTCAAAAACTTTTGCAGCTACATAGGTTCGAGTAGTATAAATTATAAAGATGTCAGCCATAAAAAGATTTTCTGTAATTTCCACGGAAACGGAATGCCGCTAGTACTTCCACATTATTGTGCAGAAAGTCTTTAGCCCGGTGGAAGGTAAGAAAGCCAAGATGTGGCTGTGATTTGGATTGGTCGCCGCCTCTTTTAGGGTGTTATCTTCACAAAAATTCGTGCAGTTGCTATATAACAAGTCGTTCGTGATAATAGGTAAGTATTATAATCGGTTGACAACACCGACTATAAGATACGGTTATATATTATTTTAAGTACCTACTTATTTTATTTTTCAGGACGAAAAAACGAAAAAAATTGAAACTAAAGGAGGTATGATTCTTTTGTATTTAAATTTTTTTATATTTTTATACTTACTTTCAGTATTAAAATATGAATTTTAACCGGTTAATAACGTTTTTCACATTGCATTTTAGCTGCACCATCGCCTGCGCCTGAAGAACCACCAACTATGTTAGTTGGTAAGTCAGTTTATGCCGTATAAATTTCCTTTGTTTATATAATACATTATAAAATTTTTAAAAAAACTTACAGAAATAATTTCTGTTTTCAGTGGAACGAGTCCGGAAGTCCGAATCCCCGTGTAAGTCACTCGATGTCGAAAGATGACGACTAACTAAAATAACTATATTTATTTATTAATTTTGTTTTGACAATTTAGTTTAAACTAAGAAAAATAATTAGTTTGAGATTAAAATCTCAATGATTGATTTTAAAAATTTAGTTTTGATAGCAACAAGATTCTTGAAATTTATGAAATTTTAAACCGCTATTTTTGAAATTTATGATATGATTCACTCAAAATAGGTGGGTCGAATGATTATCGTTATATTTCGAATGATTTGCGTTCGCCATAATCGGTGAGTCATACATTCCGAAAATAGGGATCCTGATACGTAATCTGGATATAAAGAATCCCTAACTTATAATGTTCACAAAATTTGGCAAATGGCTGAAAAGAAAATTAATGGTAAAAATACCCAAGTTACAATGGTATATTTTTCCTACCAGTATCGGTGGTACACAGTCCTCCGCGCGCCACATCTCCTGCCCCAGCGCAGCAGGCAGCATCAGCGCAAGCTACGGCAGCCCACGAACCCCCACCGGCCCCGGTCCCCCTCGCCGCCGTCAAAGTCCCCTCCATCGAAAAACTGTCTCTCGTCACCCTCAGCAAGTTCAACGTGTTGGAGAACGCTGTGGAAGACCTCAAGAACCGCGTGTACTCCAGCATACCGAAGAATGAGGATATATTGCAGGAAGTCAGGTCAGTAGTCGTACTCGTACGTACTGGAGTAAACTCAGTTCGTTTTCTTGTGAGACTATTTTTACAGCTTATAAAGAGCATTCTTTCTTCTTCTTTTCGCGTCTATAGTATTTTATTCAGCCAAAAAATCGAATTACTTTTGCATAAAACAGTAAATGAACTAGTTACTTACTCCTTTAATGGCTACTATGCAAGATATTAAAGTAGTGATGATGATATTAAAGTAGTATGTTCTATGTAAATCGTACTCTGGGCTCCTAAGCAGCCAGATGAGGATGCAACCATTGCAAATGCAAAATTCTAAGATGAGATCATCATCATCCTAGCGTGTATTCCTAGTTGCGTCGTCAGCTTACGCTTCGGAGCCTAGGGTACGCTGTAAGTCATGGTCCTAGATTTGGCGGAACTGATTATTACAATGGAGCGACTGCCGTCCGACCTTAACCCTTTTTACAGGGAAACCAGACCAACAGGAACATGACCCAAGGTGTGTTAGTGGCCAACACTTTCAGAATTTTTCAGCCTGCCCCAAGGCATCTGACACAGCCTAATGACTGCTATCTATCGAAAACAACCGGGACCAACGGCTTAACGCGCCTTCAAAAGCACGGAGGAGCTCAAGATAGAAAATGCCACTAAATGGTGACCAATCCAATAGTGGTCGCGTCACGCCATCGCTTGACACGCGCATTCGCTACGGATACGCGGGTCGCGCTCGACTAACGAGCTCCTCAAATTCTAAGATGAGATAATATGAACTAACTTTTAAACCAACGCACTGCAATTTAAAACATAACATGGCATTATGAAGGTATTTTACGCGCTTCATCCTGTAAGTTTATGTTTTAAGCTAATATGGTACTCAACGGTAACAAAAGTTACTGCAATGACTCTAATCAGGCTAATGAAACAAAACTAATACTTTTAATAGAATGTTATGTTATGCACAGTATAAAACCAATGTTGTTACTACTTGTCTAGGTCTCAGACAAATCTGAAGTCAATACAAGACATGTGGACATCCCTGAACGTCTCGTCTCGACTAGAAGCAGCCGAAGCAGGCATTGCCAAATTAAGCTCACTGGTGCAAGATCTTATTGGGGAGACGACGCAGTTGCAGGAAGCTATGAAACGTCGAGCTAGGTAACGTTTTTGGTTAACCAGCAAACGACACTCTTGCGCCACCTTGAGTCACTCGGCCACTGTCAACTCGTGGCCTTGATCATCGCCACAGAATTTCAAAGCATCTCCAAAACTAACATTATGTCTACAATTTTGATGTAGTTTTTGCCCGTAGCTTCAGTCGCTTGAATCCCACGGTAACAGTACTTTTTCCGAAATAAGGTATTATCAAGGATAATTTCAAGAAGACATCTACTAATTAAAGCAATTCAACTAAGTGTTTGATTTGTTAACCCAAAACATCAGTAGCTAAATAATATGGCAAATTACAATTATCAATATTACAATCAGGGCAAGATAAATTAAATATTCGTCATCATTGCAAGACCTTTCATATTTCCTCTTTTCGCTCCACTCCCATATTGTAACCACCTCAAACCTCAACACATTTATCCTTTTGGTAACAGCCGTACCTCATTAAGCATTTCACCTATACACCTGCTATCTTCAGCCAACCTGCTTCACCTACTCCCGCGCCTGCCGCCGCACCGCCTCCTCCTCCCCCGCCCCCCGCTCCAACCCCCGCTCCTGCCGAGCCCGCGCCACCAGCACCAGCAGTCCAATTCACACAAGCACCTCCAGAAGTTTCCAAACAAGACTTGGCTAATGTGCAAGCTATATTGGATCGCTTGAGAGGAGATTTGGATAATTTGACAAATACATTCTACACAACGATAGAAGATATTCAAAGTGGATTGTTGGGTATGTATAATAAATACTCGTACATATATGAATCGGGTCAATTCAGTAGTTATGCTACATGGACAAAAAATATATATTCAAAACATGTAGTCTCCGCAGGGACTTTGCAGTAGGATTGAACTCAGAATCTACGGCTTGATGCTCAAAATGAAAGTAAGTCAGTATATAACATAATACCAAAAAAAAAAGCAAAAGAGAAGAAAATTCCCAAAATCGAGCTTTGAACCAATGTATCTGGTGCAGTTGATAAAGCCGGGATATATGATAATGGAACAGAGTATTAATAATCGGTTCCGCCAAATTTAGGACCCAAGAAAAGGATTAAAGCGTACCCTAGGCTCTGTAGCTGTATGTAAACTGAGGATGCATTTAAAAAACACGGTTGATGACGATGCTTCTAGTTAAAAGTCTTTAACAGTCCATGATAGCCAATATGACACGAAACATCTTAATATGGAGTATATTGATCAGATTTTAAATGATGACTCTTACTACAGCTCAGCCACCGCCGCCTCCGTCAACACCTCCGCCACCTCCAGAGCCTGGGATGCCAGCGCCTCCGCCACCTCCGCCTGCAGCACCAGGTATCTAAGTCCTTCGCCGTAGGAATCACAAGAATCAAGGGAATAACCAATTCTGTCGGTGATGGTAACGCATATAAATACCTGTCACGGCTGTTAGGTACTTGGACCTGACACGTATGGGATTAATTGAAGACATTGCCCCGTTCTTTGAAAGGTTTTGGAACGTAATGAGATTGTATTGTTAGTGCCAACTACATATCCATAGGTATCCATGACATAACCAGTTGTAAATATTCGAAAGTGTGACAATTTTTTAAAAATCTTTATTGCACCAAGAATATCAGAATTTACAGAAAATAGATAATATGCACAAAGGCGGCTTTATGCAAGCAATTTTTTACAGACAACCTCTTAGGCTAACAGGATAATAAAATATGTTTTTAAAATACAAACACGAAATATTTTTGTTTTTAATTATTTATTTTTTTAGTAGAACGAAGGCCACGACAATCATTCACGCAATTGACATCCGGCCTCATGGAGAAGATAAACGAATTGGAAAAGAAAATGAACAAATGCTGCGACAGCATCGGCAAGAATGAAGGCGTGGTGAAGGACCAGCTGCATTCTTTCCAGGATCAAATTGAATACTTGCTCAAGCAAGTTGCTGCTCTGAATCAGGAACTCGCTAGCGGGAAATTGTCACCTGATTTACTCAAAGATTTGCAAGGTTTTATGTTTTTGTTTTTAAAGTTTTTTTTTCCTTTACTTTAAAAAAGTTTTGAGAAGAGGTAACAGGCCTCCTTACAAATTCAAACGACTATAAGTTTTTAAACACTATTCATATTTTCTGTCTTCTACTTTCTGAAAAATACTGACCCCTAAATTTGATGGGACGTAGGAGAAAAGAAAAGGAGACTTTTAATACATCATGTTTGAGATAAGATTGCATAACAAATGACATCAACAAATCTATCCGGCATTGTGCATACAAAACTGGCTGAATTTTTAATCGATTTGATTATCATTTCCATTTTAGAGTAGGTACAGCCCAAGGTTTTTTATACGTTTATAAATGATTTAAGTATTTTAGGATTAATGGCCCTCTTCCAAACTGTACAAGACATGCAAGAACAGTTGAAACAGGTGCACGAAACGGCTCTCCAGCTGGCTGCAGAAAAAGAAGACAGACAAGGAAACTTGAATGTAAGTGAATAGAAATTATTGCAACCTTTATCTTTTGTCAAGAATAGATAGGCAGTTAAGTTCCTTTAAAATTCTTTTAATATCAAAACAAGTTTCCAAATATCTTTTAGCTCATCACTGCAACGCTTGGAATCTACCTACTCGTTGTTTTCTGCATCCACCTTCAGGTATCCAAGCGATTTTATAACAAACCCATCGTTCTGGGTGCTTGCAACCAACATATGAGTCGCTCAATCTGTCCAATCAAACTTCCTTTCGGCCTGAATCTAACAAAATACCCGCTTAACAGTTAACCACGAAAATCGTAGCCAATAAAGTCGGAGACTATCGTAACATTCGTAATGATGATCCGACTCAATCAATACCCAACATTTCTTTAATTTCTAAATAACCTCACAAGTAATTATCTATTGCAGGCTCTATTAGAACAAATCGAATTACTGAAGACAATAAAAATGGACCGCGAAGACATGGAAGAAGCTATGGCTGAAAAGGCCGACATGCGGCTGCTGGCGCGCAAGGTTTCACACGACCAGTTTGAGTTGGCTTGCGACGATCTGTCTAGAGGACTGGAGCACGCACTTGGAAAACTTAACCTACAGGTTAGTCAAAATTCACAAAAAGTCTCGTCAATTATTATACAACCATAACCATACGAAGAAAAACACTGGAGCAATTTTATTGGGCTATTTAACTATCTACGTATTTGACCGTAAATAAATTGTATAAATACTTCGCAATACAGGAAGCACTATGGCAACAAGCGTTGGACGATATACAACGAGAGATAGAGATGAAACTGGACAAGATAGAGTTGTCGCCGGTGAGGGACTTCTTCAACAACAAGCTGAAGCAGCTGCAGGACAACCTCAAGCAGATGGCGTCACTGAGGCGCGAAGCAGAGGCAGCCGGCACCAAGAAGAGATTGCTCAGGTTGGAATGTCTGACTCTTGGTTAAAATTCCATAATGCATTTATATGCAAAAAGAGTAGCCACCCTGATTTGTAGACTAAAAGGTTGCACCAACCAACGGCCTCTAGCTAGCACCGATGCTCGAAGGATGTAGCATAGGACGGGGCAACAATATTTTTCTATCTGTCACAGTAATCGGCGAAAGTAGAATCGCTTAATCACAACATGTGACGTAAATCAATTTCATCTACAAGAATCATCAGGTTAAAGCATCTGGAAGTTTCCAGCGATCCATCTAGTAGGTGTATGTCCAGCGATGGGCTTTCGGCACATTTTAATCTCAACTGTATGATCTGCGCGCTTTGATTTTGCCATGAGCTGCGCGGCGGCAACTGGCGGGAGACCGCAAGTACCTAATGGCGCCTTCTCGTGTCGGAGGCCAAAATACACTCTGGGTTTTTGTGCTATCGTAGTAAGTAGTAAATAAGGCGCTTTCAGCAAACAAAACTTTGTTTTGTCAGCGACTTGTGTTGTACCTGTTTGCACGACATCCCTTAGAACTAATTTCGCGCAAAAACTATGACCCTCCGGGGATAGCCATAAAGAAGGAATGTATGAATATTAAAATGACCTACAAGGCTTTAAAATGAACTTCTTTCGGCTAAAATGTCATATAGAAATATTGATAAAAAATACGAACAATTACAGAAAACATTCTCCAACTTTTTGAACAGGGACGTGAACTGCATATCGTGCGACGCGCGCGCCGTGATGCAAACGGAGGCGGCCAGCTCTATGCCCGTCAGCAAGCCCATGGCGGCCACCTTCTCCATGAAACCATATCTAAGCTACGAACTGGGTAAATAAATTGAAAGTCGATGTTTTTATATTCTAGAAGGTAAATTGTTGCACTTTAAAAAAGTCAGATTTAAGGCACCTAGCGCTGCGGGACCTTCCACTTCTCAAAAGAATGGCTTCGCAATGGTAGGTACTTCAAAAGAGATATAATTCACAAAATTACGTTGTAATTTTGTTGTACCTAGTTTTTTTTTGTAATCCTTGTAAGATATCTAAATAAGTAAAAATTCTATTCAAAAATACTTAGTTCTGTACTAGTCCCTATGTACTCCCAACTTAGAAGGGTTTTAGATTTGGAAGTAGGTACTAGGTTATAATAAAGAGAAAATCTCTCAAAGGAATTAAAAAAAAAAAAAAACATAACGCTATTATAGCGCCAGTTTACGCAAGGAGAAACTGTGCAAAGAGGTAGATCCTTACACTTACATCACCTTTGTAATACAACCTAAACGTAACGTAAACCCAAACTTAGTAAAGCCCGTGAAACCCAAACTCACAAGACTGATAAATCGACAGATGCTATACGCAAGTCTCAAGCGAGCAACCTACCGCAGCGAAACATGCACGATTGGGAAAACATCGACAAGCAAATGGCTAAACCACCACCTAAGGCCAAGTATGTATATTCTATACCTACTTACTGATTATATTATTAGAAAAGTAATCTTCATAAAGATGACACAACAATCTCGACTCAAATCACGTAACGTCACAACAGCTTGTCGTAGATTATTAACTTAGATCCAAATAAAAACATTCAAATCCAATTTATTAATCAAAAGTGGTCAAGTGCATGACGGGCCACGTCACGCGCAAGATAGGGTTCCGTAGTAACTCAAATAATAAAGAACTCCCAAAAACCTTCAGCAGGAACACCGCTTTGGTTAACACGAATGTTCCATACCCGAAACCAAACCGAATCCGGGATACTAGAATTCGAAAGGCACGTTATGCTGTTGGTCCTGGTTGTTATAATTGATAGCAGTCGTTAGGCTGAGTATGATGCCTTTAGGTAGCCTGAAAAATCTGACAGTGTTGGCCACTAACACACTTCGGGTCATATTATGTAGGTATATTTTTCCTGTGAAATAGGTTACGGAGGTCAGACGGCAGTCGCTCCAGTGTAATAACCATGATGCGGACAGCTTAATTTATGATAAATAAAGTTGATTAATTTTAGAGTAGGGCCATGATTATAATTAGAATAGGTCATTTTTCTTTAAGAAATAAGCTAAGAAAATAGGAATTTTTAAAGAAAATGTATAGAAATAGGGGTACCCTTGCCGAGCAATACCATAACGAGAGCCGGCGACGGTTTTTTGCGAATAACTAGGAAAGTAGAAGAGTTATTCACTTGAAATTTGTTGTAAATAGTCAGGAATATGATTCTTTATATGTAAAAAATACGAAATTTGTAAGAACTAAATGCCACCATAGGGAAAAATAGGAAAATTCCAAAAACTCGCCTAGACAAGGACAGGGCTATAAACGGGAACGAGATAGCATGCATTAGTGCCGTGTGCAAAGAATTAGTGCCGTGTGCAAAATTCAAGCCCTCTGATTGGTCGGAGTTTTCTATAAATTGAGCGCGGAATTGTATGGCGGCATTCAGTTCATTCAGTAATATAACAGTGAAAAAGTGGAACAAAAAGGGTGAACAATAAAACAAGTGAAGAAAAATAGTGCCTTTTAATACAGTCCACAATAAAAGTGGTCCTTGGCGAGCCGGATATTGAAGAATCCGCACCGACTGGAATAAAAGTGGTCCTTGGCGAACCGGATATTGAAGAATCCGCACCGACTGGAGGGAAAGCGGTCTATTGAGCGCAGGATACTGAAGAAAATCCAAGAGGGTAGAAGCCTTGAAGAACGCGCATCTGGAACAACCACATCGGGTCAGAAGTTAATCAGCATCCGAAGAAATGG
The DNA here is from genome assembly GCA_947363495.1 of Euzophera pinguis. Lineage (NCBI taxonomy): Eukaryota > Metazoa > Arthropoda > Insecta > Lepidoptera > Pyralidae > Euzophera > Euzophera pinguis. The sequence goes on along the minus strand of OX376157.1, from coordinate 7,654,360 downwards.
TGGTTACACGTAGCCAGAGCGGAGAAGAAGAACGGCGTACACAGCGATTGGTCTTTGACGATCCACCCGGCTCACCGAGTGTCACCGAACGAGGTACTCACGCCGGGCGTCGTATCCCAGAGGCCGCCGCCGCCGAACTGGAGCTGGGTGAGCGCGCCGCGCCGACCGTCACACGCCCCTCCGCCTCCGCAAGTAGCGTGATCCCCTCTTCCGCGCCTCGCGTTGCCGCGACAGTGTATGGGTCGAGTGCCACCGCTGCGCACCCCGTTACCGCGTATGGGTCGAGTGCCACCGCTGCGCACCCCGTTACCGCGTATGGGTCGAGTGCCACCGCTGCGCACCCCGTTACCGCGTATGGGTCGAGTGCCACCGCTGCGCACCCCGTTACCGCGTATGGGTCGAGTGCCACCACTGTGCACCCCGTTACCGCGTATCCCTCGAGCGCCGCCGCCGCCGCCACCGCCGCCGCCGCGCGCCCCTCGCGCCTCACCACTTCACGTTCACCCAATAGATCGATACGATCAGGACGCTCTCGTGTTTCGACTACAAGCACTAATGTTCGCATCAAGCAAGCAGAGTTAGCAGCCATGGAAAAGCTCGCCGAAATCCAACGTCGAGAATTACGACTAGAGGCAGACCTGGTACAGAAGAAATTGGCCTTTGAAATCGCCAGTATCGAAGATGAAGAAAACGAAGCAGGCAGTACTCATGGACACATCGAGCGAGTCAATCAATGGTTGGATCAGCATGGACCCTCTGCATCGAATCAAGAGCCGACGTATATGAGTCCGTTGCAACCAACGGATTTACCATCCACTGCCACAGTCGCTGCACCTCATCAGCCAACGTCTCACTTGAACATGCCTGCACGCAACGATGTCGCTCACCCGCAACCATTACGGGGGGAGCAAGACAACATACAGGGAGAACCTCAGGCAATCAGAAGAGACATAGAATGGGAGCACACACCGAGACGGCAATATCAGCGACCACGCTCACCAACGCCGACTCAACAAAGAAATCGAAGCACAGGCCGAGGCATCGAACAGCTCGCTGATGCAATTATGCAAATGGCAAGAACCAGAGCCCCGCCGAGACAAGTAACAGAGCTACCTACCTTTTCGGGAGCACCTGGTGAGTGGCTATCGTTTAAAGCAGCCATGCGAGACTCCGCACTCATTTATCAGTTCAGTGACGTCGAGAACATGGCAAGACTGAGAAATAGCCTTAGAGGTGAAGCACGAGAAGCAGTACGCGCCTTACTGCATACAAGTCGAGATCCGGAGATAATCATGAAGACTCTGGAACAATGTTTTGGTCGCCCTGAAATAATAATTGACCAAACTCTGGAAGAAATTAAGAAGCTACCACGATCGGGTACAAGTGCTAAAGATTTGAATAATTTAGCGGTGAAATTACAAAACATAGTGCAAGTGTTGGATAGCTTGGACGAGCGTGGGTATTTACACAACCCTATGTTATCAAGAGAAGTTATAGAGAAGTTGAGCCCACACTTGAAGTCTCGCTGGTGTGTCTACGCAGAAGAGAATCATACTCACGGCGAACCGCAAATAGTGACACTTTCAAGATTTTTGATGAAGGAAGCAGACCGAGAGTTGAAGTATTCCTACACACCGAGCATCGGTACGTCAGCACGAACCATGAAGGCAACTGACGGCAACATTGCAGCGCGACGACGAGACATACGCAAAGCTTCGACATACACTATAGCTACAGATCCAAGCAACAGTAATGAGGAACAGAAATGTTTATATTGTGGGTCGAAACACAAGGTACCGCAGTGCGAGAAGTTTAAAGCACTCAGTTTGGAAGAACGGTGGCAATGGGTGAAAGACAAGAGAATATGTTTCAAATGTATCAATAAGACACATCGACGCAGCAACTGCAGAAGCAAAGCATGTGGAGTTGGCAACTGTACGAGATTGCATCACTCATTGTTGCATGCATCGATCCCCACCACCGCCGCACCAACTGTTACCGAAGCCTACTAGCGACGAGACTGTACTCTCCGTGAAAACGAGTACAAAGGAACAAGCGGTATTATTGAAAGTGTGCCAGGTAACGGTTACTGGGCCCGGAGGTGAAGTCGAAACATATGCCTTGTTAGATGAAGGATCATCGGCCACTCTTATAGATGCAGATTTGGCACGAAAGATCAACGCAAACGGACCTGCATTGCCGCTGCATATAAAAGGAATTAATTCGACGCGTGAAGCAGACAGTCGACGCGTTAAAGTAATTTTGAAGACTGGTGACGGAGCTCACGAAATCAAAGCGTGGACCATTGAAGGACTCACATTGTCTAATCAAACAGTACCGGCGCGCTTAATGGAATGTGAGCACCTGCGAGACCTCCCAGTGGAAAAACTAAGTTATGAGTCTGCTATGCCACAAATACTCATTGGAGCTGATAACTGGGAATTAATTGTAACGAGAGAATTAAGAACTGGGAAGAAGGCTGAACCTGCTGCTTCGAGAACGCAACTAGGATGGGTCGTCCATGGCAGTACACCGCGGAAAATGATCAAAGAAGAGGCTTCCGTCCTACATGTTTGCGTAAAGGGCAGCGAGGCATCACAACTCCATGAAAGGGTTGAGGAACACTTCAAGATCGACGCAATAGGAATCACGCCGACGATCAAGATGTCGCCAGAAGAAAAAAGGGCGATAGAAATCTTCGAGAACACAGTCACCCGCAAAGAAAATTATTACGAAGTAGGATTAACATGGAAGGAAGAAGCTCCCGTGATGCCAACCAGTTACGACAATGCCTTCAAAAGATTAAGAAGCATCGAAAGAAGAATGGACAAGGACTCCGAGTTTGCTGAGCAGTATAACGCACAAATCGAGAACCTTGTAAAGAAAGGATACGCTAAGGAATGTGATGGAACTGAGAAGATGCAACCGCACAGCTGGTTTCTTCCACACTTCGCAGTAACAAACCCCAATAAGCCTGGGAAGATTCGCCTGGTGTTTGACGCCGCCGCGGTCATCAACGGTACAAGCCTTAACAACATGCTACTAGAAGGACCGGATTTGCTTCGCTCACTATTGGAAATTTTATTTAAATTCAGAGAGTATCCAATAGCTATCACGGCGGATATCGAAGAAATGTTTCTCCGAATTAAAATTCGAAGTGAAGACCAAGCGGCCCAAATGTTTTTATGGCGTGGCAAGGAAAGGAAGAAACCTCCAAAGGAGATGAAAATGAAATCAATGATCTTCGGTGCATCGTGTTCTCCATTTCTAGCGCATAGTGTTCGGAATTACAACGCACGCCTACATGCAGAAACTCATCCTGCAGCCGTCAAGGCGATAACCGAACACCACTACATGGACGATTTTGTAAATAGTTACACAACGGAAAAGGAGGCTACAGTTGTCATCGACGAGGTTAACGAAGTACACTCAAAGGCTGGCTTCAGATTGCGCGGCTGGAACTCGAACAATAGGAGTGTATTGGACAACGTGCCCACCGAGTTACACGCCAAGTCTGTAACACAACTGGGTCATGAGGACAGGACTTTAGGCCTAGTATGGAATTCGAAGGAAGACACACTTGGCTTCAACACCAAGATGCCCCGCGTTCCCACGGAAGTACGAACACGGCAACGCGCACCCACAAAACGAGAAGCCTTAAGTGCGGTAATGTCGGTATACGACCCGCTAGGACTTCTTAGTTGCTTCACCATAAGCGCTAAGATTTGCTTACAACGACTGTGGTGTCTGCAAGTCGGCTGGGACGAGGCGCTACCCGACGAACATGCCGAATCGTTAATGAGCTGGTTGGAGAACCTCGAGCGTATCGCCCTAATTCGCCTGCCGCGATGCTACAGCAGCGAGCAAAACATCAGGAAGAAGCAACTACATGTGTTTTGTGACGCAAGCCAAGATGCGTGTGCCGCAGCAGTGTACTGGCGCCTGGAAAAGGAAGACGGAACAGTTCATGTCGTCCTGGCAGCAGCGAAGTCAAAAGTGTCTCCCATCAAGACGCAGAGCATACCAAGGCTGGAATTGCAGGCCGCATTGATCGGAACGAGATTGGCCAACGCAGTACAGCAAGGGCACAGGTGGAGAGCGGACCAAGAAACAATCTTCTGGACAGACTCAAGAACAGTCCTACACTGGATTCGGAAGAACGCAAGAAGATACACCCCCTTCGTTGCCCACAGGTTGGGTGAAATTGCAGAATGTACTCAGCCACGCCAATGGAGATGGGTGCCCACCGACGAGAACGTAGCGGACTCGGCGACAAGAGTCAATTATGTCCCGAAAAATGAAGAAGATTGGTGGTTCACTGGCCCAACCTTTCTGCGATTAACAGAAGACCAATGGCCTGAGGAGTCTGAGCCAGCGGAACCCAGTGACGAAGAAGTTATAAACCATGTCACTATAAAGCGGGAAGAGAAGACGCTACCCGATGTGAAACGTTTTTCAAATTACATGCGTCTGTTGAGAGCAACCGCTAACATATTGTTATTTGTCGACAAGTGTAGACGACGAGCGACGCATCTGACAACGGCACACATGAATAAAGCAGAAAAACTATTACTACTGAGTGCCCAACGAGATAGCTTCCCCGAGGAAATCAACAGACTGAGAGACGGAAGGCTACTCCAACGAGAAAGTCGCCTGACAAGACTAGACCCGGAAATGGACCGAGATGGATTGCTGCGCGTAAGGGGAAGAATAAACGCGGCCAATCAACCTCCAGAGATGAAGAATCCCATCATTTTGGATGGCAAACACCCGCTCACAAGGCTCATCGTTCTGCAAGAACACAAAAGAGCAGGACATGCAGGACGAGAACGGGTGGTGAATGAACTACGCCAGAAATATTGGATTCTGAAACTTCGACCTACGGTGCGCACAGTGGCGAAGAATTGTCTGATGTGCCGAATGAGAAAAGCAAGACCCAGCGTACCAGTGTGTGGAGATCTTCCAGCAGTCCGCGTGGATGCCTACTACCGCCCCTTCACCAATTGCGGAGTAGACTACTTCGGCCCCATGACTGTGGCAATAGGAAGAAGACGTGAAAAGCGCTGGGGAGCTCTATTTACCTGTATGACTACGAGAGCCGTACATTTGGAGCTAGTGGGAAGTCTATCAACCGATTCTGCGATCATGGCACTAAGGAGGATGGCGGCGCGAAGAGGGTGGCCATTGACTATGTACAGCGATAACGCCACCAACTTCAGGGGTGCTGACGTCGAGCTACGAAAAGCATACGCGGAGTGGGCTCCAGCATTGAGGGAATATGGCTTGCAACACAATATGGAGTGGCGATTTATCCCACCGGGAGCTCCGAACCAAGGGGGCGCTTGGGAGAGGCTAGTTCGATCAGTGAAAGTAGCCCTAGAAGCCGTCATGAAAGAGAAAACACCTAAAGAAGAAGTGCTTCAGACAGTGTTAACAGAGGCGGAACATAGTATCAACGCTAGGCCTCTGACCCACGTCTCTGTAGAACCAGATGATCCGGAGGCGTTGACCCCGAACCATTTTCTGCTGGGGTCATCATCAGGCCTACCCAGAACCGGGCCTTGTGACATCGCAGATCGACGCACGTGGAAGGCATCCCAAGCGCTGGCAGATGAATTCTGGCGTCGGTGGGTGAAGGAGTATCTGCCGACACTCGTCGCCCGTGGAGAATCCCGAAACGAGACGCAACGACAATTGCAGCCTGGAGACCTAGTGATCATAGTAGACCCGGCGCTACCCCGCAACACATGGCCCAGAGGCGTGGTGGAACGAGTCTACCCAGGACCTGACGGAGGAGTGCGGTCGGCGGACGTTCGCACGAGAGGTGGCGTTTTTCGACGACCGACAACGAAATTAGCTGTCCTCCCCGTGAATGATGGCTGCGTGAAGACTTCGCCGGGGGGAGAATGATGCGGACAGCTTAATTTATGATAAATAAAGTTGATTAATTTTAGAGTAGGGCCATGATTATAATTAGAATAGGTCATTTTTCTTTAAGAAATAAGCTAAGAAAATAGGAATTTTTAAAGAAAATGTATAGAAATAGGGGTACCCTTGCCGAGCAATACCATAACGAGAGCCGGCGACGGTTTTTTGCGAATAACTAGGAAAGTAGAAGAGTTATTCACTTGAAATTTGTTGTAAATAGTCAGGAATATGATTCTTTATATGTAAAAAATACGAAATTTGTAAGAACTAAATGCCACCATAGGGAAAAATAGGAAAATTCCAAAAACTCGCCTAGACAAGGACAGGGCTATAAACGGGAACGAGATAGCATGCATTAGTGCCGTGTGCAAAGAATTAGTGCCGTGTGCAAAATTCAAGCCCTCTGATTGGTCGGAGTTTTCTATAAATTGAGCGCGGAATTGTATGGCGGCATTCAGTTCATTCAGTAATATAACAGTGAAAAAGTGGAACAAAAAGGGTGAACAATAAAACAAGTGAAGAAAAATAGTGCCTTTTAATACAGTCCACAATAAACCAGCACCGTAAAACCTATGACCATGATTAAAAGCGTACCGTATTCGGTAAAGCGCGAGCTTTGGACGAGTATTGAAAACACGCAGGGTCAAAGAATTTCACAATGAAAAACTAGGTACAGTGTTTTTTTTGGTTAATATGGACTACTAGTTACTAACTAAACATTAAAGCTGCCGTTAGCTTTGATAATTACAATGTTATTTACTTTATAATTATGTTAAAAATCCTCATCTCCGACGGAGAAAGATTCTCCGTTTGGTGAACAGAGAGAAAGGAAAGAAAGAAGCGGTTTGCCATCGATATATTATAATATAATCATCGGGATTTTCCCCAGGGTAAAAACATTATTTTACCTTTACATATTAAAACAAGGCTAAAACGAAACCATAGCGCGTACCAAATGTTAGATAGCGCCATCTAGATACCGGCAATATCATCTATCAATAGGCAAATGTTAAACAATTTGCTTTGACGCGTGACGTTGCCGTTTATACAATCAATGGATTTTAAATAACATGGTTTTTTTCAGTTGATCAAAAATTACTCATTTATCCTCTAAACTGCACATCAGACATATCATGTATGCGTACAAAATGACAGTCAACTGACCGTCCACGGCCCCGCGAACATAATATGTCTGCTCTCGACCGCGGGTAAAAATCAGCGTATTTGACGGATTAAATTGCTAGCATAGGGCTAAAAATGGAACAAAACGCTTCTATAATAACAAAATAACAAAACCAATAAACAGGAACGCGCCCATAGTTTTTTTATGTAGTCGTTTACTTTCGCGGGCTGCGTAAGGCGTGTCAAGTGGTTTTTCAAGTGGCGGCAATTGGTGTTATTTAAAAAAAAAAAAAAATTTTAATTTTAATATTTAAAAAATAATAATAAGGTGTTTCCCATAAACTAACGATAAACAGGTATGTACTGAACAGTTTTTATGCGTTAAAGGTATTTTTATATGATATATTTGGGTATTAATACAAAAAACCTGAAAAAATCAATCGACCCACTTTAGCTAGTGATTGTAAACATTTCGAAGTATCTATTGTTTATATTATTCAACAACGAGTTAGCTTGTTTCACGGCGAATACGGCGGTATACGTAACATGTTTATAACATCGTAGATGTAATTTTAACGACAGTGATAATTTTTCTTTAATATTCATTATATTTCATGATACTACTGTCATGATTTTTTTCAGGTTTCCAAATGCTACCGTTTTTCCAGGACCAAGCCTGGGGACACTTAAACCTAGCAAAAAAAAAATTAAAATAAATATCGCGTAAACAACCTCTAATCGAAAAACATTTTTAGAGTACTAAGAATGTTTTTCGAATACCTATCGAATAAAACACATAACAGGAAAGTCGAAAAAAAAAATTCATCCCCCACTTTACACTTAGGGGAGGTACCCGAACAAAAAATTTTTTAATTTAATGTCACAATTCGCTCCGCGTATAGTGATATACATAGGCATACCTAATTTTAGCTTTCTAGGTCTAATAGTCTCTGAGAAAAACGTACGACAGCCAGACAGACCACAGACATGACGAAACTAAGGGTTCCTTGTGTTTACTACGGAACCCTAAAAAGCCACCCCTGATTGTATCCCGCTCGAAAGGCCCTCTGAAGTCCCTTAGTCTGCATGATATAAGTAGAATCTTTTGAACCAAGGTCTCTTAGCGCCAGAAGCGAAGTCCTCCTATCCTCAGACATTTTCAACTTTTACCAGTTTACCACGATTCAGTGCCTGTTTCGATTAGACCTACCTATTTTCCAGCATACTTGCAAATTCAAAATTTGTTGTTTGCAAATGTAGCTTGCTAAGAGAGATTGCAAGGTCGATCGTTCCTGTAAAACATGTTTTCAATTGCAATAATTTTTGTTTAAATTTATTGATATTGCAACTGAAAGCATGGACTGGGGGACCCCCAGTGGGGGTATTAGGTTGCATACTACATAGGATGTATGTATACAACCTAGGTACATACTATCCATCCACGCTGTACGAAACGACATACTTACGCTTTGAAACCAGTTTTTCGGCTTATCTACTCAGAATCTAAGTACTAAGATTGACACCCATGCATGTTATCTGTGCCTCTTCTAACCTCTGCGTCTCCAGCGGTTACGGTGACTGCTTGAAAACTCGAAGTTCCTGGGTTCGATTCCCACGAGAAGCTAGCAGACTTCGTTAATTGAGTCCTTGCTTCGAAAAGCACGTTTTAAGCTGTTGATGCCAGCTGCCATCGCAGAAACATCAGACGTCGAGAGGCGGTTTTGAAAAAGACAAGACATTGTCAAACAATCGGGATATGCGGAACCGGAAACGATATCAATGCTTATTGTGGGCACAATTGGTTTTTTGTTTTTTATTCGGAACTGCTACTAAACAAGGAAGGCAACCACACACTTACGTCATCCGACAACTGAACTTGCATTTCAGGTCGGAATCCGACAAGCCCGACAAACACATCTGCAACCGTTACTGTGGCGGATCCCACACCACGACGACGCCAGCGCAGCGCGTGGCTCGACTTGGCCACTTCATCAAGCAGTGGGGGCCGGATGTGCTGCCTCTTTCTTCAGGATTGGCTGCTGGTGATGATGGCAAGGTGCGTTGTTGTAGAGCCAACGAGAAATAAGTTTTAAGCGTGAGCGGGACGTTTTGCACTCATTATGTTCAGGGCTCAGTGCAGTTAATTTATAAACATGTAAATTTTACTAAATAAACATAAAAACTCATAAAAGAAAAAAAAAATGGCATGTGGAATTGAGACGGAAGAATAATTATTTGACATGTTATTGGAAAAAAATATAATTTGGTTTAACTTTGTTTAAAATAGTAAGTCTAATCAACGAATTGTTATTATTTTGGTAGGTAGAGTATGTACACCCACTACAAGAAGGAAGGTCTGGAAACTCAAAATACCTACTAATTAAATTTAATTGCAGATGTACAGAGTGACGACAACTGAAGGAGCAAATGTTGGACCAGGTATAATTTTTAAACATACAAAATTAATAATCACTTAATTTACTTAATAATTTGAAATAATGAGCACAAGCGTCTTGAGAGGTAAATAAAATCGTAGATCTAGCCATTAACCTGTTCGCAGAAAGGATCAAACCCGCAAAAAAAATAACATAACTTTTATTGCACTAAACTTGCTTTACCATGTTTATTGCAAAAAGTTTCATTCATTCATTCATAAAAAATAATTTTTAACTAAAATCCCCTGATTAGGAGGAGCTGTGGACCAAACCTGCACACCCAAGCCGCCAAGAAAGTCGGAGACGCCTAGACCACCCCCGAAGCCAATGGTCATCAGTGCGGTTAGCTAATTATACCTACCCTCTGCTTACGGCCTTTACGGTTTGCTGTAGCCTATCGATAACTGACAAAGTGCCGCTAATAGTATAACAAATCCTTACTCCGGATAGTTAACAAACGTTTGCTAAACCATTTTGAACTAAACTATGTTCAAAAACGTTCCCCTTTTATGGATTTTTGTCATGACAAAACACCCAATCCATTCTTGGCAAGTTTTATCATATTTTAATTTGATTTAACGTTTTCAGGAGTGTCGCTGTCTTGAAGGAGGTATGTAACTTATATTTAGAAATATTTTAAAATTGCTACGCCTCTAAGGTAGAGATAAATTATCGTCTACTTTTCTGACATTCTTCCTATGGTTTTAATTTCTTTAATACTTTTTTAATTTAAAATACTGCTGGTGGTTTTGGAGCCTTATTTTATATTTCCACGCCGAAAACGAAATTAACTCATTATGAAAATATTATTAGAAAATCTAATGATTAGCAACTAATTATTAGCAAGTAGATTCTGGATTGTGGCATCATCTCCATTTATTTATATATATTTAGAAACTAGCTATTTCCCGCAGCTCCGCCTGCGACAAAAAGCAGCCTATGCTTGACCCCAGGTCTACTTACTACTATATTGATACCAAATTTTATTAAAATCCTTTCAGCGGTTTGGCCGTGAAAGCTCACAGACGGACAGACAGACAGACTTTCGCATTTATAATATTCAATATGGAAGTATGGATTTCATTGTAGCAAAACTTTAAATATTTTACTTCTTTCAGATCGCCCACCGAAGTGATGTCCAATATCCGGTTTTGTAATTTATTGCCTAATTTATAATATTTTACAATAAATGTATTAAATTCGTGTGCGTAAATAAAATAATCATTCGAAGTATTGATTTTATTGGCATATCTACTACCATACAATCTTAGTTTAGTATGTCAATACTAATTTTAAGAAACAACAATGTCTTTTCATACCAGACATTACACACTTAAACTAAAATAGAACCTTATCAATACCTACTTATGCAGCTAAACATAAATTTAGTATGTACAGAACTCATTTTCATCACACTACAGCCATTTACTTCAAAAAGTTTGGACACCGATGAGACGGATATTAAAAAAACGAATTAAGCGTATATCTAACTAAAAAGCTAAGCAGACAGAAAAGAGGAAATCATCGGTCGTAAACTTAAATTTTAAATGCAAAATAAACCTGAATCCACTGCTCGATTCTACTAGCAAGGCATAGGAGAGATCACACCAATTCTTACAAAAACTTCCATGGAACCCTAAAAATACGACCACAGGATAATTCCTATCATCAAACTCAAATGAGCCTTTTCGATACCAAATATCTAGAATCTAGATCTAGCCAGAAAAATAAATTGACAATGCTATATAATATAATGATTCTGATACTACTCGTATATCGGAATAGAGCACTAAAACTATCTAAGTTTTTATATTATCACCATTAAAAAAGTGGATTTTAGAGAATCTAGGGCATATGCCATTTAATGGCCAAAAAGAAAAGTCACGAAATATACAGAAAAAAAAAAATAATTTCATAAGCAACATCGATTAACAATTAATTTGTTGCCTATATTCATTCCTCTTATCTATTTTGAACAAGTAATTATCCATACAGATTTTCCGAAAAACGACAGATAGATAAAGTCATTACTTTTGACGTCATTATTCTATCTACGTGGTATATTAAAGTATCCTAAAATAGTATTCAGATATTTTCCAGCCGATATTGGCTTGACAAAAAAGTATAAAAGTAAACAGAAAATCGTTTTTAACGTTTTCACTTCAAGTTTTTTATGACTGACGTGATTTTGAAGTCATAAGGAAAGAGGTCGATGCATCAAACTAATAATGAACGGGTTCCGCCGTACGTCCAACTTGTAGAAACATCGATATCTTTGACAATTTTAAATAACCGGATATTGAATAATTCCTCTTGGCATAATTGCATCAATGATTAAAACGCTTTCAAGAAATTTTCTTTTTGACATCTATGTACATAATACATAACGACACATTTAATAACGTCCATTTTAAACTTATTACAATGACACACTGGACTTCCCTCTGAACACTTGGTCCGACAGCTTTAGTCCGATAGATCGGACGACTTCAGTAAAATTTTAACTTTTGTTACACATTCAGTGCGAAAGACGCAATAATGCGTCGGTAACAATTGAAAAAATTGTTACTAGTTAATTGGCAATGACACATTCATCAAAACCTTAGAACGTTGTACGAAACTATTAAACTCCATCTTAAAGTTGTCAAAAAAGGATTTCCTAGAGTTTTCTGTATTATCTCCTACGGCGTACCAGGCGCGCCATGGTTGTGCTAACGATGCCGACCCTTGGCCCCAAAGCCGTTCCCATCTCGGCTGTATCGACGCTCCTTGCGTTCGTCACGACTGCCGCGCGATTTCTCGCGTCTCTCCCGATCCCGCGATCGCTCCTTGTCGCGTGATGATTCGTGACTCCTAATTGGAAAAACTAGATTAAATTTCTAAAGCTGAAACTCGATCCGACTACCATAAAATTAATTTTGAGATAACCACAGACAGCGTTAGTAGTAGCTGGATCGAAGTGAAGTTATGAATTACTATTTAATGGACAATAATTATTTGCAAATTATGTTTAAATAGTGCAGTTTATGAATGATCTATATGTTACCGGAAATGTATGAATCCTAGGAATTGTATACAACTCCTAGGAAATGTATACAATTCCGAAGCTATTTAGAAAATGTATAAATTATTGTTTTAAAAATTATTTAATACATAATTGCCTTTGCGCAAGGTTATTTTTCTTGTAATTGCTTGTATTTAACAATGTATCCTTGTTGTGCAATAAAAACACTTCTTTTGAAACTAAAGCGTTTCTGTCGCTCGCTCGGTCGCTAACTGTTAAGGACCGTTCACACTGACGCGAATCCCGCGCGACTGGCGGTACGCCCATAGTTTGAACGGACCTTTATGGTCATGCTGTAAAATCATAACCTAACCTACTTTCTGTCATAACACAAGTAGTCTTTTGAAACTAACCATTTCTGTCACAAGGTCTGTCGCTCGCTCGCTAACTGTTATGGTCACTATAAAACCATAACCTAACCTAATTTCTGTCACAAAGTCCTCTTTCGAAACTAAGTCGCTTCTTTCACAATCATCATCATCATCATTTCAGCTTGGTCTTACATTTCCGATTGGTATTTAGGAAATGTATAGATTTTCTAGGAAATGTGTTTAATATAATTTATTTCACACATTTCCGGACGATTTCAGGAATTACATACATTTCCTAGGAATTGTATACAATGACGGATTACATACATTTCCGTTAACATATATAAACACTGTTGGTGTATTTCAATAATAATAAATAAATATTCATTATGAAAACTGACACCACGCTCAAACTTTTTTTTTTAACACTTTGTTTTATCAAAATAAATATTCAAAAAAAAGTTTCCATTGTCAATTTGTCACCCAGACTTATTAGGAATCGATTTATACCTCGTTTATTGGAATCGACTTAGTTATAAAGGCGCTAGAGTGGAACATACACGTAAAAAAAATACATACATGGTTGACTGGTAGAGAATGCTCTTAGCATTAAGTCCGCCAATTGTTATAAGTATATGTGTACTTTGTGGAACAATAAAGTTTTAATAAATAAATACATAGACGGCTAACCGTTCGTTTTAACTTTCCTGAGTCTGATAACAAGCTTAGCATTATTTGACTGAAGTATATTAGTAAAACGTGTAAAAACGGGACATTTGACATTACAGTCCGCTGATTTAAAAAAATAGTAATGATAGTGCGTTAAATAGGTCATTAGTGACAATTAAATGCGTTTCCGATATAGTTACAAAATCTTTTAAGTCTTTCATACAAAATAACAAGAGTAATCGTCTGTGTAAGCGCTCCAAAAAAAGAGAGGGTAGGCCGGGAAAACATGAGTAAATACACATACCTAGACTCTCCCGCCGAGCGGCTATCTCTGGACTTGCGTCGCGTGGGCCCGCCGGACCGTGATCTTGGCGAGCGAGACCTGGAGCGAGAATTCCGACCCTTCGGAGACGTCTCCCGCTCGCTATTCAGGTTGAAGTCATCGAACCTGAAGCACACAATAATTAATAGTACTAACGTACAGAACGGACACTGACACTCCAACCCGAAACAGATACCGCACCTCACCGCGCATATTTAGAGTAATAGTCCAGAGCAAAATAATGCAAGGATGACACTTCGGGCCGCACGGACGTGACGGATAACGAGTGAAGTGTCCGGGGTGTGCCTGAAGAGAAACATGATGTTGTGACTAGTGGTCATACAAACTTCTGCTACGTTTACATTCAAAACCTACTCGTGTTCATGCCGCTGTGGAATATTTTTGTATGGGAAAAATGGCAACAGTGGGAGTGACGTGTTTATACTCGTGCTACGATGATAATGGGTAGACCATTTCGGCTGAATGTAAACCAGATATTCATGATATTAATGTGGGGTTGTTCATTCATCATGACATGTTTTAGGCATTATTATCAGACAATCAGGGATTCAAACATGTCCTAACTAAACTGGAAACAACTTAACAAAGTATGCCTCCCGTGGGAATCGAACCGACGACCTCTGGATCTAAGGCGAACGCCTTAAGTTAGTTTTAATGAAAAAATCATCAGATCAGAATACTGACTTGTTTTTTGGAGCTTGTGTAGAGCTGTGACTAGAACTTGAGCTCGATGACGACGAAGACGAAGAGGACGAACTTTGGGACCTAAAACAACCAAGTGGACAAATTTAGATTATCTTTTGTACAAAATATAAGAGAAAACATGGTGATTTGCATTTATACTGAAAAGTAGTACAAGAAAAAGGTGATTTGCGTCTTGTAAAACCAAAATCAATATTAGATACATGCTTCTCTGAAAATTATATATGTTCAACATCTTGGTTTTTGAATATGTTGAAAGCTTGTGAACCTCAATAATAAGCGAATGTATGAACATTTTAAATACTTGCCTTTTCTTGTTGCTCTTTGTTTCGGGGGATTTTCCATTTTTATCATTAGATTCCTGACCGTCATCCTTAGAGCTTTCACCATCGTTCGTTTTATCAGCGTTTTCTATAACAATAACAAAAATATTTACAACTATGAATACATAATCCTAATAATCACATTTTGCGCCTTTGCCCAGTTGCGGCTTTAACTGACCAGCTTTTGAAGAATTGCCCTGCTCTTCATCACTGCCCCATAAATCATATTTAGAAAGATCAGCCTCATCTCCTGATTCTTCATCATCTTGTTCTTCTTCTTCCCCGCCGCCTTGCGATGAAGACGGCTTGCTCTGAAACAAAACCATGAAATAATAACGAATGCCAACTTATGAAACATAATCGTTAACTTGCGATCATCATTGTTAAAAGCTTAGGTTAAATGGGATGAACTCTATACAAACCTTTTTCTTCCTATTTTTATTTCCATTTACAGGCTTTTTAGAGTTCTTCTCTGGAGCTTTTACTGTCAGTTTGAGCCTGTTCAGCATTATTGGCTTGGGCAATGCAAAACTTTTAAAGTTGCCAATCACAGGAGCGTTTTGATTTAAATGCATTTTATGTGATTCATTTTTATTTTCTTCTGTATTGTTAGTGCCCAAGTTCAGTCTTTTTGCAACATTTGGGGGTACACTTACTGGACCAGGATCAAAAATATCACTTAAAAAAGGAGTGTCGCCAGTATTGCCATCCATTTTTTCTAGTTCCCTCTCAATGCTACCATGATGAGATTCCTTCTCCCATTCATCAGCAGTTGCCAAATTAATTGTTTCAATGTTATCCGACTGATCACTGACATTGTGTGTGGCTACATTAGAATCATTAGCACTGGCATTACTTTGAGATAGCTGTGTTAAGTTCTGGAGGGCCAGCAAAAGAGTATTTGTGTTTATACCTGCTAACAAATTGGTGAGATCTGGTACTGATGATTGAAATTGAGATGCATGTGCTGTATTATCACTATCTACAGTACTTGGGTCCTGATTGCTTTTAAGTGGGGATTTCTGTACATTTTGTCCATTACTATGAACATTGGTTTTTTGGGGTGATTGTAGCTGTTCAGATACAGATTCAAACTGATTCTCATTGTCTGATTCTACAAAAAGTTGTTGTGGAATTGTCATGAATTTTTCGTTATCCTGAACTTTTTCAGGGGTTTGTGGTAGAGGAATACTGTTAATTGGCGGATCTAATCCTGGAATACTTTGAGTTATACTTGGTTGTATAGTTATTGATTCAAGAACATGTACTTTTTTTGATGGGCTAATAATCTTTTTCTCTTTTTTCTGTAGTGGTATGTCTTGTTTCATCCCGGACATAGATATTATCGTGTCAGATATATTAACTGGCATTGCATCTGGCTTTTGAGACATCGGAGTTGGTGTCCCAAAAAAAGTGTTTTGTAAAGAGTCTTGAAATGTCTCCATATTGTTGCCAATATTTTTCTGAGGAGAATTACTTATGGTTGGAGGAGGTACTTCAAATGAGGGCATTTCATTATTAGCTTTCTGAAAGTTTTTTATGATGTTCATTAACATTTCTTGTTTATCTTGAATAATATCAGTTGTCAAATTATTTAATTTATTCATATTTGCTGGTAAATCCTTGTTGGATTCATGTGGTTTTTTTTGAGGTGATGTAGAATGCAAACTTTCAATTTCTGCCTCAGGTGAATCTACTTTGTAGAGAGCATCATCATCTTCATCCCATTCAGTTTCATACTTCTTCCTAACATCATCATACTTTTCGAGATCAGTTCTTTCAGGACTGCTGTTACTTTTCCCATCATTTGTATTGAATATATCCAAAATACTTTTGTTTTTAGAAGTGGAATGTGATTGAACAGCGTCGAAAACACGTGATGTATTCTCTTTCGGTTTTTCTACAACTGGCACCGGGGTAGGGGTTGAAGTAGCGTAAACGACAGTGTTTCTATTATTACACGGCATGTAATGGTTTTTAGGAACAAAATTATGAAAATCATTTTTAGTAAACTCCCCACCATTAATAGAAGCTTTTTGAGAAGCTGATACATAGCCTTGTTGATGAGGAGTATAGGAATCGTGCACGGGCTTTACATGCATCGGTGGCGGTAATGGAGGTTGATGAATAGCTGCCTGTTGTATATGGACCTGTTGCATAGCAGGTGGTTGAATTTTTGGTTGTGGAGCAGGCAATTGTTTTTCATAGACATGTGGATGTGGAGTAAAAGTCTCCTGCATAGGTTTTGCATGTATCACTGGCGGTAGATGTTGATGAATAGCTGTCTGCTGTATATGAGTCTGCTGAATGGGATATGGTGGAACTATTGGCTGTTGAGCAGGCAACGGTTTTTCATAGATATTTTGAACACATGGCAAGGGCTGTATGTGTGATAGTTGTGTAGGAAGTTGAGATATAGGTGGTCTCTGTATTGGCATTTGTGGCATAGGTAGTTGATGTTGGGTAGGCACCGAATGAATAGGCAGCTGATACTGCTTAGGCAGTGGTAGACGATTATTCATGAAAGGCCTATTATTGGCTACATTTGTTGCATTGCCTTTAGCCCAGAATCCCTTCCTTCTTACATTATCTTTAAATGCTTGATAATTTTTGGTTGATGACCCTAATTGTGCAGGTACATATTCACTTGAACAACCATCAGTATCAACTGCATTGTTTTCTTGTCTTTTGACATTCATGTTCCGTAAATTAGACATGTAAATATTTCCAGTCACCAAAGATTTCTGTTGAACTGATTTGGCCGTAGAGTACCCAGTGCTATATAAAGAAATACTTTCAGGTACACTAGTCTCTTTTGGGGTTGGTCTTTTCTTAGGTCTTCTTCTTAATTTTCTACCTTTATCAAACACTCGAGTTAAGAAGTTATTATCTTCACTATCATATGAAAGAGAATCAGAATCAGAGTCCTCAGTTGAATGCCTAGCTGACTGTTTGTTTCCTTGCCTAGATAATTTTGTGGAATTAGATTGTGAACCGGGTTTGCTTCCACTACAGTCACTATCAAGGGATCTGCGGCTATCTTGTGAACTAGATCTACTTCTTTGATGGGATGATTGTGACCGACTCCTAACATGTGAGTCTCTTCCACTAAGAGAACCACCTCCAATATGTTGTTCATTGTCGGGCCCACCAATCAACAAGGTTTCAACACTAGCACTCCTTTGCTGAACAGACAATGATTTATTTACTTGACAACTTCTAGATTCATTCTTATCAATATCGCCCTCATCATCACTACTTGAATTGATTATTATCTCATCAGGATTAGGCAGCCTCACAACTGGTTTTTGCACTGTAGTAGCATTCACATTAGAAGGTGAATTTACTGGAAGTTGTTCCTCAGTATCTTTTACCAGTTCCAAGTGTTCATCAACTAAGCAGCCAGTAGTTAGAAGCTGTTGACGCCAAGAAAAAATAGTTTTGAAATCAGGAGCAGGTTTGTCAAACATAGCTTCAAATCTGTCAGTAGTTATTTTACAATTTTTGTAAACAATCGCAAATGCAGCAGCTTGTACTCTCTCTTCTAATGTATATTTTACTTGAAAACTTTCAGCTGGATTCGAACCAGCAAACTTATAGAGAACATCACTGTGAGTGGATGACACCCTGTTTTCCATCACTGGATTGTAACTCGTTACACCAGGAGATTTCAGACTATTTTTTGATGATGTTTCATAACCTGATGAACAAAATTGATCTTTGTCGCTTGCACTTGAAAAACGTTTGCGTGACTGTGTTCCATTATATGCAGGAATTGTGTAGTTCTGCCTGTGATAGTTAGTTTGTGATTGAAACTGATTCCTCCGGAATGCCATTTTATTGAGCGGAGGAACATCACATACAGAGCCATCACTAAGGCTGCCACTGACATGCCGATCATTTTGAGTAGAGTGCATTTTTGAAGAGGGTATTCTCTCCATGTTAGTATTCTTCTGCATTGGTGGTGGCAACTTTTTGAATGCCGGCCCTTCAGTGATGCCAACCTGAAGGCAGGAAAAATAATCTCCACTTTAATAATAATGTGCTTCAAAATAATTTCATTTAAGATAACATCAAGTCTTCTTAGCTTCAAATTCCATCTCCTAATCTATTAATGTAAACTTTAACATAAAAAGTTTAATTTTAACTCAATAATATAAGAAAAATTTTGTTAGAAATGTGGGAATTGGGATTTAAATAAAAAGAAAACATTACTATTCACACAATACACTTGCTAAGGGCTGAAAAGTCATAATATTCATCATCAATCTCTAGCCAAGAGATTTCTAATCTGTTATGTGTAACTACTATGCAGAGAGGGTATTTGTGTTTAATGATATAAATTGAATATTGTATCAGTTTGAAGTACAAACCTCTTCAAGTGAATCTGCCTTGCGTTTGCGTTTCTTTCTTCCAAATTCATCATATTCATCATCAGAGGAAGGTTCCCGACGGCGATACTCCACGACCCCGCGCTCATTGTAACCTCCGCCGTAACCGGTACGAGCTTCCACCTAAAGTTATACAAACAATGTAATTGAGACATGTGTGGTATCATCAAGAGTATATTTTGTGATCGAAATATTATTATAAATATCTTACTTCTCCAAATTTCGGTGCGTTACAAACGTTGCACGTCTGTCGCCGGGCCCAATTTACATTTGCACATTTATTGCACTGCCAGTCATCTGCATTGAACAAGCCGCGGGACTTCTCAGCTGCGGACTTTCCAATTTCAGTGCCGAGTTTCTTTTTGCAAGGTTTATTGTCGGGGCGCTCCTTATTGCATCTATAACATGCTGCCCGCCGTGAAAAATTGATATTTCCGCAGTTGGGATCGGTGCAAATCCAATCTCCGTCGTTCATTTTGTTACCAATGGATAGGATTTCCTTTCTCTAAGGACACAGAAATTTGTTTAATATTTTATGCATAATTACACTGCCTACTTACTGCAATCAAGCAATAAACATTTGTAACTTTACTGATTGTAAATTTATGTTTACTTTTACGGTGAACACCGCTTTCAAAGAAAACCAAGCTCACTTTTCAGTAAAAGAAATTAAGCTTCATGCCAGCCATGACATGACGTAGTAGTTAAAAAAATTAGCTAGTGTTGCCGTTCTATAGCTCACTATAGATACCTAGTTGATTAAAAGCAATAGTAATCGATAGTGATTGCAGCTGAGTTTTAATTTCAAAAGAATTCAATTTCCCGTTAAGCTATCTTTCGCCATTAAATCACAGGGGCAAACATGTAGGAATCGATTTACGTGAAGACTGCTTTTCACACGGCCAACTATATGTCGCGTTATTAAGATCGGGTTGGGGAGAAAATCAAATGTTCTTCTGCCACAAGAAAATAAAACTAAAAATATAATTTACGCAGAAGTACTTTAAAATATAACAAAAAATAATTATGATTCCCAAAATAACCATTCCACGCGGACGAAGTCGCGGGCACAGCTAGTCATGGATATATAGATCAAGATGGATAGCGCGAATGCATACAATAGGCTGATGTCAAAAAATTTGACCTGAATAAAGAGAGAGGTGGGTAACGAAATGTCGTTAACCACCTCTCTCTTTCTAACTCGTGATGTGTTAAAAAAATAAAAGTAAGGTCTATTTAATAGGTCCCATTTGACATCTGTCAATCTTAGTCTCATAGTGAAGTGACTTGTTAATTGAATACCGAGAAATATCGATACAAACTCGAAATCGATACTGATTTGGTATTATACTTTTAAAGAAATATGAATAAAAAACAAACTGTTGTAATATTAATTTAATACAAGTAAATAACTGTACATACTTCAATCAAATATCAATCCCTGTGTATATGTAATAATTTATTTTTTAAATGAAATGACATAATTTAGTTTAAAAATCCATTTATTCAGTGGAACTACAGCTATTATCAGTGTCATCATCATCACTACTGTCCGCACTTACAGATATAATCAACTCATTTTCGATGATATTGTCAATTTTAATATCGCGTTCAAAATCACTTTCGATGATTTTCTTTGTTTTTTCAACAACCTTTTTCCAATCTTCTACAGAGACACTGTCACATGCATTTTTTAACAGCGTAAGCATTTTTCCTGTGCTGAAAGGTGGCTCGGTGTTATTTCGTGCTGCATGACCCTTTATTTGTGCCCAAATAAGCTCGATGGCATTATACTGGCAGTGGTAAGGAGGCAATCGAATCACTTCGTGTCCATGCTCTAGGGCTAGTTCGTCGATAACATAGCGTGGCTTGGACGACATAGTTGTATGCACTAAATTCATTAGCTCGACTTTTAATAAATTTGGATTAACTTCCACACCATGTCTTTCGAGCCACGAAGCTATTTCATTCTTTTTATTGGCTTGAGTTGGTGGTTTGTCAACCTGTACCGAATGGTAAGGAGCATTGTCCATTATAATTTTTGAGGGGTTTTAAGTTCTAAGAAGTAGTTTTATAAACCATTCTTTAAAAACATCAAAGTTCATTTCTTCGTGATAGTCACCTGTTGATTTGGATGCAAATGCTAGGAGGCAATCTGGAATAAATCCTTGTGAAGCTGAACCCGCATGACATATAATAAGACGGGCTCCTTTTCCTGATGGTACTTTTGATGTTGAGGCTGCTGTATCATCAGTCCACGTCCAGTCCAGTCTTACACTGTATGGTTTGCATTTAACCATGTTTCGTCAACAAATACAACATTGTCCCAATCTGTAATTTTATTTACTTGCCGCAAGAATGTCAGTCTCTTCAGAACAATATCATAGCGTTCTAGGAGAATTTTCCGCTTGTCTGCCTTTTTATATCTAAATCCAATTGATTTCAAAACTTTTGACAGTGACGTTCTTCCGCCAGAAAATAAGCCTGCCTCATTTAATGAAATAATTAGTTTCTTCCTTGTAGGATATTTCTTTCTTGAGTAATATCCATAAATGTGGTTGCGAATTGCAGCAGCATCAAAATTGTCAATACCGACAACTTTCTTCTCTCTCTTTCTTTTTTCGGTGTTCGTAATCTATTCTCTTCCAAACCTGAGGGTCCATATTTCTCGTTGAGAATTTGCGTTACAGTCTTCTTCCCTATTCCTAATGCATCAGCAACGCGATCCCTCGTTTGTGTCACAGGCAAAAGAGGCCCACCGTTTGCCGACTCACGTTCGAAATAAGTGTATAATTTTACCACTTGTTCGCGAGCTTGGCTTTTTAAGGTTATTCCTCGTTTAGACATGGTTAAACCAGAACAAAGTCCAAATAATAAGCAATCGGAGTCCAAATGATAGCCAGGTAAACGTTTGCGGAAGATCCGATCAGTAAGAAAAGCCAGTTCAAAAGATAATAAGGGATACACGGAAATCGCACAGTCACTTCGCACTACAGTGGCGTCACTGTAGGTTTAAGTGTTGCCAGGAATAAGTTATACTAAATACTATGAGTTTATACTAAATATTATTAAATATTTTAATATAAAGTTATTCCAGTATAATTGTAATTAAACATATTTCACAAATAAACAATTTATGGTTTTATATTTTTTCATACACACGTAGGTAAGTCATTACACATACATAAATCATTATATCGATTCAACTAATTCGGTTTTGTCGGGTTTTTTTTGTGGTACATCTCTAGTGATAAAAAAGAAAAAGCGTTAATCGAGCTGACTTTGTAGTGACGTTTAGATTTCATTAAAAAAATAGCTTTGTATTTTACATACATTCAAAATGAATGTCTCTTTAATCGAAACAAATGGTAATAATACCGTTTTCTGTCATCACTATACAATAATTTATGAATTAAACAGAAAATGCATAAAAATTAATTAAATCTCACTTTTGCAAAAACAAATAATTGAGTACCCGCCGTTACAAGTACACATTGTTGAATTTAAATGAAGTGTCAAATGGCCCTACTTTTAGGGTGTGAATCTGGGTTTCCATCATAGACTTAATAACAACCCCAAAAGTTGAAAAAAAAGATAAACAATTACTGCGTAATTGTTTATCATTTTTTAATAATCTTTATTTTGAGGTTTAATTTTATAAAAAATAAAAAAAAATATACTGGTTTTTGATATAGAAATATAAAGCCCAATTATATTATGCAAACTGACCTTTTATTTTACTGTATTTCTGACAAGGCAAAATTTTTGAAGTGATGGTAATACTTTGGGGAAAACAGGGGTTACTCCAGGTCAAATTTTTTTGAACCAGCCTGTTGTATATACCTTTAGTTCCATAGGCATAATTAATTACTTTTGTATTTTTCTTAATTGGCTAGTAAACTTTTTCATGAAAATGTCTAATTCGTAAACTATTTCGAGGAATAGGCTTAGGGAACAGATTACATTAATCAGATCTTTAGATAAGCAAGTATTTTTTTAGAAAATCGCAGAAAACCCAATGACTTTCATTTTTTAGCAAGGTTGACGTATGACGTAACCGGATAACTTCCGGCTTTTCACATTTAATTTTTTAGGTTGGCAGCACAGGGTAGTGAATAAATATTTTTTGTTTGGTAGCGCTAATTATGCGCTTCACGTACTTGTCACCCATGTCAACTGTCATCTCTGTTGAACTCATAACCTAATTACATCTTCATTACATTCATTCATACATTTTAATGAAGAATCAGTGTCCAATTATTGAAAAATCAGATGTCAACGGATGAAGAGACGGCAGTAAAGTCCATTATGCAATGGATACGTAAAATGGGATTAATATTAGCACGGCCAGCCTATATTGGGCCAACAACAGGAGCAATACGCTGCAAACCTACACAGTGTGTACCTACACACACGACCATATACCAAATCTAATATGCATTCCCATTCTTTCTTACTAGATTTCCCCATGGACTTACACCCGTATTTTTAAACATAACCTTAAGGACGTCCTTCACTCAAACTCATTGGAGGGTGCCTCAAGGAAGTCCTCGAACTTTCCTTGAAAGTGACATTTTAGTTGCTTGAGCAAACTCCAATGAGATCACGAAGTTTATAATAGTTTGTCCCAATTGGCTAGTCAACTAAAAAATAAATTGTGTATATTATATATTTTATTGATAGAATAGACTATTTCGGAGATACAATTAAAACGAAAAAATTCTTAACATTATATTTATTTTGTTATTTAATTTTAAAGATTTTATAGTGATGACGTCACGCAGCTATAATGGCCATTTCGAACTGCAAGAAAGCAAAAATTACTAAGGTATTAAAAAATATATATGTCAGTGTCAAATGTCAAAGTCAAGATGGACCGCGAGCCGCGAGTTGGTTTCTTGTTTGTTTACAATCGCCAAATATTTAGGTACCCCATTTCTCGTATCTATTGCATATTGGCCTGTTTATTGGACTTTACTGCAGTCTCTTCATCCGTTTACATCTGATTTTTCAATAATTGGACACCGCTTCTTCATTATAATGTATGAATGAATGTATTAGGTTATGTTTACTTGAACAGAGATGACATTTGACATGGGTGACAAGTACGTGAAGCGCTTAGAAATATTCATTCACTACGCTGTGCTGCCAACCTAAAAAATTAAATGTGAATAGCCGGAAGTTATCCGGCTACGTCATACGTCAACCTTGCTAAAAAATTAAAGTCATTGGGTTTTCTGCGATTTTCTTAAAAAATACTTGCTTATCTAAAGATCTGATTAATGTAATCTGTTCCCTAAGCCTATTCCTCGAAATGGTTTACGAATTAGACATTTTCATGAAAAAGTTTACTAGCCAATTGGCTTGTCAACTAAATAATTAATTGTGTATTTTATGTATTTTATTGATAGAATAGACTATTTCGGAGATACAATGTGATCGATTTTTTTTTTTAATTATATTTAGTTTTTATTTAATTTTAAATATTTTATAGTGATGACGTCACGTAGCTATAATGGCCATCTCGAACTGCAAAAATGGAAAAATCATTAAGGCATTAAAAAATATGTATGTCTGTAGAGCAGATGATACTGGCGCCTAGATATTTATAATCTGTCACATGTACATTCAAACGAAATATATACTTCTGTAAAGTCGTGTCTGAAATGAAGGTGTTTTATTTATAAAATATATATAAAATATTATTCAGGACTGCGTAAAAGAGCCGAGGACAAAAAGCTGGAAAAGAGATCACGATAAGAGTGGCAAATGGCGAAGAGATTCCAGTTAAGGGAAGAGGAAATACAATCATGGAAATTCAAAACTGCCACTACATAATGTTTTGCATGTTCCTCGTTTATCAATGAATTTGGTTTCAGTAAGCGATTTGATCAAAAAAGATTTCATAGTAAATTTTGACAAAAGAGGTTGCATCATAAAAGACCGGAAAGAAAAAGTAGTTGCGAAGTGTCAAGAGGTTTACGGAATTTTTCAAATCAAAGAAAAACAAAACTATGTTGTCAATTTTACGATGTCAAATGAACCTTTGTCAAATTATGGCACAAACGATTAGCTCACTTGGGACAAAATTACATGAATTTATTGAAAAATATGGTGACTGGAATTGAATTTAATAGTTTGGATAAAATTGAACCGTGCATTTCATGTATTAATGGAAAAACATGCAAAGTTCCCTTCAAGGACAAAGGAACGAGAGCAGAAGAGATTCTTGAGATTGTACATACAGAAGTTTGCGGTCCAATTGAGGAGCCATGATTTGCAGGTTCTCGATATAAGCTTATTTTTATAGATGACTTTACACGAAAACTTATGTATATTTTTTGAGAATTAAAATCAAGTTTTAGATAAGTTTAAAGAGTTTAGAGCAGAGGTCGAAAAAGAGACTGGCAAATCTATAAAATGCATTAGATCTGGCAATGGTTCAGACTTCTGAACTTTGCTTTTGATAAGGTATTAAAGTCAACTTGTATAAAACATCAAAAGACGGTACGATATATGCCTGTGCAAAATGGCGTAGCAGAAAGAGCAAACAGAACGATCATTGAAAAAGCGAGAACTTTACTATGTCAGGCAAATCTGAGTAAGAAATATTGGGAAGCAGTTGGTACAGTTGTTTATTTAAAGAATCGAAGCCCTACAAAGGCTCTCATGAATAAAGTACCGCAGGAAGTATGGCTATAGTGAGACTACAAAAGGTTATCGACTGATCGAACCACAGACTGGAAAGATAACAATTGAGTTAGTTTAAGTCTTTGTATAGTTTTATTTTATTTTTTGTAATGGTTTATCTTAACTTAATCTTAAGGGTGCGAATTGTGTGTGCGGATGTGTATGAATGTTTGTACGGATGAAGAGTATGAACATTTTGTATGAATCTGATGGGTGTGAAGGTCCGGATGATTGTTGAATAAATGTGGCAGATTAAGGGTGCGTGTTGAGCAGATGATACTGGCTGCTAGATATTTATAATCTGTCACATGTACATTCGAACGAAATATATACTTCTGTAAAGTCATGTCTGAAATGAAGGTGTTTTATTTATAAAATATATATAAAATATTATTCAGGACTGCGTAAAGGAGCCGAGAACTCTTATTTTCCTTCAATGTCAAAGTCAGGATGGACCGCAAGCCGCGAGTTGGTGTCTTGTTTGTTTACAATCGCAAAATATAAAACCCCATTTCTCATATATAAGATGTCTATTTATGTGAGATATCTATTACATATTGGCCTGTTTATTGGACTTTACTGCCTTACTCTTCATCCGTTGACATCTGATTTTCATCAATTGGTCACCGATTCTTCTAAATCAGTAGTTCCCAAACTTATTTTTCTCGTGGACCACTTTCAAAATTTTACTGGTTTCGGTGGACCCCCTGCTGCTACATTTCTACCACATTCTTAAAGTCGTCAAAAAATAAAAATTGTGTCACTTCTGAGTTCTGTCCCTATATTTCGATATGTAAAATAAAAACGAAAAATGGTACATTTTATATCACTTTATTTATTAAAAGAATAGAATTACAAGAAAAAAATATTAAGGTAATATAGGTTCAGGTCATAATTTTAATTAATGGGAAGGATGTATCTGATGGAGTGTCAGCAAACGATCAATGTTTGGCTTTATTTTTGTGAGCAATAACCGCAAATCCCCCCGCTCTGTGATGTTTAATTTGCTCCTTTTTTTTGTTAAGAGGTTTGTAACGGCACTAAAACTCCTTTCGACAAGATATGACGAGGGAAAAGCTATTAAAAATTTCCTTGCGATTTCCCACAGTCCAGGATATTTTTCGGGTATTTCTGCTTGCAGCCAAAATGTTGGGTAGCCTTTTCTAAATTTCACCTTCAGCTCCTCATTAGTGCTTAGCTCGAGCAGCTCCTCTTGTAATACAACATTGGCCACTTCCGTTTCATCAAATGGATTTATTATCCATGGTGGTATATCCATCGTCAGTATATCTTCAAACCTGGTTTTGAAGTCATCATGCAGGGCATTTAAATGTTGACTGTAGGTATGGATATCCTCATCAATACATTCTACCTGCGACAAGTTTGGAAATTGAGAGAATTCGCGCCGACTAATGTTTTGCTTCATAAATTTCAATTTCCCAAGAAAAGCCGAAATTATCCCCTTTGTTTTTATTAAATTCAGGCTGTCCCCTTGTAACTGCAAGTTAATATCATTAAATTTTTTAAACAAATCTGTCAAATACGCAATGTCTGCTTTGAATTTGATCAAGTTTTCTTTTAAATCTGGATCTCTACTTTCTAAGAACTCTAATATGGAATCGAAAACAGAGTAAAATCTCGTTAAGCATGCACCTTTCGACAACCAGCGTACTTCAGTATGTAAGAGCAGTCGTTGGAAGTCTTCATCATTTTCGTCGCACAATTGAGCAAATAAACGTGTATTCAATGCATTGCTTCTGATTTTGTTGACAGCTTTTATTACAAAATGAAGAGATTGGTTCAACCTGTCACTTAAATGTTTTGCCACAAGATGTTGTCGGTGGATTACGCAATGAATAGCTGTAAGTCCTGGTATAATTCTTTTGAGATGACTTATAAACCCACGATATCGCCCGACCATTGCAGGAGCTCCGTCTGTTGCCACTAAAATAATGTTTGTAAATGGGATCGATTTTTCCGTAAAAAAATTACTCAGGACATTAAATATTGATTCGCCTTTAGTGTCAGTCTCCAAAGTTCTGGCAAATAGCAATTCTTCGTGAATTTCTTCCTCAACAATAAATCGGACATATGCCAATAGTAATGCTTCATTACTGGGTAACGTTGACTCGTCCAGTTGTATAGAAAAATGAGTTTTTTGCAGATGATTGCACAAAAAGCTTTCGATATCAGAGCTCATTTCATCAATGCGTCTTTGTACAGTATTGTTACTTAATGGAATTCTTTTTAGTACGTCAAATGGAGATTTGTGCAAAACAGTTTTTAAAACCTCTTCAACAGCGGGTAAAATTAATTGTTCTCCGATAGTGTGCGGTTTTCCAGATTTTGCTATAAGTAATGAGATATTGTAAGATGCCCGCAAGCCATCATAGTTACTTTGAGATGTTGAAGCGAACATACTGTGCATGGTGGGTCTCTTTCCATATTTTTCTTTCAATGTTTGAAAATATTTTAAATCTTTACCTATTTTATCAGTATGACACCTTTTTAGATGATCTTCGAGCTTTGATGGTTTCATAGAGTCATTGCTCAAAACTTTGTTGCATAATAGGCACATGGGCAATTGTTTGTCTGCCTCTGATGGAACAAAACCATATTTCAAATAATCGACACTATATTGTCGACATTTTTTCTTTGCTGTAGCCATGTTTCGTGTCAGTTACCTTACCTGTAAAAAAAATGTTTTAGTAACCAAGTTTTTTTCTGAATATAGGTATCACACCGCAGCCTTTGTCAGCACGCGGAAATAGAATTACGGCTTGTAAAGGGACCAACTAATAAACCGCTGAGACAAATACAAACGTTTTCACAAAACGGTATCAATTTTAAAGTACATAATTTACCACTAATTTTTAATAGTATAAATAAAAATTAGTGTACTCAGTATCGAATACTGATCATATTTGTGTAGGAAAAAATAAACGTCGAAATCCCAAAATTGTCCATAAAAACGATAACTAACATTTTATTAAATCAATGAGTTCACGCGCTCCGTGTATTTGCGTATTTTTTGTCTGCGGCTTCATTGTTAAAACGTGACAAACAGGCATCGAAGTTCAAGCCCCGCCCTTTTCCCGTCGCCCGCGCACCGCTCGCTCTTTCCGAAAAGGAATAGTTTTGATAAAATAGTTACTTCAAAATCAATTTAACATGATTATGAAATTACTGTTTTATAAAATTAGTAGTTATTTGCAAGAAAAATTACAAAATTAATTGCTCTGCAATATTGCTTATTCGGCCTTTTTAGAGAGGCAGTGCTTCTCTCGTGAAAAAACAATTGAATAAAACGTGCTGTGTTTGTCTTCAAATCGAAAGAGGACAATTAAAATATCTGTAAGTTACTAAGTTACCTATCTATACAGGCCGTTGTGATCAACCGACTAGTACACGTAAACAAAATACTTAAGTACTATAACAAAAAAAGGTAGGTTACTTACTTTTCTCCGGCACTAGCAAACACAGATATAAATTTTCTCACAACTTTTTTCCAAATTCCGCCTTGTTTTCGAAATTCCGGAAACAAATGAATGCGTTTGGTTGCCTTTGGCATCAAGTATTTATAGTGTTGATCAAGTTCATGTCTGAACAAGCATTAAGCATTGTCGGGCGGATAGCGCTTTGCAAGTCTGTACACGAAATTGTACGTAATATCGAATACACAAGTTTGGACAAGTAACAGTCGCTTGCCTTATTAAAATATTATCTGCTTAGATAGGTACTTAAAACAATGTAGGTAGGCCCTTATAAAAACTATGCTTACATTTTTGCTCTTTACTATCAAAAGCAGATAAATTTTCGTGGACCCCCATTAACATCTTATGGACCCCCATTTTTTGTTCACGCCTACGTAGACCCCCAGCAAGTCTCCCGTGGACCCCTGGGGGTCCACCTGGACCACTTTGGGAATCACTGTTCTAAATAATGTATGAATGAATGTAATGAAGATGTAGTCAGGTTATGGGTTATGTTTACTCGAACAGAGATGACATTTGACATAAGTGGCAAGTACGTGGGCAAGTACGTGAAGCGTCTAGTTAGCGCTACCAAACAAAAAATATTTATTTACTACCATGTGCTGCCAACCTAAAAAAATATATTTAAAAGCCGAAAGTTGTCCGGCTACGTCACACGTTAACCTTGCTAAAAAGTGAAAGTCATTGAGTTTTCTGCGATTTTCTTAAAAAATACTTGCTTATCTGATAAATGTAATCTGTTCCCTAAGCCTATTCCTCGAAATGGTTTACAAATTAGACATTTTCGTGAAAAAGTTTACTAGCAATTAAAAACATTATAATTTTAAAAAGAGATAGAAACCTCCACTATAGCTATCTTTTTCTGCTCGGGTTTTAGGTCAAATAGCTCAGTCCTGTTTAATATATTAAGTCCATGCATTTCCCCTACCTACGTATTTCTGTGACCTTGTATTGCGCCATCTCGTTTACACACTCGATTCAGCCCTGCTATTAGAGTTGATAATAAGGCTCCAGCTATTAGAGGTGATAGTAAGGCCTAGAGATGGTAGTGAGGCATCAGGCCAGGCGTCTCGAGTCTTAACTTAGTATGTCGAGAATAAACTTTAGCTCACGGTATGGCAATATATACATATGATACTATTGTATTTTTATGTTTACAAGTACAGCAGAGCTTGTGGAGGAACAATTCTACAATTTGTATAACCGAATTTAACTTTATTTAATAGAACAATAAATAATACAATCTTACAGACAGTTAATATTTTTCAAGACAGCTGAATCTTTTTATATAACAAACACCATGACAACCTGTTATAGGTACCTACTGAAAAGTAGTTTTTGAATGTCCTAAAAAGTTTTTTACTCAACACTTTCCCTCATTCAATAAACTCTGTGACAGCCCTAATTTGGTACAAATGTCCCTAAGCCTTGGTTTTGGGACTGGCTTTGTCATAATGTCAGCTAGCTGGTTGGCCGAGCATACTTTAAGTACATTGAGGTTTCCTTCTGAAACCATTTCTCTAACAAAGAAATGTCTCACTCTTATATGCTTTGTTCTCTTATGGAACTCTGGGTTATGAGCTAATCTGATGGCAGCTTCATTATCAACATGTAATGTTGGTGTTTCTTCTAAGTTACGTAGTTAAGAAACAGTATAATCTCTGAAGCCACATCAACTCCTTTGCTGCTTCGCTAGCTGCTATAATTTCAGCTTCTGTTGTTGAAATCGCCACTGAAGGTTGTCTCTAACTTAACTAGGAAATTATTCCTCTAGCATATAAACATGCGACACCTGAAGTGGATCTACCTGTTGTGAGATCTCCAGCATGATCAGCATCACTATAACCATTGATAAAACATTTATCTTTCCCTGCTTGATACTTTATACCAAAGTTCATTGTACCTTTCAGGTATCGGAATATTCTTTTGACTTTAAGCCAATCTTCTTTAGACGGGTTTGCTAACTTTCGGGATACCACACTCATAGCGTATGCAATATCAGGACGCGTTCCAGTCATTAAATACATCAATGCTCCTACGGCCTCTCTATATGGATACTTTACTTCAGAGTCAATAGCTTTCCCTTCTTCAGTAGAAGACTCTTTCTCAATGGGGGTAGAAACAGGATTACAATCCTCCATCCCAAAACGTTTTAGGATCCTCTTAGTATAGGACTCTTGTTTTACTGTTATCATCCCACTTGCTTGTTCTATTTCGAGACCTAAATAGTATGTGTCTGGTGTAACTGTAATCTTGAAGCGAGCCTTTAGGTCTGTTATAAATGCGTCTGCCAACTCTTTATCGGTAGCAGCTACTAATCCGTCATCGACGTAAAGTACGATAAGTATTTTTTTCTCTTTAACATTTTGAACGTTATGAACAGACAACCATCTGCGTCGCTCTGAATGAAACCCATGTTTAAAAGTGCATCTTCAAAACAAAAATTCCAGCAACGTGGCGCTTGTTTTAGGCCGTACAGGCTTCTCTCTAGCTTGCATACTTTGTTAGTGCCATTCTCGAAACCTTGTGGTTGCTGCATGTATATTCCTTCTTTTAATTTTCCGTTTAAAAATGCTGTAGCAACATCAAATTGATGAAGGTAAAGGTTTTCTCTTGCACTAACGCTTAGTGCCCTTATCGTTGTCATCCTGGCTACTGGACTGAATGTCTCTTGATAATCAAGTCCTTTTCTCTGTTTAAATCCCTTTATTACAAGTCGGGCCTTATACTTGTTCACAGAACCATCAGGACACAGGACAAAGTAAAGCTTTCCTGTTGGGTGGTAGGTCACATAAAGTCCACACATTGTGTTCTTTCATTGAATTTATTTCGCTATTCATAGCCTTTAGCCAGTCTGAGTTGTCTTCTCCTTTCATGGCTTCATAATAGTCTTTTGGGAACTTTGACTCCATGCCATCTAATAGGTAGACTTCATAGTCGTTAAGTCTTTCTGGACGTCGGAGAATTTCTTTATTTCTCAAATTATATCTCGGTTCATGTACAGAAACATCTTCAGAAATAACGTCTTCCTGAACTTCTATGTCTTCAGCATCAAAGAACTCGATATCTCGAACCCGTCTTGTGGGAAAAGACGTATCTGCAAGATTTTCTCCCTCTTGAACGTGATTTTCTATGGTTACTTCTCCCTCTAAAGCACTTTCTTCATCACAAGATATTGTCTGATTGTTGTTATCATGAAGATTCTGGGTATCTCCCTCTATTTGTGGATGGTCTTTAGGTAGCTCAGTAGATATTTTGAATTCGGTTTCACTTCCAAATATAATATCTCTAGATCTAACCGTTTTGTACCCATCCCATACTCGATAACCATAGTTTAATTCGTAACCAATCAAAACTCCTTTAAACGCCTTTTGTGTCATTTTTTTACGTTTCTGAACAGGTATGTGCACATAACAATCGCTCCCTATAATCCTTAAATGATTAATTTTTGGCTTCTTTCCATACCAGAGCTCATATGGCACTTTATCTTCAACTCTTGAAGGTCCCGTGCTATTTAACACATAAGTTGCTGTATTAATGAGCTCAGCCCATACTTTTTGCGGTAACTTTGCTCTAGCGTGCATCATGGATCGAGCCGCTTCGACTAATGTACGGTTTTCGCGGTCACTACACCCATTCTGCTCAGGAGTGTACGGCATTGTCAACCGCTGTTGTATTCCGTGCTTATTAAGTATATTTCTTACAGACATGTTGTCAAACTCCCCACCATTGTCACTCAGTAGTGTTTTTATAGTATGGCCTGCCGTTTTCACTTCATTAATCATAATCTGAAGTTTATCTTTAACATCGGATTTGTTGTGCATGAAGTAGACCATACGGTATCCAGAGAAATCATCTTTGAATAACACGTAGTACCGATACCCCCTAACGTGCTTACGGGCTCGATCGAGCCCAACATTTTTCTGCGCTACTGTGCTTCTGGGCTCGATCAGCCCCAACTGTTTTCGCTTGCATCATTTTTTAGTTACACAACACTGAGTAACTCTATGTGTCTATGGCTTTTTCTCGGCTAACTACGATCCTGCCACTATCGATTAAAAATAATTCCATTGCCATCCAGGGCCGAAAAAATTTTTAAACACGAATTTGAAGTTGAGCTTGACGGGTCTCATTTTTTTCTAGGATCACGGTATGGGAAAATGCCTGGCTAGGGAGGTTATTCTTTATTATAACTAATGAAATTTTTTGAGAAAATGCTTAAATAAGTCTATTTTAATATAAAATACAAACATAATTGATCACTTTATGTTTTCATGTGTTATTTCCATTTTTAAAAATTTGGGAACAAAATGGCTGACCACGCAAAAAACATTTTTTCATAAATTATAAAATTCATTATTTTCTGTGCAACTTTTTCTATTTATATCACTAATTTAATAATAAGCAATAAAAAATAACAAGAAACCACGCTAACTCAAGCGATCTTTCATGATTTCAAAAAAAGAACGCGCGAGTGGAGGATCGCGTCCTTGTCTAACGTAGCATTTTAGTATGGGACAGCGGGCGCGCAAAAAATGCGCCACACACGGATTTTATGGGAGCAGTCCACATTTATTATACTTTTGGTTTGTATTTTTTTTCGACAGTACGTTCCTTTCCAAGCAATACTGAATTATTTTTTTTTGGTTTCGTGTAGTAGTTTTTATACTGACCTTGGGTAAAGATCGGTCGAGCCGACCATAAAAAACGACGGAGGTCCATTGTTTGTCAGTTTTTTCACAATTTGAACATTCTGAGAACTTATTAATGCTTGTTATCTATTCTAAGATAGCTAGGCTTCAATAAAATATGTGTATTCATTGCGTTTAACGAAATTTGTAAAACAAAGTCTTGATGCAAAATATATCATTTTTTCGGACAAAAACCCGCGAATTTCGAAATTGTAATTTATTTTTCATTCAAAAGTTTACTGTAGCAGGATAGTATTCTTTGTTTTAATTACAGAACTAGATAGATACTGTTAGATTATAAAAAAATGAGGCATATATATGGTACAACTTTTATTTAAAAAATCATTATAGTACAAAATTACGGGGACAAAAAAGAAATATTTTCCTTCCACCCGTTACTACAAAAGAACCACTTATGATATCGTTATCCAAACAGTTTTGTCGATAAGGTCGATTATCTGTGAACAAAATAAATTTTACGTGTTATTGTAACCCTACACTCGAGTTGTAAACAACGCTTTATCTAAAACACTTGTAACGCGCGCGCGCGCGGGAGCGTTTCTAAGCACGGTAGCGTAGCGGTAGCGGGGGGCCCAAAGCATGTGAAGGGATTAGAAAAGCTTTGCACGAGAGGTCCACAAACATCCGTGTGAATAAGTTCACCCGGTTGGGATGCTCTTTCCCTTGTTCCAAACTTCTTCCTATGTGCTTTACCAAATATGCATCCTTCACAAACTTTATCATCGGGGCGCAAATCTATGCCAAGTTGTCTCTTGACAAGATTTTTAACATGTCGCTTATCTTGATGAGCAAACCGTTCATGATACAGTGGTAGCATATTAGTGCCCGTAATGGCGTTCACTTCGATTGTATTAGATTCTTTAGAAGTGATTGTCTTAAATTGCAGTTTATAAAGACCTCTTCCAGGTTCTCTCTTACTTACAACCTTTGTCACTCCATTAATATCTAATTGACAACGTTGTCTAGTTGAAGTAAATAAGCTACTTTTCACGTTGTCTTATGCTGCCAATGTCGAGAAAAGATTTTTAGTTAAGTTGGGTACAAGCCAGATATCTTTTAGATATATAGTTTCGGTTTTGTTATCCACACTAGATTTTACCCATACAATGCCTTTACCGAGGGCTGGTATCATTGTCCCATCTGCCATCTTCACAGATTGGTCAAAATCAAAGGGTTCAAATTGTTGAAACATATCTTTTCTTGTGGCAATATGTGTTGTTGCTCCATTGTCTACATACCAAAAATCTTGACTTAGGTCTGCAGCTCTAGAGTCAGCATTATTTACCATCAAGGTAATGTTCTGCACCTGGTTTACATTCTGTGTTGAGTTGCTTGGTTTAGGAGGTCGTCCATCCTTTATCCATTTTTTGCAATTCTTCACTCTATGTCCAACTTCTTTGCAATAGTTGCACTTCCACTTAGCTTTCTTTACCTCTTGGCCTTTAACTGTCAGTGCCTCTTGACTACCTTGGGAACCATCTTTGTTCTCTAGCGCTTTCTCAAAAGAGCACAACTGAGTCGTAAGATTATCTATTGTTCTCTCAGTTTTATTCATAAGTAACCAGTTTGATTTAACTGTAAAAAATCTGTCGTCGAGAGTTTCTAGGATTTTGCAAATCAGAAAAAGATCAGGAAGTTGGCTACTATTATCAGATATCTTTATTTCAATATTTAATTTGCTGCAGATATTCTTTAATTTAGATAAATATGTAGAAATATCATCAGCCATATTCCGCTTGAAGCTAAAGAATTCCATACATAGTGCATATGCATCTTATGTATCTTCTGTTTCTCCGTCAAATAATCTTTGTAGTTCTTTCCAGACGTCATAAGTATTTTCAAATCACATTACTTTTTCTTAAGTTTCTTCGGTCATATTCGTTGTCAGAACTAGCAGTGCGCTGCAATCAGCTTGCTTATATCGGGCTAATTCCTGATTATAATTTGCAAAAGCTACGTCACCTGCTCCATCTTGAGGGGAAACTGGTCTTTTCAACTTGCCTTCTACAATCTCCATGCCATCTGTCGTACCCAGCAACATTATGGAGACTTTTTACTTCCAAGTTGTCCAATTTGATTTCAGAAGTGACTCATGCAAAATCGGGGTGTCGATTAATATTCATTTGTTATAGAAGGATTTTTACTCGATATCAAACGATTTTCATTCAAACATTTCAAAAATGGGGCTCCAGTAACCTCTAGCAGCGTTAAGTTTTACATGTCCATACTAATATTGTAAGGGCGAAAGTCTGTCTGTTACGCTCGGCCAAACCGCTGAATGGATTTTGGGTAAATTTGTTAATACAGCTGAAGACCCGGGGTCAAACATAGGCTAGTTTGTGAGCTGCGGGAAACAGCTAGTAGGCTTTCTGTTCTGTGGTATTATGTTGGCAACCCTGAATCGTGCGCTAGCTTTTGGCAGTTCGCACACGGGGTTATGCGATTCGCGATTCGTGAGACGCGATTGCGACAGGAATGCGATGCATCTTGAATGTATGACAGGGTAGCGAAGCACGAGTCGCATCGTCTACGGACATAGCTGATTTTGTATGAAAAGAAAATATATGTGCGACTGGTAGTATACACAAGTTTCATTGGAATAGCGCCGTGTGCGAACTGCTTTTCGCTCGGGTTCGCGTCGCTCGCGCGCATTTATGGCTGTCAAAATTGTTTATTGTTAGGTTACGTTATTAATTTTTAATTAAATTATGTGAATTTTAACATGTTTATGAATTATCCAATTTAAACGTTTGTTATTGCTTAAGCCATTGACGGAAATGTTTTAAACTAATTATTTATCCATGTTACTTTCATAATATGAATATGCAGCCAACTGGATTTCGAGTGATGTGATTTGCGAAAATCAAAGCAAATATTTTATGAATATGAAAACGTAATGATAACCCAAAATGTATGAAGATGAAAACATAACTTGTACTCCAAAGCGGCGTGCGCTTTCTGAAGTTACGAACTCTGAAAACTATGTATCTCCGAATGCTAACCTCAAGCTTCTGACGAGTGTTGCACTACAATACCCAACGCCGCCGCCAAGTGCAGTACACCGCAAAGAGAAGTCTCTTCAAATACTTTGTGATAGGTATGCATAGTTTTTTAGAAACATTTTTCTTCTCAGTAAAATCCATATGGTAACAATCTTAGCTGTGCCCCAAGGCTTCACCCTCCAATGATATGTTTACCTATACCTTCCGCAAGTACTGTGCTATGAATCCGTCTAGCACATACAGTTTAAAAACATTCCAACAAGTCAAATAACATTTTTTTACTTCTTTTTTTTTGCTTTACAGATTTCTTAGTCTATTTCCTCTCCATGGAAATGGACCTATCGAACTACAACTGGACAGTACAGCAGCCAGACTTGGCGTGGAGAAACGACGAATGTATGACATAATAAATATTTTGGAAGCCATGCAGTGTGCTGTGCACAGAAGGAAAAACACATACCTTTGGTATGGAGGATCAAGACTCAATTCATTCTTGAAAGTTTTAAAAAAGGAAGGTGAAAACTTGAAGTTGTCTGATGCTTTGCGTGGAAGGGCTCCAAAGCCACCAACACCAAAACATAAAACTCTTGGTATTCTGGCCCAGAGGTTTTTGATGCTATTCTTAGTAGAACCTCCTGTAAGTAATTTTGTCAGTTTTCCCCCACTTTTGTTTATCTGAAATTCTGTTTATGATCCCCTAATGATAACATGGTTTAATTTTCTTACAGAATACATTAATAAATTTGGAAATGGCAGTGCGTGTATTAATTGACACATCAAATAAAAACAGAACTGTGTTGACTCCAGAGCAGCAGGATCGCCAACACAAGTCTAAAGTGCGACGGCTCTATGATATTGCCAATGTTTTTATATCTGTTGGTCTCATAGAGAAGGTCTGTGGCAATTCTATATTAAAGAAACCGGTCTTCAAATATGTTGGGCCATTTAAAACAAAAAAGGTTGATAGGCTTGTGGTGGTGGCAACACCATCACCTATCACTCCACTTGTGACTCTAGACAGTCAGAAGACTCCTCCTTTCCAAGTATTTGCTGGAAGGTCAAAAAGGAAATTGGAATTCTCAACTCCAAACTCGTGCAAAGAACTGAAACTTGGACTGACCACTCCACCACATACGCCAACTCACAAGTGGAATGAGATCTTGTTGGTGGCAGACATGGAACTGACTAAAATTAATAATGGAATACCATTGTGATTTTACATTAGATTTAATTTAAAATAATGAATTGATATTTTTAGACAGATATTTCTATACTTAGTCTTCCAGGGGATGTGTGTGTAAACAATATAATGTATATCAAACATATATTATTAGATAGTAGTAGCCATGTTCCTATGTTATATATTTTATAAATAATGTTGAAAAGAAAATATGACTGTCAGAGACATTGTGAGAATTGGTGCAATTAGATTTAATTAGCTAAAGCTATAAAATTATGAAACATGATAAATTTTATTACCTTAAAAATAGATTATTTTTGCATTTAATATCATAAGCAAAATCACAAGACATTATGTCAATGGATTATGTTGTAGGATTTGTTTTGTTTGTACAAAATTAAAGACTGTTGACTAAATGCCAATTTTATTAATTAAGTGACCAAATATGTATGAAAAAATTAGACATAATATATTTATTTGGGGAAATAGAATAGCTTGTCCCCCTGGGAGTCTTGGACTGACCTTAGTGAGTATTGCCTTATTATTACTTGACAATATTGAATGCATTGTTTTACTCATGTTTTCTCAGAAATATAGCTTTTTTATGATAGTTATGGTTTTTAACACATTTATTTAAATTGTAATTAAGCATTTAGTCAGATATTTTTACTTTATGTAGTGACTTTTAACACTGACAAATTGAGCCTTTGGCTATGTTGAAATGGAATTTGTATATTCGTTTAAGAGTAGGAGACTATCCCTCATATTAAAAATAATTTGTTAACACATTTTTTTTGTAATACGAGGGTATGTATCTGTTAATGATTGAAAACAGATATGGGTTTATGCAACATCTAAAATCAATGTCAATACAAAATGAAAGGAATATGTGAGATTTATAAAAGATTGCTTTTTATTATTTGTTATAAGCTATAACTTCTATTAAACATCATCATAATAGCTTTTTTTTATTTTGAAACAATTAAATATGCCTATATTTAATTTTCAAATATTTATTTACAGTTTACCCACAATAGGTTGAAAATAAATACTGGATTAACTATTATAGAACACATAGGAAATAACATTTAATATTTACAATTTTAGATTTAACATTATTTTTATAGTAAATTTATCAACACAGTTATCCCAAAGTTAAATATTATAAATAAAATTTATTTTGATTGGCATATTTATAAAATCTTAGCTCATAAATAGTTAAATATTGATTGACTAATATAAGTACAGCTACATATTGATAAGGTTTCATAATTAATTTTCTAGAACCAAACACAATATGAGAATCATAAATTAATAATTACAAAATAAAGTAATAGAATAGAAACTTATGAAAAAGTGATGATGATGACATACATTTCAATCTAATGATAGTTATTTATTTATGAAAACTTTGATTACACTAATAGAACGTAATTAATGCTAAAAGCATTTACTACCATTATTAGAATAGGTAATAGTACTATGTCAGTTCAGTGCTATTAAGTATTTATTCTGTAATAGTACTTAACACATTTGCTGCCAATAAATTTAAACCAATGCGTTTTCAACAGTTTTCCACACGTGTGCGTTCCTGGTAGTGAATGTGCCTGAAATAGAGACCCAGAAAATTAGTGTGGCGCAAAAAGATAACTGTTGCTATGTGGCCCACTGTACATAAATTCCGATAAATTCTTTTTTAACACCGATCTTTAATTAGAACTAGCTGCTGGCATTAGACATTACGGTGGGGGTCTGCAAAGGGCTGGGCGGCGGCAGGAACAATGGGAGGTGGCCGTGTCACACCTGCTCGATCATGGTAAAACTTGCGGGATCGTCGGCCGCAGGCAACGTCTCTGAATCGAAGAAGCTCGCGTGAAGAGCTACGACAGTAACCGTTGCACCTGAAAATGAAAGAACATTTAACAAGTTAATTACTTCATTTATATTTACAGCGCGTACATGAAATAAATAAAGCTGTAACCCGCAGCTCCGCCTACTTCAAAATGTAGCCTATGTTTGCCTTTAACTATATTCATACCAAATTTCATCAAAACCCGTTCAGCGGTTTGGCCGAGCGTAACAGACAGACTTTCGCTCTTACAATATTAGTATGGATGTAAAACTTAACGCTGTTAGAGGTTACTGGAGCCCTATTTTTAAAATGTTTGAATAAAAATCGTTCGATATCAAGTAAAAATCCTTCTATAACGAACGAAAATTATTCGGAACGCCGATTTTGCACGAGTCACACTTTTCGAAAATAGCACTCCTGATCTCGCTTATTTTGGGCGAAATTTAAAAAAAACGTTTAAAAAATTTAAAATCGAAAACTTATCATGTTTTCGAAAGATGGTGTAACGATGATTTCGTACCAACGTGCCCAAGGTGTGCCCGAGGGAGGTGGCAGAAAACAAGGCAGGCCAAAAAGTACTGGAGTGACTAAAGACACTGGAAAGAAGCGTCCAAAAGCAGTGGTTACAGTTGGCCTTGAACGGAAGAGGGGAGAGCTTTTCCTAGAAGTGGGAAGTTGAAAAAAAAAAGTACCCAGTAATGCCAAACTAAAATTCAGGATACTAAATCTAAATCCTAATCACATGATATTCGTAAAACCGTGTGGGGTCCAGCCATCTTGACGTTCACAAAATGCAGAATCTATTTTTATTTACTTACCAAGAACCCAGAAGAGAACCGCTCCGGCACCAGCCAACCAGCAAAGTGCCATGGACCCAGCCGCTGCTACACCATACTGTTGTGTTTTGGTCAGCTCCCAGTTTCCAATCTAATGTGGAATAGACAATATGCACATAAAAAGGTTGAGAGGGAAACGTGAAATAGAAGACAAGAATAGAAATTAGATATGTGAATCAACAAACACTTGATATTAAATGACTTCTTAGATGTATAGTATAACCCACAAACTATATAGATATCCTAAATAATAAAAGCAAGATTTTATTTTACCTATCTCAGGTTGTTGAACTAAAACCCAACAGAAATGTTCAAAATAGGGGCAAGTCGGTAAAGTCCCATCAGTTCTTTTTTACATGGAATGAAAAGCAATTTAATTTGAATTCAGCATGGTAGACTAAAAATATGCTGGTTCAACTAATCATACTAATATTAAAAATGTGATTGTGTGTTTGTTTGTCCTTCTTTCACGTTAAAACGGAGCAACGGATTGATGTGATTTTTTGTGTGGAGATAGTTGGAGACCTGGAGAGTGACATAGGCTACTTTTTTCCGTGACACAAACGGAATTCCACGCGGGCGAAGCCGCGGGCACAGCTAGCTTTTAAATAAACTTAACACATTTTTTTTTTTCATTATTTAGTTACCTAACAGATACTCTTTATATCCACTATACTAATTCATTTTTGAATCAAGACGAAAGATTAAGAAGTGCTTGTAACAAAAAAATGAACTTACTTTTGGCTGTAAAACAAAATAGATAAATGTTAGTACCTACTAAACTTGTATCTTATAAATGAATGAAATTGTTACACATCTCACCTTCCAAGTATTGGGTCCTGATGTTAATTTTCGATAGCCAAAAAAGCTAGCCAACATAGCAATTAGGAGTAATGGAGTAGTGATTCTGCAAAATAAAGTTTTAAATTAATGGTACACATGATAAAAAATTTAAATGGATAAAAGACTGTTACAAAATTTATAGTAAAATGGTAATATTAAGTAAGGATATACTGTTAGTACCATGGATGTAGGAATATTGACGGATGGCGCACTGTTAAAGTAGCGAAGTGGAGCCGCCGAATCAGTGTGTCACTCTTTTACCTCCTCTTCCATGCGGTCGCGTAACGCAGCGGGCAGCGCGGTTGTGTCATCTATCTTTATTCCTACATCCATGAGTGGTAGTGTACAGAAGCCGTGATACATAAATCTGACTTAATCTTGAGTGTTTTTATTTCTCACTTATATTTTTTACTTGTATATCTATTTGCATGCATTTATATTTACTTATACTAATACTTACAAACAATATGCAAATAATCCCAAAAACACCACTAGGTAATTGGCTTGAAAATATTCAACATTGCGGTAAACACGACGGGTCAGTCTCGGAATGGATGCTGGTGCCTATGAAAATAAAAAATAATCCCTCAATCCACTTGAATCCACGTGTTAAATATCAACAAGAGAGAAATGGATAAAAATACTAATACATAAAACTGGGCAAACAAATTTCAGGGCTTTTGGCATTAACAAAATTACCTTAAAATTTTCAGTGGCTACGAACTGTGTCCATGGCCTGCGTGTAGATATAGCTCCCATGAG
The DNA here is from genome assembly GCA_947363495.1 of Euzophera pinguis. NCBI lineage: Eukaryota > Metazoa > Arthropoda > Insecta > Lepidoptera > Pyralidae > Euzophera > Euzophera pinguis. The sequence goes on along the minus strand of OX376157.1, from coordinate 7,611,701 downwards.
CAATGCAGGCCCTGCCCCACTGCGGACATGCTGCAATAATCTGCAGCAGAGAGGATTGGTAGGACATGTCAATGGCTAAATTAACTTTTAAACTAACGCACTGCATATTTAAACAAAAATTACCATGTTACAACAGCCATGAACGTGATTCATTCTGTGACCACTGTCATTGTAACACGGTTGAAACAACGGAAGGTTAAAGGTGTTATACACACTTAGTCCTATAATTTTAGTTTTAAATGCAATTGCTGTTCTAGTTAACAGAAAATAGAATTGGTGACCTAAAGCTGTGATGTTTAGCTTGGTCTTTAATTAGAACAAGTATAAATCAAATAGTTACAAAAACACCCATAGGTAGGTTGCAAGTACACATAAAGAACTGTGGCAAATAGCATTATACACTGAACACTTAAACATGACACCAGGGTTTAACAAAGTCGCTTGACCATGTAAAATGAATAACTTAAACATGGAGATTATTAATACGAGCGCAAACATGCTACGTCTGCTATAAGTTGAGTATCCCGCAGATTCCACTTGCTGCAGCATCTAGAGGGTAATCGTGACAAATGTAAATGATGGTAACATATTTACCAAAACCAAACTACAACCGTGAGGCTTATTTTTGTGTATGTAAAATAGGTGAATCAGTTGAAAATAGTTCCACTCCCCTATTATGTCGAAGGAAGATCATTTTAAATCAAACAAATCATTCAAAACACAAGTGCATTAATAAATGTATAATAATAATAACTCACCTATTTTACACACTCAAAAATAGCCCTTGGCGTCGTGGTTTGGTTTTGGTAAATATGTTAAAGTCATTTACATTGCGATTGCCCTACAGTCTGAATTCTGAATATACTATCTTAGAAATAGCAATAAGGTTATTATTGTACACAAACAATTATTAGATCCCTGAAAGTTGGTGAAATCCTATGAACTAGTATCAAATAGCTGTATATGTTCAAATGGCCCAACCAATTTACATACTATAGCTAAGGCGAAATCAGCTTTCAAACAAAAAAAAAGAATCAAAATCGGCTCATCTGTTTAGACACTATAATACCACAGACATATCCAAATTATAACACTCCTTTACTTATGTCAGGGGTTAAAAAAGAAAATAGTATTGTTAGTATTTGTGAAAAATCAATGTATTGGAATATCCAAATTAGGTATATTTCTCTCATTCTGTAGTGTTTTAAAAACCTATGCATTAGTGCATGTAACAACAAATAAAATTTCTATACATGTATAAGTTCAGTCAAGCCTTCGAAAGACCACCTTGTGGTCTGCGAGTTCTGTTAATCCAATGATACAACATAAAATACTTGCAGTTTTATATTTTGAAAATTATTTTCTTGATATGTCATTTAAGCGTGTTTCCCAGTTGCATCTTCAGATTGCGCTTCAGAGCTCAAGGTACACTTTTAATCTAGTCCTCTGATGTCTGACCTCCATAATTCTTTTTACAGGAAAACCAGTCCAATAAGATATGATGTTCTAGAACGACTACCAGATCCCAAATATTTCGTTCAATTTGTTATACTTTTCACGATCCTATGTGCAACTAGAAAAATATTGTACTTTCACTATGCTAGGCACGTACCTAGATGCTTTAGTGAAAATGAATAGGTATTTCTCAGTGGCAAAGTAGAAAAACGAACTTTCATTTCAAAATGAAAAGCCGGTAATGCACACTGCGATGAAATAATAAGCAAGCGAACACAAGCAATAACTACACCACGTATGTAGTGTAAAATTGTTAGTAGACTTACTGTTCCACATCATAAACATACTTTTGTAAACCTTTCTTTTCGGTGGGAGCATTAATTTCTCCAGACAAATCTATGTTCACGGTTTCAGACATTTTATAAATATTTAGATTAACAGCACTTTATTGTATTTTGCCACGAAAATATTTTGTTTTAATTAAGCCGAATCCCACTCAAAAGCAAGTTGAAAGCAAGACACAAGTTGACACAACACAACATGGTTTGACAAGACAACTGTCAAAAAACCTACACTGAATGACACATGGAACTAAGGGTAAAGATGGAAGCCAAGTAGAGCCCAGAAAATTTGACCTTGAGTAACCCCTGTTTTCACCTAAGTATTACCATCACTTCAAAAATTTTGCCTAGTCATAGTATACAGTAAAATAAAAATGTCAGTACGCTTAATGTAATTGGGCTTTATATTCCTATGTCAAAAACATGTTTAATTAGTTTTCATATTTTAATAAAAATCTACCTCAAAATAAAGATTTAATTACTACGTTCATCATTTTTTCCAACTTTTGGGGTTGTTATCTAGTGTTGTGTATGGAAACACAGATTCGAAGTGTCATCATGTGTCAAATGTATTACAGCAAAAAAGGCGATTTTTTTTAGTATTACCTAAAAGAATACGAGCAATATTTTTATAACGTATCGTAATAAATTTAAAGAAATGGTGGTGCAGTGTATTGTTGATGAGTGCAAGAGTGAGTGGCATCCCGGATCTAATAAATTCACAAGTAAGTTTGTAAATGAAGTTGGATAATGAACTGATTTATTTTGCAGTATTTTATTATACTCAAATTTATCGATTTAACCTTGAATTTTATACTCATCAATTGGCTAGTAAACTTTTTCATGAAAATGTCTAATTCGTAAACCATTTCGAGGAATAGGCTTAGGGAACAGATTACATTAATCAGATCTTTAGATAAGCAAGTATTTTTTAAGAAAATCGCAGAAAACCCAATGACTTTCATTTTTTAGCAAGGTTGACGTATGACGTAGCCGGATAACTTCCGGCTATTCACATTTAATCTTTTAGGTTGGCAGCACAGCGTAGTGAATAAATATTTTTTGTTTGGTAGCGCTAACTAAGCGCTTCACGTACTTGTCACCCATGTCAAATGTCATCTCTGTTCAAGTAAACATAACCTAATTACATTCATTCATACATTATAATGTAGAAGCGGTGTCCAATTATTGAAAAATCAGATGTAAACGGATGAAGAGACTGCAGTAAAGTCCAATAAACAGGCCAATATGCAATAGATACGAGAAATGGGGTACCTAAATATTTGGCGATTGTAAACAAACAAGAAACCAACTCGCGGCTCGCGGTCCATCTTGACTTTGACATTTGACACTGACATATATATTTTTTAATACCTTAGTAATTTTTGCTTTCTTGAAGTTCGAAATGGCCATTATAGCTGCGTGACGTCATCACTATAAAATCTTTAAAATTAAATAACTACATAAATATAATTTTAAGAATTTTTTCGTTTAAATTGTATCTCCGAAATAGTCTATTCTATCAATAAAATATATAATATACACAATTTATTTTTTTGTTGACTAGCCAATTGTTTTTGAACCTTGCAACCGAAATAACTAAGGAGTGTTAAATATAAAAGTGATTTGAAAGTATTTTTTCAATTTTGGTTATTACATAATAGAGTGAACAGTGAAAAAAGGGTTCATATAATCATTTAGTTGTTAGGATTTTATTTTAAAGATAACATCTATTTTCGTCTCCTATTATTATTCATGTGGATGGTGTGCGCAAAGCTCGCCGCCCCCTTTGTTTTGGTGACAATTGCTTGTTATAACGGTATAAATAATAATTAATATTTGTATAATGACGTCACAAGCTTGTTTTGAATAAAATATTTATTTCAGATTCCCATCAAACTCAATAAATATATAGAGAAAAATGGTTGTCAATTGCAACATACCATTTTTATAAATGCTAAATATGGTAGTCTCCATTTTAAACCTACAGACTATTTAGTATCTGGAATAAGATTAAAGCATGGAGCTATTGCATTTATTTTATCACAGATATGATCCGGGTTCTTTATTCCACGTAAATAATCATTGCTTATAAAACTACAACCACTAACCACATTTGGTAGAAATTTGATTTGTTTGGCATGAATTTGGCTTTTTTTAACTCGGAATTCGTTATTCCGTTCCTCATGTGTTTCATGAATGATGTAAAATCATGGACACCCTAACACATCACGAGTTAGAAAGAAAGAGGTGGCTAACGAAATGCATTCAGGTCTTTGCCACTTTGAGTAATTCATCTCAATTAATTTCGTGAATTCCTAGCAATTCCTCTGCAATTCTTCTTTTTTTGTAAAATGGACACTCATCATTTGCAATTCATCAACAATTCAGTTCATTTCGTGAATCATTTGTCGTGTTAATATTGCTATAGCAATAAAATGAATACCGGTTCTTCAAAAACAAAACCGATTGATGTTAGAAATAATGTCAAACAGGAAATTAATATTATTGTATAATTTACATGCGTACATTGGGATTTGCGTACTCAATAAAGACAATAGAGACTACTTGAATAATTATTTTTATTAGTGGCAATAAAGTTAAGACTATCATATCAGTCAATGTCAATCAAGTGCAGTCATCTGTCAACAAAAAATTGGTTTTAAGGCCGTGAATACAAGTCTTTTAGGCTCTTCTTATTTTTTGTATCTTCTTTAGTTGGGGGGGCTTACTATCAACTCTTTATTCTATATAAATAGCTCACAACGGTGTGTAAATAACTAAAGAAGGCGATACCTCGGTACTTCTTTATAAAAGAACCATGTGGGCGTTACCTGCGTGCCACGCCACGCACGTGAAGCCCACGTTTAGCATCGCCATATGAAGTTAAGATTCAAGAGGCTTAACTGGCACACAAACATGATATCTTATTTTTGTAATATGGTTAGTACTAGTAATGATTTTATGGTGATATGATGTTAATTCGTAAAGGCAAGTCGGTTGCTTTGTTTTTGTGTGATCACAAAAATAAGATTAGTTAAAAGAAATGCTATGTGTCGGTCAGTTAATCCTCTCAAGTCTTAACTTTTTATGAAGAAAAGGAAGCACACATCAAGAAAAAGGCGACCATGATCTCTTAATTCTATCCAACAAATGCGAGTGAGTAAGCGGGATGTGTGCCATACATTACATTCCTTAAAGCGCTATCACGCCCACGCCGCATTTAGACGAATTTTATATATCATGGTAATCCCCCTTTAAGTATCGATTTGCTCGTTACATTCGCACTGCGATGACGGCGACGTCTAATTAGACGCGTCTTTCCTACCGTTAATCCATGTCCCTACCTCATATAAGCACATGTTCCAAAAAAAAATTCGGACAAACTTAGATCTTTACACGAAATAATTGTGAAATTTGGAGAAATAAACTGTAGATGTTGCTGAAGAGTAACTTTTTATGATTCTGCTATTTGACAGTAACGCAATTTTGTAAAAGTTACCCATTTTACGAGATTCCATAAAAACTGTCAAACAGCAGAATTGGCTAGTAAACTTTTTCATAAAAATGTCTAATTCGTAAACCATTTCGAGGAATAGGCTTAGGGAACACATTACATTAATCAGATCTTTAGATAAGCAAGTATTTTTTAAGAAAATCGCAAAAAACCCAATGACTTTCATTTTTTAGCAAAGTTAACGTATGACGTAGCCGGATAACTTCCGGCTATTCACATTTAATTTTTTAGGTTGGCAGCGGTAGTGAATAAATATTTTTTGTTTGGTAACGCTAATTATGCGCTTCACGTACTTGTCACCCATGTCAAATGTTATCTCTGTTCAAGTAAACATAACCCTATAATTAACCTGATTACATTCATTCATACATTATAATGAAGAATCGGTGTCCAATTATTGAAAAATCAGATGTCAACGATAGAAGAGACGGCAGTTAAGTCTAATTTATACAGGCCAAAAGCAACAGATACGAGAAATGGGGTAGGTTCCTACATAATTGACGATTGTAAACAAACAAGAAACCAATTCGCGGCCACGGTCCATCCTGACTTTGATATTTGACACTGACATATATATTTTTTAATACCTTAGTAATTTTTGCTTTCTTGCAGTTCGAAATGGCCATTAAAGCTGCGTGACGTCATCACTATAAAATCTTTAAAATTAAATAACAAAATAAATATAATTTTAAGAATTTTTTCGTTTAAATTGTATCTCCGAAATAGTCTATTCTATCAATAAAATATATAAAATACACAATTTATTTTTTAGTTGACTAGCCAATTGCCTATAATGAATTGGATGTGATTCATTTTATGAACTGCCAAATTATGGCCATTTTTACACAAGCGTGATCCCTTTTATCTGACAAGTCAATTTGGTGCCAGCGCCGGCATTGACTTATTTATCAGACAAAAAAATGGGGTAAAAAGAAATATCTATTGTGGACGAACGTCCGGTGTTAACAATTTATGTGTTGGTTTTTCATAATTTAATAGACAGGTCTATTAAACTATGATTAGGCCTGCCCTTGGCGGCGAGGCGTGGTCGGTGCTCGAGCGGCATAAGCAAGTGTTCACGGCTGGTAATCTTTCCTATAGATATTCGGTTCGTAAGGAAATTGAACGAATGAATTGAAACGATTTACTTCATTAGTCATTTTGAAGTTGTCTGCAACTCCCGCTCACCCTTTCCCTCCGTCCACGGCGTCCTCCATCTTGAGCGTAGTATCCCTATGTAGTTTGTGCAAGTGTTGCGTGTCACCACAGACATATAAGACGTAAACAGACGGAAGGTATGCTATTACTTAGCGTAGCACAAACACACACATGCAAAACTATGCAGCCTGGGCTGTATCTAGTCTAGGGTAAGTTGTTTACGATAATACTTCCCATGATTTCAAAGAATGTATGAATGTTGTGTGGAGTGCATGATCTGAGATCATTTACCGGTATTCTACTCTATTATTTTTAGTGTTCACCGATCCAACAACGCAGATTACAAAATGGCGTCACGGCCAAAAATTGCCACGCGTAGCTTAAGAGTGCACCATTGCGACCCGGCTGGAGCGATTTCGCACCCCGCGCCGATCCCCCTCAACAATAAATCGCGACGTGCCTGGACCGATCGCCGCCGCCGCCGTAGACGCATTCGCGCCATATTCCTAGAAATCCCGCCCGCTCGCTTTGGTTTTGGAACAATGAATTCCATAGAGTTGTTATGCTATGTTCAAATACTGTGATGTAATGTAATATTGAGAAATGTATATATGACATATATACTTTTATATGACAACTAGGTAAAATCATGAAAACGAAATTCTATGATTTATTATTTTTCGTTCTTTGCTATCAGTAGATTGGAGACAAGAACTTTTATTTTCAAAACATAGCCCCCTCTTCGGGTTTCATACTCAACAAGGAACCCTTATATCGCTGAGTTTGTCCGTCTGACTTTCCGCAGTTTAGCTCAAAGACCCTTAGTTCTAGAAATGTGTTTTGTTATGGGTGTATAAGCGGTAAAATAAAATGGCCAAAAGAAAATTACTAAAACTTATTTATTTCCAGTTGCTTTTATACTAATAAGAAATCGTCTTTTGTATTATTATAACAAACAATTATTTAGATACAAAGATTTTTATTGTTAAAGTGAAACTTCGTCAGGCGCGTTGGGCATTTTTCTGATGAGAAAAAACCATTGAACACGCGGCACCGTTACCAAAAAACTGACACCACCACCCAGTTTTCACTTCTATCGGCACTCCCTGAGTGCCACAATTTTTTTTGTAATTTTATTTATTTTCCGTTTCCTGTTTTCTGCCTTCAGTAGATTGGAGACAAATTTCTCTTAAAGGCATGTTCCGTGTGTATCTTGGATCTAACAACTCTGGTAGTATCGACTCAAGATAAAATAATCGAAGTTTAGGAATCATGACTTCCTCCCACAACTTTTGATCGCGTTGTATGATCTCAACTTTAATCGGCCGATCTGATCCCGTCCATACTGCGAATATACACTCTTTTCTACCTGTAATATTTAACTGACCTTGTACTTGAAAGTACCATGCATGCCTTTTGTTGACCACCAACTGGCCTTTAATATTTTTCCAAAAGGTATTTTTTTTGTTTTGTATAGCTTCTTCTAATGTGTCTCTGTAACCCGACAAAGGACATTTTATTTCTACTATACGATTCTCGTCTACTATTCCGTCCGGGGATGCACCTAGGAACGGATTATTTTTATCAATAAATAATCCACAAGGCACAATAGTTATATTTTCTTGTTTCTCCAATTGTATTCGAGCATTTGGTTCATTTGCTTTACCGTGTTGGATGGAAGGGACTGCGGAAAGATCCGGTTTGTACAAAAGAGCTTTGACTATACTAGCAGACGTACTACTCTTTTTGTTAATTATCTTTCCAAAGTTTGATGCCGTTAACAAGTTCCGGCGCATTTCTAGCCACTTGCTACAATTGCTTTGGAGGACTGTTTCTCTCTCAATCTTTTGCCGTTCCTCGTCTGATTTCTCCAAATTTTTGAGAAAAGTTTCTTTTAACTTTTCTAAATCTTCTTGCGGTAATTTTTATCGTTTTTATCTTTTTTCTCAAAAATTAATTTTTTTTTTGGCTTATTTTTACTACACCTGGCGCTATTTCTTTTAAGCTTCTGCATCTCAAGTCGTTTTGAGTGAGACTTCGGACTTACACCAAGTATAGATTTTTGTAACTTATATAATGGCCTTTTAGAATTGAAGGACACCACTGCAGCGGCACATCTTGTCTGGTACGATCGACGAAGACAAAAATTAATCCGTTTGCCTCCAATACATTTCGCGATTATTGCATTAAATTGTTCACACCGATTGCTATCAACATCTTCGATGAGACTGCGTGCGTTGGCTGCAGTGCAACCAATTACAAATTTTATTTGATTTTCTAGAGGCGAGTTACGGAGTTTCGCTGTGATATCTTCGCTCTTTTTGTCACTTTGGCAGTAGAAATCCTGGCAATTCACATGATTGCTAAAAGCATGGTTATACGAGTTAGTAATGGCTAAATACAGGTCATTAATTTGTTTTGATTTCGCGTCATTATTTTTCTTTAAATGTTTTATAGAAGAGCAAATAGCTTTCCTGACTGCCAGTATCCTATGCATGTTTAAAAGCTTTCTATCTTGAATTTTATACCTGGTGTCTTTTGTTAGGGCCTGGAGCTTATTACACAGGTTACGAAGCAGATGATTGCGGCACTCAATTTTTTCCACAGTATAATGAGGATATGGCCGGGCTTCTAAAATTTTTGAGTATGTCGAAGCATCACCATCAGCAATCAGTTTTCCATAAATGACCCCATACATATCCAAAGATTGTTTGAATCCTTCAACCAATATTTCGCTTTCCATATTGGTTGAGGGACCTGTGTAATTTTTAAAACATTTGTGCTCTTTGGGTGTTATTTTTTTATTTTCTGCACGAGCACAAATGCAGCAGTATTTATTTTTGACGCCAAGAAACAAAACTTCACCGTACTTTCTACCTATAATAGCGGCAGCACCCGATAGTGAAGAATAGTTTTTCTTATATGATCGTTTTGCCCAGCATCCATCAGCTAGTTATAGCTATGGAATACCCGTATTAGATGTTAATCTAATACGGGTATTCCATCAACATTAACCCTGCCTTCATCCAAAGCACATTGCCTTTCACGAGCAGCTGCTGCCTCCATCTCAACTGTGGCTAGTTTTTCCCATTCTTCACTAACTCGATCGTTTATTTTTTTGTAAAATGGCTCTGTCATAAATGGTATGTTCATCGATGAAAAAATTTCTTGCAATTGGGTATATCCCACGCCAGTAGTAGCAGCACTTGAAACAACGGCAGTGTTTAAATTTAGATTTTCTGTTGGGCTGTTCTCAGACGTATCGATAAAAAGTGCCACGTTACACATATTGCATTTGAACTTTAATTTTGAACAAAGTCCCAATCTGTGTTCTCCAATTAATTGTAAATTACTAATGCCACACCCAAAAGCGCTTGAATGGGAAGAAATGGTTTTCAACTCTGCTAAAAAATGCTTTAAATCCACGATTCTTCTCTCATTCGGGCTACTAGTTGTGTTTTCATTTCTTCCATCTTCAGAAAACCTATAAAAAATACGAATTAATAAGTTTTTTACAAAAAAACATTTTGGTGACGCTTTTAGTATGACCGAATTCACACTGTAAAATATGGTGACCAGACTGTTCTGCGTTGAGGAGTTTCTCATCACCAGATCAGCTCGCTGACTTCATAATATTGCATTGTCACGCGATATACATATAAAATTTCAGCTTAATCGGTTGAAGATATCTGCTTCAAAATTAAGTTGCAAGATTCCACCGGAACACACATAGTTACATAAGGGCATACATACATTGCAAGTTGAATAAAAGCTTGTAAAAATAGTGCCATGCTCTTGTAATTATTAAACCTATTATATAGCTGCGGAAACTAAAAAAACACCACTAGGCTAATCACTTTGTACATTACCTTTGATACTCGTATTGTAAATCGGTAAGCTCTTCATCGTTACTTTGAATGACTTCAGAACGTTCCGGCAGACATTTTTCCGTTCTAAAACAATATTTACATTATTTTCAGTTTCAAAATAATAATGTAATCTTAAAATTAAATTTTTGTAGGTTATTAGCCTTGATGTAAATCTGTAAGTATTTTTTCTCCTTTTTGAATGACTTCAGGATGTTTTATCAAAACTTTCACCGTCCTAAAATAAAGTTTCAATTCAAACATTATTATTGATATACTTTATATCTATATATACATGATTATTTGTAAAAAAAATTGGTGGGTAAAATATTTTAAACCAAGTACATACCCGTCATCTAAATTCCAAAATAAGGGCGGCGTCTCCGCTCGCCATTCTTCCGATAAATTGTTGGAAGTTTTTCTGCGAGTTAAAAATAAAAAAAATAAATTTGTTTAAAAATCAATAAAATTTGTGTAAAAAAGCGGTATAATCTAGATTTCACTTTGATATAACATATTTTAAAACTGTAACAAAGGTTTAACAGGTTAAACAAATAATTAAAATTACCCATCATTTATATTTTGCAAAATTAACTGCGACTCTATGCCACTCGATGTGCTCGTGGTCTCTGTGAACGTTTCTTCTCGCTCTAGCGTAGACGTAGAAGCGACAGCCGTCTCGCTCATCGCGTTCTCTTGCACAACAATAATAGGAACATTGTAGTTTCTGAAATTAACGTTGGTAATTTATTCCTATTTTATAAATAGTTATGTACTTGTATAATGTATTGTGGTCAAAATACATAGAAATTAGAAACTAATTTTATGTTAATGTTAGATAAATAAGTAAATAAAAAAAAAAATCTTACTTCTTTTTCTCTCTCATTTTCTGAGCTTTCTCCCGCAAATATCTTAAATGTTGTTTTTTTCCAGTTTTACGGGTTTTACCCATAGTAAATATGTAGGTACTTCTTGACAGTTTTTATCAAACACAAACTATACCACACCAACAACAGAGAAGTATTTACACAACACACAAATTTAAAACAAACTTAATTTTCTAAATATAAGTATATTAACAAACAAATCAAACAAATTCCCAGCTAAAACTGGCACACGTCTGTCCCGCAATGAGATCGGCACAAACTGTTCTACAAAGTGAAAGCAGGATAGATCTAATAACCGTAATGCGTAAAACGTGAAAAGGAGATAGTAGGCGGCCGGCTTGTAATAAACGGGCGTAAGCGCCAAATCACATAAATGTTGATTAAAGTTAAAGTTCAAGATTTAAAAGTAAAACCTTTTACCAGATTTATGAACTAGTTATTACTTAACTAGTAAAGTAAAAATCATTGTTAAACACTTATGGGATTCGAGGTTCTGACCATAAACGTGAAAAAAAGAGGCTATGTTTGAAAAATAAAAGTATCGAGGTTTTTGTTATTAATCGTGTTTTCACGTTTAACAGTTTGAAGAAAATATGTTGATGTTTTATATATTTATAAATTACAGGCATATATGTTATCGTTATCAATACATCTACAGGGTTCTTTATTAACAATTTTCGCATTTGTGGGCTCTTAATATCTATGTGTGAGTGAATGTTGCTACAGGTGTAAAAAAGAGATATCGCCATATAGATCCGAATACGTGAGAAAAGGATAACAACAATTACTTGCTACTTATGTATAACTATTAACTTATGTTCCGTCTGTGTACGTCTTATATGTCTGTGCGTGTCACGGACATGAAGATGTTGCGATGGATGTGTGGAGTGTCGCGGAAAGATCGTATACGAAACTCCCGTATCCGGAGCAAGTCTTCATGTTCACTTTAATAAACATATAAACCTTCCTTTTGAAACACTCTATCTGTTATAATAAACCCCATCTATATCCGAGGCGTAGATTTAAGGATACCTACATAGGGACAGACAGGAAAGCGACTTTGTTTTATACTATGTAATGATTGCATATTGGCCTGTTTATTGGACTTTACTGCCGTCTCTTCATCCGTTGACATCTGATTTTTCATCAATTGGACATCGATTCTTCATAAAATGCATGTATGAATGAATTTAATGAAGATGTAGTCAGGTTATGTATGGGTTATGTTTACTCGAACAGAGATGATAAACTCACAAATATTTTTTGTTTGGTAGGTAGCGCTAATTAGGATTAGCGATTAGAGCTACCAAACAAAAAATATTTATTCACTGCCCTGTGCTGCCAACCTAAAAAAATTAAATTTGAAAGCCGGAAGTTGTCCGGCTACGTCAGACGTTAACCTTGCTAAAAAAATTAAGGTCATTGGGTTTTCTGCGATTTTCTTAAAAATACTTGCATAAGTACCTATCTAAAGATCTGATTAATGTAATCTGTTCCCTAAGCCTATTCCTCGAAATGGTTTACGAATTAGACATTTTCATGAAAAAGTTTACTAGCCAATTGAGGAGCTCGTTAGTCGAACGCGACCCGCGTATTCGTAGCGAAAGTGCATGCCAAGCGACGGCGTGTCGCGACCACTATTGGATTGGTCGCCATTTAATAATCCTTTAAAATGCGATGATTTTTTAATTTCTTCTTTTAAAAAAATATTTTCTTTATCGTGATATGCTTTGTTAACTGCTTCGTCGTCGTCTTCAGGATGTAATAATCCTTTTAATCGCGATGATTCTAGATCATACTTCCTTTCTTGGTTAAGGTTTCATTTAAAGTACCTGATGTCCAAATTTATCTACATTCATTTCTGTGCATGTTCTTTATATTTTTTTGTTAATAATACCAGCTTCTGCTAATTCCTCTTATTGCTATAATTTAATTATCTAAACCCATCGTGATTTAAGTACTAACGTACTAGAGAAGCTACGTAGAACATTTGGATTGTTCCATTTTTGATAATTTGTAATTTTAGCCGCTGCAGCGCTAAAACAATAATACATCTCAAAATATCATTCAAATATTCAGCGCTACATTTGCTACAAACGTGTAATTTTTTCTTCCCTATAGATAATGGCAGGTACGGTACAGAATGTACAATGTAGGTGTTTTAACTATGTGGTTCCAAAATAATTAAAAAAGACAAATTGCCTTTTGTGATTATTTTTATATGTTTCTTTTAATAATTAAACGATGTGAGTTTAGTTATCTTTTGTCTATTTGACGTGGTGTAAGTTTGTTGGCAAATCTGAGACCATTTTTGTTTGGAGTTTATTAAAGATTTATCAGTAACTGGCAATTTATTTTCTATCCATCTTGGTTAAATAACAATCTCATAATTAAGAATCAAACAACATGCATTCAATGGTATATTTTAGAATTACGCTGCTTACGCCAATCTATATGTATATATAAATAATCAATTGCTGTTCGTTAGTCTCGCTAAAACTCGAGAACGGCTGGACCGATTTGGCTATTTTTGGTTTTGAATTATTTGGACTTCCAGTCCAGGGAAGGTTTAAAAGGTATATATTCGGAGACGGTACGAAGTTTGCCGGGTCAGCTAGTAGTTAATAATTAACTCGTTTTCTAAGTTACTGAAACACATTGAATTCTCTAATTATAAAACTACTAAACCGATTTTGATATATGCAGGAAAAAACATTCGTGAAATATGGTACCTACTTAAAAAAACAAAATGTACAATTTGAATTTGGATTCGGAGAAGTACCATTAAGAACATCCATCCATACTAATATATATACTAATACTAATATACTAATATATACTAATAATATTATAAATGCGAAAGTCTGTCTGTCTTTCTGTCTGTCTGTCTGTTACGCTTTCACGACCAAACCGCTGAACGGATTTTGATTAAATTTGGTATGAATGTAGTTGAAGACCCGGGGTCAAAAAATAGGCTACTTTTGGACGCAGGCGGAACTGCGGGAAACAGCTAATGTTAGATAAATACAGTTTTCACTATCGGACTAACTTTGTCTTTAGTACCTAATTAGTTCTCTCTTTTCAACACATAACATTTATATTCACTTAATATTTATTACATTAAAAACAGATAATCATTCTCTTGGCATTATGTCAGTCAAACTAATCTACCTACGACCTACATACATTTCACTGCGAATTAGTCTATGGCGAATGATTTAAAATGGCGCGCGACAATGATATTGATCGTATTTACATTTAAAACAGTGAAATTAGGTTACTAACCGATGAAAAGTTATTCCTATGCACTTTACCGTGTTCCTTGAATTATTGCTACAATTCCTAATTATAATTATATTGGTCAGACTGGTCGTAATTTCAAAACTCGTTATAACGAACATTTAAACGCATTTAAAAGTAAACACCCAGAGAGGTCTTATTTTGTGGAACATTTATTAGAACATAATCATAATTTGTCACCTAATCATACATATAAAATATTACATGTTGAAGAGAAAGGGTTAAAGCTTAACATTTCGGAGCAGTTAGAAATAAATAAACATAAAAATTTAAAAATTCCCTTAATTAATAAACAAACTGATTTAAATAATTCTCCATTACTTAACATGTTTCATAATCCCACCTCTTAGTGGTGGGGGTAGTAGTATAAAAGGTTTTGTGTCATTCGTCGTTTATACGGATCGGCTCCGCGAGTTTGTGTGCGATACGGACCTCAGTGCGACAAGTGCGAACTTTGTGCTCCCGCGCGCGTGTAGCACCGCAGTGTGATTGTGCAGGGTTCGGAGGGGACCTTCTTTCTTGTCTCTGCCGTCTGCCCTCAGCTGCCCTAGAGTTTGGCGTCTCTGGCCCGGTCCCCGAGCGGTTTCAAGCGAGGGGTTGCCCCGAGCATTGACTGTCCGAATTTTTATCGGTGGCTAGGTCCATAGGGCATTCGGTCATTGCGCTTGCAGATTGGTGGCCCCATTGTTAGTGGTCCACGACGGGCCCCCGTTTCCAGGACTGCCGTTCCGAAGTTTAGGCTTCGAAGGGCGGCCCTGCCAAGGGGTTTCGGCATAATTGTTTTTGTTATGACGCCGTCGTTATAACAAACACAATATGCCTCCGCCGGCGAAGCCCTCGTGGGCCGCCGCCTCCTCCGCTTCCCCAAGACGCGCCCATACTAAGAGGCCTCAAAAGTTCGAGCGGGCTCACACCCCGCTGGAATTTTTGAAAAACCCCGGGGCGGCCAGCCTCATCCAGCAGGCAATAGCTGCTGGGCGCGCCTCCTCCCAACCCGTGCCGTCACCTTCCCCAGTCCAGTCTGGCGGGGAAGAATTTTTCAGCGCCGAGGACTCTGCTCCCGCGCCCTCGACTTCTGCGCCGTTGCCGCAGCGCGACCCGCGCCTCGTACGGAGAGGTCCCGCGTCCGACGTGCGTTCTCCACCCGCGGTTGAACTACAGTTTGTAGTCCCGCGGTTCGCGTCGCCGCCGCATCATAAGCCGACGCCGAATTGGGCCACCCGTCCGCCCTCTCCCAAGGCCGCGCCGCAGCCCGCGCCGCGCGCGCCTTCGATGTCCCCGCCGGTGCCAGCGCCGCGCACTTCTCCTGGGTCTCAGGCGCGCTCTATGCCGTCGCTAGAGCCCATGGAAGTCGTCGTGGCGGCACCATCCGCCTCTTACGCCTCGATGGCGTCGCCCGTGTCGCGTCCCGCGACGCCGCCCGCGCCGTCCGCCGCATCGCCGCCGCAGCAGCCAGCCGCGCAGCCGAAGCAGCCGCCGCGCCCCCGCTACCCGCCGCTCGTCGTGGAGCACCTCCCGGACTGGGCCTACCACTTCCGGGAGCTGAAGAAGCGACTCGGCCACGCCCCGAACGCCCGCCCCTTTGGCAAAGGGGTGCGTTTCATGCCACGCGAGGAGGATGAGTACCGCGTTATCCAACGCTACTTGTCCGCGCTGGAAAAGGAATCAGGTATTTCCTGGTTTTGTTATTCTCTTCCAGCCGAATGCAGCCTCAAAGTTGCCATAAGAGGCCTACCTGCCGACACGCCGCCCGCAGAGATCGAGGAGGAGCTTCGCGGCTTGGGCTTTACGCCCGAGTACGTCCGCCCGATCCGTGCGCGCCAAG
Organism: Euzophera pinguis; assembly: GCA_947363495.1. Taxonomy (NCBI): domain Eukaryota; kingdom Metazoa; phylum Arthropoda; class Insecta; order Lepidoptera; family Pyralidae; genus Euzophera; species Euzophera pinguis. The sequence continues at coordinate 7,595,352 of OX376157.1, read as the reverse complement.
GACGCCCCGGCTGCATTTTCTTTGTGCAGTTACAGAGGAACGCTGCTACCATACCGGCAACATATGAAGTTTCGGAGCTTCTGTGTATGCCGGGTGTCAAGGTGGAAGCCTGGCGAGGCAAGCAAGGCCCCGCGCAGTGCCACCGCTGCCAGCAATTCCGACACAGCTCGCATAACTGCCACCGTCGTGCAGCCTGCGTTCGCTGCGGTGAGGAGCACTTCGCTCGCGAGTGCCCGCGCCCGCGCGAGGAGCCAGCCACATGCGCGAACTGCAAAGGTGAGCATACGGCCAACAGCGCGTCCTGCCCCGTGTTCCGCAAGGAGCTGCGGAACAAGAAGGCAGGGACCGTGTTGCTGACAGCCACCGCGAAGCCGCGCGCGACCGCGCCCACGGCCCCAGCGAGGCAGGAAAGGCCCACCACCTTGATGGCAGAGGCGAACGACCCTGTCGATCGCTCTGGCAAGGCCAAACGCCGCCGCAGGAGGAGGGGTAAGGGTAAGTCCGAGCCCCAACAGCCAGCGCAGCCCGCCGCACAGTGCCTAGACGCAGTAGGAGGCAAGCCGCAGCCCGAACCCAGGAAGGCCGCCGAGCCGCAACACCCGGTGAAGGCCAAAGACGAGAGTCGGTCGGAGAGGACGGACGGTAAAACGCCGCCTTCTGAAATGTATGGTAATCGAGCAAAACGCCGATATCATACTGATCTCAGAAACGCATCTGCGAGCTACAGACCAACTGAAGTTCCCGAATTTCCATGTCTATCGGCAGGATGCAGTCTCGGACGCCGGGCGAGCCTATAGAGGCCTCGCGGTACTGGTAAAGAGAAAAATTGTACATCAGCCGATACCTCACTTGCAGCTTCAGTCGATCTACGCGCTAGGCGTTGAGATTTGTATTGATAACTCTCCGATTCGTGTGTTTGCACTTTATAAGCCACCGCACGATAGGTTGATAGTGGCCGACGTCCATCTCCTACTGGACTCGTCGCTACCGACTATTGTGGCGGGCGACTTCAACTGCAAGCACACCGCTTGGAACTCCACGCGTATTTGCCCAGACGGCCGCCGCCTTCTTGATGACGCTGAAAGGTATGGTTACGAGGTAAGAGGTGCAGAGGTACCGACGCACTATCCCGGTGCCGCCTCCCAAATGCCAGACGTAATCGACCTTACGCTCATTAGGGGCTTTCCAGCCAACACGATTACTACCGAAGTGCTCGACGATAACTTAGAGTCCGACCACCATCCAGTACTTGTTACAGTGGATGATTCCCTCATCGCCAGACCGACCCCGCCGCCCAAAACCAGGATTGACTGGGCCTCGTACAGCACGTTTGTAGAGCAGCACCTCACCTCCCGCCCCGTTAACAGCGCCGCGGACGTAGAACTTCTTGCCTCGCATATCTGTGAAACATTGCAGGATGCGATTAAACATGCTACCTTAGAACCCGTGTGTACCCCAAAGAGAGTCCCTATCCCGTCTTATATTCTAGAGATGATAGCTAAAAAGAGAACTCTGCGAAAACGCTGGCAACAGTCCCGATGCCCGTCCATCAAAACTCAACTAAACTCTATGTCTGCAAAAATTGCGGAGGCCTTGGAATCGGAGGCCTCCCAGACATGGCTGCGGACTATAGAGAGGGCGAGTGATGACTGGACGTCCATCCACAAACTCTGTAGGCAAGTTTCTAACAAGCCTCAGCCCATACGCCCCCTCTCCGCCCCTGACGGGACCCCCGTTACAGAGCGGAAGATAGAGCCGAGATCTTCGCAGACGATCTAGAGAAGCGATTCAGACCGAATCCCTCTACCGACTCACAGCACGCCGATGAAGTCGAGAAGCTCCTGGATGAGTATCTTAGTCGTCCCATTCCCCCAGATGAAGACCCTATAGTCTTCTCTCCGGGCCAAGTGGCCTCAATGATTAGGAAAACGAAGCTACGCAAAGCCCCAGGCTCCGATGGAATACCTAATGAAGCCCTCCGTCACTTAACACCGCGAGCAATCGCGGTACTGACGCGACTCTACAACGGCATCCTTCGTATTGGCCATTACCCTTCCATTTGGAAAGTAGGTAAAGTCATTATGCTTCCCAAACCTAATAAGAACATACTGCTTCCAGGGAGCTATCGTACCATTACGCTTCTTGCTACCATTTCTAAGGTGTTTGAGAAACTTCTGCTTCTCCGCCTTACGCCCCACTTGACACCTAGAGACGAGCAATATGGCTTTCGAGCCGAACATTCCACGACGCTCCAACTCACACGGGTACTTCACCACATGACGGCAGCCTCCAACAAAGGGGAAAAAACTGTAGGTGTGTTTCTCGATATGGAGGGAGCGTTCGACCGCGTCTGGCATCCTGGTCTGATTTTTAAGCTATCCACCTCTACGACTCCTAGACGAATCGTTAAGACCGTGGCTAGCTTTCTTACAGACAGACGATTCCGAGTCTCAGTCGAAGGCGCTACCTCTAGCGAACGAAGGATAGAGGCGGGCGTGCCGCAAGGCTCCTGTCTCTCGCCCATTTGTTACGCCAGATACACAGATGACATCCCTCTAGAGAGTGGCTCGCAGTTGGCCTTATATGCCGATGACGCCGCGTACTATACATCCTCTATGAGCGCCTTACAGGCAGTCAAGATCATCCAAAAAACTCTAGATGCCCTCCCAGACTGGTTGTCCCGTTGGAGGCTAGCCATTAATGTAGCTAAGACGCAAGCCATAGTGGTTAGCAACACTGCTCTACCGCCGCCCCTTCGTCTATTAGGTCAGGACATCGCTTGGACTACCTCGGTGAAATACCTAGGAGTCCAAATTGATAGACGCCTTACGATGAAGGATCACGTGACCTCCGTCATTAACTCTACACGTGCTGCCCGAGACTTCGATTCTCAGCTCCCCTTAAAGGTGAAACTCGGTGTGTATAAGACATACATACGGCCTCGCCTTACGTACGCCGCCCCGGCTTGGTACGCGCTGACTAACCAGTCGCGCAGAAATCAGCTGGAAGCACAACAGTCGATATCACTTCGAGTTATAGTGAAAGCTCCTCGCTATCTCTAACTCTACGATCCAGAAAGGGTTGAAGCTTGAGAGCCTGGACGCCTTCATTAGGCATCTAACGAGGAGGCTATTTGAGCGTGTAGACGGGTCGGCCCTGCCTCACATACAGGAGCTGGCCCCGTACCACGCACGACCTCCCGATCGTAAACAATATGCCAGAGACCTCTACATGACCTCCACTGATCCCGACACATAGGTTTGCTTAAGCACAGTCCAGCTTGCAGTGCTAGCTCGCCGTATCTCACACGGCTTGAGCAGCTTGCGAGCCGCGCGTGTAAGTAAGCAAACCAACGTTCCAGAGGCAGTGCCCGCTCCCAGGACCTGGCCGTATCTACGGCTGGCGTGAGAGACTACAGTCAAGAGGCCGTCGCCTCGATACTGTTTCCCCATGTCCTTACAGGTATGAGCAGATTTTCTAGGTCGTTTATACGTCGAACTATTAACAGCTTGGTCTAGTGCCTGAAGATGCCTCGCGTAGAGGCGAAACACGTGTCGCATGTGCAAGCTAGTGGTGGCGGGAATGTTGGGACTAATAGTAGTGGGTGGGTGCCGGCCAGCAATAGTTTGCATGAACTAACTGGTGGCGGAAGCACGCAAAATAATTTATTACGTGCTTGTAATGTCTATTAGTCCTCTACCTCCTTCATTCCTGGGGATAGTGACCCTTTCTATGGCTGATTTTGGATGATGGAATCTTTAATGAGTTAAAATTGTCCGAAGTTTGATTTCTTTATTTTTTGTTCAGATTTAGCCCAATCAATAATCCCAAATGAATATGTCAAGACCGGTATTGCGTAGGTATTGATGGCTTAGAATAAATTTTTACTAACTACTTGATTTTTGCTTAGTCTATGGAAGAAGTTAGTTTTGAGTTGATCCTTTGTACTTTTTTGTGCGATTAATCTACCTTAGTTGTATCCTAAATACTTATATAATTCATCTCTGCTCATTGATTTTATCTGCTATTCTTCGTTTTCAGTAAACTTTTCTACTACCTTTCCTTTCTTTATATTGATTTTACGGCATTTGTCTAGTCCATAATCCATTTTAATATAGTATTTCTGTCATATTATTTTCAGAGTCAGAGTAAAGTTTTAAATCATCCATGTACAGTAAATGCGTAATTTGTGATAGTGTAGTTTCAGTACTTGTTTCTTCGATGTTAAAGCCAAGATTTGAATTATTTAATTCTCTAGCTAGATAATGGATTAAGGGCTAGACAAAACCATAACGGACTCAATGAGTCTCCTTGGAAGATACCCCTTTTGATTGGTATTGCAGCGGTAACTATGGATGTCTCATTACTTTGTAACCTGATTGTGGTGGCCCGTTGTTGCATTGCGTTTTGAAGGATACTTATTATTGTTGGGTTTATTTTGTAGATCTCGAGAACTAGTATTAGCCAGAAGTGGGGGACACTATCAAATGCCTTTTTGTAGTCTATGTAAGCATGAACATGTTTTAGTATTACCGCGTCGATTATCAATTGCTCTTTGCGCTCGCGCTCCATGTGATACCGTCTACATCATCCCTTCTGTTCTTCGGCTATTATATTATGTGATTCAATATCCTGGTTTATTCTATTAGATATGCAGGTCGTTATTATTTTGTAGCGTTGGGAGACATGTTATAGGTCGGAACTGAGATGGATCCTGAGTCCTGTTTGATTTTGGAGGCATGAAAGTTATACCTTTGGTCAGGAAATTCGGGATGGGTGAATCGCCTTGAAGTAACTCTGTCATTTGCTTGGTTAAAATGTGATTCAAACTGACTAACCTTTTCAGCCAAAAATTGGGAATGCCATCAGAACCAGCCGCTTTCCAGTCTTCTTTATCACCTGATGCAATTCATCCGAATCGATTTCTTTAAATTCCATAGATTTCGCATGGTGAACTCTTACCTGTTCATTTGAAATCCACTCTGAACTTTTATCGTGTTCTACACCATGAGACCAGATTCCTGCCGAGAAGTCTGTAAGTTAAGTCTCAGAGGGCATATCTGTTGTTGTAGTAGACCTTTCTCGTTTCCTGAAAAAAAGCTTATTGTTATCTCTTCGTTCTTGTGTTTTTTATATCTAGCTAGTCTATTGCTTTTAACTGAGAGCTTTTGTTTCATTGTATCAATAAAATCGTCAATGTTTCTAATGTTACTTTCACGTCTATTGTGTACTTTGTTGGTTTGTATTATTTTCTGTATATTATTTACCAAATTTCTGCTTCTAACTCCGTTTTTGTAATGAGTTTATCTACTGATATCTCTCCTTAGTTCTTCTATGTTTTTTCTATTATTTTTTCTATTAGGTTTTCTTATACTTCAGTTTGTGATCGTGGTTTTAATTCTATATTTCAAAAAATCAGTTTTGGTAATAGTTACACAATAAATAAGTGTTTGAGTATCTGTTATATTTTGTAATGAGTCTAATTTGGAAGGTATTATGTAATTGTTTAATATATAGATAATGTGAGATAATTTCTTTGATGTGTTTATTTTGGGTAAGCGTGGCCTTTGTGTTGGTTGTATATTTTTTATATTTTGATAAATTATTATCTAAAATAGTAATTAACGTCTGTTTTATATCATCATCAATATGAGTACTTGTTTCATCGGAGGCCGGAGGTTAAAACAGTTCAGTTAGTTTATTGTCGTGGTTTGTATTAAGAGAAGGTAATGTAATTAAATTTGTATTTGCAGGCTCTTTGGTATTAGTGACTATATGTTCTAATTCGCGGGCTACTTCATCTTTTATTTGTTTCAATTTTTCTTCACTAATATATCTATTTTTAATGATTGCTCTCCTCTGATCAGATATTCTTTGCTCTGATAAATGTTGTAGTTCAGGGAACTGTTTTATAATAGCCGCATACAGTAAAGGTCGATAAGCTGTTAGATCTGTTTCCATTTGAGTTATTCTATAATAGTTTCGGGTAATTGCTTTATTAATTTCAGTAGGCCATCTCATTCTTTGCCTCTTATTGCCTACATTATTAGATGAATGCGGTAACGTACTTTGTGTAAATACACGGAGTAGGTACTACTATTTGATAGCGGATTTTGTGACAAATATAGTACATTGTGTTGCCTATGACATTCTATTACAGCTAATTCATTATTCACTTCTACATAAATTTCTGCGTTCATCTTCAAAAGTTCCTGCAAATGATTGCCCGTCTTTGATCTCCAACTCTCTGGCGACTTCCATCCATATTAAGATTTTTTTCTAGAAATTCGGTCGAGGCCCTAAGTATGTTGATAGGTCAGTTTCTAGATCTGTTAGTATTAAATAGTACGCATAATGAATAAGTTTATTTACATTGTCCATGTTTTTCGCGTACTGAATTTGCTAGAGGTGGGTACAAAATTAGTAGCATCAAGTGCATCCTGTACAACATACCCTTGCATTGAGCTAATTATTGAAGATTGGATTGGAGGAGAGTTTGGTTTGTAGGACGAGTTACTAGGAGAAGAGAAAATTCGGTTACTAAGAGATCTACTACTACTAGACACTACATTGATCGGCAGCCTGAGGTTGCATATCAAGATCAACGGAAGCCCGCCGGTTCAACTTGCCGTTGTCTTCACTCCTACTTACTTCATTATTTTCAGCGGTTGTGCTGATATTATCTCTATACCTGTTAGGGCAAGATCTTAAAAAATATCTTTGATTTTTGACTCAATTGTGTTCCCACGATAAGCTAGGGAATTTATTGTCCACGCATCTCTCGGCACGAATGGATACACCTTAGATTGGGTTTGGGACCGTTGGTTAGGGAAGAAAAGATACCTTAATGGTCAGGTAATTTCCAAGATTTTCCTATACTGAAATATGTGCTTCTCTTCCCGTAAGCCCCCCACCACGACAAGGTTAAGTCGTTCCTTAACTAATAACTATAAAGAAACTTTTAGTGTCTGCGTGTAAAACTTTTAGTGTGTGTATTGTGTGTGTCTTAAATAATAATTCTTTTAAACCTGGAGTTTTTTCACAGTAAGTTTTCCGATTTTCCAAATGCAGTCTTGGTCAATGACGCGTGAGTTAAGTACAGCATGAGTTTTCCGCGATCATGTTTGATCCCGAATGGGATATCTTTTAATACTTCAGAAGTAGTAGACCACGATAGGGTATAATGATCTTGCAAACTTGGGGATGATTGAAGTGATTTAAAAGACCCGTCACTGGTGTTATGCTCGTTAGATGGTGGAACGGTAAGAGTTTTTTTGGATTATTGTCAAAAACATCTAAATTAGCTTCAGCGGCATCTTGATCGCTAAACTGTTCTTCAAAATCTTCTTCTTCTTCTTTAGAAGTGTACTAGGCTTCACTCTCACTATATTTATTTCTCTTATATAAATGTTTTTCTTTTTCTTCAAATTCTTCTTTCACAAATTTATTATCATTTATTTATTTATTATTTAAACTTTATTGTACATAATACAATTGTATAGCACAATAGGCGAACTTAATGCTAAAAGCATTATCTAACAGTCAACCTTGAGGTTAAACAGATATCGTCATGTGGGTATTAAAAATATCCATACTAATATTATAAATGCGAAAGTCTGTCTGTCTGTTACGCTTTCACGGCCAAACCGCTGAACGGATTTTGATGAAATTTGGTATGAATATAGTTGTAGACCCGGGGTCAAACAGGCTAGTTTTTGACGCAGGCGCAGCTGCGGGAAAAAGCTAGTATAGCTATAAATACAAAAGTTGGAATGATTATAAACTTACTTATGGTACTAACATGATATATTTTAATATATACGATGAAATAATAATCAAAATACAGTTAATTTTAAGAGTTATATCAACGAAATAATAGCAGCAACTCAAAGTTTACTCATGTTTAACTGCCTAAATTTGCTCCCGTACCCGCGAGAGTAGAGATCGTAGACAAGCCTTTTAAAGTTGGCACGGCTGGAGACTGTTCTAATGGACTCAGGAAGATTATTCCAGAGTCTAACAGCCGTCACAGCGAAGGAATTCGAGAAAAACCCGGTATGGTGAGAAGGAGTAGCGAGGGTCATGTTGTTGGAGGAACGCAGGATTCTTTCATGAGTGGAACTCAATAGTTTAAAATCAGTTTTGAGGTAATCAGGGGACAGTGGATTGTTAAGAATATTATGAAGTTGGCATAATATATGCAAATTCCTGCGTTGCCGTATAGGTAGCCATTTAAGCTCAGAACGGTATTCCGAAATATGGTCATACTTTCGGAGACAGAAGATAAATCTAATACAATTATTTACGAGACGCTCTAGTTTGTTCAGCTGTTCTTCGGTTAAGTCCAGATAACACACATCACCATAATCAATGAGGGGTAGAATAAGCGCTTGAGCCAGCATAATTTTGGTTTACTGGCTAACTGGTTCAGTAGATCAACGATAGGTTTTAATATAGTTGCTAATGTCATATTGTTCGTATTTTTTGCATCTTTTATCATATCAACTTTTCTTTTGACGGCTGTAGCTGATTTCACAATTTGTTTTTTTATATTTCTTTGCATTTGAGATGGTTCTTTCTTGTTAGGAAACATAAATGAACGTGGTAAATCGTATGCGAGACACAATCTTATAAATATTATCACAATAATATGAAGGTATCAAATTTCTTCCTGTAACAGCCTTTATTTCGTTCACAATCTTTATTTATTACTTCATTACACCGTATTGGTCATTCCAAACAGTCGAACTCATTTCACGAAATTGTTGCCATGACATATTAGAACCCACGTGCTCATCATAGACGTGTTTTAAATTTTTATCATCTTCTTTATATAGAACAATGAGGTTTGAATTGTCTTTGACAAGCTGTTTTGGTATGATTGTACAAGTTTAATTAAGATAAAAACAATCAATATTTTTATGCAGCCTCTTGGGGGCTCAACACTTCACTATTATGATTAAATTTGTAATATGATACGCCTGGTACCATTGTTAATACTCTTTCTAAAAATATGTCTTTCGGTTGATACTCGTATTAAGATTCTGAATACACGTATAGATTACAAAAACGTTAACCATTTTCGTGCAGCAAGAAAGAGGCTTATCATTAAATTGGCTTTCCGCAATTCGATGGTCCGCAGACAATGTAACGAAAGGTATTGGGTAATAAGTTACTATGTCTATGCAGTAGAACAAATAAATGGTAATTTTAACGATTCTTTCTGTCTTATAAATGTCATAACTAAACAGATAACTTGACCGCAACGTGTTTTGGAGTATAGTGGGAGCGATGGCGTTATATGCTCGACCGTCGCAAACGGATGATCTTCCCGCCAGGTGTTATGCCTGGGGAACCGAGATTCCGACGGAGTTCTGTCGGAGGTTGTATATATATTGCTCCAATCGTCAGCAACTTCGATTACGTTTATTTACTGTGCGATGGTGTCGCCACAGTGTTTAAGCGAAATCTATACTAATATGATAAAGCTGAAGAGTTTGTTTGTTTGTTTGAACGCGCTAATCTCAGGAACTACTGGTTCGAATTAAAAAATTCTTTTTGTGTTGGATAGATCATTTATCGAGGAAGGCTTTAGGCTATATAACATCACGTTGCGACTAATAAGAGCGAAAAAACAGTCGAAAATGTGGAAAAAACGGGGAAAATTATTGATCTTTGAGGGCTTCCGTTGCGTGCGCTGCGAAACCCGTTCGAGATACCCAGAAAATATGTATGAAAGAATTATTCCTCTTTAAATTATCTAAAAAAATGTCCGCGACAGTATATGTCCATCTTTTAAGATTAACTCACAATAACCGTTTTTATGATAATCAAATTTGGTCGAAATTAATGCATTATTACAAATTATTTGTCAGAGTTGTATCAACATAATAATATTAATCTTTATCCAAATAAATGTGTTATTGATTAAGAGTATTTAACTGTGAACAAAATTGTCTTTGACATCACCTTATTTCAATAAACATCTTATAAGATAAGACAATTATAAAATAACTCTGAAACAAAATTCACACACGCCGCATGATGAGCGCTCGCCCATGATTCCCAAAATAACTATTCCACGCGGACGAAGTCGCGGGCACAGCTAGTGACTTATAAGATATTAGATTACTTCAATGCTTAGATTAATAATTGGTCTCGCGCGCTACGACTAGCTTCTTTACAGCGCGGTATCTAGTCGAGCCAGCGAGACCAATTATTAATCTATGCTTAATTTTTTTTAAATAGCTATACATACAAATTAATAAACTATTTTGAAGTGTCTGTGAGTGTTTAGTGAAATAAGTCACATGTGTTGAACTTAAATCAAGCATCCATCAGGTATGTTTTAAATATATGTTTATAATCATTTCCATAATTAGGAGTTTAAAAACAGTTTCACGCTCCACTGAGCTCATATCGTGTTTAATGATTAAAAAATATGTAAAACCAGGTATTTATTGGGGGTTTCGAAACACAACCATCCTAGAATGAATGAAATGAGCTCTAGAGGGAAATGGTTGGGTTTTGAAATGCCCAATAAATACCTACTAATGAGTTATTACATTGTCAATAATATCAACATAAAAAACTAAAAAGGGGGAGGGGAATGGAAAATTTAGAGTACGTTCGCGAAGTCTACCTACTGTTCACGGAAATACTTTATAATTTATTTAGGTATAAGTATTCTTGAACACGCAACTTATAGAGCTGATGCGTGTGCAACTTGAATTTTGGAGAGTATAAATTGTTTTGAAAGTGTTTGTTTACCTTAGATTAATACTTGGTCTCCGCGGCGCCGGCGCTAGGACGAGCGCGCGAAGGTGTTTACCGAAGGTGCACTGACGACACTCGCGGGGAGCCTGGAGTGCTATATTTGAAAGTGTGACTCACGCAAATCGACTAGTCCAATAATTTTGTTCGATATCGAATTATTTTCGTTCGACATATATGTCATAAGTACATTTCAAAAATAGGGCCCCTGTTCCACTCTGTATAATCTAATATAGATATTAATAAATAAAACATTATGTAGGTACTTACATTTATTTATTGATTACACCATTACAATTCATACATCTTTTCAAGTTACCTACCCTATTTTTACCATAATAATATTATGCTATTTAAAAAAGTACGTACAGTCAAACATAAATCTAGAAGTTCTTCCTGTTTTGAAGGAGGTTAAAATGCAAGCCTAACATGACTCAATTTTACTGTCCTTTGTGTAAAAAAAATCATTATCGTTCAACGTTATCAGCAATGGTTAAGAAATCTGGGTCGTATTCGTAATCAATAACGCGTGTTCTGATAATTTCCTTGTAGACGAATGCTGATTTCCTCGGCGTTCGGATACGCGCTGGGTGATTGAAATCCACTTCAAAGAGACCAAAACGTTCGCTGCAATAGTGAAAGTGAATTGGACAAACAGGAACGGAACACCTAACATGTAGGCCTAATTCTTGCAAAGTTTACAGCAATTATCTGACTAGCTTCTTCGAAACGCGGTACCTAGTTTATTAATCTAAGGGTGTATGCTTAAATCGATTTTGTATGTCATAGCTCTCCGAAGTTATTCAAAAAGCCGCTGGGGAAATGTTTGCACTTTTGTTGGATCGTTGAAACGGCTTGGACTACAATCTTGATATGTTTTATGCATATTGCAATTCATTTGTGTATAACATCTGTAAAAACAGAATTTAAAAAAATACAACCATTTAAGAGTAAAAAATAAAAACACAAAAAGTAGGTAGGTATAAGTATAAGAGTATATTAAATGTAAGATGTACATACCTAGTGTTTCTATGTGTTAATAGCTTTGTATTTTTTTTTTTCTTCTGATTGCACGCAGATGTATCTACATATGCATCCGGATAAACCTCCGTGGTTTTTGGATTGCAATAATTTCATTTGTGTTTTGTTCTTTTATACTTGATAAATTAAGAAAAAAAGAAAAAAAAAGGTATTTAGCTTAACGAAGTGACCTAGGGAAAAGATTTAAACGTCGACTTATATGTTAGAACTATCTCCAACATCTGGATAAGTAGGTATCTTTTTAGTACATTAAGAATTGAAAAAGATACAACTAAAAATAATGTCTAACGAACCTGATGATTTTTAATTGTTTCTTACGACTTGTTTTCATTAACGTAACAAGTTTAAAGTAATCTATAATGGTGGTCGAATTCAAAATCTCGACCACTTTCTGGTGTTCGACATGAAATTCTCGATCAACGATGCCTCTAACGACTTCATACTCTTGATTGCTTAGACCGTCGCTGCCGCCCTAGGCCGTCGCTCACAGCAACAAGGTTGTGTTTCTACGGTAACGTGAGACAAGGGTATAAAAAGAAATGAAATATTAATAAAATGAAAAACACATGCTGTCTTATTAATAAAATTCGCCTATTCCAAACATAATCCGACTTTACACTAGGACTTGTTAATCCCAGAGTAGCGGAGTATTAACTTTTATATATGGCTTTTACTTTCGTATTTAACCAGTAAGTAACAAGTAAAAATAATACAATAAAGTCGTTTAGGTAAGAAAGTCTGAATTCAAGTCAGTAGTTAAGTCAAGTCAAGTCGAGTCAGTGTGGCATTTTGACTCGACAATAATTGTTCCGGTTTAATAAAGAAGACTCTCGTAATCTAAAGAGACTATCGCTTGGCAGTTGGGTCAAGGCATAGTGAAAAGATTCCTCTCTCTGGAGCCCTGACAGCTTGGTTCAAACTCCGCTACCTATGGATGCCTCTTTTTTGTATATTTTATAATATCTTTTTTTTACTAATATAAAAGAACAATAGTCAAACGGCAGTTCAGGAAGTTTTTGTAAATGGAACATATTTTTCATTCTAGGGGTTTCCAACATACTTTGTAATGTTTTACACACCTCATTAATAGCATTTGATCTTCGATCTCGTTTATTTCATCTATCACTCTTAAACCATCAATAAAATTAACCCTGTCCATCTTTTTAGCACAATAAACAAACAACATCACACTTTAGAAAGAATATGCATAAAAAAACAACAAATAATGAAGTTATAACATAAAATGAACGCTTCAACGCCGATAAATGTTAGTTTGTGAATTCAATCGCCAAAACATGTCACAAAAAGACCCATATTCTATGCTTAGTCCGTCCTTAAACCATGTGGTGCCTTGGAGTATCTTTTACTCCGAGAGTACGCTCGGATTAGTTTACTCCATCGTTCCTCCATGTTTATTAATACGAATTATCATTACTCACAGTTTAAAACTTGGAGTAAAGTTATTCCTGCTTTAGTCTAGGTTTATTAATAAGGCAGATAGAAAACAAATCATTATTATCATCATATTAAATATTTTTGATTGAAAATGGTGCGCCTCACACATTATGACGAATGAACATCATTCGATATCGAATAACGAAAATTATTCGACTCATCGGTTTCGAGTGGAGTGAGTCATATTTCTTAAAAATAGCTCTCCAGGAGCCCTATTTTTGAAATGTATGACATATACGTCGAATGAAAATCTCTAACTAAAATAAATTTAGTTTATACCTACCTTTATATCACTATAATAATATATAAATAAATAAGTACTCGAATGTATAATTAATTACCTAGTACTGGGTCAAGGTTAAGCAAGATGAATAACGCAAAAGTGATTACGATTAGGTACTTATTAAATTATTGTATGTAAACATTTTGTACGCATCTGTACATCATTTATAGGGGTATAACGTTGCTAATTTCGAAAGCATAACTTCGTTAAGCTACTACACCAAATTACCTACTTTTTGTGTTTTTATTTTTTACTCATAAATGATTATATTTTTTTGAATTCTGCTTTTACAGATATTACACACAAATGAATTGCAATGTGTATAAAAAATATCAAGATTGTAGTCCAAGCCGTTTAAAAGATCCAGCAAAAGTGCAAACATTTCCGGCTTTTTAAATAACTTCGGAGGGCTACGAGTATGACATACAAATTCGATATAAGCATACACATTTCTCTTTTACTTACGATACACTACAGATAAAAAAAAGAGAAAAATTTTCGCTGCAAAAACATTTCTGCTTTCGATATCTACTGCATACACAAATTTAATTCAACCATTTCATATAGGTACCTAATTGGTCATAGATTAATAATTGGTCTCGCTCGCGCGGTCGTAGCGCAGCGGAGACCAATTATTAATCTATGCTAATTGGTATTCGCGGCGCTACGACTTTATCAAAGGACGTGGCTAACACTGTGACGAATTCGTCTAAACACCAGGAGCTGATTGAATGTTTGTGTAAAAATATTTTTGTGCCCTAAAATTGCCTTGTTGTTGTGAATGACTAAATAAAAATACCGATTTCCATAACAATCTTCTCAATTTCTATCATGAGTAGGTACCTACCTACTCTGTTCTACTTTTCGTCGTTTTTTTGTATCACAATACCACAGAATAGATAATCTTAGTAATATTATTTTTCTTCACAGCGCGGTATCTAGTCGTAGCGCCGCAGAAACCAATTATTAATCTAAGATATGTAATATATCATTTTGTTGTAGGTGGTTATCGCCTAACATGACACCTTTTATAGATAAGTCTTAAGTAGGTGTAAGAGCAAGATTATTTAGGTAACACGATTACCTATTACGCAAGAAATATTATTTACTCACGTATATCCTTCCATCCATTCGAAGTTGTCCATCAAGCTCCAGGCCATGTAGCCCTGCAGCCTGACACCTGCGTCAATGGCATCCAAGCAGTTCTCTAATGCAGCTCGGTAGTATCTAACCCTGTCATTATCAATCAAACCGTCTGTGGGTGCCGTGGACCAGCCACTCTCAGTGATGTAAATTTTAGGGTTATTGTACTTCTCTTTGAGGTGAGTCAGGGCATTGAGGATGCTGTTAGGCGCTTGCTAAAATTGAAAAAAAAAACCTTTTAATATGTTAAGCTAAGAAAAGGTATAAAATGGACGAGGGGCTCTTTAAGGCACACTTACTGTTAACCAAACTGATGCAGACTTCGGCCAATCATCGGGTACAAAAGTTCCGACCCCAATATCATCAAGCAATGACGGGACAGGATTCTGACTTATGAAGTCAGTTGCCGAAACCAAGAAAGAAGTATAGTGGTTAACGCCGAAGAAGTCTGATGTCCCACGCACGAATTGCTTCTCTTCTTCGGTTAAATCAGGTAAACGGGACGAGCGATAGCCCTGCTCGGCGCTCTTTTGGGCTACCCTCTCGGCGAGCTCTTTAGGAAACCCACCTTTTTCGGAGAAAATAGGTTCAGCATATAAACCCCACTGAAATAAAAATATCAGTTAACAAGCGGTACCTGTCAGATAGGAACGAGGAAAACTGTGAGTAAGCTAAACCTGAAAGCCATATGCCACGGCTTGGATATTTAGGTATCAATATTTTTTAATTAAATAAGCATATTGCAATAATAAAAGGTTGGGGAAAAGTTTCTTCGCATTTTTTAAGAAAATTCAAAACATTTTTTAATATAGTTTATTTACATTTAACTAAAGTATGTAGGTGCCATTCTGTTCGATTACTTTTTGCCGTCTAAAAGGTAGGGACATGATCCCATTGCTATAGAAATTTCTATATCTAGAGGCTCTATCTATATATAGAGGCTTCTGATCAAAATACCGCGACTAGTGGTTTTGGCCGTCATCTCGTGATGTTAACCTGACACTGCCTAAAGAATTCTGAAGACACCGAAACAGGTGGAAATCTAAAGGTGCAAGGTCAGAATGATACGGCTAATGCATTAACACATCCCAGCCAAACTCTCTTAATTTTTGCTGAGTGGCAAAAGATGTGTGAGGTCTAGCGTTATCGTAGCCAGATACAAATAGTATAGCCATATATAGGCGAAAATACTTTTTCCCTAATCTTATATGTACCCGTTTTGCAGCAAAGGGGGCGTTACTTACCTAATGATAATTCTAACCATTCGAAAAATGCTAAGGATAGTATCATCATTTGACTCCTACCTCTGCCTGCCGTTTGATTTCAGCTGCAAACGCATCTTCCTCGCTATCAGTAAGTGGACCAAACCAGTGCACGCTAATCGTGATGCCACATTCTCCACCTTGAATGGTTTTGAATTCATTGTTATATAAATGGTAAGCTTTGGCATGTGCGAGCACAAGGTACTTCGCACAGAGATAATTTCCAATACCAGTGGCATTCAGGATGGGAGCCTTCGTGGTAGAGCCGTAACCTTCGTAGCATATTTCTCTTGGTTCATTGAATGTGATCCAGTGCTTGACTCGGTCACCAAAATTTTCGTAAACAACACGAGCGTAGTCTTCAAACCAGTTAGGAAATAGAGGACTGGCAAAACCACCCAGATCCTGTAGCTTTTGTGGGAGATCCCAATGATAAAGGGTGACCATGGGAGTGATACCGTATTGAAGCATTTCATCGATGTAGTTATTGTAGAAAGCTATGCCGGCCTTGCTGACTCTGTTTGAAAAGCCATCAGGTAAAATTCTAGACCAGGAAAGGGAAAACCTGTAAACATCGAGACCCAATTCCCTCATCATCTCCACATCCCGCTTGTAATTGTGGTAGGAGTCGGCAGCGATGTCGCCATTGCTGCTGTCCTTAATGACGTCTGGAGAAACGTGCGTCATTCTGTCCCATATACTCTCTCCTTTGTCTGAAATACAATACTTACAATTAGGTAAGTGTCAATCGTGCTCACATCATACACCATACTGTAATGTCGTCTAGATTTCCTTGTAGAAATGCACTGGCGATTCCACCAAGAGCAGCAACCCAAAGGACGGTTGATCTCAGGGTGCTATTTTATATTCGACAATATTATCTAGTACCACAGTTTTTTTTTGCTCTGTTTGAAGATTGAGTTCGATTATGTCAAGGCCAGTGAAATTTCACTAAGTGGTCAAGTGAGTATCACGCCACGCGCAATGTAGGGTTCGTAATAGTCCAAATAGTAAAGAATTTATACTTGAAACACACCAGTATCACCCACACCAGTACCAGTAGTCCTTCAGCAGATGTAGCAGTAGGAACGCCGCCGCTTTGGTTAACACAAATGTATGGAAACCCCATATCGAACCCACTCACTAGGTGAGGTCAACTACATGATAGTATAATATGGAAGGCACATTAAGCCTTTGATCCTGGTTCTAATAATCTCTGAGAAAAGCCTAGGACAGATAGACAGACGCACATGACGAAACTATAAGGGTTCCTTGTGTTTACTAATTTCGATATTTCTTTACCATCAGCATTCCAGCCGCCTTCGATTTGATAGGACGCCGTAGCAGTTCCGAAGAGGAAGTCCTTGGGAAACCGCCTCTCGTTCTTCGACGTCAGGCCAGAACTGCTCAGAATTACCATGCTGCAAACCAATTAGTCACTGTAGATTTTATAATATGAATAAAATAATTTGTGTAGTGTGTTTTATTTAACCCTACAGTGCACGGTTTTTTTATTACAGCCCGAAAAAAATATATCTCGTAAATGTTATTCTATTTCAAGGAAAAATACAAAAAAAATCTTATTCTATCATGAACAGATACAGATGACTTCGATTGGTATGTGCCAAATATGTCACACCATGCATTGCATTACCAATATGGACCAAGTACGAGAAACTTTTAGGAATGAAATAACCTTGTAATTAGGCTTTTTGATTGGAATGTAGATATTTAAAATAATTATAAGCAACCTCCGCGTAAAACATTTTCAATTCAATAATTTATTGGAAAAAACATTTATTTTTTGGAAAATTCAAATTATATCCTGACTTTATTCTGACATAATTTGTGAAACGCAGATAATAGTTTTTGTTCTTCTTCAACCACAGTGCAATCTGGCATTTATGGAAAATTACATAATTTGCTTTTTTTGACCCAGCGAGGATCAATCAATCAATTCAAATAATCCGGACATCTTTAGGTGGTAGTGGTACGGTTCTTCGGCGTTTTTTATCTCTTTCTTTCTTCTAGCGTGTGAAATACGAAAAAGGGTTGTCTTATTATTTCCAGGTCTAATTTACAAGTCTGTCGTGACCTGTATGACCTGGTAGTATGAAATGTGATTGTTGCAGATATATTAGTATGACACTGTGTAGTAAGTGACATGGTACACAGATCATGAATGTAATCCCGAATTCAAGCCCATACCATGCAGATGCTTATTGTTTGTGGCACCAGCTAGAAATATTGATGTCTGAATATTTCTTGATCTTTCAGAATAGGCTACTTGACTGTATTCATACTTGGTTAATATTGTTATACTAAACAAAATATACACTAAAAAGTAACCGATTCTTAAAACAACAACAAAATTGGTTGTTAATTAAGGCCGTAATTCGATTTTAAAGTTTTCTCTAAAAGAAAAGTGGGAGCGTGGTGGGAACGTCTTGCTATCTCTTTTGTACGCAAGAAACCGAGTGGCAGTGACGTCACAGCTCACATAGTGCATCCTTTTCTTGTTTTTTGACAGTTTCCCCTTCCACCGAATTTCAAAGGCTTATAACTTATTTATTTTTGAACGGATTACAAAAATTCTTTCATAATTCTGTTTCTGGAAATAAAAATATTGATATGAAAGAAAAATTAATTATGTAACAAATCGTCGGCAGAAACGTTCATGAAGTATTTTATGGGAAGTGTGGGTTCTTCTAAGTTCCTGACAATAATGCAGGTTCAGGTGATGACCTATGAATAAACTTACAGTTTGGCTGGCTGAAACCTCGGTTTTTATAAAAATAATGTCGGCGTCTTTGTCTCTGCACTAGCAGGGCGATGGGCTGAGCTGTTGATGATGACCAGCTGAATCGAGGGTTCGGTGGTAGCGATGTACAAGATTTCTATAAAAGTGATACAGTCCCAATAGCATGCAAAGTGGGTGTAAAGGTTACACACAGAAAACCGTTATGTAATATAAAACAAGAAGAAGTTATTTTTATCCACTCATCATCAGATCTTAGATTCTCACAATGGTCATCACCGGAAGTTATATCTGTCGGTTCCAGATCAACATCCCTGTCTATTGCCGTCTCTTAGATATATATGTCAGCAAATTCTAGATATTTATCACAATTCGTCTTCAAACAATACATGTACAATGAATACACTCATTGCACGGTATGCCATTTGTGGCACATACGGAACCAACCCATTTTTATTTATAAACGAATTTGTAAGAAACCTACAAAAACAACAAAAGGACATATCAACGTACCTCCACAATTTTTTTCGCCACGAAAATATAAAAATTTACCTCTTTGTTATTTTTTCATACATCACTTCTTGCATTTTTCGAACGACCGTTAATTACTAAGAATAATATGAAATTATTTCTTACACCACAGTCTTTTTGTACATCAATTTACTAATAAATATACGTCAATATGTCATCTAATATCATATCGTTAACAGAAGACACCACTTGAATTATATTTAAATATATCAACATTTTTTTTTTTGGTATGTGCTATATGTGGGACACTGTGCGCTGTAGGGTTAAGAAATTAAATGCATATAGTTTTTACGAATTATAAGTATTTATATAAAAATTATATATGACTTACCATAACACCAGCGCTACTTGCATCTTGCCTAACTGAATCTGTCCCCCAGTAGCGAGTGTCTAATTTATATATGACAATATGATAGCAAATCGAGATAAATGGATCTTTATCGCGACATTGGAGTAGGAGATGTGCGCCCACGTATGTTGCTATCAAACAAAACAACTATCAAGTATGTGCCTACCTTTACTTTATCTATTATTAGCTGTTTCCCGCAGCTCCGCCTGCGTCAAAAAGTAGTCTATGTTTGACCCCGGGTCTTCAACTACATTCATACTAAATATCATCAATATCCGTCCAGCTGTTTAGCCGTGAAAGCGTAACAGAAAGACAGACAGACTGACTTTCGCATTTATAATATTAGTATAGATATCTTTTTTTACTATAATAAAAGAGTAGAATCGACGTGTCTGTACATTTATTATTTTGGCTAGAAAATGAGAGGGAACGGCTACAGATAATTAAAAGATTACAAAAAAATGTTTTATATCAATCATGTCTGTCTGTCTGAACACGCTGATCTCTGGAACTACTAGACAGATTTTAATTAAGTTTTCACAAACTGATTGGCCTTAGCTAGGGCAACATCTAATCAGTGTTTCATCAAAATTCGACATCAGAAAAGAAAGTTATCATCATTTAAAGATTTATTTCTATTCCCCCTGTTAAAATTTTCATAGCAAAGTAATAAGCGGAGTAAGTCGTCAAAATCATATCATTTCATCGTTTTCCTCCGAGTTGTTTGCTAGATCATGAAGAAGTTGTCTCTGTCAATCGACCCTGTAAGCCCTGGTGTTATTGTTTCAAAATCCCTTCCCTTCAAGGTGCATTTGATGTCCGTTTCTCTCGGTTCATTCAATTCATATTCTATCGAAATACTATATTACATGAAATAAATTGTAGAAAGGTCAATTCTGTACATCATCATTACCTTAAATTAATAATTGGTCTCCGCGGCGCCGCGAGACCAATTAATAATTTATGATCATTACATAGTATAAAACAAAGTCGCTTTCCTGTCTATCTGTCCCTATGTATGTTTTTTTTTCATTTGTTCCCACCTGTTTTATTGAACAGTTCTATTGTAGAACTAATGGTATTTTTTTTCTCATTAGTCCTATGATTTAAAATAGTAGAACTAGTGGAACTCTTTAGTCTCACCTCACCAGCTGATCTATTGAACAGTTTTATGGTAGAACTAATGTTTTTTTTTATTCTTACTAGTCCTATGAAGTAAAATAGTAGAACTAGTGGAACCCTTTGTTCCTACTTCTTCTACACATGCATTACCAGTTTCTAAGTTTCTATGGTACAAATAATGGTAGTTTTTTTTCTCACTAGCACTAAGTTCTATTTGTTATACTCCCAGAATAGCACATAGAACTAGCGAATTGTTATTGTCAAGATGTTTTACGGTAAAAAATATATTAATTAATTATGCTAATGACATCTCATAGTAATCGGGGTTAAGACGGGACGCAAAATAAATAATTGTACGTACACAGAAAATATTGTATAATAAACCAACCGGTAATGGGCACAATGAACGGGCTCTTCGCAAGATGCACGCACGTTTTGCGAAGAAGCACATTTCTACGGTATAAATCAACAAAACATTGTTAGATAATTAAAAATTGATTTCGCTAGTGATTATTAAACAAAACTTTGTCACAAAATTAATTTATATATTTACAAGCAGAAAAGACAAAAATTACAATTACTCAAAAATTCCGCCCCGGATTGTCCCCGGTTAAAAGGTACCCATTACGCTGCGTTGCCTCTCTGAATAGCAATGGATATCCTTTGGACCAGGTACCATCCCGAGCGTTCGTCATAACCGCGGTCCCGTAAACGGCGCCCCATCTCACTAACAAACTTTTGGCTTCAGGACACCACGGGCCAACCGTTTCCACAGCGACCGGAACAAAGTCATATCTAGAAGTTAAATTAGCGTATTTGAAACATTTTTGTCCGGCCGCCGCACGCACAGCCGCCCCGGGTGTGCGTATACTACTATTGAGATAATAGTAGTATACGCACAAAATTAACATATCATTTTCAGAAGGTTCTCAACGTTGATCTTCGCGTTGTTAAAAAAAAAATGTTACAAAATTAGCAAATAATTTCTAAAAAATGCCCAATGTTAATTTCCCCAGTAACCATTTTAATTTGGGCTTTTTTTATAAAATCGTCATTTTCAATGTCTACTCTTCGACGTTTTGATTGTGAAGCCGAAGGAAAGTTTTGATTTTTGTGATGACGAAAAGAAGATAGCAACGAATCATCATAAAGAATGTGCAACATTTGTAAAATATTTCCTTCGTTTTTATTAATTTCATTATAAATTTTGTGATGCCATCCTTGTTTTGTTGACGGCATTGTTTGTGTGATGTCTTTCTCCGTAAATACACCACATATTAATATATACTATAAACATAGATTAATAATTGGTCTCCGCGGCGCTACGACTAGATACCACGCTGTGAAGAAAAATCATTTTCCAGAATGCGGCCACTTAATAGGAAAGTGTGTGTAAAACAATGTGCAAAGACGCACACTAGCGTCGATTATGGTGTTGCCAGCTACTTGACTGGTGCCCGACCAATTTGAAAAATTATTAATTGCTGTGGTCTTGTTACGTATTATAAAAAGTAACTCAGAAAATCCTTTAAAATGAAATTAAAATAAAACTGGCCAAGTGTGAGTCGGCTCGCATAGAGAGGGTTCTGTACTATTTTTTATTTTTCTCCATTTGGACCACCTAAACAAATTTAAAATTATCTCATAGGTTTTCCTGTAATTTATGAATCGAAATTCTGGAATCGATAGTTTCGGAGATAAGGTAGGGTAAATGGTTAATTTTTGTCTAGTTTATTTTATAATTCTTATATAGAATCCTAAAATTGCAAAAAAACTTTCTTTTGATTTATTATTACACAGTACATAGTATGTTAAACGTTACTTTAATTTTCTATTTAGCTTGGAGCTAATTGATTACTGACCTCTTTTTAGTTGTAACCCGGGTTTAAATACAGATAAATAAATAGACATACACATCCTATTAATATTATAAACGCGAAAGTTTGTAAGTATGGATGGATGTTTGTTACTCTTTCACAACTAAACCGCTGAATTGATTTTCATGAAATTTGGTACGGATATAGTTCAAGAACCGGAGTCAAACATAGGCTACCTTTTGACGCAGGCGGAGCTGCGGTAAACATCTTGTACATACGAGTAGATATTATCATGGCCTTTTTCCATACAGTAGTGTTGCCGGAAAATCGATTACACATCGAATAATAATCGATTCTTTGATAGTTGAAAATATAATCTAAGGTATCGATAGTGATCATATATCGATAGTATCGATAATATATTTCTGTAAGTACAATATTTTTTTCTGTATGAGTTGAATGACGATAATTTGTGTTATGCCCGCTGTACATCCCGCCGCCGAGTTCCGATATATCTGTATAGTATCGGTGCCTGAAATGCTTGGTATTGTTGTTATTCCATTAATCGATTATTTTTCTTAATTCTCAATAATCAATCCTACAGATTAGATTATATCGATACTACAGATACATAATCGATTAATAACCATTGATATAAACGATTACCTATGTTGATTAAATCGATATAATTTATATCAACCCTTTTCAATAATCGACTAATTGTTTAATATTGCAGTTAATAATCGATTAAATTTATTATATCAATACTTTCGATATCCTAGATTATTAAAAAAAAAACCCAATTTCGATTAATCGATTATCCGGCAACAATACCCTACGGGGTACTAACTACCTAAAGGCCATATTTAGAATGTTGGTGGGCGTAAAGTGGAAATGGAATCAAAATAGTGATAGCTTGCTAGTCGCATCGCCTACTGATAGGTATGGATGGTTCTTCGATTTTCGCCCATTTCCTCGGCCGGCTTATATAGTCTGCGCGGGAAGAGATTCAGCTAGTACGTTTTTACTTTTCTCCCAGATCAGCATTAAAGAAATAAGATGTTAAAGACAGACAAAATTTCAGAAAAAGTCAAAATTACAACATCCCTCTTTTGGGGTCGGAAGTTAAAAAACAAAATATCTAAATAATAAAAATTGAAACCTCGGGAATTTGGGATTTTTTAATACACGACAACATTGAGCACCGAGCGGTACTTCGCGCCATATTTTAGGGTTATATTATTTTCGTGAGTAATTTATGTCCATATTTAGAAATTATACAATACTTATTGATGGTATGTAATACCAGTATCTTTCTTATTTCAGTATTATTCTTACACAGTTTGACTACGCAAACTGCACATTTTGCGTCTACTTTTAAATTAAATTTTATATTTATCTAGACATCCAACTCACTCATCGGTTCAAAAACTCAACCATGCCATGGTTTTAGTTGCTAATTTTTGTAGTAAGCCGAGGGTATCTAGTCGAGCTCGCGAGACCAATTATTAATCTAAGACTATAAAACTGTTCAATGGAACAGGTGAGACTAAAGCGTTCCACTAGTCCTATGATTTAAAACAGTAGAACTAGTGGAACTCTTTAGTCTCACCTGTTCTATTCAACAGTTTTATGGTAGAACTTTTTTTTTTTAATATCTGCAATCAGTCCTTCGACTTTTAGCGGATTTGTTGAGGGAATGTGGCAGGAAGAAGTCGTTCCCCAGTGGCAGCAACTTCCATTATAGTCTGGAATCTAGTTCCTGTATGTCGTGTCGTTTTAGGCGTTTATGGTAGCTGATTTTTGTCAGATTAAAAACCAGCTCGTTTGGGTGGTTGATTAGACGACTTTTGTAGCGTCCCGCCATGAGTCTTATCTCCTCTTTTATAGTGTTCACCTAAAGCCCATCGTAAATTTCGGCATTCGTGATGAACCACGGTGTGTTAGCAATGTTTCTTAAAATGCCGTTCTGTAGCCTTTGCATTATGGAGATGTTGGAGTCGGATGCACTACCCCACAACTGGAGTCCGTAAGTCCATATAGGTCGCAGAATAGTTTTATATATCAAGAGCTTATTGTCCGTGGACAAGACGGAGTTGCGTGACATTAACTAATATAAGGATCTGTATTTCAAATTGTTTTCGTCTCGTTTTGCTTTTATGTGTTTCCTCCAAGTCAATTTGCGGTCAAGGTGCATGCCGAGATACTTCACAGAATCGTTCTGCGGTAAGCTACTGTTTCCCAATTTAACTGGTGGGCAGTCTACCCTTCTTAGGGCAAAAGTAACGTGGGTCGATTTAGTGGCACTTGCTTTTATTCGCCATTTTTGGAGCCAGTTATTTATTTTGTCAAGGCTACTTTGTAGTATAGCAGATGCTTCGTCCGGGTTTTTGCTGCTTGCCAGTATAGCAGTATCATCTGCAAATGTGGCAGAGGTGACATTAGTCACCTCAGGAAGATCAGCGGTATATATTGTGTAAAGTATGGGGCCCAGCACAGATCCCTGAGGCACGCCGGCTTGTATGTCGTGGAATTCGGAACTTCCGCCGTCTACCCTGACCTGAAACATGCGGCCAGACAAATATGTGTCGAACAGCATAAAGAAGCTGTGTGGAAGAGCTTACTTTATTTTGCATAGGAGGCCCTCGTGCCATACTTTATCAAAGGCTTGTTGGACGTCCAAAAATACAGCCGAGCTCTTTATTTTCAAGTGATGTTCTAATCGACTCACAAACTCGATGTATCTGTTCTATGGTCGAATGATACTTTCTGAACCCAAACTGGTGTTTCGGGATGACTCCATTCTCAGTAAGGATAGGTATGATCCTAACCAGGAGTATTTTCTCAAACACTTTGGATAGCACTGGTAACAGATACTGGTAACTGATTGGACGGTAGGAGCTAGCTGAATGTGGAGGTTTACCCGGTTTGAGAATCATTGTTATGATGGAGACCTTCCACTCGCTAGGGAAGTACTGGACTCTGAGTATTGCATTAAAAAACGTAGTGAGGTAGACCAATGCCTTTCTCGGAAGCTGCTCTAGAATTTCCTTAGTAATTAGATCAAACCCAGGAGTCTTACGATTTTGGAGAAAAGATATTGTTGCTGTCATCTGACTTTTTGTTAGGTTTAAATACGTCTTCGAGGTGTTTCGCTAATACATCAGATTTTTCCTTTCCAGTACGCGCCCATCCCGTGTCTGTTTTTAAGGGGTATTTCGTGTTTTGCGGTCCATTCAGATGTTTTGCCGTCTTCCAGAGAGAGTAGTTGGTGGATGGTGTGGCAATAAGATTCTCCAATTGATTTTGGATTTTGTTCCGTGACTCACTTACGGCATCCCTCACATCTTTTATTGCTTTGTTGAAAGCAGATTTGTCGCATGAGAGTCTAGTTTGATGCCAGATTCTGCGAAGTCGTCGCTTTTCCAGTACTTTTAGTCTTATACCAAGCGGTAGGTTTTTAACAGTCTGGTGTTTGCTACTTCGAGGAGTGTTTTTCCAACAAGCCACTTGTTACTTACACTGGTTACTTGCGCGGCAGCTTCATCAGATGTTTTGAGCGAAATATTCAGTTTCCGGTTTTGATTTATGGAATCCCGGAAGCAATCCTAGTCAGTGTGTCTGTTGGTTAAAGTCTCCGGAGTGTGGTCAGATTTACTGTCGTAGCAAGCTTCTGCTTTTAGATATTGCTTCGATAGACCCTTTGTAATGAAAAAATCAAGCAAATCTGGTTTTCTATTAGGATCGGTTGGCCAGTATGTCGGTTCACTGGTTGAGATAACATTCAGATTGTTGCTGTCAAGGCACATCTTTAGCTGTCTGCCTTTGGTCGAAGTTAGTCTGGATCCCCAATAGGTGTGCTTAGCATTCCAGTCGCCACCCGCAACAAACCTGCCTCCAAGCGTCGAGAGACAGTTGGTGTATGTAGTGAGGTCATTATTGTGTCTTGGAGGACAATAGACGGCTGACAGGTTAATACTACCGTATTTGTCTTCAATAGCGATGGTAGTCGATTGAATCTGTGGTGTCTTGTATTCGGGGAGCAAGTGATGCTTAGTGCAATTACGCACTACTACTGCTGGCGGGAGCCATGGCCAGTTTCATCAGGATGGTGTGTGATATAGGTATTAATATCTTTAGTAGATACTTTGCTCTGTTTAGTGCAATGTGCTTCGGATATTAGCACGACGTCAAGTTTGTAGGTGGCAATAAGTACCTCTAAATCTGCTTTGACAATTTTATTTGGAGCTAGGCCATTTATGTTCCAGGTCGCTATTCTCAGATTCATAATTTTAGTTTACAGACGAGTTTTGTCATGAGGCTCATTAGGGCACTCATTTGTTGAAGGAGGTAGTCGAACTGTTGCGATTGTTTTATGAGAAGTTCCTCAATGGTTTTGACGAAAGATCTTTGTCTTTATTAATCATTTCTGAATAAAGAGGTTTCCCTCTATTTTCCGTCAAGCCGTTTTTTACACTATCATCTTTATTCCAATTTGGATTTCTCTCTGGATAGGGTTCAGTGTAGTCTGCAGTATTCAAAGTACGTGTCGGAGGATGTGTAGTCTTAGCTGCCTGTTCTGGTCTTATTGGTTTGGGTTTTCGCCTTCTCTCTCTCTTTATAGACACTCATCCCTTGTAGTTAGCCGGGTGCTCACCTTGACAAAGCGCACACTGTGCTGATGGACTGCGGTCTTTTTTTGGACAATCAGAGGTCTTGTGAGCCTGGGCACATTTTACACATCGATATGGTTGCATACAATAATTTTTTGAATGACCGTACTGTTGGAATCTCTGGCATTGTGGAATGGAATATTTCTTTTTAGGATCTTCAATTATTACAGTTTGGTGGTATATTTTAGTTATTTCCTTAACAGCCTTATTGTTAGGACCTGGAGCGATGTTTACAAAGAATGTGGTCGTTGGTTTCTTTTCAGGGCCAAATTTCACATTATGGTTTCTCCCTGTACACTATTGCAGGTTTTCTCTATTTCTGCCTTTATAGCTTCATGGCGACTCTATAACCCCTTTATAACTTCTGATCTTTTCTATTATACATATACCCGATGAGTCCATATTCCCGAACTTTGGATATTATCTTTTTGTAAGTTTCGATTTCAGAACTGCTAATTCAAAGTTGATTTTTGTTGATAATTTTAAGGCAATAATTGTCCTCATCAGCTGCAGTCCGCAGAAGCTCCGTTAACTTATTTACATCCTGAATCCCATATAACATAATTGGTGGAGGTTTGATTGGTCGCTTTTCCTTTCGCTCCAGTCTTGGGATGCTTCTGTTAGATCTATGGGTAGTCCGCTAAATCTGTTTTGAGTGGTGATTCTCTCTGGAGGTGGTGAATCAGATAACTTCTTCAGTTTATTATTACGAGCTACGGGAACTCTTTGCCATTCAGGGGGTTGAGGAGTTATTGTGACACCATCAAGTGTGATATCCTTCACAGATGTGGGATCGAGCTGGGCTATGTTGCCTAGAGACGCGCTTCGCGGCCTTGAAAAAAGGCTGGGATGGTAAGCCTGTTGTACAAATTTGCGTTTTCCAGTAGCATTAACTGGTGATGGTGCCTGGTTTCCGCATCACCACAGTCTTCGGTAACTAATTTCACACCATGAGGCCCGAGTACCTGGCGCCGGGGGTTAGCCGGATCGCATGACAAATCACTCTCAATATTATCCATATTTTCATAATTAGATTGGGGCAGTAGAAGTAAGCATTCCCCAAGTGCCTACCCTCGCGCTTTCTGAAGATATTTGGTCCCTCAAGGTTTGCGATAACCTGAAGGGTTAGTCGCCGCCCATTATTCGGCGTTGTAGGCTGTGATCCTTCTGAAGAACCTGAGCGCTGCCGTTGGCCTTAGTACAGGCTCATCCACCACCATCTCTTCTGAACACTCCAGTCCGCCGTAAATGTTCAGCACTATGGTCGACCTTCACTCCAGATATGCCGAAGCAGCTCGCCGTAGGGGTTTGGTAACGGAGTGTCCATCTCTCCGGCCTGTTTGGTCCACGGGAGATATTTTAATTCCCTCCTACCCTGCATATCTGCCGGGCGTTCCCCTATCCGCCGCCTGGGGATGCGCCCTCTAGAGATAAGACTCCCCCGAGAGCTTTCTGTGTACGTAGAATGATTTATGAGAAAATATTAGCATAATTAATTAATATATTTCTTACCGTAAAACATCTTGACAGTAACAATTCGCTAGTTCTATGTGCTATTCTGGGAGTATAACAAATAGTAGTGCTAGTGAGAAAAAAACTCCCATTACCTATTTGTACCATAGAAACTGTTAATGCATGTGTAGAAGTGGGAACAAAGGGTTCCACTAGTTCTACTATTTTAAATCATAGGACTAGTGAGAAAAAAATTCCATTACTTCTACCATAGAACTGTTCAATAGAACTGTGGGAACAAATGTTTTTTTTGTGGGTAGTCTGAACGACTAAACATACAATTGTAGCTCTCTAAATATTTTATTATTTAAATTAGAAACTTATTCAATTTGTTTGCAAATAACATTTATAAGTGACATTTCATTCAATATTAACTAAATAGTGTATAGAAATTCTTACTACATGATATAATTTAACAAGTGTATACACCTGCTGGCACTACATACCTCACGAAAACAAACAAAGGAAGATTGGAAGTACTATGGCACAATCACAGGTGAATGATTTCTGAATATGGAAAATATACAGAAATCACTGGAGGACTCTATTGCTTCAAGAATGGCAGAGTTTGAAGCTCGCTTGACATCTTCGGCAACCACTCCGGAAATAAGTTTACAAAAACTCAGTGAGGAGTTTTTTGCATATAAGGAGTTTGTCTTTAAAATAATAAAACTTTGCCAACATGAAATTGGTCAGCTGAAGCAAGATATTGACACCCTGAACATGCAAAACAGAAAGAATGTTCTCCTATTCAGGGGTATATCTAAGAGTGAAGGTGAAAAGTTGGCAGATCTGGTTTTGGATTTATTCAGTAATAAATTAAGTGTAGACATACAAGCTCAAGATATCCAGGCATGTCATCGTCTCGGCAAAAAAGGTGAGCGACCCCTACCCGTATTGGTGCGATTCACTCGCTGCAATTAAGAAACAGTATTTGGCACAAAAGAGCATTGTCTAAAGGCACCACTAACGTTCTGAATGAGTTTCTGACCCGTACACGCCAATTGATTATTGCTGAGGCTCGTATGTACTTTGGTATGGCTAGCTGTTGGACATTGGATGGTGTCATTAACGTCAAGCTTTCTACAGGAAAAAGGGTCAAG
Organism: Euzophera pinguis; assembly: GCA_947363495.1. Classification (NCBI taxonomy): domain Eukaryota; kingdom Metazoa; phylum Arthropoda; class Insecta; order Lepidoptera; family Pyralidae; genus Euzophera; species Euzophera pinguis. The sequence goes on along the minus strand of OX376157.1, from coordinate 7,565,530 downwards.
TTAACCGCTAAAACGGAGCTTGAGGCACTCATACGAGAGCACCCTACACAGGTCAAATCTACTGGGCCGGAACAGCAACCCCATAGCTCTAAGTCAGCAACATCCGTGACAGTGGCTGCTACTCCAGGCGACAAGGTGCTAACGAGAAAGAAAGCGCAAATACAGGCTTCTACACAGAAATGAACTTGAAATGGCTGCACTACGCCGCTGTACTGTGATAAATTTATACATATTAGGTATGTAGTGGTACTAGAAAACTTTTAATTTAAAGAACACCCACTGTAATAATATTCCAAACTCGCAGCAGATTGCACAAACTACAGATTGTAATGTAAACGTCATAGGTAAATGTCAATGTCAATTGAAATAATGACATTTTTCTTTTTCAGTCTGCTTCCGTTTGCACAGTAAGGGCGCTTGTGCACTACAAGGAATTTTACTGTTCCGCAGTCCGATTTTTTACTGTCTGTAATTTTACTTTTCCCTATTCCGGGCCGTTTTTTTCCGGTCCGAGATGACAGCAATGCAAAACGTATCTGTGCTTGTGCATTGCGTCCGCGATCAGTTTTATTCATGATTGGGCGGGGCGGGTGCGGGGGATGGAGGATGTATCACGCACATCTTTCCTTTCCTCACCTCCTCTGCTAACTGCGCCTAGGGATAATAATAATAAAGGCGTAGGGATGTGACGACCCCATCGCCCCCCCCCTTCCCAGTGCAGTCAGTCTCCGCAGGCAGCTTGTGGCGAGCTGTTGGTGAGTGGCGACACCGCGGACCTGAGTGCTCCTAGGGGAGACATCCGTCCCTCATCTTCGGCCTTCCTTCGCCAAGGTCGGAGTGGACGCCGATGAGGGACAGGACCCCTACCTCTGGCATGCCTTAGCCGGCCGACCAGAGTGGAGTCGCAAGAGCTATATGCTCGAGGGTGGAAGTGTATTGCACGTAATGGCGTAAAAACGGGGAAACCCGCTCACGAGGTAACTCGCGATGGCGAAACCGGAGCCGCACCTCTCGGCACCCTTAGCCGCTCATTCCAATGTTGCCCCTCTGTTGCCAAATGCGGCGACTATTTGGGGGGCCCATTCACTGAGTGGCGAGTCACCGCCTGCCACTAATAGTCAGTAATCATAATTGTGGTAGGTGTCCGAATTCCTATATAATAACCCAGATTTAAACCACCCAGACTTCATCACCATAACCCATTTATTCTTTTCACTCATTAGAAATAGTTCCTCCTCCTGCCGAGACCTGTTCATGGAAATGTAAATGTACAATATTTTCATCGTTTTTAACGTTACCTAAAACGTTACCTTTTGTAGGAAAAATGGATGTCGGAAATGCAATAAAGTATCGATATATATTGTATTGTATTTATTGTATCATTACATTATGTACGATATTTTCATCTTTTTTAACGTTACTCGTGCATGGCGTGTAGTTTCAAAGAGAGCTGACCTTTTACTGCACTTTACCGATCCGAGTTAAAACGGACAAGTGCACAAGCCAATCATTCGTGTTTTTCATGCCAAATCGGACCGTAAAAAATCGGACTGCGGAACAGTAAAATTTATATTTTTTTTATTGTTTATTATTTATTATAAGTTATAAAATGCAACAAAATGACAAGATAAAGGGGTTAATGAATTTTGAAATTGGAAGTCATAGGAATAGGTAATTCATAGATGCATCCAATTTGATAATCTGTGACTTTGACTGTTATTGTCAAAACGTTCATATAGCTGTCACTAGGTACTTTTTTTATACGGCTTTTACTTTCGTATTTAGCCAGTAACAAGTAAAAAAATTATACAATAAAGTAGTTTTAAAGTTTAGTCAAGAAAGTCTAAAGCCAAGTCAAGTCGAGTCAAAAGTATTATGCTAAGTGAAGTGGTAGAAAACTGCACTTAGCGATTTCCAGGAGCTTTTGGCAACAAGCAAGAAAATCACATAAATCGAACATTGCTTCACTTCCCAACACTCTCGCTTATTCTTGAACACTTTGCGAATAATAATCCACCATTATTATGCACAAACACTAAAAAAACACAAATTTTGGGACAGAACTTCCCGCCAAAAGTCCCACTAGGTACTTAGCTAGGTAGATTTTGCTAACGTGACAACGACAACGGGTCCGTAATTTTTTTTCAACAGTAATATGCTCGATTAACCGTAAGTCGACTGAACGATACTTCGAATTAAATTTATGACGAAATAATCTTATGTCGCCATACGCTGCTTCGTCTGAACTATTTATCGAATATTTATAGATCGATGGACTGCCCTTTCGAATGAATTTTAATATTGTGATTGACTTTCTTTAAATGTCCTCGTTTTTCTCTTAAAATCAGCTCTTACCTCTCTGGTGACGTTTTCTTCAGGGCGCGGTGGCATAATAAAAATAAGTTAATATGATTTTAGACATTATTTTTGGGGTATATAAACATATTAATTTAAAGGCTCAAAGAAAACATACACATTAAAACACAGAAAATATTTATCTATAATAATAATATTATAAAGTTGAAGAGTTTGTTCGTCTGGTTGAAAGCGCTAATCTCAGGAAGTACTGGACCGATTTCAAAAATTCTTTCACCGTTGCGTTGGCTTCGTAAGACCATTTGATAGGTACGTTATCCAGTAGAAGAAGGGGGTTTCTCAATGGGCAGTTCGACTATAGGGTTAACATCCTCGTTATGTATTTCTACTCTACAAAGAGCATCAGCATTTAAATTACAATTTCCCTGTTTATAGATAACCGTGAAGGTATACTCGCTCAACTTCAATCGCCATCTAGTTAGTCTAGAGCTTGGCTCTTTTAAACTCATGACCCATTGTAAGTACTTGTGATCGGTGACTATCTTAAATTGGCTAGTCAACTAAAAAATAAATTGTGTATTTTATATAATTTATTGATAGAATAGACTATTTCGGAGATACAATTTAAACGAAAAAATTCTTAAAATTATATTTATTTTGTTATTTAACTTTAAAGATTTTATAGTGATGACGTCACGCAGCTATATTGGCCATCTCGAACTGCAAGAAAGCAAAAATTACTAAGGTATTAAAAAATATGTATGTCAGTGTCAAATGTCAAAGTCAGGATGGACTGAGCCGAGAGTTGGTTTCTTGTTTGTTTACAATCTCCAAATATCTAGGTACCTACCCCATTTCTCGTATCTATTGCATATTGGCCTGTTTATTGGACTTTACTGCCGTATCTTTATTCGTTGACATCTGATTTTCAATAATTGGACACCGATTCTTCATTATAATGTAATTAAGATGTAGTTAGGTAATTTAAGGGTTATGTTTACTTGAACAGAGATGACATTTGATATGGGTGACAAGTATGTGAAGCGCCTAATTAGCGCTACCAAACAAAAAATATTTATTCACTACCCTGTGCTACCAACCTAACAAATTAAATGCGAATAGCCGGAAGTTATCCGGCTACGTCATATGTTAACTTTGCTAAAAAATGAAAGTCATTGGGTTTTCTGCGATTTTCTTTAAAAATACTTGCTTATCTAAAGATCTGATTAATGTAATCTGTTCCTTAAGCCTATTCCTCGAAATGGTTTACGAATTAGACATTTTCATGTAAAAGTTTACTAGCCAATTTCCTGCCAAATAGATAAGGGCGGAAATACTTAGTAGTCCACACGATCGCTAGCAGTTCCTTCTCGATGGTACTTTAGTTTATTTCGCTGGTGTTAAGCGTTCGAGAAGCATAAGCTATGGGCTTATCGGAGCCTATTGTGCCCTGGGATAATATGGCACCTATGGCAAGGTTAGATGCATCGGTTGTGAGTATAAACTCCTTGCTAAAATCGGGATATTGAAGTATGGGGTCATTTGTAAGGGTATTTTACAGTGTTCGAAGCAATTTATGTACTCTGGGCTATTGATAGGGATTTTAGAACCTTTTTTGACACACTGCGTCATAGGTTTAGTGATTCGTGCAAAATCTGGGATGAATTTCCTATAATAGCCTAATAAACCTAGGAAACGCTTGATTATCGTTGCTGTGCGAGGTAGGGGGAATTTTTATATAGCCGTAATTTTATCAGGATTAGGTTTATTCTGTTTTTACTTATGATATGACCCAGATATGCAGTCTCTAGCTTTAAAAACTCAGATTTATCCATCTGGATTTTAAAGTTAGATTCTCGTAGGCGCATGAACACCTTTTCTAGGTTAACCATGTGCTCTTGCAGGGAGGTTCCAAACACTATGATGTCGTCAAGATATACTAGGTAAATGGTGTTCTGAAGGTCTCTGAGCACATTGTCCATAACACGCTAGAATGTAGAGGGCGAATTCTTCAAACCCATTGGCATGCGCAAGAATTCAAAGTGGCCATGCTCTACATTGAACGCGGTCTTGGGTATGTCATCTGGGCTCATTTCTACCTGATTAAATCCTGACGCTAGGTCTAGAGTAGTGAAGTACTGACAACTACCTAGCTTGTCTAGGACATCCGTGATGTTCGGGATGAGGTACTTGTCATCTTTTGTCTTTTCATTGACCTTTCTCAAATCTACTACTATTCGCCATTTCTTTTTACCGGAAGCATCAGCCTTTTTGGGCATACCCCAAATAGGAGAGCTCCAGGCAGACTCAGAAGGTCGAATTAAGCCTTGGTCTAACATTTTACTAATTTGTTTCTGTACCTCCTGTCTGTGAATAAAAGAATACCTATAACTTTTGATATAGACAGGTACTTCATTAGTTGTACGTATGCTATGTTTTATCTTATTAGTAAAAGTTAACGGTTCTCCCTCTATGTAAAATACGTCAGCGTACTGAGTACGTAATGAGTTTAACCCCTGACATGCTTTTGGGCTCGATCGAGCCCAACCTTTTTTCTGAGCTACTGTGCTTCCGGGCTCGATCAGCCCCAACGTTTTCGCTTGCAATACTTTTTATTTACACAACACTGAGTAACTCTATGTGTCTATGGCTTTTTCTCGGCTTACTACGATCCTGCCACTATCGATGAAAAATAATTCCATTGCCATCCAGGGCCGAAAAAATTTTTAAATACGAATTTGAAGTTGAGCTTGACGGGTCTCATTTTTTTCTAGGATCACGGTACGGGAAAGTGCCTGGCTAGGGAGGTTATTCTTTATTATAACTAATGAAATTGTTTGAGAAAATGCTTAAATAAGTCTATTTTAATATAAAATACAAACATAATTGATCACTTTATGTTTTCATGTGTCAGTTCCACTTTTTTATCAAAAGTTTTAAATATATAAAAAGTTGGGAACAAAATGGCTGACCACGCAAAAAACATTTTTTCATAAATTATAAAATTCATTATTTTCTGTGCTATTTTTTCTATTTATATTGCTAATTTAATAATAAGCAATAAAAAATAACAAGAAACCACGATAATTCAATCGATCTTTCATGATTTGAAAAAAGAACGCGCGAATGGAGGACCGCGTCCTTGTCTAACGTAGCATCTTAGTATGGGACAGCGGGCGCGCGAAAATATGCGCCACAAACGGATTTTATGGGAGCAGTCCACTATAATATATTTTTGGTTTGTATTTTTTTTCGACAGTACGTTCCTTTCCAAGCAATACTGAATTATTATTTTTTTTTGGATTCGTGTAGTAGTTTTTATACTGACCTTGGGTAAAGATCGGTCGAGCCGACCATAAAAAACGACGGAAGTCCATTGTTTGTCAGTTTTTTTTAAATTTGAACATTCTGAGAACTTATTAATGCTTGTTATCTATTCTAAGATAGCTAGGCTTCAATTAAATATGTGTATTCATTGCTTTTAACGAAATTTGTAAAACAAAGTCTTGATGCAAAATATATCATTTTTTCGTATGAAAACCCGCGCATTTCGAAATTGTAATTTATTTTTCAAGTATTAGTATAATAGTATTATTATTATTATTTTAGTTTACTGTAGCAGGATAGTATTCTTTGTTTTAATTACAGAACTAGATAGAAACTGTTAGATTATAAAAAATAAGGCTTATATATGATACAACTTTTATTTAAAAAATCATTATAGTACAAAATTACGGAGACAAAAAAGAAATATTTTCCTTCCACCCGTTACTACAAAAGAACCACATATGATATCGTTATCCAAACAGTTTCGTCGTTAAGGTCGATTATCTGTGAACAAAAATAAATTTTACGTGTTATTGTAAACCTACACTCGAGTTTTAAAAACACTTGTAACGCGCGCGCGCGCGCGCGCGCATTTCTCAACACGGTAGCTCAGCGGTGGCGGGGTGGCACCAAATCAGGTGAAGGGGTGCGTTCTTCTTCGTTAAGGTGATCGGTGCGTAATTTAGAAAGTACTTATTCTACTCGTGAGATGTTCTGTCGCATAGTACCTTGGTACTGTGCTCAGGAATAATGACGTCACCATCTTACTTATTTATAGGAACTTTAATTAATTTTGAAGAATTAGCTGGTACTATGTCCTCATACCAATTACAGTTACGTGAGTCATACATATGTATTAGCTTCCCACTTAGTAAGTAAGTCAAGGCCTATAAGTCCATCGAATAAGTCATGAAAGTTAAGTAGTAGTAAAGTTATATCGTCATTATCTTTCAATTCTGGGAAACAGGGCAACGTCACAGAGAACTCGTATTACGTGTCGTTGCGTGTACGCTGGTTACCTCGAAGGGATCATAGTTCCAGGGACATGAGGAAAGTAGCGTTTTAAAATCTCAGGGTTAATGAAAGACTGGTTAGCACCAGTATCTATTAATAGTTTCATAGGGGGATTTAAAATCTTAATTTAAGGAAGTTGACGTTGAGTCTGAAGATTGACCTCTATCTTTGTTTGCTTAATGTATCTTCCTTCTGAAAATCCTGCTGGGGACTATCCTGATTATCGGTAACATCAGTAACAATAGGTAGTTGGTAAGATTCAGAGCAAGAAGGTACATATTCTTCAGAGTTATGTGTAAAATAGTCTGGGTACTCACAATAGTCAGGTTGGTAGTAAGCATCGTAAGTATCGTCGTATGAGTCATAGTAGGGGTAGTCATAGCACTCAGTCATGTTCATCTCTCTAGTTTTAAAGTAATTAGACGGGGGTGGATTGCCATGTTTTCTCCAGTCATGTCCAGAAGGGGTACAAAGTGGCTTACACCACTCATTGGACGTGGGGTATCATTCGAGTTATTCTGCCGCGGGATAAAGCAAAGACATTGCTACGTGGGTTATAATTTGGAGGGGTAGCACCAAACATTTGCTGGGTGCGTGTGGGGAAATGGTATTGAGGGTTTTGATTACCGAAATTACAAAAACCAAAATTAGGTTTCCACATCATAGGAGGGCGCGGCGAGTATATAGGCTGTGTGCGAGAAGGTCCGGGCATAGGCATATTAAATGTGAAACCTCTCGCAGGGGGTTGCTGAAATGAATTTGGCTTACCTGTGTTAGGGGTGTTGGGAGACTGAAGGTTAATTTTCTTTTCAGGTAACCCTTCGTTACGTCGCTGAAGATACAGGGTGCTTATCTCTTCATGAACAAACTCGAGCGCTTTTTCTATTGTTTTAGGCCTAATGCATCTTATACGTGACCCCAAAGGATCTCTTAGGCCTCGCAAGTAGGCTTGTAAGGTTAACTTTTTATATAAATCTCTTTTCGAATCGATAGTGGACTTTATGCTTTCATGTAAGTTAATATATGTAACTATAGTACTATATAGATTTTGACACTTTTCATAGTATTCTTGCGGTGTGCATGAGCCCTGAGTTAATAATACTAGATCATTATACAAGGAGGTCTCATCCCTCTGGTCTGCAAAGTTATTAATTAAGGCACCACGGATACCCTGCCTGCTATCTGGCACGCCATTAGAGTTAATAAGACGCGCTGCAGGTCCTACAATTTTATTTAAAATTTAAGTAGAGCAGAACTCTGGAGAGGATTATCCTGACTTACGTATTCACGCACTAAATGATCACAGAGATCTATAAACCAGGTTAATACATTAACATTACCGTCGAAATCGGGCACCAATCGAAGGGCCTTTCATATAGTATCTAAGTTAAAATTTACTGCCATGTTAATTGGAATAATACTTAGATTCACTATCTTCACTATCACTATCGCTATTAATTTCTATATTCCTAAAAGTATCTATTTCAATCAAGACCTAATTACAAGCCGCATAAGAAAATAAACCAATTTTTAAGACCTGTAAAATCCAATATCCCATTGCAAGATGCTGGAGTTTATAAAATTGACTGTGACTGTGGTTTTATCATACATTGGGCAAACAAAGAGAAGCATTAATACCCGTATAAAAGAACATATTGCTGACATGAAAAATAGACGCTCAACCAAGTCTGCAGTCTGTGAACACGCTCTAGAGTCTAGACAAACCCAACCACTATATGCGTTTTGATAATCCTCAAGTCCTTGCAAAGGAAAACAGATTCATTCCAAGGATGTTACGTGAAGCTATTGAAATTAAAAAACATCCTAATTTCAATAGAGAGGATGGATGGCAGGTACCACCAGATTGGGACCCAGTCATTAACTTAATAAAATCGCAAACTCGGAAGCAGACTGCAAGACCCTTAGATACTGCGAGCCAATACTGCGTGAATCGGAATAGTTCCCAATAAAAAATTCAGACGGTAGTTTGTAATCTTATGACATCAAAGACAAATGTTAACTTAGTCTGCATGTGACCATGAACGCTGTAAAGTGTTTGAAACGTCAGGTGTAAATAAATAAGTAATAAACGCGATAAAAACCGTATTAAAATAGTTTAATTTAATGAACTAGGTTTAATTTTATAAGTTACGAAACATAAGATATAGCAATTAAAATAATAATTAAAATTAAGAGAACGTGACGACGTTTGATGTGGGAAACAGAAGTGTTGGAAAATTGGAAGGTGCCGGGGCGCGGGAGCGATACCCACAAGGCAGGTAGGATGAATCATACGCAGGTGGCCGCTTATCCAAACTCTCATTGTAGCCGGTAGCTGGGTGGTCGGTGACGTATGGAGTCGGTGACACAGCGCTATTCATGTATTAGGACTGCGTAACTAGGTAGGTACTGATCAATCTTAATAAACTCCAAACAAAAATGGTCTCAGTTTTGCCAACAAACTTACACCACGTCAAATAGACAAAAGTTAACTAAACTCAAATCGTTTAATTATTTAAGGAAACAAATAAAAATAATAACAAAAAGCTATTTGTCTTTTTTTATTATTTTGAAACCACATAGGTAAAATAACTACCATTCTGTTCCGTACCTGCCATTACGAGTATCTATAGAGGCAGACATCTTTGAAAAAAATACACGTTTATAGCAAATGTAGCACTGCATTTTTGAATGTTGTTTTGAGATGTATTATTGTTTCAGCGCTGCAGCGGCTAAAATGAAAAATTACCAAAAATGGAACAATGCAAATGTTCTACGTAGCTTCTCTAGTACGTTATTACATATAGTACATATATCTCGATGAATCTAAAGGTGTTTACCGAACTGCACTGACGACACTCGCGGGGAGCCTGGAGTGCTATTTTTGTGTGATGCATATGCATGATATGAAGTGTGACTCACGCAAAATAAACTAGTCCAATAATTTTGTTCGATATATATGTCATAAGTACATTGCAAAAATAGGTCCACTCTGTATAATCTAATATAGATGTTAATAAATAAAACATTATGTAGGTACTTACATTTATTTATTGACTACACCATTACAATTCATACTTACATCTTTTCAAGTTACCTACCCTATTTTTACCATAATAATATGTTATTTAAAATAGTTCGTACAGTCGAACATAAATCTAGAACTTAGGTACTCCTGTTTTGAAGGTGGTTAAAATGCAAGCCTAAAATGACTCAATTTTGCTGTCCTTTGTGTAAAAAAAATAATTATCGTTCAACGTTATCAGCGATGGCTAAGAAATCTGGGTCGTATTCGTAATTAATAACGCGTGTTCTGATGATTTCCTTGTAGACGAATGCTGATTTCCTCGGCGTTCGGATACGAGCTGGGTGATTGAAATCCACTTCAAAGAGACCAAAACGTGCGCTGCAATAGCAAAAATGAATTAGACAAACAGAAACGGAACACCTAACAAGTAGCCTAATTCTTGCAAAGCTTACAGCAATTATCTTTAAGGTCTTAGATTGATAATTGGTCTCGCGCGCTCGACTAGATACCGTCGGCGTACTAGAAAAATGCGACAAGTAACTAGGTACGCCGAATTCGATGAGTGAGTTGCACGTCTAGATAAATTTAAAATTTAAAGTAAAAACAGAAGCAAAATGGCAGTTTACGTAGTCAAACTGTGTAATAATACTAAAAGAATTAAGAAAGATACTGGTATTACATACCATCAGTAAGTATTGTATAACTTCGAAATATGGACATAAATTACTCATGAAAATAATAAAACCCTAAAATATGGCGCGAAGTACCGCTTTTTTTTGACCGGACCTACAATTTTAGCTCCTGTGGGCTTTTCAATTTACAGCGGGACAGTTTCAGGCGAGGGCTATTAACCCTCAGCCTTTTCGGCAAATGCGCAAGGGGCTCCCAGTTGGGACGAACCTCGGCCATGGGCTTTGCCTTTGATCAAGCTTTTTTTCTTTCATTTAAGTTAGATTAAAGCACTAGAATAAGTCTAGAATATTAAATAGGTATCTGCATATGGTTTAGCATCCGCCGACCGGCCGGCGCTATGCGACCGTTATAAAAAAATATATATGCCGCGGGGTATGACGGGGCGGGCCGGGGCGGGGCGGGGCGGGGCCAGCCCATATACTAAGAAGAAAAATAAGTATTTACAGAATACGGGGTAAGCTACATGGACCAAACCAATGCAAATACCTAATTTAACTAATGTAGAATCATATAATTGAAATCGAGTTGGGGCAAAAATACATTGTTTGTATGTATATATGCATGTATGTATGTATGTATGTATGTAAGTATGTATGTATGTATGTTTGTACCGCGATAACTCTCGAGCCGTAGGTCCGATTTCGATAAAATTCAAAGTATGTATGTTTGTATAGAAAATTCTTTATTGTACCTAAAAGAAAACAGTTTATACAACGTCAACAGAAAAAAAAAACTTTAATATTAATGTACAATGGCGGACTTATCCCTATGAGGGATCTCTTCCAGTCAACCACTATAATAGAGAAAAGTCTGTGACTGTAGTAGGAGTACAGATTATCGGATCTAACTTACATGCACAAAAAACAATAAATAAAAGCAATATTCAACTAGCTATTACAACCTATTCATAATTCATGATGATTAAATACAGTGAAAAAAATCCCTCAAATATACAGGTCATGTGGGATTGATTGACCTACAAGGTTCTTCCAAAATCCGAAACGGAGGAGGTACTCAATTCGAGTGAATGTTGATAGCATAACTCTCCAACACAACCTCTCGTCCGGGCATCAACATCTGGCCCACGTAGGGGGCGGGAAACGGGTACAATTAAGACCATGGCTCCATGATTAAGACTTACCCGGCTAACGAGGCTCTGAAAACAACAGCATTCCCAAGGAGGGTTGACGTCAGGCAGGCGGCCAGTCGTAAAATATTAGCCAAATTATAGGAATGGTTAGAACAAGAAGGAATGCGTCTATAGATAGGGCGCCGCCGCAAATTTTCTCTAGATATGGAATAGGCCTTCAACTGTGTTCCTCGGTCGATGATCTGGTGGGCACTGAGGTCGAAAGGGGTACCAGAATTCTATATTGAGATCATCTGGAACATGTACTGCGATTCCGATTCCATGGTTAGGACTGCTGTTAATGACACCAAACCTTTCCCCGTCACGGTCGGGGTTTACCAGGGCTCTGTTCTCAGTCCTTATCTGTTCTGTGTGGTATTTGACGAAGTGTCAAGCAGCAACAGGGGCACACACGAGCAACTTCCGTGGCTGCTCATGTACGCGGATGATATCGCACTGACGGACGCGGACAGGGGGAGACTGGGGCGACGTGCAAACACTGGAGTCACTGGAGAACGGCTGTCTAAAGCTGAATGTGACGAAGAACGAGTACATGGCCTGTAACATCAGAGATCCCCAACCGGTACCCATAGGTGAAGACTTGGTCGAGCGTACGGACCAGGTGTTACCTGGTATCTGTACTTGACTAGTCGTTGTTTTGAAGAATATGTGTACAAAAGGTGTTACAAAATTATTCATCCAGAAATATTCTGTTTGCTAGCTAATGTGAAAAATTTATTTACATTTAACTTGTCTGAGCAAATATGGTATCGTACACATTCACTTTTACTCATATATTATGGACCACATGTCATATTATGTATTTGTACTATAGCCTATATATAGAACCTATCTTAATTCTGAACGATGTGTGATGGTTGGTGGACAGGCAGATTATATTATACAGGGTTATTTGTAAAACATCAATAACCTCGCAGGCCTAGATACCTACCAACATATCCAACAACGTTTGTTCTACGACTTTTGATAATTCGTTTGTTTTCACTTCATACAAAAATAAATATTAACCATAGATTAATAATTGGTCTCCGCGGCGCTACGACTGATACCGCGCTGTGAAGAAAACTCGGTTTCCAGAATGCGGCCACATAATAGGAAAGTGTGTGTAAAACAATGTGCAAAGACGCACACTAGCGTCGATTATGACGTTGCCAGCTACTTGACTGGTGCCCGACCAATGGGAAAATTATTAATTGCTGTGGTCTTGTTACGTATTATAAAAAGTAGCTCAGAAAATCCTTTAAAATGAAATTAAAATAAAACTGGCCAATTGTGAGTCGGCTCGTGTGGAGAGGGTTCTGTACTATTTTTTATTTTTCTCCATTTGGACCTCCTAAACAAATTAAAAATTATCTCATAGGTTTTCCTGTAAGTTATGAATTTAAATTCTGGAATCGATAGTTTCGGAGATAAGGTTGGGGAAATGGTTAATTTTTGTCTACTTTATTTTATAATTCTAATATAGAATCCTAAAATTGCTAAAAAACTTTCATTTGATTTATAACAACATACTGTACACAGTACAGTATGTTAGTTAAACGTTACTTTAATTTTCTATCTAGCTTGGAGCTAATTGATTACTGACCTCTTTTTGTTGTTGTAACCCGGGTTTAAATACAGATAAATAAATAGACATACACATCCTACTAATATTATAAACGCGAAAGTTTGTAAGTATGGATGGATGTTTGTTGCTCTATCACAACTAAACCGCTGAATTGATTTTCATGAAATTTGGTACGGATATAGTTCAAGACCCGGAGTCAAACATAGGCTACCTTTTGACGCAGGCGAAGCTGCGGGAAACAGCTAATACATAGATATTATTATGGCCTTTTTCCATACAGTAGTGTTGCCGGAAAATCGATTTCATATCGAATAATAATCGATTCTTTGATAGTTGAAAATATAATCTAAGGTATCGCTAGTGATCATATATCGATAGTATCGATATTGATACTATCGATATTGTTACTATCGATAATATATTTCTGTAAGTACAATTTTTTTTCTGTAAGTATGAGTTGAATGACGATGATTTGTGTTATGCCCGCTGTACATACCGCCGCCGAGTTCCGGTATATCTGTATGGTACCGGTGCCTGAAATGCTTGGTATTATTGTTAATCCATTAATCGTTTATTTTTCATAAATTCTCAAAAATACTACAGATTAGATTATATCGATACTACAGATACATAATCGATTGATAACCATTGATATAAACGATTACCTATGTTGATTAAATCGATATAATTTATATCAACCCATTTTAATAATCGACTAATTGTTTGATATTGCAGTTAATAATCGATTAAATTTATTATATCAATACTTTCGATATCCTAGATTATTTAAAAAGAAACCAAATTCGATTAATCGATTATCCGGCAACAATACCCTACGGGGTACCAACTACCTAAAAGCCATATTTAGAATGTTATGTTATGAAATGGAATCATAATAGTGATAGGTTGCTAGTCGCATCGCCTACTGATAGGTATGGTTCTTCGATTTTTGCCCACTTCCTCGGCCGGCTTATATGGTCTGCGCGGGAAGAGAAGCAGCTAGTACATTCAACGTATTTACTTTTCTCCCAGACCAGCATTAAAGAAATAAGATGTTAAAGACAGACAAAATTGTCAGAAAAAGTCAAAATCACAACATCCCTCTTTTGGGGTCGGGAGTTAAAAAACAAAATATCTAAATAATAAAAATCGAAACCTCGGGGAATTTGGATTTTTTTTTTTATTAAACTGCAACATTGAGCACCGAGCGGTACTTCGCGCCATATTTTAGGGTTATATTATTTTCGTGAGTAATTTATGTCCATATTTCGAAATTATACAATACTTATTGATGGTATGTAATACCAGTATCTTTCTTATTTCTTTTAGTATTATTCTTACACAGTTTGACTACGAAAACTGCACATTTTGCGTCTACATTTACATTAAATTTTATATTTATTTAGACATCCAACTCACTCATCGGTCGCGGCATGACTGACGCGGGTATGCCGCAACTGCCGAATTCGGCATGGTTTTATTTGCGAATTTTTATAGTATGCCGACGGTATCTAGTCGAGCGCGCGAGACCAATTATTAATCTAAGATATTAACTTTAAATTCCGCGTGACTGTTATTAACTCCACGCGCAATGCTATACCTATTTATTATTATTGTTAGCGCAGCAGCGCGATCGGCGCGTCGTCGTTTCGTTTATGAATGAAACATAGACTTAAAATTTTCAAGACAGTACATTAAAAACTTTAAAAATTATTTTAATTAAATGTACTCGTACTGACCTATATGGAAACTCATAGAACAAATGTTCTTGGATATATTCTAAGCTATCTACGCCTGTGAGGTTATTGATGTTTTACAAATAACCCTGTATATATATATATTAGTTTGGATAAAAGAAATCAAAGTTACTGAACAAATCATTCAGATCATTATTCTTTCATTGCTATGTCTTTAGTACAACAAAGAATGTGAGTCGGGGGACGACCAAGCGGTAGACTTTACAAAGTAAGCACTGTGGATCTAAAATGGCCACTTTGCACGAATTACAATATGATCACATTATGAATCATTGCAAATCTTAAAATAATCACATTTTGGCAGTTCATGAAATGAATCATTTCATGGCAATTCTGCTGTTTGACGGAAAGTCGCAAAGTGGCTTACTTTTCGTGAATTGTTGGTGAATTGCTTTACCTTATTGCCAGGCATAAAAATAATCTTTATTTTTAAATAGCGTGTGTACTTTTACGATTTTTTTAGTTAAATATGTTTTTCTAACCAATAATGTTGATTTACTATCATTAATTTACTGTAGAATTATTAATATCAATAAAAATATTAAATATTTAAAATCTATTCTTGTTTTATTACTACAGCAATACTTACACGAGAAGTGATTCAAGAAATAAATCACAAAATGAATTGAATCAGAGTTGAAACGTCCATGTTAAATTTGCAGAATTGCTAAGCTTCGTAATTCACGAATTGATTCGTTTTGATGAATTTCTCAAAGTGGCCATTTTAGACCTGCTGGTCTAAATCAATTATGGAACTTTGAAAAACTCAGGAATAAGTTATATAACATTTATTAATATTTATACATGGGAAGTTAATTATATAACTAAGACTGTTTAAATAATTAGTGGTTCATTCCTGACTAAGTTTTATGATAATAAAATGTTTTTATTTTTTACTCATAAATGGTTATATTTTTTGAATTCTGTTTTTACAGATGTTATACACAAATGAATTGCAATGTGTCTTCACATCGCGGTACCGATCTAGTCGTAGCGCCGCAGAGACCAATTATTGATCTAAGATATGTTATATATATAGTTGCAAAACTTCTGAAAAATTCGGAATAATTCCGGAATACTTCTGGGAAAGTTTCTTTACATCAGAATTATTCAAAATAAATTCAATCAAGTTTTTTATTTATTTTGTTGAAAAATCATATTTTGTATCGATCGTCGATCGCCGCCGAGTCGTGCGTGCAGCCGGTGCGGGGTGCGGTAAGAAGGGAGATGCTCCCCGGAGAAGTTTTCCCCCGCGCAAGAAAGATTCGTACCCCGCAATTGAATGTTTCCGAATATTTCGCCAGAATAATTCAATGGTAATAAACGTGTTTGCTTGTGCTATGGCGAGTTAATTATTGTTCAGTAGCATTTAAGTAAGTAAAATATAAATGTTTATTTTATTATACTTAAATGGGATTGATTATATGTTGATATTTTTATAAATAGATACGTTAGCCTGCGATTATCAGGATTTTTATTCTTTTGTTTTAGGTAGGTACCTACTTATTTCGAAATCGAATGCTATAAATGTCAGTTGTGCAATAAAAAAAAACCAGGCCTAGCCATATTTGTTTTTTTGGAAAAAAGGTTACCTATGTTTTTGGTTAGTTTGTATGAAACTCTGTGTAGCGTGCGTGCAGGCGGTGCGGGGTGCGGTAAGAAGGGAGATGCTCCCCGGAGAAGTTTTCCCCCGCGCAAGAAAGATTCGTACCCCGCAATTGAATGTTTTCGAATATTTCGCCAGAATAATTCAATGAGAATAAACGTGTTTGTTTATGCTATGGTGAGTTAATTATTGTTCAGTAACATATAAGTAAGTAAAATATAAATGTTTATTTTATTATACTTAAATGGGATTGACTATATGTTGATATTTTTATAAATAGATACGTTAGCCTGCGATTAACAGGATTTTTATTCTTTTGTTTTAGGTAGGTACCAACTTATTTCGAAATCGAATGCTATTTTTATAAATATCAGTTTTGCAATAAAAAAAACAAGCCTAGCATATTTGTTTTTTGAAAAAAAGGTTATCTATGTTTTTGGTTAGTTTGTATGTAGCTCTGTACGCATCGCGAGTATTCGCGTAGTATAATAATTCCCAACTTCCAAGCGCGAAATAGGTAGTTAGGTCGATATTCCTCTTTATATTTGACTGTTGAAATATTCCCAAAGTTTCGGAATACTTCCGAAGTATTCGACGGGAATGATTCGGAATTTTTCCCGCCAGCATCTATAGTTATATATCATTTTGTTGTTGGTGGTTATCCCCTAACGTGACACCTTTTATAGATAAGTCTAAGTAGGTGTAAGCGCAAGATTACTTAGGTAACACGATTACCTTTTACGTAAGAAAGATTATTTACTCACGTATATCCTTCCATCCATTCGAAGTTGTCCATCAAGCTCCAGGCCATGTAGCCCTGCAGCCTGACACCTGCGTCAATGGCATCCAAGCAGCTCTCTAACGCAGCTCGGTAGTATCTAACCCTGTCATTATCAATCAAACCGTCTGTGGGTGCCGTGGACCAGCCATTCTCAGTGATGTAAATTTTAGGGTTATTGTACTTCTCTTTAAGATGAGTCAAGGCGTAGAGGATGCTGTTAGGCGCTTGCTAAAATTGAAAAAAAAAAAACTTAACATTTTAAGCTAAGAAAAGGAATAAAATGGACGAGGGGCTCTTTAATGCACACTTACTGTTAACCAAGGTGATGCAGACTTCGGCCAATCATCCGGTACAAAATTTCCGACCCCAGCGTCATCATACAAAGACGGGACAGGATTCTGACTTATGAACTCAGTTGCCGAAACCAAGCCAGAAGTATAATGGTTAACCCCGATGAAGTCTGATGTACCACGCACGAATTGCTTCTCGTCTTCGGTGAAGTCGGGTAAACGGGATGAGCGATAGCCCTGCTCGGCGCTCTTTTGGGCTACCCTCTCGGCAAGCTCTTTAGGAAACCCACCTTTTTCGGAGAAAATAGGTTCAGCATATAAACCCCACTGTAATAAAAATATCAGTTAACAAGCGGTACCTGTCAGATAGGAAAGGAACGAGGAAAACTGTAAGTAAGCTAAACGTGAAAGCCATATGCCACGCCACGGCTTGGATATTTAGGTATCAATATATATTAATTTAAAAAATAATGTAAGTAAGCATATTGCAATAATATGTACCCGTTTTGCAGCAAAGGAAAATAAGTATTTACGGAATACGGGGTAAGCTACACGGACCAAACCAATGCAAATACCTAATTTAACTAATGTAGAATCATAAAATATATAAAAGACACATACGTGTTAATGTTAATGATAGTGGAAAATGTAAATAAAGATTTGGGGAGAAGGGGCCCTGGCGCCAATGATTTTTAAATATAATGTCGGCCCCTCAGCGGCCATAGTTAGTTCGACGCGCAGCTCCCTACGATCAAGCACAAGTGAACTAGTGAATACTCTGAAGAATCTCTGATGGCTGGCCTCCCTCTCCTCATCGTTTGGCTTCAACGACTGTGTGTTTTTCTTCGGAATCCCGTCACCTTTACCCAACTACAGTCCACTGGAGCTGCTGAACCTCGTCGCGTTTCGGGACGTATCGAAGGGTCCTAAACAGATAGTATCATTATTTGACTCCTACCTCTGCCTGCCGTTTGATTTCAGCTGCAAACGCATCTTCCTCGCTATCAGTAAGTGGACCAAACCAGTTTACGCTTATCGTGATGCCACATTCTCCACCTTGAGTGTTTTTAAATTCATTGTTATATAAATGGTAAGCTTTGGCATGTGCGAGCACAAGGTACTTCGCGCAGATATAATTTCCAATACCAGTGGCATTCAAGATGGGAGCCTTCGTGGCAGCGCCGTAACCTTCGTAGCATATTTCTCTTGGTTCATTGAATGTGATCCAGTGCTTGACTCGGTCACCAAAATTTTCGTAAACAACACGAGCGTAGTCTTCAAACCAGTCAGGAAATAGAGGACTGGCAAAACCACCCAGATCCTGTAGCTTTTGTGGGAGATCCCAATGATAAAGGGTGACCATGGGAGTGATACCGTATTGAAGCATTTCATCGATGTAGTTATTGTAGAAAGCTATTCCGGCCTTGCTGACTCTGTTTGAAAACCCATCAGGTAAAATTCTAGACCAAGAAAGGGAAAACCTGTAAGCGTCGAGACCCAGTTCCCTCATCATCTCGACATCCCGCTTGTAATTGTGATAGGAGTCGGCAGCGATGTCGCCATTGCTGCTGTCCCTAATGACGTCTGGAGAAACGTGCGTCATTCTGTCCCCATATACTCTCTCCTTTGTCTGAAATACAATACTTACAATTAGGTAAGTGTCAACCGTGCTCACATCATACACCATACTGTAATGTCGTCTAGATTTCCATGTAGATATGCCCTGGCGATTCCACCAAGAGCAGCAACCCAAAGGACGGTTGATCTCAGGGTGCTATTTTATATTCGACAATATTATCTAGTACCACAGTTTTTTTTTTGCTCTGTTTGAAGATTGAGTTCGATTATGTCAAGGCCAGTGAAATTTCACTAAGTGGTCAAGTGAGTGTCACGCCACGCGCAATGTAGGGTTCGTAATAGTCCAAATAGTAAAGAATTTATACTTGAAAGTAGGTGTAAATTGGGGTATCTGGATCACAGATCCAGATACCCCAATTTACCTTAGGATTTTTTTTTATTGATTTATTCATTGAATACCTACATGTTGTAGACTATATTTAGCAACATAACATCTTATTGACTTCCAAACTGGTAGGTATACAATAACTAATCAAAATGGTAGCTGAATGGTAAAATAAACTAAAAAACGATTTTTAACGTTTCTTCTGAACTTAACTGAGTATATTCTCACTTAATTCATTTACACTATATATTTATTTATGTATACAAAATAAACAGGATTGACTAAGGAGGTGGTAGGTATTTTATTACGTAAAATAAAAAATGATTGTTCAATTACTAAAGTCCTTTATTATTATCCATACACCATTTGTAAATAACAGATACATTTTTGAAAGCACAGTATTTTGTATGATATATACAGCATTGAATATCAGCAGATTGAGAATACATTTCATGTAATGTTTGCAAATTAGGGCATTCCAAATCCTCTAAATTCCACACATTATGATTTTCTGTAATTTGTTTTATCCATGATACTTTTTCAATTCCTTTCACAAAAATTCGTTTGTCTTTCAAGTAGTGGTGTACCAAAAAATTAAAATTATAGTAAGGCACAAACCCTTCATTCCACAATATTCCTCTGTTTTTTTCAAACCAAGACACATGCGTGCGTTCTTTTTTGGTTAAGTTGATAAAATGGATATGGTGGCTTTATCAACAATACTAAAACATGATTTTTAGATCGAATCGCTATTTCTTTTGGTATAAATGTGTTGTCTTCTTTTTTGAAACCTTGCAAGTCGATGATGACATTCATGATAATTTCCGCACTATGTTAGTCAAAGGTTTATATTCAAATAGCCGATCATTAATAATAAGACAAAAAGCAGATGTGTTATCAGGGAAAGCTTCAGAGCACTCGATTTCTAGACGCACATCAACTGGTCCAGTTTTCAAATTATCGTTTTGTCTCGAACAGTTAATGACAAATAATGGAGCTTTTTCTTTGAATGTTTTAAGATCAAGCAATGGGTCTATGCTGGAGTCATAATAAGACTGACGAAAGTTTGCATACATTTCATATAATATACAATATTTGCCCTGATCAAATTTCAAATTAAGTGAATCATACGGAAAGTATTGAGAGTTCAAAAATAATTTTAAATTGGTAACTTTACAATGATCAAACACTGCCGAGCTTCTAGTTGAATTAAATTTTCTGTCGCTAGTTGAATTAAATTGTTTGTAGTCCGAATATAACAAATCTCGGTTTTTCTAATTTAGAGGCAGTTTTAACAGACCATGAATGCTTGGTGGTTTTAGGCAATAACGGGTATTCATACAAATCCCAATTTCGAAATGCTAATTGTATAGAGCGATCTTTTTCTAAAGTTTTAAGTAATAATAATCTTTCACGATCAGAAACTTTAATGTGTGGTACACGCCATTGCACTTTTTCTATGTCTAAATGGATTGTGTCATTTTTGTCATTTATGATAACACAATTCGAAAAAGACGTGCTTCTATTTAATATGAGCTCATGTCGACTATTAATAATTATTTTTTTGTAATCTTCAGCAAATCCAAGAATTTTATTCAACGGGAGAATAAAACTGAAATGTCCATCTGACTCTGTTGTTCCATTCAAACTCCAACCCCATAACGCAGCCGCTTTACTTTCACCTTCATTCATTGATATATAAGATTTTATAGAAGTTGTTATACCAGCATTTTTTATGCGATCTATTTCGACCCCATTTAATTCATATCTAATGTCTTGAAATAAAAATGTTAGCGGATTATTTATGAAATTTACATCCTTTTTAGTCACTTTTCCATCTTTAGTATTTTTTACATGAACGGAGCCTTCAACATAAATTGAGCTAGCTGATGGAAGCACATAAACGTCTTGCTGGTGAATCGGTATTCTGATTTCATCATTATCTTTAAAACTGGTATTATAAGGGCTATAGCTATGTATTTCATAACTTTCAATTGAATTATCATAATGAGTTAAATCAGTGATTTGAAGCATTGTCAAATTTTGAATCCAAGAGCGCGAAGAAACTTTTTATTTTCTTTACTGATTTTTTTACTAGCCAAGCGTCCTCGTCGTCTGACTTCTTTCGTTTTTGAAGATGAAGTGTAATTTTTTTTGTTGAGGATGGGAGTTTTATTAAATACAATCATTATTTTATGACGTAATTTCACTTAATATTTTTTTATTTAAAATTAAAGTTAGAATGTTGGTAATGTTATGACGAGATGTAGATACAAACTGATTAAACTAAGCATGAATATGAGCATTTAAAGTATTATGAGCTGTCCAAAATGACTTGAGAAACTTTAAACACAAATGTCCGCAATTATATGAATTATTTCCTTGGAGATTATCATAGTTATACTGGATATTGCGTCCTACATATTCAAGGAATTCTTTTGGTGGTTTTAAATTTCCATAACTGTCAAAATACTCAATATAGTCATTAATTTTTCCATAGGCTACCCAGTGAGTTCCAGAGTTTTTGGAGCTATCTAGGTTGATAACCCCACACTCCATTTCTAAAGGCTCTTCTGGTAATTCGTCTCTCATAAATACTCCACGGAAATAAGGAATAGTTTTCGAGTGACGCATAATGTCAATGTTAGTTAAAGGTCTTCTAGGTAGCCGAGTACTTAGTTTTTTTGTTTTGATACGTAGATTCCTAATCCATCTTTGTAGGGCTTGAGATGTAATCCTCTTCCCACACAAATCGGTTCTGTATTCATAGTGTCTGTTTTAACTTTTGACATTAGTTTTCTAGCGGCTTTCAATACTTTGATAGCCCGTCTCATACCAACAACACCACCAGCTAAATTACCAGCTGCAGACAATCCCGCAAATATAGGTACAAGAGGAAGAAAGCCTCCAGTCTTGGGAACAGGTATAACTCTCGGTACTTTAATGGGTAAATCTGATGCTAGCTCTTGAGCTGCTGCATATGCTAATTCCAGAAGCATTTTCTTACAGGTTGGTTTTAAGTTTTTAATATGTCGTTTCGTATGAGAAACAATATTTTTGAAAGTTTTCTTAATTCCAGCTCCTGTCTTTTTCTTTAAATTATTATATTTTTTTCTATCATCAGTTTTCATCTTGCGCATACTATTGTTTCCAGTCATTGTGACATATAGCTCGTCTAGTCTTACTCGTAGAAAGAACAAATTAGAAATGAATCAAAGTAATTGAGCACTTGTGTCTTATATTTTATTGTTTGTTTTATTAACACACATTTTTTTATCGATCCAGCTGTTTTCACTTGAGGGGAGACCTAACCACTTGACATATACTTTATTTCCTTTTTTCTTTATAACTTTTTCAACTAAATATACATCAGGATGATTAGTTTTTTGAATTTCTTGAGAATAAAATGCTCCTAAAATAGGTCTGCCCTTCCCATCTTCTAAAATATATGTAGTAGGACATGTATTATTTATTCTAATTATTTTAAATATTTCTGTCGACCAATTTGGTGTAAACCCCTTTTCGAAACAACTTTTATATTTACTAATTCTAACGAAATCTCCTACTTGAAATCTTTTACATTTTAGTTTACGAATATTAGTAAGGGATATACTATTATATCTTTTTAATATAATTTCTTTATTAATATGGTTAACCAAGGCTGGTATCTCTTTAATCGTTCTATGAAAAGAATTATTATATTCGTGTATCACTTTGTCGAGTGTACCATCACTCCATTTATATTTTCCTTTTAAGCTAAATTCTTTATATAATTTACTTTTGATTGTTCTTATAAGTCTCTCGACAATTGAGGCTTTTTTGGTAGAATATGTTGAATAATGATTAATATTATATTTCATTGTTACAGTTTTGAATTTGTCATTATAAAATTCTGTTCCTAAATCAGTTTGTAAATTTTTGGGTGTTCTTCCTTTTTTTAATAGAACGTGGAACGCTTGTGATACAATTTCTTTATTTTTTTGTTTAAGAGGAATTGTCCATGCATATTTTGAGAAACAATCGATGACCACTAATATATATTTAAAACCTGCGTTAAGTTTAGATATCGATTGCATATCGATTAAGTCTGCTTGCCATAAATCATCTATATCCTTAAGAATAACATGTCTTCTAGCGAAATTCACTCTAGCATTTTTATGAATTTCATTTACCACATCAGCCTTACTCATTATGTTTGGTACGTTTCAGTATGTAATTTAATAAGAAAAATAAACTTAGACATTAATTAATTATATAAAAAAATAATTGTTAATAACAATATTATATTTTTTAACAACCATGCGTGATTGTCTATTGATTACTGTCTGATAATAATATGTTACATTAGTTTTTATTCTTTAATGATACCAGCTTCTTTTAGCTCTTCAATTATAGAAATTATTTCATTGTTATGATTGCTATTACCAGCTACTTTCGATGAAATTAACAGTTTCAACCTTTCAATTAACTCATTTGGATCATCCCAGTAAATATAATCAGTATTTTTTTTGTATTCTTTTAGATGGGGTAAGTTAACTCTCACATTTTTATTGTGTTTTTGAAGATGACTTAAGCGACCGCCTAATTTAGGGTTTTGCTTCTTTTCAGGTTGTTTATTACAGTTTTGCTGTGTGTATAGAGGCTTAATAATATTGCAATACTTTAATCCTTTATCGCCTTTTATTTGCCCATAGGGATTGAAATCCCTTTTGTGAGCGTTTGTAGTATCAAGTATTTCTTTATATACATTTTTGTCTTCACTAGTCACTAACTCTAGTTTAGGTTTATTATGTAGTAAGAGTTCTCGCAATCCGGGTGTTAATTCATATTTTTCATTGTTAATAGTGATTGTGTAAGATTTTTTATTTGAATTATTTCCTGTTAACATAATACGGACCTGTGTATTTCCTATTTTAAGTATTTTATTTTCACTACGTATTCCAAATGGTACATTGATGTCATCACATATTTCCATCATATCTTCTTTTTGTATAGATGCTGTCGAATTATTATTTTTTGAAGGTGTTTTTTCATTATCAGGGTCATAGTAATCTGAACCATCATTAGATTCATCATGATCATAATTTTTAAAATCAGTGTAACCAACAGAAGTATCCAAATCCTCCAATGTGACATCACTAACGTCAGATTCCTGTTCTTGAGAACTTTTTCTCTTGTATTTTTTATGAATCTTAGCAGTATTGGAGTTTTCATTAACATTTACTTTAATAAGCGTATCTAAAGGATCTGTGATAGGTTTAAAAACTTTTTTGAATTTGAAATCTGTGGCATCATTTTCATTTTTAATCATCTTTATCTTATGCTTAATATTGGTAACAGATTCTATCAATTGTTTTTTTATGTCTTCATTCATTTTTTTATTCATGTTTTCCAACTGTTTTATTCAAATACTTTACACGTAATGAAATATTTTAAAAGAAACTTGATAATTTATACAATTGAGGATAGTAATCTCTAATTAGTAGCTTACTGAATACTTCTACAATGTTCTCCATTCAGTCAAATTTTAAAAATATATCAAAATTCTTCCTGTACCTTCCATTATTTAATGACGATTCTTTATTTATAAGTAGGAAGTTATAGGATTTACTCCAAACAGTTTGACAAATTTTCTTGAATTCTTTCCATTTTAAATCGGAACCAACATGTTCTTCATATATATGTTTTAAATTTACATCATCTTGCTTGAATATTATAAGTAAATTAACATTATCACGTAACAATTGTTTTGGAATTTTCGAGTAAGATTGAGATAAATAGAAACAGTCAATTTGTTTATGCCTACCCATACAAAAATAATTGCGGATATTTACTTGACTTTCACAAGCAACATCATCGAAAATAAATACAGAATCCGTTAGAGCTTCGTTTGGAGCAATAACATCTTTATTATCACTAAATTCGTAAAATTTAATCTGTGGTACTCTATTTAAAACATCAGCCAAAAACCGATATTTTGGTTGAAAAGTAGTTTTAGAGTAAAGATAAAGATTTTTAAATTTAACACCATTTTGATGCAGTAGTAAACTAATCATCACATTAGTTTTGCCGCAGTTTGAGGGCCCACATATTATACAGCGAATGGTGTTTGGTAATAAAGCGCTATGTCTGATGCGTGGAATAGAGTCACTCAATTTTATATTATTAACATTCAGCGATATGGGTTGCTTAATCAACTTCATCTTACCTATTAATACGAAAACTATTTGACACACACCTATATACTTGTTCAACAAACAAGTCGACACTTGTGCTGAATACAGGAATGTATCTATTCTCATATTTCAAATAATAAATAATCTGATCTTTGCAGTATTTATTAATAAAGTAAGCAATCACTTCATTTTGCGGCTGTTTATTCTACGAGTAAGACGTATCAAATTCATTTTTGAACCTTTGTCAAGGTAAGTGCATTACATATATTTAAATTTATTATTTAATTATCTTAACTTATGAAAATATGTTTTATAATGCATCTTCTTTTTACAGCATCATGTCACATTTACCGTCGTACAGTCCCGTTTTAGATGATCATATCACCCTCCAAGACAATGTAAGTATCTAAGCTGTTTTTATCAATTAATGAATAATCAATTGAAATAATTCAATCAATTAAATAATTTTTATTTTTAATACTTAGCGTATAAGTGTTGTGTCCCACTGCTAGGCAAAGGCTTTCCCTTTATATAATAACTTAAAAATATCTTTCTTTTTAGAATTTCATCCAAGATCCAGTTATAAATCCTTTCTTCTATACTCAAGATAGAGAGAGTTGGAGCACTGAAGTAGCACCAAGTGTGCACCAAGATAGTCAACGTCAAAAGTTCGAAGAGCTAAAACTGAAGAAGAAAAGAAACAAATCAAAATCTTTTAAAAATACATCATTTATCGTACGCAAACAGCCAGGACATATTCGTCAAGCAATAAGAATAATTATACATGATTTCAACGATCACCATACTGAGGAAATGGGAACTGATCCTGATAGTGCAAGTGTGAATGTACAATATTTAGTGAGCACCGAATATGATGAAGTTATGAGTGAAACCATGCATTTAATTAAGAAAATAGTAAAAGAGATAAGTTCAACTTCATAATATCTGTGTAAGTTTATATTTAGAGTACATTATAAGTTCATTATAATAAATTTAAAATTATATAGAACTGCATTTTATTGATAAAAATTTAAGGTTTTTTCATTTAAAATAATATACGTAAAGGGTGCATAAATAATTAAACACATTTTAGAAAGTACACTTTATTTAAATATAGCACACGTAGTAACTTTATTCACACTTATTGTACACTTATTTTTAAAAGAAATGTTAACCGTTACAAGAAATCTTAAAACAGGTAACAACTTATAAACGAAACAGGTGTACATTTTGATAAAAATCGTTTACAATCAATTTACAATATACCATTGCAATGACCCCAAGGTAGCGTATTTATTTGATTGGATTGAACCTGCACTTTGTCGTCAACTCTTTTTAATATCACTTTATTAATTTCTTGTGAATATAATACATGCTTAATTGATTTGATCATATTCATTTTACGCTTTAATTCAACATTCATAAATAATGCTTTCTTATAGTCATTAGTACTTAAACTTTTTGTGACTGGTTTTGATACTCCTTTAGCTTTTTTAATTTGAGTTTTTAGTGATTTAATAGAGTAAAGTTTTGCTCTAAGCCCGATAAATTCTTCTATTACATCGCCTCCCAATTCATCCTTAAATAAGCCAGGGACTTTTTCATTCACCATAGGCACACTATATGGGTTATCGAAATTAAAATTACTAGTATCGAATTCCAGTATATTAAAGTACATATCTTTATAAAAATCATCTGTCTCTATTAAATATAATAAGCTATCAGTATCGGTATAACATAATTTGGCTTTATCACCATACTTATTCTTAATAAAATTATAATGGAATTTATAAACATGCTCTTTTGAGTATTCTAGTACAGCAAATCCGACATATATTGGTCTATCTAAAATAAGCTTTTCATGACTCAGTTGAACTGCAATAAAATTTTCATCGAAAATCGAAATACTTTTTACATTTGGTTTTGTAATTAATTTCTCTGCACCAACTGACTTATTTGTCTTATTACAATCATCATTCCATTTGGTCACTAATTTAACATCCACCTGTTTACGTTTATTTTCAATGGTTTTACCGAATATAGAATTATTCAAAAGCTTGAAGAAATCTTTCTCAAATGGTGTCACAGCTGCTTGTCGTAATTTAGTATTTAAGTCTATATACTTTTTCAAAAAGTTATCTTGCTTAAATTTAAGTATTCTGTGAATTTTTTTTAATACAAGACCGTTTCTGAGACATTCTTTTAAGTGGGAATAGTGTATTATATAATTATATTTATCATACAAATTAGCAATTAATTTAGGTGTAAACTTTTCTGGGGCGAAGGGTAAGTCACTGTGTAAATTATGTAAATGATCTGGATACATCATATCGACTTCTAAAATATAACCGTAGCTGGCATCGTCAGAAATATCAAATAAATCAAAATTCTCAATATCATCATGTTTCATAAATTTAAAATCTGACATAGGTAATTTCTTAGTCATAGCATAACCGTACAGATTGTTACAGTCAAGATATGTTAAATATGTTGAAGGTTTAGTATCATCAAATTGAGGTAAGTACTTGTTATTGGCCTCTGCAAATCGGTAAGTACATTGTACTAGCCCTCCACGTATGCCTTTTTCTAGCATTTGATAAATTTCTAAATCACTAATCAGTTCTAGTTGAACACCAGTGTAAAGCAGCATCGCATCCCAACTCAAACTAGGTGATGTGACATAATAAACAGGGTCAAGATTATAATTCATAATAGATATTTTTCTAAAATTTTCAAATACATCACATAACAAAAGCACATCACTTTTTAAATATAAATCAGTGTATTCACCAATGGAACTAATATGAAAAGATTTCCAAACTGTATGAGCATGTTTATATTCTTGTTCTGTTATATTTTTCATTAGTAAGCTATTATAAAAATTATCTTTTGAAGGAAGTTCGGTTTCATTAAACTTCTCCCACGAGTTAATATATTCATACGGATAAATACCTTTCCTTCTTATTAAATCGAATTGATCCTTATTAGAATAATGGGATGACAAATGTATGAAATCTTTGTCTGATAAACTTTTAGCCAATGTTTCAATGCTTGAACTAAGAAACTGAAAAGAGTCTATAAACTTAATTTGTAAAGGCATTGTCTCATTACACGCTTTAATCATTTTTGTAATAGATAAATACTTTTCTTTTGTTTTGGGAATTATTTTTATTTCACCATCGTATTTAGATAGTTCTGTTATAAATATATGAGCGTCATAACCCGATAAATTATGAAATATTACGGGAATGAATTGACATACTTTAAATAATAAATTACAATGCGAATGAGCTGCGCCTCTATATTCAGATGTAATGTGATCATGATCATGCACTTTATCATCAAATAATAATTGCTTACAGATGTGACATATAGTTGAATTATAAAAATCATTAATTTGTTCTCTAGTCATTGCTTTCATAGGCTTCTTTGTATTCAAAATTTTATGAATGAAATGCGCGTCCTTAATTATTTTTTTAACAAATACTTGCACACAATCTTTTCCTCTATATGTAACAAATTTATTCAAGCTTTTGTCGTGCGAACAACATACATAATAAGCAAAACTTGATGGTTGGTGACATTTATTCCTTATGGTGTTTTTATCGGAATTAGGTTCTTTAAAATCGAATAACAGACATTCAAAATCTGCATAGATAACAAAGTTAACTTTTTGCTGTCTCTCATAATGTTTGAATTTCAAAAAACTGTTTTCTGGTAATATAGTTATAATCTTAGAACAAGTATGTGAAGCGTATTTTGTTTCACTTGCAAAAAATTGTAAACATGTGTCACATAAATAAATTTGACCTTTATGACGTGAAACCTGACGTCGAACAAGACGCGTGAGATCTTTTATCAAACAGTAATGAGCTTTGAGGTTCTGTTCAAAATACAGTAAGTTAATGTGTTTATTTTTCTTTTCATTGGTAACATATAAAGGACCAGTAACCGTATAATGCTTGTCTAAACCGTAAATATTTACACTAATTTCAACATTATTTTTTTCAAACAACTTAATATCTTGGAGTGATGGCGGAAATGACATTCCCTGTATATTAAATATGGAACTTAAATTCGGGTACGAGCTTGGTCTACAAACATTATTTTTAGCTGGAAATAATGCTGCAGCTATGCTCCATAAAAAACAGTAATTATCATTATTTTTTATGTTCAAACAGCTCTTTGTATTTTTAATTTTAATAGGTAGGTCGATGTAGGAACCTCCTCGCATAGGTGAGTACTTATTAATGTTAATTTCTAAGTGACTCACACACAAAAATGTCCATCCAGATTGACAATGCTCAAATTCTGTTATTTTTGTTTTATAGATCTCTTTTAAATTTGAATATAACTCACAAAAGTCAGTATTTTGATATACTGTTCTATATTTTGTATTAAACGACTTCAATTGCTGCTCATCTGATACAGGGAGTGCAAAGTAAGCAAACAACTCGAAGTTCACTTTGATACAGACATGTTTCATTAATGTTAATTCAATAATTTTAATAATATCGTCTTGCTTACCATCTAAGAACACCTCTATTAGAAGGCTCTCATTTTCTTGAGATGGATTTAAGCGATAAGTAATTATTCTCTTTTTAAATGCCGTGGCTACAATATCAACATTTGCAAACTTTGTCTTTATTAAACAATTTGATTTATGAATATTAGTTCTCTTATGATATCTGTATTCGTGTTCTGGTATATCAATTTTGCATTTATCACAATGTATATAAGATCTTGATGATGAATGAAGAGGTGGTTCCACTGAAAAGGAAAAAACCATTTGTATGCAGTAAATATGACAATTTATTGAATAAGAATAAACGATGGACAATTAACAATAATAGTTATAGTAGGTTATGATTATAATGGTTACATGTTACATATTTATTATAAAGATAGATGAGCATTTTGGAATGCAAATAACAGTTTTATATATTTGTAGAGTAATTATCGATTATTATTTTACTTATTGATATGAACTTATGAACATTGCCGGACAATCCTTAAACTCTTTTCTAACACACTTAATATACGTGTTTAAGTGCTTCCAAGATTCATAGTTCCCCTCACACTTATTTTTAACAGTTATAATTGAGTGTCGCCATCTATTTATGGGTGACACTCGTTCAATGTCATCACAGTTATATATTTTTAACTCTATGTAATAACTGCCTTTTTTCCCTTCGTCCATCTGTCTTGAAAATCCGTTAGCTAATCTGCGCGTAATATACGAGTAGATTGGCTGATGCTGTTTACCAGTTGCCTCCAAGTGCTCGTCATCGGAATCGCTGCCGAACAGATCGCGGGCTGTCGCTCTGCTGCTCGGCTTCTGCTTTTTGCTGGTTGACGGTTGACTCTCGCTGGACTTCTGGTGTGACTTGCGCTTCCTTTTCTCGGGCTTTGCATGGACTTTGTTTTCTTCCGCCGACTCATCGTCCGATGGGAAAAGCTGGTCTGCTATTTGCTTGGACCTGAAAAAGAGGGGTAAATTATTAATACATATACTTAGTCACTGTAATTTATTTCATTGATAAATAATCAAATAGTAAAATTAATCAATCAATCAAAGTGATTACTTGCAAAAAAAAAAATGAATAACAAAAGAAAATGAATAATAGCATTATTGAATTGTGAAGTAATTGAATAGTGGAATAAACAGAACAACAACCTCAGTGAATAATAGAGTGATTGAATGTTGAAATAAACTGAATAATAGCATTATTAAAAAAAGAGTGACTGAATAGTTACATAATGGAATAAATAGTTACTAGTATCATTGAAAAGTACACGAAGTTAATAAATATAGATACAAATAAACCAAAATCACTTACATCTTATAGAAGATCTGCTAAGTTTGTAGTTTAAATTTATTGAATTTCTAGTAGATCCTGGTAAGTCGTGGTCGGTGATACCGCTTGCTCTTGAAGAAGTGTATTGCGTTTGAACTTCCGCAGCTAGACTCTTAAATAGTGCTAAATCCACGTCACAGTATCCCAAATATGGAAAAGGCATGTGTTGTCAAAATGCTGGATCAGCTATATAAGATATTGTGCTCTGTCTACGATATCGTAATACTACCCTCCTACAATATAAAACATTATAACTACAGAAATCAAGCACCCTGGCTGGATACATACAAAAACGTTCGAGAAGACTTTGTAATAGACTCTGCTTTGTCTCTTGCTATTATTTGTTCTATGACAACAACTGCTTAGTACTCGGTACTTTAATATTTTTACTCGACAATTCAAGCGAAAAAAGTTAATGAGATTATTAATATTAATTTTTAAATAATGGTAACTACCTCTGTGGTCTAGTGGTTAAGGCGTTTGCCTTCGACCAAAGGTCATGGGTTCGATTCCCATGGGAAAATTACTTTGTTTTGGCTAGGACATTGCAAGCTTGAATCACCTGATTTTCTGATAATAATATGATGATTCCATGTTTCGGAAAGTGCCTTAAGCCGTTGGTTTCAGCCAGTACTTTTTGTCAGTATGTACCTTTGTACACGCGTTCATGCGTTCATGCAAGCACTATTGAATGTTTGATTTGTATTGTTGATGGTTTGACTTAAAATCTATTACGCGTAGACGAAGCCATAGGCATAAGCTAGTAATTAATAAAATGTAAGAAAGCAAATCTTAGATGTGTTATGGTTTAAATTTCACTGATATCAACATTTGGCACTAAGTAAAAAACATACGAATTTGAACTCTGTAGATTAAACTTACATGCCATATAAATGCAAACATAATAAGTGTAAATTTATTGAATTTCTATATCTACTACTACTACTACGTGATGTCTGTAAGTACTTATTAAATAATAATAATATTTTTGATGATAGTACCTACCCATTTAATGTAACATTTCAAAGTTGATATTATTAATGGTCGCACTCAGAGTCGCTAATAACAATTAAATCAAACTCTTTAAACTAAACTTGAAAAAATCCATAAAGGCAGAATTAACTTACACTCATTTATGTAGATTTATATGGGCGACGCCTCAGTAATTGTTTGTTAGTACCTCACACGGATAACTTCTTATTTCAGTTTGAAGAATTTTAATGATTTGTCATTAACGACTCAGAGGGTGACCGTAAGTGTAAGTCTCGATTACTACGCAAAGATATATTCTAACCGCATCTGTCTGTATAGGTACTTAAAATAGCAGTTATTATACTACTTTCTCTTTTCAGGATACAGATGAACTGTTCAATTTTGTGCCTATGAATAAACCAGCCCAAAAATCATCAAATACCCTAGGTCTTGCTCGTAAGAGACGGAAATCAAAGGATACATTTTTCAAATATATAAAGAAACCTGCTACTCATGCGAAAAAAATAATCAAAATAGAAGTTTACGATCCGGAGAATTTCCCAAAATCCGAGCAATCGATGTGTAGTTGTAAAGCTGATGTGTGTGTTCAACACGTTGTGAAAGACATATTATTTGATGACATATATTCCAGTACCAAAGAAATTTTAGCTAAAATTCAGTATGATATCGACCCAAAGCTTTAGATTAAAAAAATGCCTAAGTAGTTATTGCTCTATATAATAATTATAATTATTAATATGTATAAATAATTTCACTAATAATTTGTTGTTAACATGTAACAAGTATGTATAATAAGTAATTAATAAGTTTCAATACGTTATTAGATATGTAAATCACCTAAATAATAAAAAATAATGCTACAATTAATTTTACATTTTTTTTTACTTTCCTCAAAATATGAAGTAAATAAGAATAGTTTATTGCACTGTTATTGCGCTAAGTACCTATATAAGACAACGTTGGACATTCCTACAGTCTGCATTCCTACGGTGTCGTTTGACCTGGTGATTAATTCTATAAACTATAATAAAATCTTTGAACGATATGTTATTTGGCCTAATTTAAATAACCTACTGATATGAGTGAATATACTGCTTTTGTGGTTCAGTGGTTAAGGTGTAAATCATGTCAGAAATCGAAAGATGGTTCCGAAAACTTTTGACGTCGGGGGTGTACTGGAGCGATTGACCACCACCCACTCGATATGAATGAGTAAATGTAATCGATGTATAAAACATGTGTAACTGCATGTATTCGATGAACGTACGAACAGTTAAAAATCAAGGGTAAATTGGGGTATCTGGATCTGTGATCCAGATACCCCAATTTACACCTACTCTTGAAACACACCAGTACCAGTAGTCCTTCAGCAGATGTAGCAGTAGGAACGCCGCCGCTTTGGTTTTTTGGAGCGGGTCTTTAGTTAGTTTGAAATTTTTTTTTAAAGCAAAGAAAAAGGACATAGGTAGAAACCACGTCTTACCCGACGGAGGTCGAATCCAATCTAAATAATAAACGAAAATAATAATTAATAGAAGTGTCCTATTGCATTAACAACAATGCAATTGGAAAGTCAGCACTTTTATTTTATATTTTATCTAGAGTTAATCTCGACATAACATCTCCCCCGTTAAGATCGATCATCACATCTCAAGTGATGAGAATAAGAAAACTGATACGATTAATGATTGGACCTCTGTTTCATATTTACAATAAAAAGAAAAGATTAATAATAATTAAGACTAATAAAAATAAAATGACAAATGCTGTTAATTATTGGTCCAAAGATTATGTCAACCGTCATGACTATCTGTTCGAGATGACTATGTTCCTCTTCGTGGGACTAGGAGGTACACGGGCGTCTTCATCTCTTTCGTTCGACTCAATAGTTAAGCGTCGTCGTGCCGGTTCGGTATAGACGACAGTTTGAGATGCTGTTGGTACATTGGACTATAGTATCACCGACGGCAGTGAACTGGTCTTGTAAAAAGCCTTGCAGATCTTTGGCAAGGTCAAGATGCCAGTCCCAAATAAGATGATATCTGCAGGTCTAAAATGGCCACTTTGAGCAATTCATGAAAACGAATCATTTCGTGAATTGCGAAGCTTAGCAATTCTGCAAATTTTTACATTGACGTTTCAACTCTAATTCAATTCATTTCGTGATTCATTTCTTGAATCACTTCTCGTTTGAGTATTTTTTTGAGTTGTGTGGAATTCGAAGTTTTTAAGTATGCAACAGGTTAAGAGACTTTTGAGATCGAGGATATCTCATATACAGGAATGTGCTTAGTTGCCTTTGACAGAGCTGTGTAATATAGAGGCTCCAGTGGACACTTGCGACTCAACGAAAATGGGGCTCGTTTAAGAGCAGGTTGATATGATTCAGTAGATTGACTCAACGAAACAGGGACTCTCTGTGGAACATGTTCAGGTGAGGAAGGTTTAGGACTCAACGAGACAGGGACTCTAGATAGAGCATGTTAATATGAAATAGATTTAGGACTCAACAAGACAGGAATCTAGGTAGAGCATGTTGAGATGAAATAGATTTAGGACTCAACAAGACAGGGACTCTAGGTAGAGCATGTTGAGATAAAATAGATTTAGGACTCAACGAGACAGGGACTCTAGATAGAGCATGTTGATATGCAATAGATTTAGGACTCAACGAGACAGGGACTATAGGTAGAGCGTGTTGGGATGAAATAGATTTAGGACTCAACAAGACAGGGACTCTAGGTAGAGCATGTTGAGATGAAATAGATTTAGGGCTCAACGAGACAGGGACTCTAGGTAGAGCATGTTGAGATGAAACAGATTTAGGACTCAACAAGACAGGGACTCTAGGTAGAGCATGTTGAGATGAAATAGATTTAGGACTCAACGAGACAGGGATTCTAGGCAGAACATGTTGAGATGAAATAGATTTAGGACTTGTGTGTGTATAATTTCGTGTCCATGACGCTACTGGATTGTCGCCACTGGATCGTGTGTAAACCAGCCTTTATTCCTAAATAACACAAAGCTTCTTATGTCGATGACATCGCAATACAGTGTGAACAAGCTTCACGTGTGTCTTCGACGTCGAGCCGAGTAAGTTCGCAAACTTAAAAACCGCATAGTTCGTACGTCTATCGCCCACTTAAAGCGTTCTGGCAGTTGGTGAGAAAAGCTGTGAGGGTTTCACGATTTCCCTTATAGGGCTAATAAAATTACATAATACGTTGATAGGGAACTGTTCGCTTAATGCTACTTCTACTTTTCCTTGGTTCCGTAGCCATTATGAATAAATATAATAAATTGGTAAACTAACAACGGATAAGTGAATATATCGTAGCAATAACAAGTCAATAATATGTTTTACTCGCAGGAGCAGGATCATCGGCAGGAAGTAGATTTTCATAGTCCTTGGAACGTGACACGATCGTAGATGCGGCCACGGCGACGGCGAGTTAGTTTGGGTAATGACAGCTTCTAGAGAGACGGAACAGCTAGGATGATGAAGGATGTGGTCTCGGTGCGATCAGTGAAGGCTTACAGTTGCGATTCGTCGTCTACCAGTCTTGATGATGCGGAGAGGAACACCCCGGAGACGGATTCTTGGAGACACTTTCTTTTTAGGTTTTATCTTGTTTTACTCGACCCGTTATGGAACACCAGTGGAACGGTTACGACGAAACACTGGTATCCCACTTCTGGCACCACTGTTACGGAGCGGGTCTTTAGTTAGTTGAAAAAAACTATTTTAATTCTAACTAAAAGGAATAACAAAATTCTAAATGGCGGCAATGCGGTTCGCAACTCATTACGTCTCATTTCTCGCGGGGGCGAAAAGCGGGCTAGTAGTCTCTGCCTACAGTGCCTACCCCTACGAGGAAAAAGGCGTGATGGTATGTCTATGTAAAAGGAACTTTAATCAAAAATTAAAGAAAGCAAAGAAAAAGGACATAGAAACCACGTCTATACCCGACGGCGGTCGAATCCAATCTAATGGTGCTCCCGCACTGCTGTTACAAAATGTTTACTAACGTTAGTAAACATTTGTTAACAAAATTTTTACATACATTGTAGTAATGTTAGTAAATATTTTAGTGTTAGAAAATGTTTGTAAACATTTTATAACAGCCGTGTGGGAGCACCATCAATGATAAAGTAAAATATTAATTTAACAGGAGTTTAGGAAACTTATTTTATAGTTTATCTAGTGCTAGTCTCGACATAACAGGTCCTTGTGCATAGATTAATAATTGGTCTCGCGCGCGCAGCGGA
Source organism: Euzophera pinguis (assembly GCA_947363495.1). Classification (NCBI taxonomy): domain Eukaryota; kingdom Metazoa; phylum Arthropoda; class Insecta; order Lepidoptera; family Pyralidae; genus Euzophera; species Euzophera pinguis. The sequence continues at coordinate 7,528,739 of OX376157.1, read as the reverse complement.
GACCAATTATTAATCTATGTCCTTGTGTTTACTATTTCGATATTTCTTTACCATCAGCATTCCAGCCGCCTTCGATTTGATAGGACGCCGTAGCAGTTCCAAAGAGGAAGTCCTTGGGAAACCGCCTCTCGTTCTTCGACGTCAGGCCAGAACTGCCCAGAATTACCATGCTGCAAACCAATTCAAGTCACTGTAGATTTTATTATGTGAATAAAATAATTTGTGTAGTGTGTTTTATTTATGAAATTAAATGCGCATAGTTTTTTTTTAAATCCTACGAATTATGAGTACTTATAGAAAAATTATATATGACATACCATAACACCAGCGCTACTTGCATCTTGTCTAACTGAATCTGCCCCCCAGTAGAGAGTGTCTAGTTTATATATTGACAATAGATAGCAAATCGAGATAAATGGATCTTTATCGCGGCATTGGATTAGGAGATGTGCGCCCACTTAAGTATGTTGTTATCAAACAAAACAACTATCAAGTATGTACCTACTTACCTTTTCTTTATCTATTATATCTATTTTTACTATAATAAAAGAGTAGAATCGACGTGTCTGTACATTTGTTATTTTGGCTAGAAAATGAGAGGGAACGACTAAAGATGAATAATAGAGTACGAAATGTTTTATGAGTTATTCCACGGTTCTGGATTCTTTAGTTGATTACCCCGACCTTTTTTATTTTTGAGTTTATAGTAAGTTTAGGTATTACATAAATAGACATTGTTCCGAGCTTATTATTTATATTGGCCCATCTGTAGCAAGCAGGAATAAAAAATTATATGGCATCAAAATTTTCATGGTCAGGGTCATGGAGTAATTACAAAGAGGAGATGCCATAATAAGCGTTTTGTAAGAAAGCGTTTGTGAGGCTACACGGGGCGGAAGGCAGACGTGCGGGATGCTCGGTTTCGGCCGTGGCTCCAATCATAGAGCACGAGCAATGACAAGCTCCGCCCACTGCAGTGTAGGCGAGGCGCCAATGAGCACGTCACTGCGCCATTTCAAACGGCATCTCCTCTTTGTAATTACTCCATGGTCAGGGTAATCAAAGCTGGGATTCAGAGTAATCAAAAATAAAACAAATACTTTATTTTTTAAGGTTTTTCTTTAAAGTAATGGTGAAGTAAATGTTATAAAAAACTAGGCTTACATAATTATAATAAAAGTCTTTGAATTAGGAACTTAGTTTAAACTACCTATAAGGTACGATTTCGAGCCAAAAACAGCTATTTAGTATTTGAAATTTTGAATACTTGTTTTTCATATTATAATACTTTGATCTGTCACATTATAAGAGCCTCTTACAGAAGCTAAAAACTTACTTTAAAAACTACTTACAGCGCAAGTCTAAATCATAAGTTTTACATAAAAATATTAAAGTATTAAACAATCAGTCTAGATCTATTGCTTAATTGCAATATAGCATTTTTATTGAGAATCTACTCATGACAATTATCTAGAATTTGTAGGATATATAAAATTATAGATAAATTCTTATACCACGATTTAGCCTTATAAACTAATATAGTATTAAATTCAAAATAACTTTATAAATTGTTACTTAATAATAGGAACTTCTTGTTTCATTTTTGTCAAAAATATTTAATTCTTCCCCGCTACTTTCCATGCCATCATTTTTTTCAAGACTTTCAAAAAAGCTTTCTTTTTTCTTTTCGTATTTTTCATGCTGTTTTAGTTGCCATTGAGCATATAAGTCTGGATCAATTTTAATTTTCTCCATTCTCCTTCTTGCTGTTATTTTTCTTTTTTTTAACTTTTCTTCTTTAGTAAGCGCCATGATGTTATTCTGAAATAAATGGTAGGTAGGTACCAAATTTTTTTATTTTAGTAAACGTTTATTAAATTTGCTTATTAAACGGTATTTAGATAAATACATAATAATCATTAGTAAAATACACTATTATTAAACGCGGTTACAAAAGTCGAGGTAATCAAGGTCGGGGTAGTCAAAAAAAATAAGGTTTATGCTGAGCCCTGCCCAATCTGTAAGTTTAATCCCAAATGTTTTAATACACTAAATGCGGTTACATGGACCATTATTTCTGTACATTCACAAAAACTTTCCATGTAAAGAAACTTAAAAAAACAGGATAGAGTAAGTAATCAATCGTGCACTGGAACTAAGTCAGGGTAATCAAATTCATAGCTCGAGAACTCCAAAATCCCGCGACCTGTCGCATTACCGGCACCTCGGCACGCGGGGCACGAGTAAAGGTTCGCGCTGGTGGATAGAGCTCGTTCCTAGATTAGCCAGGGACGTACGCGCACATTAGCGACGTGCCGGGGTAATCACGGATCACGGGTAAAGCTCGGACACAACTTTAAATATTTATTTTACAAAATCTTTTAGTGGTATAGTTTTATGATATACAAATAATCAATGTTTATTTAATCAGTTATCGTTCATATAATTTTTGAAAGCGGTAATACTAACGAATTAATTTTTAAGAGCTAATTCGTTCTAAAATCTGGAGCGCGAACACGTCGTGGTTTTTGACTATTCACAATTTTTTTTAATTACTTAAATCAACTATTATTAGCTATCTCTGTGGTTTAACAACTAGAACTAGAAGAAAGAAGTTATATTATTAGAAAACAATATTTGTTACTACGGACACGTGAAATTCTTGGCCGGTGGAACGACCCTTATTAACTACTAGACACATTTGAATTAAGTTTCCACAAACTGAATGAACTAAGCTTAGCAGGGCAACATCTAATCTTTGTGTCATCAAAATCGGACAACAGGAAAGAAAGTTATCATTAATTAAAGATTTTTTCAATTTCTCCTGATAAACAGGAACTACTGGAGATATTTGAATTTAGTTTTTACAAACTGATTGGCCTTAGCTAGGGCAACATCTAATCTTTGTTTCATCAAAATCCGACAGGAAAGAAAGTTATCATCATTTAAAGATTTTTCAATTTCCCCTGTTAAAATACATAATTTCAGCATTTGCCTTCGAGTTGTTTGCTAGATCATGAAGAAGTTGTCTCTGTCAATCGACCCTGTAAGCCCTGGTGTTATTGTTTCAAAATCCCTTCCCTTCAAGGTGCATTTGACGTCCGTTTCTCTCGGTTTATTATTCAATTCATGTCCTATAAGCTGCTCATTCTGGTGTCAAAGGGTCAATCGACCCTGTATGCCTTGGTATCACTGTTTCAGCTTTGCCTCACTGTCAATATTCTATAATCTACATATAATAAAACTGTACTGTAAAGTTAATTCTGTACATCTATCTTTAAATGTAAGTAATAAAATTGTAGAAAGGTCAATTCTGTATATAAAAGAAGGAACTGACTGGCTGACAAAGATAGATAGATAGTGACTGATCGATCAAAGCACAGCTGAAACAACAGGGTCTAGAAACATGAAATTTTGTACAAACTTTCCTTGAATACCGTTAGTGTGCACTAAGAAGGTATTTTTGGAAATTCATCCCCTTAGAGGTTGAAATGAGGGTTGAAAGTTTGTATGAAACTTGGTCATTTTTGAAGTTAGAAATGTAAAAATTGGCATCTGAGCTCACCGTTTGAAACAAAAGTTTACAATATCACTAAGTATTTTTTAAAAAAACATTCACTAAGGAGGTAAAATAGGGGGTGAAAGTTTGTATGAAAATTAGTCAATTGTAAGTTCGGTATAAGTAGTAAGTAAGTTTTTAAAAAAGTGATACAGTATACTTTTATTCCTTATTGGATAATCTACCAATTTTTTATATTGTAATTTCAAAGATGATAATATTTTTACTCAATTTTAATCTTCAATCCCTTCTGAAGTAAAATTTTTAAAATACCTTATTATTGTTAACTTAGTTTATCTGTGGTACATATTTACGTCATGAATATATCATTATAACTTCATGATTCTAGAACAAACAATTTCATGTATATACATATAAATGAACAAGGGTGATTGATTCATCAACGCCTAGCCTAAACCATAATAGCTATAAAAGTGAATTTTGGACAGAAGTATTATGTTATTGTATTTGCTTAGATAAGAAAGGTTTTTTTCAAATTTCACCCCCTAAGGGAGTCAAACGGGGTCCAAAATATGTTTGGGTAAAGGAGATTACTTAGTCCGATTCATTCGAAACTTCACAAGTTTATTGCTTTTGTTAAATGATTAGACACGTGTTTCAGGATTTTTCAGAATTCACCTCATTAAAGGGGGACACGCTGAAAATGTAAAATTAAACTATCACTGATGTGTCAATGAATTTTGGCATGTAGGGTCCTGTTTTAGCCAAGGGGTGCACTTAGAATGGATATTTCAAAATTCACCCCCTGAAGGCTCAAATGAGTCAAATGAAGCTGTAAGTGTGTATGGGGGAAGGAGATTAGGTTACTCAGTTCCATTCGAAACTTCACAAGATCAGTTCTTTCGATAATTGAAACTTGAGAAGGGGAAAAGAGGGGCATAGTCTGATAGAGCAAAAACTTAACGATCACTGATATCTCAATGACTTTTAGCATGTGGGTGTTTTGAGATTAAGGTGTTCACTAAGCAAGATTTTTTTCTAAATGCACATCTTATGGATTTTTTATATCTTTTTTTTAAATATAACTCCTAAAGGAAATTTCCTAGGGAAAAATGGGACAAAGTCTGAAAAAAGAAAAGCTAAAAATAATGCCAGTTCTAAAAGGGGGAACAAACTCTGACTAAATTTGTCTGTCATTGAATTTTAGCAAGTGGGTTTCTTTTGTAATTAGGAGGGCAGTAAGGAATTTTTCAAAATTGACCCTCTTAAGTGAAACTGATGCCAAAAGTATGTACGGAGTAGATTACTTACGGGAACTAGATTAGTAAGTCCGTTGCAGTAGAAACTTCACAAGATTATTTGTTTTGAAAAATGATTCGTTACCTGTTTTAAGGTTTTTACAATTCATGAATTTTAGAAATGGGTGTTATTTGTATGGTTTATCGCGTGGCTGACTACGAAAATAACAACCATTTTAAAATCAGACATGACAGATGTGATATACTATCAATCCCTATTGGGATCCGATGGTGTAGTAAACTTCTAAGTACATAAAAAGAAGTTCCTAAGAGACTTGTCATATATAATCTAAGTGATTCAAACTTCACTGGAAAACCCTTATGATCAGGCGGGCGAAGCCGCGGGCAACAGCTAGTTTAATATAAAATAAAAAAAATTACTGGCGCTACTTATTTAACTCGCAATGTATGTAAGTATGTTCGTTCGGGTGGAATCTTAGAACTCAATTTTGAAGTAGATATCTTCAACCGATTGAGCTGAAATTTTGTACACACATTTAGTTTGGATGACAATGACTTGTGTAATTTGGCGAGATGGGCGTCATCAGCATTGGTCTGCATGCAACCTGTCTAGGAGAAGGACAACTCCAAAATCAAACCTGGAACTGTGTTTCGTCAGGCACAAGTAAGCTCCAAGCAAAGGCCAATAAAAGGCTGGCAAATTCACCAGAGTGAATGGTGCCAGTGGATAGGTATTTAACAGAAATTATATGGCCCTGCTTCCGAAGAGCACAAATGTATGACTCTGATATACCATCCGTCCGTATAGACTTTAGTAAAGACGGCGTTCACTTAATTCGGCCCAAGTCTGTGCAATTTCCAGCAAAATATAGTCACGGAACCGCGCAACGAAGAATGCTGCCAATTGTATTATGTTGGGCTTGTACACACAAAATGCAAGGTAGCACTGTCGACTACGCCGTTATTTACCTAGGCTCGAAGCTCTTTGCTGCTGGTCAAGCATACGTGGCCTTAAGTAGAGTAAAATCATTAGAAGGTCTCCTTATTGAAGAGCTTACACTGTTCAAAATTAACCGGCAAACGACCTTGCAACAATGACTAAGAAACCTAGCCAGCGATAACTAAAAAGTAAAAAATAAATTGATGTACGTTTCACTATATATAATATCTAGTTTTATTTCTCACCCCATGGCGTTATTATAATCATTCAATTGTGGTTAATGTTTGAAAAACGGATTACCATGACGGCCGTGTGTTTTGGCTGAACGCAAAGAGGTTTCTTCGCCTCATATGGCAACCTGTTACGACGGACAGTGTGTGACGAGTCCTGTCGGCGCCGCCATGATAAACGGTCGGTTACATTTCATGGTGTCGTGAATCCTTGCAATTTTCGAGTTTCGCTTTCGCCGAGTTGTGTGTGTGGTGTGGCAAGTGACGGGACCCCAACTCCAGCAGCTGACGGGAAAGATAATTCTCATAACCAGCGACCTGTGGAAGTTTGTGGCGAGGAGAAGGGCGTCAGCCCGACGCGGTTCGATCAGGTACGTTTTTCTTACTTGCCATAAATTGATAGTAAAAAAACTTAGGTATTAAAAAAAAAACCTATTTTATCATCATTATCATCATTTCAGCAGCAGTCAGTCCACAGCTGGACATAGGCCTCTCCCAATGATTTCCAAAATGATCGGTTGGCAGCAGTCTGCATACAGCGTTTGCCTGCGACCTTTTTCAGGTCATCTGACCATCTGATCGGTGGATATCCAACGCTGCGCTTACCGGTACGTGGTCGCCATTCGATTACCTTTCTGCCCCATCGACCATCGGTTCTCCGCGCTATGTGCCCCGCCCACTGCCACTTCAAAGAACTAATCCGCTGGGTTATGTCGGTGAATTTTGTTCTCCTACGGATCTCTTCATTTCTTATTCGATCTCGTAGGGAAACACCGAGCATCGCCCTCTCTATAGCTCTCTGGGCGACCTTGAGCTTTCTTATGAGGCCCATAGTCAAAGACCACGTTTCGGCCCGTATGTCATCACTGGTAACACACAATGGTCAAGTTAGTTTTAACTTAACCTAAACCTTTTTTTGTTAACTGATGGGAAATGCATTTACGCACTGTGTGTGGGACTCCCAGGCAGAGTGCCTGGACTACCCACTAAAACCCCTCCGGCGTTTCCGCACCGGCTGTTGAGGGCGCCATGGGGTCGCGTTAGCATTCTACCACAACGCCCTCCAGCCATGGCCTTGCGGCCCCCTCTGTTGGCCTTTCGGCCACCCCCCCAAATCGGGCAGTGGCCCATAAATGGACCACGCCCGTCTCCCAGACCCACATCCATTCGCCGTCTCATCATAGACGGCGGTGGAGTGGGCTGTTGGCAGAAATTGGCCGACAGCCAATAAGACCCCGACTACCAGGGAGTTATTAACTGTCGCCCAGAGTGCACCGTCCCGAGTCCCTTGTCAGCCCACCCTCTTACCGGATCCTTGGGATCAAGTGAGAATGCAAAGCTTTCAAAGGACCGGGCACTCGAGGAGGTTCTCTGCCCTGCACCCCAACTTAACCTTTTTTTTTTTTTTTTCGTGTGGAAAAGGCCCTCGCCTACCTCGCCTACCACCCAGCCAGGAACGGGAAGCTGGGTGGTTATGTGGGACTCGAACCCACTAAAAACCACACGGTGTCAAAACGCCTACCGCGTATTGCCGGGACCATGTGCTTCTTGATGCTCCACAGCCCCAGCGCGGCGGCCGCTACCACGGCTTAGCCGCTCTCCTCGGAGCGGTCTGCGGGTGGGCCCGCTACCCTTCACTACCCGCGAGGGTAAAGGCGCGCTTGACACGGGCGCGCCTTTCAACCCAAGGCCGTTCAGGTCGGGCAGTGGAATCCCGCTTGTTCCACTGCCCGACCGGCCTTATTGTGGGAGCTGCAGGTGCAGGCCATAAGCCCGCCGTCTGTGCCCTGTGCGTCTGCGGCTGATGGGATGGTCGGTATTTTCCTCCCTTTCCCTTTCCGCCGCTTCTTTGCGGAGCATGACGCACTCCGCAAAGGCCTGCACCGCATTCCAACCTAAGTCAACTCAAGTCCGAACGCTCAAAGTATTCCCTAACGCGGAATTTGAAGGTATGAAGAGAGGACAACTGTTTGATCTCCAGAGGGAGCTTGTTCCTAGAAAATACAATCTCGGGATCCCGGGATCCCGACCGTTTTCTGGCCCCGAAAATCCCGGGACTGTACTTGGCTAATCTCGGGATTTTTGGGATTGCCACAAACAAGTCTAGTTTGTATTCCGTAGTCCGTTGCGTCTTGAAAATAACCTTGCCTAGATCATTTTAATACATTACGACAAAAAGCAACTCGTACAATACGTAGGTAGTTAGGTACCCACTAATTACTACACAGGTACAGTCCTAATAATATGTTTGTCGTAGAACTTAGAAGGGACTTCCCCACTCGGAATACTTTAATACAATACTCTTAAGGTAATTCCCCAACGAACCAACAGGGGAATCACCCGATCATCTCATATCATAATATTGTTGCGGGTATTTCCCGTCGGGGATTCCCTGTACGAAAGTATAAATATGCAAATCCGGTTTTATTTTTTTCATTTATTGTTCTGTCAGTGACGGGTTACGTAGGCTACGTCATTAAAATTTAAAAGTCAATTATCTGAAATTAAGTATTTCAAATGGCGGGAGACTTTGTTAAACATAAAAAGACAGTGATACGACGTCAGTGTGGAGTTATTATTTAGTTGCGAAGGACGGGAATAGTGCTAAATGTAAGCGATGCCCAGCCATCCTCAAGACTTTGGGTGGATCAACTAAGGGATTACATACACATTTGTTATCAAAACATAACATCAAGGTTATATCAGCTTCAACAAGTCAAGATTCTGAAAATCTGAACACAGCACCGCCGCCAGCCAAGCGAAAGTTAGATGATTATTTTACTAAAAGTGCCGACGATAGCCTGGATGATATTTTGGCAAGAATGATTGCATTAGATGGATTTCCATTCAGTGTATTCATAACCTCAAATGATTTGAGAAAATTGCTCTTAGCAAAATACACGGATTTACCAAAGTCAGCCGTCACTGTTCGAAAACGTGTTATGAATTACAGTGAAAAAATCAGAAAGCAAGTAACTGCAGAATTAAAACATTTGAAAAGTGCAGGTGAAAGATTTAGTCTTTTTTCTTTCGACGAGTGGACTTCAACTTCCAATAAACGATACATGGCGGTCAACGTTCATTCATATAAAAAATTTTGGAACTTAGGACTTGTTCCTATTTACGATAGTATGACAGCTGAAAATTGTCTTCGTATATTGCAAGAGCGTCTAAGTAAATTTGACATTTCCCTAGAAACTGACATCGTGGCTATTGTAACCGATGGACCGAATGTTATGATAAAGGTGGGGCGGCTTGTTTGCACTGAACAACAACTGTGTCTCGCACATGGTATCAATTTGGCGGTCTGTGATGTGCTTTATGAAAAACATAATAATTTGCAAGATAGCCCTACCTCAGATGATACTATAAATGAACCAGCTGTGACTGTTGATTATAAGGACGACAGCGATGATGAACACCATTTAGAAGACTTAGACTGTCCAGAATCAGGTTTAATCGTAATGTCACAAAATGATCTTGCGCCAGAACACGTACCAAAGTTAACACAATATGAAAATATTAATAAGCTGATAAAGAAAATCCGCAAAGTTGTAGTGTATTTCAAAAGATCTCCATTGAAAAATGAAACAGTACTTCAAAAATATGTGAAAATTGAACATGGAAAAGAGTTGTCACTTCTTTTGGACTGTAAAACCAGGTGGAATAGTCTTTTAACAATGCTGGAGCGATTTTATCTTTTAAAAGCATGCATTCAAAAAGCTCTTATAGATCTCAATCATCCAATTCGTTTAGAAGATGTTGATTTTGAATTGGTAAATAAAATTGTTGATGTGCTGACCCCAATTAAATTGACAGTAGAAGCAATCTGTCGGCGAGATGCTAATTTATGCACAGCTGATGCCGCTTTGAAATTTCTTATAAAACAACTGTCTAGCAAAAACTCAGCACTTGCCAAAAAAATTAAAACATCCTTAGTGGAACGTATAAAGCAACGACGAAGTGATGATTTAACTGGCGTGTTAAATTATTTACAAAATCCACGAATGGATGATGAAAATCAGTTTGGATTTGGAATGGCACGACTTATTTCCAGTTCCGACACAGGCTTTAGTGAGGAAGCAAATAAAGAGTATTGTTAAAAGACTTAATAGTCGAGATAACACAGAAGAAGAAGCAAGGTCAGGATCACAAACAGATGATGAGCTAAGGTCAGAAACCTCCCAATCCCAACCCCAATTGACATTAAAGGAAAAGTTACAGCTGGAAATTAACAAGAGTATGAAATCCCCAGATCCTGAAGTACAAGTACAAAATGAATTGGGGTTGGCAAATAGTATTAGACGTGAAATGAGCCTGTTCGAAAATGGAGGAGTTCGTGGATATCACTTAGAAACAGCATATAAGTATCTATTGTCTATTCCTCCGACCAGCGTAGAAGCTGAACGAGCGTTTTCAGCTGCTGCTTATGTTGGCAATAGACTACGAAGCAGGCTCGGAAGTCAAACATTGGATGCTTTGATATTTCTGCGATTATATTTTCGAAATTCTAAATAGTTATTTTGTGCTGTTTTTTAATTTCTTGCAAAAGTATAGTATTTTTTGGTTTGTGTTTTTTCTTTTCTTATTATTATTCTGATTTGTGTTGTGCAAAGACATTAAAGACATTTTTTTTTAATTACTCGTGTTTTTTATTTTAGCCCAATTAGAAACCACATAGTCTAATCCCGGGATAGGCCCGGGATCCCGGGAAAAGGCTTCAAAAATCCCGTAAGCCCGGGATTGAAAAACATGCTCGGGATTGTATTCTCTACTTGTTCCATAAACGTGCAGCAAGTATTGCAAAAGAGTTAGCGTAGCACTGAGAGGAGAATTCAGGTAAATCCAGTTTTAGGCTGTATGATACTCGAAGGCGGGGATCAATAATACAGTATTATAGTTTAATGATGATTTTAATTAAAGAAGTCGGCCAAAATGAGGCAGTACGTGCAAAGCTATCGACAGCATTCTGAAAGTATTATTACCATGGTCGGGAAAACGAGATAATTAGAAAGTGATGCATTTTGGATAGTTATTGGACAAAGTCTGCAACTAGAAAATCTGCAAACCGCACATATTATTAAAAAAAAGTTATTTCCAAAGAAAAACCTTGTTTTTATTTTATTTCCGAGATACTTAGTAGCATTAGCTAATTTTAACGCGCAGGCGGTGACGCGGTCTATAGCCAGTAAGAACTTGCCTACATATAATTGTACTAGCTGTGCCCGCGACTTCGTCCGCGTAACGTTCGATTATACCTACTTTCGTTACTTATTAATCTTATTATCCGTCATTGCAGAGTTTCAGACAAAATATTTGATGTTATTAAGACGGAATACTGTTTGGCATGAAAGAAAAAGTCAAACAATCTAATTTTTTTATGAACATTATCCATCCATAAACTCTTTCCGGACCTATATAATCATGATTCGGGTGTGAAAGTTTCATTGACAACCACCAGTTGGTAGCAAGCATAAATGCTGATCTTGAAATACGAGATATATACCTATTTTTGGAAATAATTCTTTGACTCACCTCACTGGCCTTCGACTACGCTGAAACCTCGCTACAAGCTTTTATGATCTTATAAATTGTATACAAATGCCTTCAAACTCCTGGAATAGGAAGGACTTCGCATCAACATCAATGGCGAGTATATCACTCACCTTCGTTTTGCCGACTATATCAGATGTCAGATGATCCAGGCTGGCAACGCCAGCTTCGAGGACGAGGTCTTTCGTCGAATCCGACTCTGCTGGGCGACGTTCGGGAAGCTACGTAGTACGTACGTAGCTTAACGTTTGTTTTACATTTATATTCACGTATCTATTGTACTGCACACTCTTTATTGCCCATGTATTCTTTTTTCCTTTGGTTTTCGGGTTGACTGGAAGAGATCCCTATCAGGGATAAGTCCGCCTCTTGTTGTGTTCTATTTTGTTGTAACAATGTTCTTTTTGTACAATAAAGTTTTTACATACATACATACATACCTGGAGTGCTATTTTTGAAAAGCGTGACTCATGCAAAATCGGCGAGTCGAATAATTTTTGTTCAATATCGAATGATTTTTGTTAGTCAACGAAGGATTTTTGTTCGTCAACGAAGGATTTTTGTTCGATATCGAACATCACATATCATAATATGTCATATATTTAAAAAATGGGGCTCCAGAACCTCCAAAACATTATTTGTATTTAGTGCAAATCCAAAATCCGTTTGGTAGATAATGTCCATACAGTTACTTACTTATACGAGTATCTCTTGCCGGCCCAGTAGCCTATTAACTGAACTGACAAGTGTCATACAGTCATCATTATTCCTTTTTTTTTAATATTTATTATTAGCCCCGGTGGTCGAGTAGACCCGGAGTTCGTGGGTTCGATTCCAATGGGAAGCATCTACCTTAATTAATTATTTTCAGGAGTACTATTTTTAAAAAGTATGACTCACGCAAAATGGGTGAGTCGTTTAATTTTTGTTCGATATTTTATTTTATTTTAACTTTTGGAAGACTATCCACTATTTATATATGGTCGATACAATATAGTTCTAAAAAGTCATGTAAGTCTGCACTGATAGAATTATCTTAATCTACTTTTGAACTGACAATTTGGCTAAATGATAACCTCAAATTATCCTTAATTTAACATGTACATCATACATTAATAATTGGTCTGCGCGTCGAGCGCCCGAGACCAATTTTTAATCTAAACATTACATTAGCTACAAGAATGTAGTCATATACATTCTTGCAGCTAGGTATGTACATGTTACAGTTTAAAAGTGATAGGATGCGATGTGTATTGCTGAGAGAAGAGTGCACAATTCATGTTGGAAAAAAATAAACCGTTTAAACTTTTCTTTAGAGGGCTAACCATGGAGTAATTACAAAGAGGAGATGCCGTAATAAGCGTTTTGTAAAAAAGCGTTTGTGAGGCTACACGGGGCGGAAGGCAGACGTGCGACATGCTTGGTTTCGGCCGTGGCTCCAATCATGGATCACGAGCAATGACAAGCTCCGCCCACTGCAGTGTCGGCAAGGCGCCAATGATCACGTCACTGCGCCATTTCAAACGGCATCTCCTCTTTGTAAATACTCCATGGAGCTAACCTTGCCACCAAGGATGTCAACTTTTAAACGAGGAGATAGCTTATTGTATCTTTCACAGGCTCGACTGAGAAAAGCGTTCTGGCGATAATTGGTAACCGCTACAGGCATAGATAATACATTAATATGTCTAAACCAAGTAGCTTCGTTAGCTAGTAAGAACCAAGTAGTTCCGAACAATCCACATGAGAACTCATTATTACGATGCAAAAGCGATAAATATGACAGTTCACGACTGTTGTGTACTGTAGGTTTTTGTGATGATGTTTATTTATTTATTTATTTAAACTTTATTACAAAGAATGTAAATGGCGGACTTAAAGCCGTGGGCTTTTTCTACCAGTCAACCAACAGGTGGTGTTGAGCAGTGGCGGATACATATGGGGGCCCCCGCCATCGCTAGTCTACTTTCAGCCCGCGCGCTATTCGTTTGTTAATTTCGCTCGTCCGGAACTGATGCGGCACGTCATCGTATTTTATACGTTTCTGTCTAGCACAAGTGTAAGCATTATTAAATATATTAAATTATTTGTGTAGATGATGGTAGATGAGGAGTAATGTTAAATAGAAATATTATTAAATTATTAGTGTAAGCGTGATTAAATTTTATTAAATTATTTGTATAACACTACATGATGAATAAAGTATTAATAGAAATACTATCTTATTATAAGTATTGTTATTGATTTGAACTCGGTTACAAGTTTGAAATTGGAGTTTCGTTTGCAGAAATGTTAGTGGGGAATTTTGGTAGGAGATGTTAGAGGGGATTGAGGCAGGTAACCGACTCCGGGGGGACACCCCACAGAACTAGCGTCCACGTCGCGTCCCCTGGTAACGTCGCGTCCTGTCCACCGTAACGGAGTGGCAGGCCGACGGCTAATAAGTTCTGTGCTGCCGGAGCAATTAGTGCATACAATGTCTGAGTCGCAACAATTGCGAGACGCCTCCGGGCGTTTTGTGAATAAAGGCCCTTCTCAGGGCCAAAAAGGCCCTTCTCAGGGCCAACCTAAAGGGAGAACAAAAAAAAAAGGGGGGGGAACATTCAGATGGGGGAGGGAAGGGTTCGGATCGGTCCAGATCCGAGCATGAGAGGAGTCGGAGGGAGTCTGAGGTGGAGGAACTGTCCGATGGCTCGGCGGTAGGCCAGCGAAGGCTGGGAAGCCTGCTGGGCAGTCTAGGCTCCATCACCTCGCTCTCGGAGTCGGTGCTCGGTGCCAAGCGCCTCTATTCAGAGGTGGCGAGCGGCTCCGACACCGAGGTTGGTGCGCCGCGACCGAAATTGGCGGTATCGAAGAAGGGGAAGGCTCGGGGTGCATCAAATGCAACGAGAGCCCGGGCTGAGGCAAGAAGAAGCCAGGAAGGGGATGCTGAGGCATCCTTCTCGGCCACTCTGAAGGCTCGGGCCTTCAGGAAGGGAGGACCCCCGAGTGGGGACGAGGGGTCGGAGATGGCCCCCATTGAGGTGCGGGACTTCGGTTCCATGGGAGCCGAAGGCCTCATGGACACCGCAGTGGAGAGGCTTGGTTTGATAACCAGCCTCGTCCGGAAGACCACTGCCCTCAAAGGGGGCTATTGTGCAAAAATTTTGCGGGCCTCCACCGATATCAGGGATATCGTGGATACCCTGGTTGCGCGCAGCGAGTCTGATGAGGTTCGGCGCCTCAAAGCCGATAATGGCCGCCTCCAAAGAGAGGTGGCCAACATGAAGGCAGAGGTCGCTGCGCTCCGCCGGGGGTTTGAGGAGGCCCGTCGCGAGGTCGGCCAGGCCGCGCGGACTGCGGAGTGCCAATCGGCTCCCTCCATGGAGGAGGGGCTGGTGCAGAGACTGGAGGCCTCCATGGAGAGGATGATTGGTGTCCGCCTGGCAGACTTGGAGTCTCGCCTACCTCGCAGGGTCACCCGCCCACCGTTGGCGGGCGACAACTCCGAGGTGGCGCGGTCTGCGAGGGCGGCCATTGAGGAGGCCTCCGGTCTTAGACCAGAGCCGCGGCCTGCACAGCCTGCGCAGCCAGCGGTGGAGGAGTTGGAGGTCCTGGCCCCAGCACGCCCGGCCTCCAAACAGCGGAAACGCAAGGGGGCGGCTGAGAAGGCGGCGGAGTGGGGGCCCTTCGGGCCGTCGACCTCAGCCGAGGCCGAGGCATCCCCGGAGCTCCCCTGGGTGGAAGTGCGAGGGAAGGGGAAGGGTGTGGGGAAAAGGTCCCAGCCCAAACCCACCACGACACCCAAGACGACACCCACGGCGGCCCCCGCAACCGTGCGCAAAGCGCCCCCGAAAACGGCGCCACCGAAGGCGAGGAAACTGAAGGTCCCGGGCTCCTCGGCTGTAATTCTGAAGTTACAGCCGGAGGCAGCGCAAAACGGGGCCTCTTATGCCTCTGCCCTACTAAAGGCCGAGCAGGACGTGAACTTGGAGGAGCTGGGCATTGGCTCGCTCCGGATTCGCCCGAGTGCGACCGGAGCGAGGCTAATTGAGATCCCCGGCTCCTCCAGTTCAGACAAGGCTGACGCCCTTGCTTCGGCCTTGAGGGTGGCGCTGTCCGGCGTCGTGGAGGTGTCCAGGCCCGTCAAAACCGCGGACTTCCGCGTCACGGGCCTGAACGATGCTGCTACAGCGCGGCGGATAAAAGCTGCGGTCGCAAGGGTTGGGGGCTGCACGGAGGACCAAGTCTGGGTGGGCGAAATCCGCCCAGACTGGCGGGGCTCTCGCTCCGCCCTAATGCGCTGCCCGGTCACGACAGCCAAGAAGCTGATCGAGGCGGGCAGCATGAGCGTTGGTTGGGGCTCCGTGCGGCTCCAGCACTTGGCGGCGCGACCCATGCACTGCTACAAGTGCATGGGGAAGGGGCACACCGCGGCGCTGTGCCCCTCGCAGACCGACCGCAGTCGGCTCTGCTACAGGTGCGGGGAGGCAGGGCATTTGTCCGCTTCCTGCACCGCGGCGCCCCGCTGCGCTGTGTGCCGCGACGCCGGAAAGCCGGCGGAACATGTGATGGGGGGTAGGTCCTGCAACCCCCCGTCAGTCCGCGGCAAAGGGCCGTCCCCTCCTCCGCGTGAGGGCACCACACAGGCGGCGCCAGCTGGCCAAATGGAGGAGTGATGGGGGTCTCCTTCCTCCAGGCCAACCTCAACCACTGCGCCCGGTCGCAGGATCTCCTCCTGCAATCCATGGCGCAGTGGGACATCGATGTCGCGGTGGTCTCGGAGCCGTACGCGGTTCCCTCCCTACCCCACTGGGCTGGGGATCTGGATGGCTCCGTGGCCATCGTGGCCAAGTCTGGCGCTGCCTCCCCCCTCACGCTCCGGAGGAAAGGGCATGGGTTTGTGGTGGCGGTTCGGGGAGAGTACGCCATTATTGGCGTTTACTTTTCCCCGAACCGGGATTTGCCGGCCCTGGAGCAGTTTCTGGACGCTCTGGGGCCGGAGTTACCTCCGGCCGCCTTACGGCGGCTAGCGCCCCTAAAGGTCCTCGTGGCCGGCGACTTCAACGCCAAATCCACGGCGTGGGGGAACCCGGCCACTGAGCCCAAGGGGCAAAAAGTTGAGGAATGGGCGCTGGCCGCGGGGCTGTCTCTTCTGAATAGGGGGACAGCCCAAACGTGCGTGCGGCGGACGGGGGGATCGGTGGTGGGCTTGACGTTTGCCACCCCGGCCGCCGCGCGCACCGTGACAGGCTGGAGAGTGGAGGAGGGGGTGGAGACACTTTCGGACCACTTATATATACGGTTCGAGGTGTCTGCCGCCCCCGGAAGTCAGGCGGCATCGTCGTCACGGGTGCGCAGTCGATTCCCGCGCTGGGAGCTCACGCGGCTCGACCTGGAGCTGGCGGAAGAGGCGGCTATCGTCTGCCGCTGGAGCCTCCCGTCTCTCGTGGGAATGGGGGTAGACGAAGCGGCTGGCCGTTTCACTGACACCTGCACTGCAGTGTGCAGGGCGGCCATGCCTAGCGTCAGTCGCCCCCCCCCCCCTAGACGGGCGGTGTACTGG
The DNA here is from genome assembly GCA_947363495.1 of Euzophera pinguis. NCBI lineage: Eukaryota > Metazoa > Arthropoda > Insecta > Lepidoptera > Pyralidae > Euzophera > Euzophera pinguis. Next base: position 7,511,692 of record OX376157.1, on the reverse strand, counting down.
TGGTCGGCGGAGATTGCCGCTCTCCGAGCCGCCTGCAACGGGGCCCGTAGAGCGTACGGCCGGAGTCGACGCCGCAGCCCCCGTGACGAGGAGAGGGATGACCAGCTGTATGCGGTGTATGTCCAGAAACGTGTGGAGCTACAGCTGGCCATCAGTCGGGCCAAGGAGGAAGCCTTCGAGGAGCTGGTGGAGGGCATAGATAGGGATCCGTGGGGTCGCCCGTACAAGTGGGCGCGAGACAAATTGCGTCCACAGGCGGCCCCGCTGACGGAGACCCTTCAGCCGGCTCTGCTGGAGGGGATTGTCGGGGAGCTATTCCCCGGCAATCCGCGGGGGTTTTCCCCGCCAAGAATGGCCCGACGGCCGCCTGACGAAGCGGAGGCTGATCCGCCTTCCGTCACCGACGTCGAAATGGAGGTGGTCCAAGACCGCCTCCGGACAAAGAAGAGGGCACCGGGTCCAGACGGGGTGCATGGGAGGATGCTTGCGCTGATCCTCGTGCACCTCGGAGAGAGGTTTCGGGAGCTGCTCGACCGCTGTTTGCGGGAGGGGCGGTTCCCGAAGCTCTGGAAGGAGGGTCGACTCTGCCTCATTCCGAAGGGGAGTCGGCCCCTGGACTCGGCCTCGGCGGTGCGACCTCTGGTCCTGCTGAGCGAGGCTGCGAAGGCCCTGGAGAGCGTCGTGGCTTCGCGCCTCGTTCGGCACGTGGAGAACGGCCCGGGACCGCGTCTCTCTGACGCGCAGTATGGGTTCCGGGCCGAGAGGTCCACCATCGATGCCCTAAGGCGGCTACGTTCGGTGACGGAGGAGGCGGATCGGGATGGAGAAGTGACCCTGGCGACGTCCCTCGACATCGCCAACGCCTTCAACAGCATCCCGCACAGCGTAATACGGGAGGCGCTCGAGTATTTCAGGGTGCCCCCGTATCTGCGGAGGCTGTTGGAGGCGTACCTGGAGGAGCGCTTCGTCCTGTTCGAGGACAGGGGGGGTCGAATGGTTCGGCGCAGCGTCGGATGCGGTGTCCCGCAGGGGTCGATTCTCGGCCCTATACTGTGGGACATCGCGTACGACTGGGTCCTGCGGTGCCGGCTCCCCCCCGGGACTGGTGTCATCTGCTACGCGGATGACACCCTATTCACGTCCCGGGGTGCGAATTTCGGTGAGGCGGCGCGGTCGGCCGAAACGGGTCTTGCCCTATTGGTCGACCGCATAGAGAGGCTTGGGCTTCGGGTCCGTTTGGACAAAACCGAAGTCCTCCTCTTCCGCATCAGGACGGCTGCTTCGCTCGGCCGACTCCTCCCCAACCTGGGTGGACCGAGCGAAGCAGTGAGAAGGCTTTACTCTGGCGTCTGCCGGAGCATGGCGATGTACGGTGCCCCCATCTGGGTGGACGCCCTCACCGCGACGAACAAACGCCTTCTGCGACAGGCGCAGAAGGTGATCGCGGTGAGGGTGATACGGGGGTACCGTACAGTGGCCTTCTCTGCGGCCACGGCCCTCGCGGGCGACCCGCCGTGGGAATTGGTGGCGGAGGCGCTCGCCGAAGTGTACCACTTTGTGGCAAACAGGAGGGAAATCGGCGAGCGCCCCTCGGCGGAGATCGTGCGGCGGGTGCGCCTGCGAGCGCAGGCGGAAGTCGTGCGGAGGTGGGAGGCGGACCTGGCGCAGGCGGCGTTCGGTGTGCGCACAGTGGGGGCCCTGCGTCAGGTCCTGGAGAAGTGGATGATGAGGCGGCGCAAGCCTCTCACCTTCCGCATGACGCAGGTGCTCACCGGGCACGGTTGCTTCGGTGAGTACCTGCACCGCGTGGCCCAGAGGGAGGCCGAGCCTCGCTGCCACGATTGTGGCGAGGCTCAGGACACCGCTCAACACGTCCTTGAGCGGTGTCCCAGGTGGAGCCGGCAGCGCCACGAGTTGGCCGCCGCGCTTGGCGGGACGGACCTGTCGCTCCCGAGTGTCGCCAACGCGATGCTCGGGAGCGACAGAGCTTGGGAGGCAATGGCCTCCTTCTGCGAGGTCGTCATGTCGCAGAGGGAGGCCGAGGAAAGGGACCGCGAGGACGATCCCCTCGCGGACCCGATCCGGCGACGGAGAGGGGGGGTGCGACGCAGGCGCTACTTGGCGCGCCTGGAAGCGCCCCCATAAGCGGTGGGACTGGAGCAGTCCCACCCGGCGGCAGAGGTCCTCCAGGTGTCGGAGGGCCTCTGAGAGTGGTGAGTCCGGTTTCTGGTGAGAAACCGGCCAGTCGCAGAGGCGTCTTGTGTTAGTCAGATCCGAGACGCCTCCCTGCAATGCGGCCGACGGCACCCGCAGGGGTTTAGTGGGTAGTCTGGGCCGAGTAGCGGCCCAGGAGTCCCACACTCCGTGCGTAAAAGCATTCCCCTGCGAAATCAAAAAAAAAAAAAAAAAAAAAAAAAAAAAAAAAGGTAACCGACTCCGGGCAAAGAAAACATGAATGCCAGTTGGTGCTCTCGAAGTACTAGGTTGTGTGGACGTTTGTGAATATCTGTAATAGTGTTCTTAAGTAAAAATTGTCAGTGCAGAATATTATATGGAACTTTAGTACAGAAATAAAGTGTTTTACTGTTATCCGAATTGGTTGTCCTGAATTGAGTTAATACAAGATAGCAGCGTTGACCGTATGTGTTTTAGTGCTAAGTGTAGTACTAGTGTTATATTGTTAAGCTCGAATAAAGTGTTTGTTCGAGAATAATTGGCATCTAATTTACGTCGTAACAATATCATAAAATGGACCGTTATGTAACAAGAAAAAGAAAAGTAGAAACATCTGCAGATTCCGGTCACCATTTAGCCGCAAAAACACCACCAGATGTACAGGCAGAGCCCAGCACTTCGTCGAAACTTCCACAACAAAGTTCATCGACTGATTCCTTTAATCCCATAAATATTGGCAATTATTTGGATATATTAGCGTCAGGAAATATTAGTGATGATATAAAATACAAGCTTCTCACAGCTCCAAGGAAACCTGAAAAAGGTTATATCTTTCCTACTTCCGAGCACAACAAGAGGGGACGGGTTGAACGCAGACAAGTGCACGATAATCACTTTGAACAGTATCCATGGCTGGTATTCTCACAAGAAAAAGGGACTTCTTTGCATTAACTGTTCAATTTTTGTGAATAATAAATTGATCGGAGAAAAAAGTCCATTAATGCCAAGAAACTTGTGACTGAACCACAAACAAAGTTTGCCAAACTTATTGGCAAAGATAGTGACCTTGAGACCCACTGTCAGCTCAAGTACCACGTTGAAGCGTCAACAAATGCAAAATTATTTTTGCCAACACGAGACAACCGCGAACTTGAGGTCATAAATCAATTGTATGAGAAAATGGAAAGCATTAGAGAAAACCGAGTCCGCCTGGTACCTATCATAAAAACAATCATATTACATGGAAAGCAAAATATTCCTCTGCGGGGGTATAGAGATGATGGAAGTCTATTAGAAAACAAAAATGATCGTGAAAGTATAGTGATTTAGAATTGACGCTGGAGACTTGCAACTAAAACATCACCTCGAGACTACTAAAGCGAATGCCACTTACATAAGTAAAACAACGTGCAACGAACTTATTTCATGCTGTGAAACAGTGATGTTATCGAGAATACTGGAGGAAATCAAAGATTCTCGTTATTACAGCATCATCTTCGATGAGACTACGGATATAGCGCACATCGCTCAACTGAGTTTAGCTGCAAGATATGTTGATGGTGGCGGCAAATTACAAGAAAGATTTTTGGGTTTTGTTGACATCCATAAAGACAATGATTGTAGTGGAAACATTGACGATGAACTTCAAGAGAGTCAAGAACGTAGCGTTACTGGTAAAGTATTGGGTACTACGATTCTAAGGAGAATGGAAAGCCTTTCTCTGTCACGGGAGAACTGTGTAGGTATAGGTTGTGATGGTTACTCAGTTAATATGTCAGAACTGAAAGATGCTGCGGCTGCAATAAAAACTAAATCTATCAACGCACAAGTAGCACCGTGTCGAAGCCATCAGCTCAACCTCGCTGTCTCTCGCAGTTGCAGAGTTACAAGCGTGAAAAACTCACTTGGTACGAATGAAGAAGTAGTATCGTTCTTTACAGCATCTAGCAAGCGGTTCGCAACTTTAAAGAGTCACCTAAAACACTCGCTGCAGTCACATTGTCAAACGAGATGGGTTGAGCGCCATGATGCTGTTATTCAATTTGCAGCTGATCTCGGACCAGTTTGCAAAGTTCTTAAAGAAATACAGCATTGGAGGGATAGAACAACGGCTGCCAAAGCCTATATTCTCCTACAAGCTCTATCTAATTGCTAATATATCACGCTGTTTACACTAAGCGACATTATGAGCATAACATATCCAGTCAGCAAAATCTTACAAGACCCTAGCTTGGACGTCGCGATGGCAAAAGCAAAATTAGATTCGACGCTCAAGGTGTACGACGGCATGAGAGTTAATACTGATAGCCACTTTGCTCGTATTGTTGAAGAGGCGAATACAGTTATGGAAGAGTTAGATGTGGAGATGAGTGTTCCTCGTCTTACAGGCAGACAAAGACACAGGGAAAACTGCGATCATAATGATGATGCCATGACATATTGGAAAAGAACTGTTTTCATTCCAACACTGGACCATGTTACGACTGACATGAGAGAACGTTTTGCTGATGAAAAAAAATATATTTATCATTTAAAATTCAACATAATTTTGCCCTCACAACTACAGAAACATGCCGGTAATGATTTGGCACATAAATTGAATCAGTGCTTAACTGAACTACCGTTCTTTGAAGAAGAATCACCCTTTGTAATTAAAAAGAGGTATTTGAAGTGTTAGATGTCTACAGGATCGGGACTCCCTCGAACGGATGTTATAGAGAAAAGTGAAATAGGACTTCAAATACATAGGGGTACGAGGGTCAAAAAGTATGGCGAAAAGAGTAGACAGAATGTGAAGATTTCGACGAAAACGGATAGGTAACCAATTTAGTTGAGACCGATAAGACGACATATGAATTATGATCGTATTTCTTAAGTTCAAAAATGAACCGCAAACAATTGTTCTGGAGTCTGTCCAGTTTATTGATGAGGTCGCAGCTCAAGTCAGGGTAGCATACATCCGCGTAATCTAGAATAGGGAAAATTAGAGAGTTAACTAGCATAGTCTTAGTTTTAATAGGGAGAAAGTTTTTTAATTTGTACAAATATCGGAGCGCACCAGTGACCTTCCTGGAAACATCTGTAATTTTCTGATGCCACTGCAAGTTCGAGTCGATTTGAAGCCCTAGGTCTCTGACATGTGACGCAAACAGGATTTCCGAATTACCAAAGTATAAACGCGATAGTGTACTGTAGTCTATACGCCCTAAGAGCTGAGAGCTGCCAGCCAAAATGGCCTGACACTTATTAGGGTTCACAGTGATGCCGAAACGACGTGACCAGTCGTGTACAACCAGCAAATCCCTATTGACTTGATCCACAGCCAAGTTTACACTATCAACTTCGGCCTGTGCATAAAGTTGCAGATCGTCGGCGTACAGGTGATACGATCTATGAAGTTCTTTGGTCAAAATATAAATAAAAATTAAAAACAATAGAGGGGATAAAATACCAACTTGCGAAACGCCTATTTCCAGGTCAACCCAATTTGAATTTTTTTTACTGTGGCGAACAGACTGCTGGCGCCCGCTTGATGATGAGTCTTCGAATTAAAAAATAGTTTGTTTCTGCGGATCTCCTTTATTTTTCACTATTCACAATTTCAATGCGAGTACAAATTTCTACACGTATTTACTACAAATTTATGCATCGTCCCTTGCGGGTAGTTCCTCCAGGACGAGAAGTACCGGTCGGTGATCGGACGGCAGGTCCGACAGTACCACTTGGGATGGCGGTGTGCGTAGGCTCCTGTGGGCCACGAGATCGATGGTGTCGGCGTTACCAGTGCGGTTGCTGAAATGGGTCGGCTCGTCCGGACCCATGATTTCATAGTCGTGGCTCACAGAGTCCAGGTGTAGGGCTTGTCCACGTTGGCACACCCTTGAGGAGTTCCAGATGGTGTGTTTGGCATTAAAGTCGCCAGCCACGAGCGTCGGCGTGGGGTCCAGGGGAAGGGATCTTAATTCCTGGACGTCCAGTTGGTGAAGTCTTGATGGCACGATGTAGGTAGCGAAGACTCGCAGCTGTAGCCCGCCGATGCTGAACAGTACGCCGAGCGCGTACATGGTCTGGAACTCCCTGTGTGGTATGGCCTGGTGGACGATGTTCCTCTTCACGAACACCGCCAGCCCCCTGTAAGCTGCGCCGTCGACGGGGCTCCTCTCGTCGTTACGGTAACAGAAGTAGTTGGGGATTTTGAATTCTTCCCCAACTTTGAGGTGGGTCTCGCTGACAAGAAGGACATCAACTTGCTGCTCACGGAGGAAGTTCGTCAGCAGCCTCTTCTTTCTCTTGAGTGTTTCGGCGTTCCAATAAACGATGATCCTCAGAGGCCTGCTATCCATTGTGGGCTATGGTGGAGAAACCTCTGAGGAGCTCCGGCGTGATAACGCCGCCAGCCGCCACGATGGTGTTTACCATCCGAGATAGGGCTTCCAGGCCCTGGTCATCGGATGGCAGTTGATGCTGCTCGGATTCAGTGGCAGGCGTCTCGGTCACCTGCTGATCTCCCACCGGAGAGGTCTTCTTCTTCTTATTGACCGAGCGAGCGAAGCGAGTGAGGTCTCTAAATCGAGTTGGGGCAAAAACACATTGTTTGTATGTATGTATGTATGTTTATACCGCGATAACTGCCGAACCGATGGTATGATTTTGTTAAAACTTTGTAGGCATGTAGGAAATATTAATAGAATTTTCAAGTTCGTTGGGCATCAAAATCGGTTCAGTAGTTTTGGAAATATTCATGAAAATGTCCGCGATTATATAGTTAACGAATCATAGCGCGTTTTAAATTTCGATAACGCCATCTAGGTGTTACTTAAGGAATTAATTATATTAGAAATGTCGAAATCAGTTCTAAGCAAGCGGTTGTAGATGATTTAAAAGCGAATACATCGAAAAACTCAATATTATTTTTAAATCCGTTAAGTAGTTTTTGAAATAATATAATAAAAAATTTCCTGGATATCTCTAAATCGAGTTAGGGCAAAAATATGAAAATGTATGTAAGTATGTATGAATGATTATACCGCGATAACTCTCGAGTAGAGAATACAATCCCGGGATCCCAAATCTCGGGATCCCGGGATCCCGACCGTTTTCTGGCCCCGAAAATCCCGGGACTGTACTTGGCTAATCTCGGGATTTTTGGGATTGCCACAAAAAAGTCTAGTTTGTATTCCGTAGTCCGTTGCGTCTTGAAAATAACCTTGCCTAGATTATTTTAATACATTACGACAAAAAGCAACTCGTACAATACGTAGGTAGTTAGGTACCCACTATTTACTACACAGGTACAGTCCTAATAATATGTTTGTCGTAGAACTTAGAAGGGACTTCCCCACTCGGAATACTTTAATACAATACTCTTAAGGTAATTCCCAGACGAACCAACAGGGGAATCACCCGATCATCTCATATCATAATATTGTTGCGGGTATTTCCCGTCGGGGATTCCCTGTACGAAAGTATAAATATGCAAATCCGGTTTTATTTTTTTCATTTATTGTTCTGTCAGTGACGGGTTACGTAGGCTACGTCATTAAAATTTAAAAGTCAATTATCTGAAATTAAGTATTTCAAATGGCGGGAGACTTTGTTAAACATAAAAAAGACAGTGATACGACGTCAGTGTGGAGTTATTATTTAGTTGCGAAGGACGGGAATAGTGCTAAATGTAAGCGATGCCCAGCCATCCTCAAGACTTTGGGTGGATCAACTAAGGGATTACATACACATTTGTTATCAAAACATAACATCAAGGTTATATCAGCTTCAACAAGTCAAGATTCTGAAAATCTGAACACAGCACCGCCGCCAGCCAAGCGAAAGTTAGATGATTATTTTACTAAAAGTGCCGACGATAGCCTGGATGATATTTTGGCAAGAATGATTGCATTAGATGGATTTCCATTCAGTGTATTCATAACCTCAGATGATTTGAGAAAATTGCTCTTAGCAAAATACACGGATTTACCAAAGTCAGCCGTCACTGTTCGAAAACGTGTTATGAATTACAGTGAAAAAATCAGAAAGCAAGTAACTGCAGAATTAAAACATTTGAAAAGTGCAGGTGAAAGATTTAGTCTTTCTTTCGACGAGTGGACTTAAACTTCCAATAAACGATACATGGCGGTCAACGTTCATTCATATAAAAAATTTTGGAACTTAGGACTTGTTCCTATTTACGATAGTATGACAGCTGAAAATTGTCTTCGTATATTGCAAGAGCGTCTAAGTGAATTTGACATTTCCCTAGAAACTGACATCAAACATTGGATGGATGCTTTGATATTTCTGCGATTATATTTTCGAAATTCTAAATAGTTATTTTGTGCTGTTTTTTAATTTCTTGCAAAAGTATAGTATTTTTTGGTTTGTGTTTTTTCTTTTCTTATTATTATTCTGATTTGTGTTGTGCAAAGACATTAAAGACATTTTTTTTAATTACTCGTGTTTTTTATTTTAGCCCAATTAGAAACCACATAGTCTAATCCCGGGATAGGCCCGGGATCCCGGGAAAAAGCTTCAAAAATCCCGTAAGCCCGGGATTGAAAAACATGCTCGGGATTGTATTCTCTACTCTCGAGCCGTTAGTCTGATTTCGATAAAATTCAAAGTGTGTATAGTAGGCATGTATAGAATTTTTAAGATTGTTTGGCATCAAAATCCGTTTAGTAGTTTTTGAGATATTGGCATTAATGTAAAAATAAATATTTATTGATAACTCCAAAGCTGTAAGTCCGTTTTCGTTGATAATCAGAATGTATGTAGGAAAGGTTATGATACGTATTTCGATTTCGATTTCGAAAAAAGAGGATCTAATGTTTTTTTCGTATTTGTTACTTAATAACTCCGTTCGAAACGATTGAAAACACTATTTTTAAGTCCGTTAAGACATACTTTCAGTTTAGTCCAGAATTTTTTTAAAACTATTGGTTCAGTAGTTTAGTAATAAAATAATAATAACTGTAAAACACATAGAATTATAGTGATGATTAAATTAAACTAACATTGGTATGTAAGTGCGTGTATTACTAACAGATATGGACTACGGTCTGAAATTAAAGATTTTTATTTTTATTTATTTTTTTGAAACTATTTTAATACGGTTTTATCGCCACGTTTAAACGTCAGGTGTAAATAAATAAGTAATAAACGCGATAAAACCGTATTAAAATAGTTTAATTTAATGAATAACAATCGCGAAAACATAAGAAAACATTATAATGATGATGTCGTCGAAGTAAACTAATCATCTTTTTCTTCCAAATCACAAAAATAATGTTTTTCTCACAAATTAATAGGGCCATCATGAAGATATTTTGAAGCCGGGATATTAATCTACAAGGGTAGGAGTAGAAGGATCAATGGACCTTATTAGTCTAACGGACTAAAAATTAACGATAACAGAAGGAGGTGCTTTTTAAAGTAAATAAATCTCTCAAATATGTCATGGTCATGAAGAATTGATTGACCTACAAGGTTGTTCCAAAATCTGAAACGGAGAAGGTTCTCAATTCGAGTAAATGTTGACAGCATAACTCGCCAACACAACCTCTCGTCCGGGCATCAACATCTGGCCCACGTAGGGGGCGGGCAACGGATACAATTAAGACTTACCCGGCTAACGAGGCTCTGAAAACTACGGCATTCCTAAGGAGAGTTGACGACAGGCAGGCGGCCGTAAAATATTTGTGCCAAATTATAGATATGGTTACAACAAGAAGAAATATGTCTATAGATAGGGCGCCGCTGCAAATTGTGTCTAGATATGGAGAAGACAGACGGTATAACTCCATCACGTCTGAACCGATTTTTTTATTTTTGTCTGAATACTTACTTTCAATGAGATTCGTAGAAACAAACAACTTTAATAAAATCGTAGAAAAACTATTTTAATACGGTTTTTATCGCGTTTATTACTTACTAGCTGTTTCCCGAAGCTCCGCCTGCGTCAAAAAGTAGCCTATGTTTGACCCAGGGTCTTCAACTATATCCAAACCAAATTTCATTAAAATTCGTTTAGCTGTTTGGCCGTGAAAGCGTAACAGACAGACAGGAAGACTTTCGCATTTATAATATTAGTATGGATATTATAGTATGGATGGATAGTATTATCATCATCATTTCAGCCGCAGTCAGTCCACTGCTGGACATAGGCCTCTCCCAATGATTTCCAAAATGATCGGTTTGGCAGCAGTCTGCATCCAGCGTCTGCCTGGGACCCTTTTCAGGTCATCTGACCATCTGGTCGGTGGATGTCCAACGCTGCGCTTACCGGTACGTGGTCGCCATTCGAGAACCTTTCTGCCCCATCGGCCATCGGTTCTCCGCGCTATGTGCCCCGCCCACTGCCACTTCAAAGAACTAATCCGCTGGGCTATGTCGGTGAATTTTGTTCTCCTACGGATCTCTTCATTTCTGATTCGATCTCGTAGGGAAACACCGAGCATCGCCCTCTCCATAGCTCTCTGGGCGACCTTGAGCTTTCTTATGAGGCCCATAGTCAAAGACCACGTTTCGGGCCCGTATATCATCACTGGTAACACACACTGGTCGAAGACCTTAGTTTTAAGGGACTGAGGTATTTTAGACGAGAAGACGCTACGTAGCTTCCCGAACGCCGCCCATCCGAGTCGGAGTCGACGAAAGACCTCGTCCTCGAAGCTGGAGTTGCCAGCCTGGATCATCTGACCCAGGTAGACATACTGGTCTACAACTTCAAGGGTGTGGTTCCCGACTGAAACCGGTGATGGCGTAACATGGACATTACACATTGCCTTGGTTTTGTCCATGTTCATTTTAAGGCCCACCTTTTGGGAGACTACGTTGAGGTCGCTGAGCATGGTACTTAAGTCCTCCAGCGACTCCGCCATGACCACGATATCGTCGGCAAAACGAAGGTGAGTGATATACTCGCCATTGATGTTGATGCCAAGTCCTTCCCATTCCAGGAGTTTGAAGGCATCTTCCAGAGCAGCGGTAAACAGTTTCGGAGAAATGACGTCTCCCTGTCTTACACCTCTCTGCAATGGAATAGCCCCCGTGCTCTGCTCCTGTACTCGGACTGACATGATGGCGTTGCTGTATAAACACTTCAACACTTCGATGTACCGATAGTCTATGCGGCACCGCTGGAGAGACTGAAGCACCGCCCACATTTCGATCGAATCGAAGGCCTTCTCATAGTCCACAAACGCTAGGCATAGTGGCCGGTTATACTCTTTGGTCTTCTGTATAACCTGCCGAAGCGTATGGATGTGGTCTATGGTACTAAACCCTTTTCGGAAACCGGCTTGTTCGGGAGGCTGGAAGGCATCGAGCCTGTTCGCGAGACGATTTGTGATTACCCTCGAAAACAGCTTATAGATGTGGCTCAGGAGCGTGATGGGTCTATAGTTCTTCAATAGGGTATTGTCACCTTTTTTGAAGAACAAAACCACCACGCCCCTGTTCCACGCCTCTGGCGTCACGCCCTCGTGCAAAACGGAATTAAAGAGCTTCTGAAAGATTTTCAGTACCGGCGTTCCGCCCGCTTTCAGAAGCGCTGCTGTGATTCCGTCTTCGCCTGGCGCCTTGTTGTTCTTGAGCTATTTAAGGGCAATCCTAATCTCGTACAGGCTGATGTCCGGGATATCTTCCGTATAGTGTCGGGTAAGCTTGGCTCTTGGGTCTTTGGCCAAGCTTTCAACGGGTTTGGCTACTGAAGTGTAGAGTTGTCCGTAAAACCTCTCGATCTCCCTCAGCACCTCGGCTCTCGTCGATACCACGTTGCCGTCCTCCGTCTTCAGCTTGGTCAGTCGGCTCTGCCCAATAGACTCCACCTTTGCGAACACTTTGGAGCCTTTGTTTTGCTCTATCGTCTCCTTAATACGTTCTGTATTGAAGGAGCGAGTATCGTTCCGCAAAGATTTCCGGATTTGTCTATTGAGCTGCCGGTAGCATCATGGATAGTATAGTATGGATTAATAATTGGTTAAAAGTGGGCACTCCTTTTCAGAGCCGTCGCACTCCACAGCGTACCCCTTTCTTATCAGGTTTTCAATTGGGCACTGTATTCTCTTGCGAAGTCTGGGTCTCTATTCATCTTGCTCTCGATGTTTCGCAGCCTTCTGAGAGCGTTGTTATAACTGGGCGGCATGGTAGGCTCGTCTTCTTTCCATATCAGCCCAACTTCGTAGCGGCCGTTCTTGCACGTTATGATCTAAACTGACAAGAGTCATACAGTCATCATTATTCATCATTTTTAGCCCCTGTGGTCGAGTAGACCCGGAGTTTGTGGGTTCGATTCCAATGGGAAGCATCTACCTTGTTTAATTGTTTTCAGGAGTGCTATTTTTTAAAAAGTGTGACTCACGCAAAATGTGTGAGTCGACAAATTTTTGTTCGATAATTTATTTTATTTTAACTTTTGGAAGACTATCCACTATTTATATATGGTTGCTACCTTAGATTAATAATTGGTCTCGCGCCGCGGAGACCAATTATTAATCTATGGGTTGCTACAATATAGTTCTAAAAAGTCATTTAAAAGTCTCCACTGATAGAATTATCTTAATCTACTTTTGAACTGACAATTTGGACAAATGATAACCTCAAATTATCCTTAATTTAACATGTACATAGCTACAAGAATGTAGTCCTCTACATTCTTGTAGCTAGGTATGTACATGTTACAGTTTAAAAGTGATAGGATGAGATGTGTATTGCTGAAAGAAGAGTGCACAATTCATGTTGGAAAAGAATAAATTGTTTATTCTTTTCTTTACAGAGCTAACCTTGCCACCAAGGATGTCAACGTCTAACCGAGGAGATAGCTTATTGCTCATTGTTTTGCAATCTGAGGCTTATTGTATCTATTAAATAAAATATTTACTCATATTGAAAGTCTTATTTATTTTCATTGACAACTATCAACAACCGTTGCTAGGAAACGTCGCTATGGGTTTCATATATAAGTATATGACGCGCATAGATTAATAATTGGTCTCCGCTGCGTCGAGCGCGCGAGACCAATTATTAATCTATGATGACGCGCTTCGCTTCGCCGACGATTCTGACCCGTGGTACGTGGGATGCAGCCAGCAACTGATCGAGGTGTCTAATCCACGTAATGCCATCATCGGTGAGAATTTCATAATGTCGCTGTCCGATACGGCGCACAACTACACCGAACTCCCATCGGCGATGTGGGTTGCTGTAGCTTCTGGCTTGGATTCTGTCGCCAGGACCAAATTGTCTTAATGAGGACGGCATGAGAGCTCTTGTCACATGTGATGTCTGGATTGGTCGCAGCATCTTGTGAAGCCGCGTTCGGATTTCACGGTCGAACATCAGTTGATACGGTGTTTTTACTTTAGACCCTGGTGTACGCCGAAGGCGGCAAACTATTGTCATATTTTTTTGTGGTAGTGTACCTCTCTCCCCTTCCATTGCGTGCAAAGCTCTTTTAATGGTTTGCACAAATCGCTTTGCTTATAGATGGATGGTATGGGGCAGTTTTTCTGTGGTTTGTGTCATAGTTTTTAAGAAAATGTTGAAATTCTTGTGATGTGAATTGGCGGCCGTTATCCGAAACTAAAGTATGCGGTATTCCAAATGTACAAAATAACTCTTTTAATTTATTAATGCACCATGAGCTAGTAGTGGTTTTAGCTGGTACTATTTCTACCCACTTTGTAAATGCATCCACAATTATGAATAATTGATGACCAATTATAGGCCCAGCAAAATCAATATGAACTCTTTTCCAAGGGCCATTTGGTTCTTCCCAATGGTGCAAAGGGGCTATGGCAGGTGAATTTTGTTGTAAACGACATGCTCTACAAGACTTAACTTTGTTCTCGATATCTCTATCGATGTTTTTCCAGTAGACGTGACTTCGAGCAAGCATTTTCATTTTTAGTATCCCTATATGACCTGCGTGAAATTCTTTTAGTAATCGGCAGCGTAAGCTTTGTGGTATATAAATCCTGGTACCTTTTAATATACAATCATCTTGCAGAGTCAATTCGTTGTCATTGTAACCATAATTTTTCAGTGATAGTCCCGTTTTCAGTTCTTCGAGTAATGTGTTTAACTCTGTATCGTTTTTTTTCTCGTGCTTTCTCCGACCTCACTTTTAAAAGATTTATTTGACAAAGTTGAAATATAGTATGTTGATCAACTGATTTATCTTTAACTTTTTCAACTGGAAATCTGGATAAATAATCGGCGTTACCATATTTCGAAGATGTTCTATATTCTTAGTTATAATCAAATACAGATAGAAAATGTGCGTAATGAAATAATCGCATTGTACTTAAAGCTGGTAATGTCTGTTCTGGATGAAAAATTGAAGTCAAAGGTTTGTGATCAATAATAAGTGTAAAATTTTCGACCGTAACAATAGGGAAAAAATTTCTTAAGTCCCCAAAAAATGCCTGTTGCTTCTTTATCAATCTGGCTGTTAGTGAGAGTTCTGGACGCAAATGCGATTGGTCTTTCTGTACCATCAGATAGTCTATGCGAGAGAACAGCTGGTCTAAAATGGCCACTTTGAGCAATTTATCATTGAATCATTTCGTGAATTGCAAAGCTTAGCAATTCTGCAAATTTGACATTTATGTTTCAACTCTAATTCAATTCATTTCGTGATTCATTTCTTGAATCACTTCTTGTTTGAGTATTGCTATATTAATAAAATAAAAATAGATTTTAAAAATTTAATATTTTTATTGATATTTATAATTCTACAGTAAATTAATGATCAACATTATTGGTCAGAAAAATATTTTTTACGCCTGGCAATAAGGTAAAGCAATTCACAAGCAATTCACGAAAAGTAAGCCATTTTGCGACTTTCCATCAAACAGCCGAATTGCCATGAAATGATTTATTTCATGAACTGCCAAAATGTGGCTATTTTAAGATTTGCAATGATTCATAATATGATCATATTGTAATTAGTGCAAAGTGGCCATTTTAGATCCACAGCTCCCAAACCACTTGGTGAGGCATCCGTAGCTAAAATCAAAGATTTTCTTGGATCAAAGTATGTAAGAACCCTTTCACTTAAAATCTCTTCCTTTATTTTCATAAAACTTCTCTGACATTCATCTGTCCAAACGTAGGTCACTCCCTTTTTCAGTAAATTGTTCAAAGGCTTGGTAATAGCAGCCAAATTTGGTATGAATTTATTGTAATAATTTGCCATCCTAAAAAATGTACGTAATTCGTTTATATTGGAAGGTGGTTCTGTATTTATAATAGCTTTTACTTTGTCTTTATTTTTATGTAATCCATCTTTATCTATTGCATGGCCAAGGTAGTTTATGCTTCTTTTGAAAAATGTGCATTTTTCCTTGTTTACTCTTAGATATATATTTTCTTTGAGTTTTTGTAAAACTGTTTTTAATCGGTGACATAACTGTTCTTCAGATGATCCTTGTATAATAATATCATCAAAAAAACATTGGACTCCTTGGAGTCCTAGTAATAACTGATCCATAAATTTTTGCCATAAACTTGGTGCTACTTTTACTCCGAACATTAATCTGTTCACCTTATATGTTCCTTTATGTGTACTTAATGTTTGTAGTACCGCACTTTCTTCATCCATTTCCATGTTCAAATAAGCTTGTGTAATATCTAACGTGCAGAATAGTTTTCCTCCGTTCATTTCAGAAAAAATATCTGCTATAATAGGTATTGGATATTGTTCGTCTTTAATTACTTTATTAAGGTAACTTTGTAGTCTGCACATAAGCGTATCGATCCATTCGGTTTTACTATTGGATCAGATCGGTCTACTTTACTGATGACGCCGATAGCACAAAGCCGTTCAATTTCTTCGTCAACCTTTGGTTTAAGGGCGTACGGAATTCTGCGTGGTTTAATGAAAATAGGTTGTATTTATTTATTTATTTATTTAAGCTTTATTGCACAATACAAAAATTTGTACAAATGGTGGACTTAATGCCAAGTGGCATTCTCTACCAGTCAACCATGGGACCAAACAGAGAAAGAAAAGTTGGCGATAAAGACGAAATCACGAACACACAAGAAAGATAAAATATATACAAAAGAAAAGTAATAATACATAAGATTACATATTATACATAAATACATAAAATAAGTATATAAAATATATACATACAATACATAGGATATAGATTGGATGACTATGACTCCGCGACTTGCTGCAGAAACAGTCTATGAACTGCGCGCTTGAAGGCAGAACGGCTGGGGGCTCTCCTGATTGTCTCAGGGAGAGCATTCCATAACTTTGTGGCCTGGAGTAAAAATGATTTTTCCATGAAGACCGAGCGGTGAAGAGGGTTGGCCAAAACCAGGCTGTTGGAAGACCGGAGAGATCGAGAATGGTTAGAGCTGAGAAAACAGAATTTAGATTTAAGATAGTTGGGTTTTCCTTTAAATGTAAATGTGCTTTATAGTTCGGAATCTTACCAAGATCGGATTAAAATACTGATGAAAATTCTTCAAAAAATATTTTGTAAGTTGCTGTCATGATTTATTGTTTCTACTGTGCGAATATCTGCAAGCTCTATATTTAATTCTTTCATCCAACTTCTGCCAAATATTGGATCAGCATCTTTGTCAATAATGTACAATTTACCGTGGAAGTTTTGATTCTTCTGTTTGACTTTTGACATAAATGACTCCATAGGGTTTTATTATTTCGCCTGTATAAGTTCGTAATTTCATATCCGTCTTGTATATTTTCTTTTTAATGTTCAATCTATTTAGTTGATGTAAAGATATTGTGGTGAGTGTAGCTCCAGTATCAAATTCCATCGGTATTTGTTCATTTTCTATTTTTACTGTAATCATGTATCTATCAGACATTTTGCTTTTAATCAAATTTTTGTTACCTGTACTTTCATTGTTAATAGTATCTAATCCATCATCTATTTGATTGACAGTATTTGTTCTCCGTAGATATACTGTGGCTAAGTGTACTTCTTTTTGACATTTCCTGCAAGTAGTTTTAATTGCTCCACATTCATTTGCTCAATGATCTGATTTTCCGCATCTAAAACATTAACCTTGTAGGTCTTTAATAGTGATTGCCATATTTGAACTTCTGGATGACGTAGATGGCGTAATTTGTGTTCTATTATTATTGCGAGATTCTGTATTAATTCTATTTATCGTCAGTTGAAAATTTTATGTTAACTGATTTTCCCATTTCCATGGCTGTAGCCATCATCACTAAATCAGAAAATCTTGGCGTGTTACGATCTTGTAATATTTTTGTACTTATTTCACCATCTTTCAATCCACGTATAAATTGCAATGCTAAAAGGCTTTCAAGCGTACTTTTTGTACAATTTTGGCATTTGAATTCACAATTTGAAGCAAGCTTTTTAAGTTCTGCTGCATATATCCCTATTGTCTCATCTTGTTTTTGGATTCGTGATATAATCGTGTGTTGTAATGTCCATGTGCTCGGTTTAGGGTTAATATAATCTTCTAGAATATCAGCAAGTTCTTCATATGATTTATTTAATGGATCATCCGGTGAACATAGATCATATATTCTTTCGTGTAATTCTGGAGATATAACAGTCAATAAAATATAAGTTTTGGTTTTCGGGTCAGTAATCTTATTAAGAAGTAAGTAGATCGAAAGTCTTTTCACAAATGCATTCATAGTTTCTCTTGTAAAGGTTGGAAGTTGAATTTTATCGAATGTTCTAATCTGGAGTTCATATTGTTTGCACTAGGTGTAAAATAAGTAGATTCAGTTTCAGTTCTAGTTGTATTGGATCTTTGTAGTTTTAGTAACGTAGATTTTAAATTTGTGTAACATTCTTCGAAGTCATATCTGTATTCAATTTCTAGCTGTATGTTATTATATAATATCAAGTTTCGAGACTTCCGCTGGCATATTGTAGGAAAAAGGATCGTCTCGCATTGTCTGTTGTTGTTCAATTGTCACTGTATTATTGCCATTATTAATAAACGTGTCAGAAGCTTTGTTATTAGCTGAGTTTTTAATTGAACTAGGAGCTACAGTTTGCGTGGATTTAATCATTGGCTTTGATGTACTGTTTTGATGAGACTTCGTTTTTTGAGCTCTAAGTTTAGATTTTGAACGGTTTGAGTTATCAGGCATTTTATTATCGGGTTCCGGTATTGGTGGAGTAGTCTGACTACCGTCGGCTTTAGCTTAATGACAGTTACATTCACATAAGATTAATTTTGTAGTAGACTTTTCAATACATTGTAAACGTTTATCTATTTCAGTCAGTTTTATATATTGCTTGTATTTAACAATGTATCCTTGTTGTGCAATAAAGAGTTTTTGTATTGTATTGTATTGTACCATCATCCTGTTTAGTATGTGAAGTTTCAATTAAAAGAAGAACTTTTGAAAGTTTGTCATTTGGAATTGTTACTTGGTTGCGTAATGAGCGCACTTCTTGCTTCAGTTCAAGGTTATCTGATTTTTTTCCTGTCTCGAAGGTAATGAGTGAATCATTTTGAAAACCTATGAGACTTTCGTTCATTAATTGTGCTCCATTAGTATTAACTTTTTTCCTCTGTGTGACGAACGAGCTGTCTAAAGGTAGATTATTTGAAGCATTTTTTACTTCATCTATGTTAGTTATAGAACAAGCAAGAGTACTATCACCTTTAGGTATTTTGCTGCGACATAAATGACATGCCCATTTTTCTTGGTTATTTATTATAAGCGAAAACAGCTGTGACGAGACATTGGCACATTCCAGATTAAACTGGGAATTGCATGCAGTGCAGGTAACGTATTGTTCAGACGTGATTGTTTTAGACAGCAGAGACATTCCGAGTTAGTAGAAATCATTATGACAAACTATATTCAAACACTAATCCCAAAAAAAGGTGCTAAAAAGTAGAAGCGGGCCATGCGAGGTTACGTTCAAATTTTAGCATCTTGTAATTAAATCAATATAAGCGCTTCAAAATGTATGCCTGTTTATGCGTAGCGGTTTACCCGGGCTAAAGCGCTGTTAGCGCTTTGTTGCTGAGACGTCGTCGTCGCTCGCGACCGACCGGCACGCGATCTATCTGGCGTTTGTAGGTACTTACTGTACGCACTAATTTATGTAATGTTTTTGGTGATAACACTTACACGGCACAAAAATCAGTAAAACTAATAACACCACTGCAATCCACGTCGGGTTATTATGGTAGTTACGTATAGCACATTCACAAAATAGGCGTTTAAACGCCAATACGAATAAAAAAATTACGGAGCTAAAAAAATATGCATCCGCGCGAATGACGCCCGCTCATCTAATAAAGTTTATAGAATTCAATATTTTTTTAAATATTTCAGTAAAGAAATGTTTCAAAAAAGTAGCTGGAAGTAGCTGGATCGAATCCTGCTACAAACAATAATTTTCTGTTTTCGTTTTTTATTTGTTTTCTAGAATTATTTTCTTAATTTTTCTTTTTAATTTTGAAAAGAAACACTTAAACAAATTAATTTGCAAATTTATTTCCGGCCATCTACTGATTGTGTCAAGAAAAAATAACCCTTATATCCAATAGAGGGCGTCGATAAACTGATAATGGCGTCTTTAAAGTGATTTAATTTAAACGTAGTTCCTATGTAAATTTTTGCATATTATCATAAATCGTAATCCACTGAGTCTGCACGAAAAAGAGATGACCATTATGTATGCATTATGAATTCGATAGCCAGCTATACAATGTAAGCTAAAATTATTTCTCAATGTTTCCAATAGATGGCGCTGCGCCATTTTGGTGATTTCTACTTCTCGCTATTAAGATTTTAACAACATAAAGGTCGTGGATGTCTCGAAAATTACGTTTTGGTCGTTTCGTATCGTTCGTTCACAATATTTTCGAGTTGAATTGAATTAGTGGTTGTTTTGGTTCGTTGGTAATTAAAAATAATAGTTTTTTGTTTTGTTACCCGTTCGTTGTTCGTTCATTAGTGTTTTCTATTTTGGTATGAAACTTGGCTAAGACTAACTTACTAACCAAGTTAGATTAATTGAACTTTGAAGTGAATGAACATATATTTTGTATATACTTAAAAGAACAAGGGTGACTGATTCATCAACGCCCAGCCTAAACCATAAAAGCTATAAACGTGAAATTTAGACAGAAGTTTTATGTTATCACAAAGTGCTCAGATAAAAAAGGTTTTTTTCAAAATTCACCCCCTAAGGGGGTCAAACGGGGGTCCAAAGTATGTATGGGGGAAGGAGATTAGTAAGTCCTTTCATTTGAAACTTCACAAGATTATTGTTTTTGATAAATGATTAGACACGTGTTTCAGGATTTTCAGAATTCACGCTCTTAATAACGGAACGGGGAAAAGGGTGACAAACGCTGTAAATGCAAAAGTTAAACGATTACTGACATATCAATGACTTTTGGCATGTGGGTTCTTTTGTGATAAAGGGGTTCACAATTATTCTAAATGCACATCTTATGGGGAATTATAAAATCTCAATAGCTAAATCTTAACTTTTTTTAATTTAACTCCTGAAAGGGACAAATGTGACAAAGTCTGAAAAAAATTTCACCTGTTAGGAGGCTGAAATGGGGTCCAAACATGTATGGGGAAATATGTCAATTTTATTTAAAACGTCACATAATTATTTCTTATGATGAATGAGTAAATACCTATTTTAAGATATTTTGCATTAACCCCTAAAAGGGGAAAAGGTTATGTATCATTGATTGTGTTTATTTGAGCAAGGGGCTCCTTTTGTAATCAGCGGGTGCACTAAGCAAGCAGTTTTCAAAACGAGTGTTTAGTTACAAGAATTTTTCAAAATTGACCCCCAAAAGGGAAACTGATGTTCAAAGTATGTACGGGGGAAGGAGATTAGTAAGTTCTTTGCAGTCGAAACTTCACAAGATTATTTGTTTTGATAAATTATTTGTTACCTGTTTTAAGGTTTTTTAGAATTCTGCCCCTGAATGGGGGACATGGGTGTTATTTGTATGGTTTATGGGGTTACTGACTACGAAAATAATAACCATTTTTAAATCCTACGTGCCAGGTGTGATATACTATTAATCCCTATTGGGATCCGATGGGGTAGTAATCTTCTAAATAGGTACATAAAAAGAAGATCCCGAGAGACCTGTCATATAATTATAATCTAAGTGATTCAAACCTCATTGGAAATATCTTTTGATCAGGCGGGCGAAGCCGCGGGCAACAGCTAGTCTAATATAGATAATAATAAATAAAACATTATGTAGGTAATTACTAACATTTATTTATTGACTACACCATTACAATTCATACTGACATATTTCATTTTTACCATAACAATATTATGTTATTTAAAATAGTTCGTACATAAATCTAGAACTTCCTCCTGTTTTGAAGGAGGTTAAATGCAAGCCTAAGATTACTTAATTTTACTGTCCTTTGTGTAAAAAAATCATTATCGTTCAACGTTATCAGGGATGGCTAAGAAATCTGGGTCGTATTCGTAATTAATAACGCGTGTTCTGACGATTTCCTTGTAGACGAATGCTGATTTCCTCGGCGTTCGGATACGAGCTGGGTGATTGAAATCCACTTCAAAGAGACCAAAACGGTCGCTGCAATAGTGAAAATGAATTGGACAAACAGAAACGGAACACCTAACAAGTAGGCCTAATTCTTGCAAAGTTTACAGCAATTATCTTTAAGGTCTTAGATTAATACTTGGTCTCGCGCGCTCGACTAGATACCGTCGGCTAATAGAAAAATGCGGCAACTAAAACTACGCCGGATTCGGCGTACTCGCTGCGTACCCGCGTCAGTCACGCCGCAACCGATTAGTGAGTTGGACGTCTAGATAAATTTAAAATTTAATGAAAAGGCAGAAGCAAAATGGCAGTTTGCGTAGTCAAACTGTGTGTGTGAATAATACTAAAAGAAATAAGAAAGATATTGGTATTACATACCATCAGTAAGTATTGTATAATTTCGAAATATAGACATAAATTACTCATGAAATTAATAAAACCCTAAAATATGGCACGAAGTACCTACCGCTTAGTGCTCAATGTTGCCGTGTATTAAAAAATCCCAAATTCCCCGAGGTTCCGATTTTTATTATTTGTATATTTTGTTTTTTAACTACTAATTTTAAATTTGTTTAGGAGGTCTAAATGGAGGAATAAAAAATCGTACAGAAACCTCTCTACGCGAGCCGACTCACATTTGGCCAGTTTAATTAAAATTTTATTTTTAAGAATTTTCTAAGCTACATTTTTTTGCCAGCCCATATACTAAGAAGAAAAATAAGTATTTACAAAATACGGGGTAAGCTACATGGACCAAACCAATGCAAATACCTAATTTAAGTAGAATCATATAATTGACCGAGCGAGCTAAACTAGTGATGTCTCTAAATCGAGTTGGTGACACCAAACCCCGTCACGGTCGGGGTTCACCAGGGCTCGGTTCTCAGTCCTTATCTGTTCTGTGTGGTATTAGACGAAGTGTCAATCAGCAACAGGAGCACACACGAGCAACTTCCGTGGCTGCTCATGTACGCGGATGATATCGCACTGACGGACGCGGGCAGGGGGAGACTGGTGCGACGTGCAAACACTTGAAACGTTTATTAATTCAAATGTCTGAAAGTCGAAGATCGGCCTGCCAAAATTATTTTCTAACTGTCACCGGTCTACCAAAGGCTGCATCAAAGATTATAATTGCAAATTGGGTAAGGAAGATATTTCAACGCGCTGGCATTAAAGCAAGTCCAGGCAGTATACGCCCGGCAGTTGCGTCAAAAAGCTGGATTGAAAACTGTCCTGTGGAGGATATACTGGCAAGAGGCAACAGGCAATCAGTAAACACATTCAGGAAATTTTATTGTCGTAAAATAATACCAGAGAATTGCACTTCAACTATCTCTAATCTCGGATTTACTCCAACGTAAAATTTACTAAACCAAATGATGATTAAATTGATTTTGTAATCTGTTTAATTTTTTGAGAATACTATTTCGTTTTTGTTGTGCCTTGTTACATTGTATTGATGAATAGACATGTTATGAATTGAAAAAAATAATAATAATAATAATGTGACAACCATAAGCTTTCGGTTAGTTCTATATGTTGGAAAGTTTATCGTTTTCATGTACATACCTAATTGCTAGTAAACAATAAACACCATTGTCATAGTACACTGATTCTTATTGATTTCTTATGTTTTCGCGATTGTTATTCATTAAATTAAACTATTTTAATACGGTTTTTATCGCGTTTATTACTTATTTATTTACACCTGACGTTTCAAACACTTTACAGCGTTCATGGTCGCAGGCAGTCTGCCTGCGACCATGAACGCTGATACGAAAGATGATACGAAAGTAAGTAATAAACGCGATAAAAATCGTATTAAAATAGTTTAATTTACTGATTCTAATTGATTGAGATTAAGTCCTACTTGGTAAAAATATATTTACATATATTACAGCAATAAAGCACATTGTTATATCATTACTCGTATTATATTAATTTGATAACCTGCTGAAATTTTAATAATTATTTAGCATACCCTACACCTGCTTCATTTGTAAATCACATTGACGTCTGGCCCACCAGGCGATAACAAACAGATTTCAAATAAATAGGCTTCGAATTACCTAATTCGAAGGCTATACTTTGTATCCCTGCCTGGTTCAATTCGGGCACAATTTTCATCGCCGCGAGACCCATTTGACACCCAATGGTCCTAGCTCGGCACTGCCGCTCAAACGCGAGTGCCGTGCACCTGGTGAGGGTGAAGTGGGGGTTTACATCACCAAGCATAAACGGAAAAAGCAAGTGAATTAAATAAATATGCCGACACGTTACACGAAAACAAGGTTGCTACTCTCAAATAAATAGGCTTCGAATTAGGTAATTGCTTAATATGCGTTTTATTTTAGTGTAAAACGCTGCTATTTATTACATTAAAAACAGAAAGTAGTCTCTGTCTATCATGTATGTATTTAAAAACAAAAAATCATACTCTTGGCATTATGTCAGTCAAACTTATTTACCTATGATCTACATACATTTCACTGTGAATTACTATTACTATTCACTGTGAATTACGATTAAGTAGTTTATGACAAATGATTTAAAATGGCGCGCGGCAATTATATTGGTCGTATTTACATTTAAAACAGTGAAATTAGATTAATTGCCGATGAAAAGTCATTCCTTTGCACTTTGCCTTGTTCCTTGAGTTATTGCTACAATACCTCAACACACACCAAGGCATTTTTTAAGATATTCACAAGCACAAGGCCCTAAACAAAACAACTACCAAGCGACTAAGTGGGTAGCAGCGCGGTCACCGCAGTTGAACTGGACAAAGTAAGAACGTGCGGTGTCTTCTCTAGTACGATAAACATAATATATCTCGATGGTAATATGATTTTTCTTCACAGCGCGGTATCTAGTCGTAGCACCGCAGAGACTAATTATTAATCTAAGGTATGTAATATATAATTATGTTGTGGGTGGTTATCGCCTAACGTGACACCTTTTATAAGTCTAAGTAGGTGTAAGCGCAATATTACTTAGGTAACACGATTACCTATTACGTAAGAAAGATTATTTACTCACGTATATCCTGCCATCCATTCGAAGTTGTCCATCAAGCTCCAGGCCATGTAGCCCTGCAGCCTGACACCTGCGTCAATGGCATCCAAGCAGTTCTCTAACGAAGCTCGGTAGTATCTAACCCTGTCATTATCAATCAAACCGTCTGTGGGTGCCGTGGACCAGCCATTCTCAGTGATGTAAATTTTAGGGTTATTGTACTTCTGTTTGAGGTGAATCAGGGCATTGAGGATGCTGTCAGGCGCTTGCTAAAATTGAAAAAAACAAACGTTTAATATGTTAAGCTAAGAAAAGGAACAAAATGGACGAGAGGCTCTTTAAGGCACACTTACTGTTAACCAAGATGATGCAGACTTCGGCCAATCATCAGGTACAAAATTTCCGACCCCAGCGTCATCATACAAAGACGGGACTGGATTCTGACTTATGAAGTCAGTTGCCGAAACCAAGCCAGAAGTATAATGGTTAACCCCGAAGAAGTCTGATGAACCACGCACGAAATGCTTCTCTTCTTCGGTGAAGTCGGGTAAACGGGATGAGCGATAGCCCTGCTCGGCGCTCTTTTGAGCTACCCTCTCGGCGAGCTCTTTAGGAAACCCACCTTTTTCGGAGAAAATAGGTTCAGCATATAAACCCCACTGAAATAAAAGTATCTGTTAACAAGCGGTACCTGTCAGATAGGAACGAGGAAAACTGTGAATAAGCTAAACGTGAAAGCCATATGCTACGGCTTGGATATTTAGGTACCTAATTAATTGAAAAAATAATGTAAGTAAGCATATTGCAATAATATGTATCCGTTTTGCAGCAAAGGGGGCGTTATTTACCTAATGATAAATTTAACCGTTCGAAAAGTCTTTTGTAAATAAAAATATCGCTTTTGTCTTTTATTTTAGTCAAATAAGTTTAGTGGTGTAAATAGGTATCTGCATATGGATTAGCATCTGCCGACCGGCCGGCGCCAGGCGACCGTTATAACAGCGCCGCGGGGTCTGACAGGGCGGGGAGGGGCCAGCCTATATACTAAGAAGAAAAATAAATATTTAAGGAATACGGGGTAAACTACACGGACCAAACCAATGCAAATACCTAATTTAACTAATGTAGAATCATAAAATATACAAAAGACACATACATGTTAATGTTAAGATAGTGGAAAATGTAAATAAAACATTTGGGGAGAAGGGGCCCTGGCGCCAGTGATTTTTAAATATAATGTCGGCCGCTCAGCGGCCATAGTTAGTTCGACACGCGGCTCTCTACGATCAAGAACAAGTGAACTAGTGAATACTCTGAAGAATCTCTGGTGGCTGGCCTCCCTCTCCTCATCGTTTGGCTTCAACGACTGTGTGTTTTTCTTCGGAATCCCGTCCCCTTCACCCAACTACAGTCCACTGGAGCTGCTGAACCCCGTCACGTTTCAGGACGTGTCGAAGGGTCCTAAACAGATAGTATCATCATTTGACTCCTACCTCTGCCTGCCGTTTGATTTCAGCTGCAAACGCATCTTCCTCGGAATCAGTAAGTGGACCAAACCAGTTCACGGCTATCGTGATGCCACATTCTCCACCTTGAGTGGTTTTGAATTCATTATTATATAAATGGTAAGCTTTGGCATGTGCGAGCACAAGGTACTTCGCGCAGAGATAATTTCCAATACCAGTGGCATTCAAGATGGGAGCCTTTGTGGCAGCGCCGTAACCTTCGTAGCATATTTCACTTGGTTCATTGAATGTGATCCAGTGCTTGACTCGGTCACCAAAATTTTCGTAAACTACACGAGCGTAGTCTTCAAACCAGTCAGGAAATAGAGGACTGGCAAAACCACCCAGATCCTGTAGCTTTTGTGGAAGATCCCAATGATAAAGGGTTGCCATGGGAGTGATACCGTATTGAAGCATTTCATCGATGTAGTTATTGTAGAAAGCTATTCCGGCCTTGCTGACTCTGTTTGAAAACCCATCAGGTAAAATTCTAGACCAGGAAAGGGAAAACCTGTAAGCGTCGAGACCCAGTTCCCTTATCATCTCGACATCCCGCTTGTAATTGTGATAGGAATCGGCAGCGATGTCGCCATTGCTGCTGTCCCTAATGACGTCTGGAGAAACGTGCGTCATTCTGTCCCATATACTCTCTCCTTTGTCTGAAATACAATACTTACAATTAGGTAAGTTTCAACCGTGCTCACATTATACACCATACTGTAATGTCGTCTAGATTTCCATGTAGATTGCCCTGGCGATTCCACCAAGAGCAGCAACCCAAAGGACGGTTGATCTCGGGGTGCTAATTTATATTCGACAAGATTATCTAGGACCACAGTTTTTTTTTTGCTCTCTTTGAAGATTGAGTTCGATTATGTCAAGGCCAATGAAATTTCACTAAGTGGTCAAGTGAGTGTCACGCCACGCGCAATGTAGGGTTCCGTAATAGTCCAAATAGTAAAGAATTTAAACTTCAAACACACCAGTATCACCCATACCAGTACCAGTAGTCCTTCAGCAGATGTAGCAGTAGGAACGCCGCCGCTTTGGTTAACACAAATGTATGGAAAACCCCATACCGAACCCACTCACTAGATGAGGTCAACTACATGATACTATAATATGGAAGCCACTTTAAGCCTTTAATCCGGGTTCAAATAATTTCTGAGAAAAACCTAGGATAGACAGACAGACGCACATGACGAAACTATAAGGGTTCTGCTAAGGAGTGGGTCTTTAGTTAGTTAAAAAAAAACTATTTTAATTCTAACTAAAAGGAATTTTAATCAAAAAGCAAAGAAAAAGGACATAGAAACCACGTCTATACCCGACGGAGGTAGAATCCAATCTAAAAAATAAAGTAAAATATTAATTTAACAGGAGTTTCCTATTGCATTGACAACAATGCAATTGGAAAGTCAGCACAGACAGCATTTTATATTTTATCTAGTGTTAATCTCGACATAACACCTCCCCCGTTAAGATCGATTCTCTTCAGAGTGATGAGAGATAAGATGACTGATACGATTAATGATTGGACCTCTGTTTGGTATTTACAATAATAAGAAAAGATTAATAATAATTAAGACTAATAAAAATAAAATGACAGATGCTGTTAATTATTGGTCCAACTATTATGTCAAACGTCATGACTCTCTCTTCGAGATGACTATGTTCCTCTTCGTGGGAGTAGGAGGTACACGGGCGTCTTCATCTCTTTCGTTCGATTCAATAGTTAAGCGTCGTGCCGGTTCGGTATAGACGACAGTTTGAGATGCTGTTGGTACATTGGTCTTAGAGTTATAACATTGATTAAATATTTGGATGCAACACGGTGAGCTTGATTTACACAGGAATTTTGCGACTTTTACATAACAGATATAACAAGAACATGATACTAGTGAATAGACTAAAAGATAAATAGTGTGTGCCATATATGTCTCGAAATGAGAAGGATGTTCAAGTTTATTGATCTCTTCCTCGAGAGAGTCGAGGTGGATGCTGGCGTGTAGTACTAAGTCAGGATTATCCAAATTATGTAATTTCGAGTATGTTATCTGATCTAAGGTTTTATTCAATTTAGTTCTTTCACAGCAATCATCTTTTAAGATGTTGAAATATGATATCTTATTAGTAATGTTACTGACGATAGTATCACCGACGGCAGTGAACTGGTCTTGTAAAAAGCCTTGCAGATCTTTGGCAAGGTCAAGATGCCAGTCCCAAATAAGATGATATCGGAGTTTATGCTCGTATCATTGCAAGTAATATGACACTTTCCAGGATCCTATTGAACAAATATCCAGCGTATAAAACTTAACTTATGAAATAGGTCGATTAAACCGTGAATCAATTTCGTAACACATAGACTAGGGAGCTTTTGGACCGCTTCACTCAAAAGAGTGGTTTCACACGTAGGATTCACAATCACTGATAATACGTTAACGAGCACGCACACATAGCACTTTTCACTTATTAGGTTGCACTTGTCGATGTCCGTTATCAGTAAGTAAAACATACGATCAGCTGTTATTGCTACATATGAGCTAGATGACTCAACAAGGACGAATGTATCGGGTTTCGTCATAGGGGTCAGGTAAAGGAATTATTTTAAATATATGATCTATTTAAAATAATTCCTTGCGGTAAGACTAATGGAATTTTAACAACTATAATATTAGGTCCTTATATATGAAATTGATATATGAAATTGGCGTTTTGTATTATAATATGATCTTGTCAAATGGAAGAAACAAGCTAATTTTGCTAAAACTATTAAACTAAGTATGTATATTTTGTAAGGTTAAAGGTACAGGTAGGTCGTAATGGCTAGGGAGTCTATTCCTGTGCTTATCTAATTCAATGTACAATCAGTCGGATGCAAAATGTTAAGTTTGTTGATTATAGATTCTAACGAGTTTAACAAAGAATTTAGCTGTGCTTTGATCTTTCGTTTATCATTGGTATATGATACTGTTTCTAATGTCTTGTGGATGGTGTCCATATTTTTTTTTAAATATGGTATTCATTTCATCCACCTTGGAGATGGTATTATTAAAATAAGAGATGGTAGATTTAATAACGTGGATGATATCTTTCATGAGATAAGCTAAGCGTTTTTCATCCGTCTGTACGTCATCTATGGCCTTTGAGAATTTGACTGCGTCATCGGAATCTAAAGTACCAAAAATTTCTTCAACAGTGAGCCACCGAAATCCATGAGACCCCTTTTAAAACGCAAACTGGGTCTCTCATCTACTAATAAATATGAAATGGAGGAGAATTTGTTAACATTAAGAGTATATTGGTTTACCAATGCGGAAAGTGAGTTAATGCAGTCTGACTGTACTCTAGAGTAAAGTTAGTGAACTACAAAATGCATTAAGCCTTTCAAATAAAAATTCTACCTTATGTAAATTGGGCTGAACATAACCTATATCTACGAGTACGTATGCTAGTACATTCCAGGATAGCGTTCGATGTCGCGTATATACGGTTGACTTGTAGATGCGTCTATGATATCTTGACAATAAGGTATTGACTCGTCCAAATCGACAGATGACAGATGTTGGATAAGCGGTTAGTTTAGATTTTGCTTTAACTAACGACTCATTATGCTCTTGTAAGACGGTGTCGAATTATACACCAGGTTGTCTAATGATCTTGAGGAACTTTTCATAGGTTTCTGACGTTGACGGTAAATTGTGTAATTTCAATTGTGTTATCAGCTGGTAGTGTAGGGTTACATATAATTGAGTCGGAGTTAGTGTTACTATCTAAAACATTTACTGGGAAGCGAGATAGAGCGTCGGCATTTGCATTTAATTTGCCCTTTTCGTAAACGATTTCGTAATCGTACTCTTCTAGTTTTAGACGCCATCTGATAAGCCTGGATCCCGGATCCGGATCCTTAACGTTAAAAGCCAAACGAGGGGTTTGTGGTCCTTGACGATTTTAAACTTATGGCCGTATAGGTAAGGGCAAAACGTCTTTACGCCAAATAGGATAGCTAATGGCTCTTTTTCTATGGTTGAATAATTACCCTCGGCTTTGTTAAGGGTGCGTGACGCATTGAGACAGGTTTATCCTTGCCGATTTCTCCTTGAGAGAGAAAGGCCCCAACTGGGCGTCAATTTGGGGCGTCCGTGGTAAGGAGGAAAGTCTGTATAAAGTCAGGATATTGGAGAAGAGGCGCTAATGTTGGTTTCTCTTTAAGGGTTTTAGTGATTTGAGAAAAGTTGTTAATGAAACGGCGGTAGTAGCCTACGAGTCCTAGAAAGGGGACTTTATGTCTTAAGGATTTTTAGGAGTCGGGAATTGCGATACGGCTTTAACTTTTTCAGGGTTCGGCTACGCCTTTGTCTGTTATTACATGACCGAGATAAGCAACTTCGGGCCGAAGAAATTCGCATTTATCCGGATGAAGTTTAAGATTGAATTTCCGAATTCGGTCGAAGACTAAGTTGAGTTTGGTAATATGATCCTTGAGGTTTTATGACTGTACACTGTAAACATAGGCATGTAGACCCTGAAGGCCAGACAAAACAGTGTTTATTAATTTTTGGAATGTTGAAGGGCCATTTTTAAACCCGAATGGAAAGAGTGACCTAATTGGTCTAAGATGTCTGTGATAAGAGGTAGTGAATAACTCTCTGAAACTGTGACGTCATTAAGGCGGCGATAGTCTAAGACGATCCGCCATCTCTTTTTCCCGGAAGTATCCGGTTTTTTGTGAACTACCCAGACTGGAGCACTCCAGGGTGTTTTTACGAATTTGTGAGTCTACTTCTTCCTTGTGGCACTTTGGGAAGCGGTATGATTTAACGTGAATTGGAGGAGCATCTCCTGAATCTATAGTGTGCTCAACAACGGGTGAAAAATGTCAGCATATTGAGAACAGCATTCTAATAAGGACTCCTTTTCTTCTGAGTTAAGATGAGAACAGCGGATAAGGTTTAACACTGTATGTGCTCTATCGGGACTAGAATAAGAAATAGTATTTACATATTGGGGTGAATCGGTAGTAGTATCGTATCGGATTCAAGAGGTGTTAACTGTACAGAATAATTCTTGATCTCAATGTCGGAGTTAGTAGTATTTAAGACAGTTACGTTAATTCTTTTATTTGGTTTAATTGATACGAGGCAGTTGGCAATGTAAACACCTTCTTTTATGGAGTGGTCTAATAATAAACCTTTGTTGTTTTGATAGCACTCAAGAGTGTAATTAGATACTATGCCCTCGATGACGGCCTCACTACGAGCAGGAATTATGTACGTCGGTTGAATATAATTTATGTACAGGTTTTGACCGCATATTTGAACCGATTTTGAAGTGTAATCGATATTGGCCTTGACCAAAAAGTCACCACCGAGGATGCCGTCATATTCTAAATTGATATCATCGTTGACTACATGGAATTTGTACTCGTCAGCTTTGTCGGCTAAGATAAAATGAAGTTGGCATGTACCTAAACTTTCAGAGTAGGGGTAATTTAGGTAAGCTTGAACGTTTTATTAGACTAATACTTGCACCTGTATCTATAAGGAGACATCGTGGTTGAGTGGAATACGAGGTTTTTAAGTATACAAGGGGTAAAGAGACTTTTGAGATCGAGGATATTTCATATACCACAGACCTTAGGCTTTATACATACTAGTCTTATATAGTAAATTTTCAAGATTCAGAATTGTAAATTTCGGACTCTCTACGCGAAGTGCGAATTGCGCAACAGTTTCGTTTGACGACTACCTGCACGACTGTAGATCTAGCAATTTGCAAATTGTAATGTTTCCTTTCTCCAAAATTTTGTTAGAGAAAACATTTTAATTGATTAAAATCGTTAAAAACTTTATTAGAACTCGCGATTTGAGCCTTGCCTTCCAGGCGAGATAAGATGTATTTATGCAGCAAGATCTTTTGACTAGGCGACGCTAGATCTAAAGCGTTCTGGCAGTTGGTGAGAAAAGGGTTTCACGATCTTCCTTATAGGGGCTAATAAAATTACATAATACGTTGATAGGGAACTGTTCGCTTAATGCTACTTCTTGGCTCCGTAGCCATTATGAATAAATATAATAAATAGGTAAACTAACAACGGACAAGTGAATACATCGTAGCAATAACAAGTCAATAATATGTTTTACTCACAGGAGCAGGATCAGCGGCAGGAAGTAGATTTTCATAGTCCTTGGAACGTGACACGATCGTAGATGCGGCGACGGCGACGGCGAGTTAGTTTGGGTAATGACAGCTTCTAGAGCGACGGAACGCTAGGATGATGAAGGATGTGGTCTCGGTGCGATCAGTGAAGGCTTACAGTTGCGATTCGTCGTTTTCCAGTCTTGATGATGCGGAGAGGAACACCCCGGAGACAGATTCTTGAAGACACTTTTTTTTAGGTTTTATCTTGTTTTACGCGACCCCTTATGGAATACCAGTGGAACGGTTACGACGAAATCAATACTGGTATCCCACTTCTGGCACCACGGTTACGGAGCGGGTCTTTAGTTAGTTAAAAAAAAAATTAAATGGCGGCAATGCGGTTCGCAACTCATTACGTCTCATTTCTCGCGGGGGCGAAATGCGGGCTAGTAGTCTCTGCCTTTTACCCCGTAGGGGTCTACGGAGTAAAAGGCGTGATGGTATGTCTATGTAAAAGGAACTTTAATCAAAAATTAAAGAAAGCAAAGAAAAAGGACATAGAAACCACGTTTATGACGGAGGTCGAATCCAATCTAATGGTGCTCCCACACTGCAGTTACAAAATGTTTACTAACGTTACTAAACATTTGTTAATAAAAATTTAACATACATTGTAGTTAATGTTAGTAAATATTTTAGTGTTAGAAAATATTTGTAAACATTTTGTAACAGCCGTGTGGGAGCACCATCACTAATAAAGTAAAATATTAATTTAACAGGAGTTTAGGAAACTTATTTTATAGTTTATCTAGTGCTAGTCTCGACATAACAGGTCCTTGTGTTTACTATTTCGATATTTCTTTACCATCAGCATTCCAGCCGCCTTCGATTTGATAGGACGCCGTAGCAGCTCCGAAGAGGAAGTCGTTGGGAAACCGCCTCTCGTTCTTCGACGTCAGGCCAGAACTGCCCAGAATTACCATGCTGCAAACCAATTCAAGTCACTGTAGATTTTATTATGTGAATAAAATAATTTGTGTAGTGTGTTTTATTTAAGAAATTAAATGCGTATAGTTTTTTTAAATCCTGCGAATTATGAGTACTTATAGAAAAATTATATATGACATACCATAACACCAGCGCTACTTGCATCTTGTCTAACTGAATCTGCCCCCCAGTAGAGAGTGTCTAGTTTATATAATGACAATAGATAGCAAATCGAGATAAATGGATCTTTATCGCGGCATTGGAGTAGGAGATGTGCGCCCACTTAAGTATGTTGTTGATATCAAACAAAACAACTATCAAGTATGTAACTACCTTTACTTTATCTATTATATCTATTTTTACCATAATAAAAGAGTAGAATCGACGTGTCTGTACATTTGTTATTTTGGCTAGAAAATGAGAGGGAACGATTAAAGATGAATAATACATTACAAAAAAATGTTTTATATCAATCTTATCTGTCTGAACACGCTAATCTCAGGAACTACTAGACACATTTGAATTTAGTTTCCACAAACTGATTGACCTTAGCTCAGGGCATCATCTAATCTTTGTGTCA
Source organism: Euzophera pinguis (assembly GCA_947363495.1). Lineage (NCBI taxonomy): Eukaryota > Metazoa > Arthropoda > Insecta > Lepidoptera > Pyralidae > Euzophera > Euzophera pinguis. The sequence goes on along the minus strand of OX376157.1, from coordinate 7,477,732 downwards.
TCAAAATCGGACATCAGGAAAGAAAGTTATCATCAATTTAAATTTTTTTCAATTTCCAATTTCTCCTGATAAACAGGAACTATTGGACAGATTTGAATTAAGTTTTTACAAATTGGTTGGCCTTAGCTAGGGCAACATCTAATCTTTGTTTTATCAAAATCCGACATCAGGAAAGAAAGTTATCATCATTTAAAGATTTTTTCAATTTCCCCTGATAATATTTTCATAGCAAAGTAACAAACGGAGTAAGTGGTAAGTCGTCAAAATCACATAATTTCATCATTTTCCTCCGAGTTGTTTGCTAGATCATGAAGAAGTTTTCTCTTATACTGCTCATTCTGGTGTCAAAGGGTCAATCGACCCTTTATGCCTTGGTATCACTGTTTCAGGTTTGCCTCACTGACAATATTCTACATCTACATATAATAAAACTATTACTGTAAAGTTAATTCTGTACATCTATCTATAAATGTAAGTAATAAAACTGTAGAAAGGTCAAATATGTACATTGAATATAAAATAACAAAATTAAAACGCCAACTCCTCTTTAGAATTGGTCTGTGGGATCTTTATAATGTAACAGAAGCAAAACACATGATTTTTGAAATTTTTGTGTGTCTGTCATGCATGTTTTACGCAAAAACTACTGGACGGAAACTTTTTTTATTAAATAGATAATAGTCCTCGGCAACATATACTCGCAGATTAATTTTACCAGTTCTTGAAGGACTATTGACCAACTTAAATTGACTTGTGGGCATCTTCTAATTATTTATATTTTACACGCACAACATTCATTTCTTATTAAAATTTCAAAAATAAATTAATAATTATTAAATTAAATATTTTCCAAATTCATAATTACTCACGTAAAATGTAACGCAATTAGAATCGTTGACCAGCAACTTCGCAGGCCTCCCTAAAGGATAAAGTACATCGGCTTGTCCTGGTTACTATAATCTGTTTTACATTATACAATAATCTTTCTTCAGTATCATATTATATAATAAATACATTAATAAATATCTAAACATATATTACAACAACTACATATAAATAAATATGAATAATTTTACTTATAAATTATTGAAATCACAATATGTTAATTTGCTAATTTTTCCGCGTTAGATGCTGTGGGCACTTAACCTTAAATGTGATCCTCCAGCATCGACGCGAGTTTGCCTGTCAAGGTTTGACAGTAGAGTTTTATGATTGCTTACTCGAAGTCCGTATCGCTTCTTGCAATTTTACTATGTTTACATGTCTTGCGAATTATGTGTTATTTGCTCAATATTATTAGCTTTAATTTCTCTACTATCCATATCGCTTGTGCACCTTCTTTCTTTCTTCTCTATATTGTGAAACTGTGTGAGTGCATGTAATTACAATAATTAAAGACGCCCTTCGCTATCCACTCCTGCTTGTCTCATTCCGCATCCGCTTTCAATCTGGTTATCACCACTGCAGCGCATGGAACACTAGCAGCTAAGTACCTGAATAATTTAGTACATAGTCCAAGGGCCAGCCATACATTTACATCTCACAAATAAAGAGAAATCACAGTTGGGTGGTTAGATCTGACGGCTACATTATAAGCCCAGTGCGCACCGCCCGACACGGGAGCGCCCATTTGGCAGCCCCCATATCTGGTGACCCTCTTAAAGGACACAATGAGCGAAGATAGTAGCGATTCTGCAAAAACAGCACTGTCACGCAATGGCGCTGCTTCTAGTATTACGACGGGCCGTAAAAAGACACGTACACCTGTGGACAAAACACCCAGCACCCGGAAATATAGTCTTAAGGTGCCAGCTTTTTCACCGGATGATCCTGAAATTTGGTTTGCTCTACTTGAAGGTCAGTTTGAAAATTTTGAAATTACTGAGGATAATATTAAATTTAACAATGTTATCGGCAACCTAGATATAGTGCATGCCAAGGCAGTCAAGGACATCATCGTGAGTCCCCCGGCTAAAAACCGTTACGAGAGGATCAAGAGCGAGTTAATCAGACGCCTTTCCGCATCTCATGAGAAAAAGGTAAAACAATTACTTACTTATGAAGAGCTCGGTGATAGGAAGCCGTCTCAATTTTTGAGACACCTCCAAGATTTAGCCGGGCCGGCCGTTCCTGAAGACTTCATTCGGACTATATGGAGCAATCGACTTCCAAATAACATCCAGACAGTCCTTGCATCACAGCCGACGCACACCCTTGACCACCTAGCGGACCTTGCGGATAGAATACAGGAGATAACATCACCCTGCAACGTAGCTGCAACTTCCAGCCGCTCAGGTAGCGATGTCAATTATTCTAGCGAAATCACTGATTTGAAAGAAATGGTAGAACGCCTTTCGATGAAAATTGACAATCAATCCCGCTCGATCAATAATTCCGACCGTCGCTTGCGACCTCAACATCGTCGTTCTTCATCACGCAACAGGACTCGGTCGAATTCCAGCTACCGCAAATTCCCTGTTTGTTGGTACCACAACAAATTTGCCTCGAAAGCTGCAACATGCGTTAAACCCTGCGACTACCATAAGGCGGAAAACCTCACGGGCAGTCGCTAATGGCGGCTGACGATTGCCCTGCCTCACCAAGTCGCCTTTTCGTCACGGACCGCGGCTCGAACATCCAGTTCCTAATAGACACCGGAAGTGATGTGTGTGTTTACCCACGGTCAGTGTTACGTGAAAGTCGTGCTCAAACGGACTATCAGTTATGTGCAGCCAATGGAACTACCATAGATACTTTTGGTTTCATTGATTTAAATTTAAACTTAGGCCTCAGGCGTAATTTTTCTTGGCGTTTTGTTGTAGCCAATGTCACTAAACCTATCATAGGCGTAGATTTTCTTTGTTTTTATAATTTAATTGTTGATGTACGCAATAAGCGTCTTATAGATAATACAACAACTTTAACTTCAAGTGCTTGTACTGCCAATGTTAATGTTCATTCCGTTAAAGTTGTGACTGGCGATACTCGTTTTCATAAAATTTTAGATAAATTTCCTGAAATTACTCACCCTTCAGGCAAGCCTATAACACCTAAGCACGAAACGGTTCATCACATTAGGACTACCCCTGGTCCACCCGTTTCTTGCACACCCCGCAGACTCGCCCCGGACAAACTTAAAATAGCTCGGGCTGAATTTGAGCTTATGCTGAGCAATGGAACAGCTCGTCCCTCCCAAAGCGCTTGGGCCTCGCCGCTACACCTGGTTCCTAAGAAGGATAACGGCTGGCGGCCTTGTGGCGATTATAGGATGCTTAATGCACGGACCATCCCAGACCGTTATCCTATTAGGCATATCCATGACTTCGCCCATTCCATTGCTGGTTGTAAAGTGTTTTCGACCATTGATCTTGTGAAAGCTTACAACCAAATTCCCGTTTGCGCTGACGATATTCCTAAGACGGCCATCACCACGCCATTCGGTCTTTTCGAATTTCCGGTGATGACCTTTGGTCTTAGAAATGCTGGCCAAACCTTTCAAAGATTCGTTGATGAGATGGTCAGAGGGCTAGATTTTACATATCCATATTTGGACGATTTTCTCGTATTTTCACGGAACGAGGAGGAACATGAGCTCCACCTCCATCAGCTTTTCTCCAGGATGAAGGATTATGGCGTACTCGTCAATGTTTCAAAATGCACTTTCGGCGTTAGCGAAGTTGCATTCTTAGGCTACCGCATTTCTGAGTCTGGCACTAAGCCACTAGAAACCAAGGTACAAGCTATCCAAGATTTCCCTCCACCTAAAACGATCAGACAACTCAGACTTTTCTTAGGCATGGTTAATTTTTACCGGCGATTTTTACCCAACGCCGCTGTCACTCAAGCCCCTTTGAATGCTCTTCTTGCCGGCTCTGTTAAGGCATCCCATCCCGTCAACTTGACCGGTGACACTCTTGCTGCCTTCGAAAAATGCAAGGAACTTCTTGCAAATGCTGCATTGCTCGCACACCCAGACTGTGATGTCAAACTCGCTCTGGTAACAGACGCGTCAGATTTGGCTTTGGGTGCAGTTCTGCAGCAATTTCATGACGGTGCTTGGCAACCTCTCGCGTTCTTCTCGCGGAAACTTAGCCCGTCACAACAAAAATACTCACCATATGACCGAGAGTTATTGGCAATCTACGAAAGCATAAAATACTTTCGACACATGCTGGAAGCTAGACACTTCGTGATCTACACAGACCACAAGCCTATCACTTTTGCGTTCCGAGAAAGAAAGGCTAACTGCTCCCCTCGTCAATTCCGCCATCTTGATTTTATTTCGCAGTTCACGACCGATATCAGACATATTTCGGGCAAAGACAATATCGTCGCTGATACATTGTCTCGTGTCGATGAACTGCAGATGGCTATTGACTTGGAGACGCTAGCTCAACATCAATCTGCTGATCAGGAATTGTTAAGTTATATCGATGGTGAATATTCACTCCGTCTAGAGAAGGTTAGCATCCCAAACAGTAGGACAGAGTTATTTTGCGATTTAAGTACTCCATCGCCAAGACCTTTTGTACCTAAGCCTTTGCGTCGACAAATCTTCGACAATCTTCATAATCTTAGCCACCCAGGTGCAGACGCGACTACTAAACTGATTTCAGAACGCTTCGTCTGGCCTGGAATGCGCAAAGATTGTCGAGAATGGTCACGCCAATGTCTCGCGTGTCAACGCTCGAAAATCAGTCGTCATGTGTCTTCTCCCTTAGGCTCATTTGACCTTCCCCGTGCTCGTTTTTCTTTTATTCACGTAGACATTGTTGGTCCCTTACCACCATCACAGGGTTACAAGTATTGTCTGACAGTTGTAGACCGCTTTACACGTTGGCCGGAAGTCACACCGATGGCAGATATAACAGCCGAAACCGTTGGAAAGGCATTAATATTGTGGATATCCAGGTTTGGATGTCCAACCGATATTGTCACTGATCGCGGTCGACAGTTTGAATCCACACTTTTTCAATATTTGGCAAGAATGATCGGATTCAAACATCGTAAGACAACCGCGTATCATCCAGCGTGCAACGGCATGGTCGAACGCTTTCATCGACAATTAAAAGCCGCCATTATGTGTCACGCGGACTGCAACTGGGTGGACATACTGCCCTTGATTCTACTCGGCATCAGGTCATCTTTCAAAGAGAGCCTTCAAGCTTCATCCGCTGAATTGGTGTATGGAGAACCATTACGACTCCCAGGAGAATTTTTCCAGGCATCAGTCCAAGATTCTCCGGATTTAACAGACTTTACATCACGCTTGCGGCAGTTCGTAGCTAAGCTTCAACCAACTTCAGCAGCGAGAAATTGCAAGGAGAAAATTTTTATTTACAAGGAATTATCCTCTTCGAGCCATGTCTTTCTTAGGACTGACGCATTACGTGGTGCTTTACAACCACCTTACACTGGCCCTTACGAAGTGCTCGAACGAGGAGAAAAATCTTATAAAATTCTTGTAAAGGGTAAGAGTGTCACAGTATCAATAGACCGCCTAAAGCCAGCCTATGTACTTGTTGATCCATCTCCTACCCATCTTCCTTCTCCCTCTATTGTTCCTAAGCCATCCCCTCCAACTCAAGATCTCGTACCCAGTCCTGTCCCAAAATCTTTGGATAGCCCGCTGCGAGATCAAGCCAAGAAGACTCGATCTGGGCGTGTAGTTCGTTTCCCGAAATTCTTTCGCCCGTAGTTACGGTCTCCGGGGGGGCTGATGTGGGCATCTTCTAATTATTTATATTTTACACGCACAACATTCATTTCTTATTAAAATTTCAAAAATAAATTAATAATTATTAAATTAAATATTTTCCAAATTCATAATTACTCACGTAAAATGTAACGCAATTAGAATCGTTGACCAGCAACTTCGCAGGCCTCCCTAAAGGATAAAGTACATCGGCTTGTCCTGGTTACTATAATCTGTTTTACATTATACAATAATCTTTCTTCAGTATCATATTATATAATAAATACATTAATAAATATCTAAACATATATTACAACAACTACATATAAATAAATATGAATAATTTTACTTATAAATTATTGAAATCACAATATGTTAATTTGCTAATTTTTCCGCGTTAGATGCTGTGGGCACTTAACCTTAAATGTGATCCTCCAGCATCGACGCGAGTTTGCCTGTCAAGGTTTGACAGTAGAGTTTTATGATTGCTTACTCGAAGTCCGTATCGCTTCTTGCAATTTTACTATGTTTACATGTCTTGCGAATTATGTGTTATTTGCTCAATATTATTAGCTTTAATTTCTCTACTATCCATATCGCTTGTGCACCTTCTTTCTTTCTTCTCTATATTGTGAAACTGTGTGAGTGCATGTAATTACAATAATTAAAGACGCCCTTCGCTATCCACTCCTGCTTGTCTCATTCCGCATCCGCTTTCAATCTGGTTATCACCACTGCAGCGCATGGAACACTAGCAGCTAAGTACCTGAATAATTTAGTACATAGTCCAAGGGCCAGGCATACATTTACATCTCACAAATAAAGAGAAATCACAGTTGGGTGGTTAGATCTGACAGCTACATTATAAGCCCAGTGCGCACCGCCCGACACGGGAGCGCCCATTTGGCAGCCCCCATAGACTCCTAAAATGTATAGTGCGCATACAATATGAGAGGTCAAACAAGACTGGCCAATACAATTTTTGCCAGAATTTAATTTTGCTATTGCTTTGTAATTGGAGTAAGTAATTATTGTTGGTAGTGTTCATAATCTGAGTTATTATTAAATGTATGTCATTACGTAGTTACTTAAATGTGTTTCATTCATTCACTTATAGTGGGTTACATGTTCAATCGACGATGCACATCCAGGTAGTAAAGTTTTTTTCGGAATTACTTTACGGCCTCTGACATGGTTCCTTTAACGACCGCCAGATGGCAGCCGGGTGGGACCAACGACTTAACGTGCTTTCCAAAGCACGGCATCATTGTACCATGTGTTCAGAATTTGGTCATAAAATACTGGAGGGCAATCGCGCTAAATGGAAAGACATTAACGTATCCAAAACCTCGCCTCTGACGTGGGTACTATATTATGACTTTTCAGTCATTCTTATCGAGTTGGTTTACATGGTCAATAGATTCTGCACACCCTGGTGTCAGTATTTTTTCGGAGACACCTTCGGGCTCTGACGTGCATTCTTTATAACGACTTTTTAGTCATTCTTATCGAGTTGGTTTACATGGTCAATAGACTCTGCACAACCTGGTGTCAGAATTTTTTCGGAGAAGCCTTCGTTCTGTAAGTCGTTCTTTGTAACGACTTTTCAGTCATTCTTATTGAGTTGAATGCTTCAACCCCAATGACATCCTTTAAACCACTCTTTAAAAAATTAAAAATCTTGACCGTCCCTTGCTTTTACATATTTGAATTGTGCGTATTTGTCAAAAATAATCAGAACTTATACAATATAAAGCGAAAAGATACTTGTAAATATAGTTGCAGGCGCCCTACCGCGTCACCGCCTGCGCGTTAAAATTAGCTTATCGTACTAAGTATCTCGGAAATATAATAAAAACAAGGTTTTTCTTTGGAAATAACTTTTTTTATAATATGTGCAGTTTGCAGATTTTCTAGTTGCAGTCTTTGTCCAATAACTATCCAAAATGCATCCCTTTCTAATTATCTCGTTTTTCCGACCATGGTAATAATACTTTCAGAATGCTGTCGATAGCTTTGCACGTACTGCCGCATTTTGGCCGACTTCTTCAATTAAAATCTTCATTATACTATAGGTAATACTGTATTATTGATCCCCGCCTTCGAGTATCGCACAACCTAAAACTGGGTTTACCTGAATTCTCCTCTCAGTGCTACGCTAACTCTTTTGCAATACTTGCTGCACGTTTATGGAACAAGCTTCCTCTGGAGATCAAACAGTCGTCCTCTCTTCATACCTTCAAATTCCCGGTTAGGGAATACTTTGAGCGTTCGGACTTGAGTTGACTTAGGTTTAGGTTAAGTTAGTTTTTTTTACATTTATATTTATCGTATCTATTGTACTGTACACTCTTTGATGCCCATGTACTCTTTTTCCCTTTGGTTTTCGGGTTGACTGGAAGAGATTCCTATTAGGGATAAGTCCGCCTCTTGTTGTGTTTTATTTTGTTGTAACAATGTTGTTTCTGTACAATAAAGTTTTTACATACATACATACATACCTGGAGTGCATACATCATTTGTATAGTATTGTAAATCCTAAAATCCTTTTGGTAGATAATTTTCATACAGTTACTTACTTATATCTCTTGTCGGCCAAGTCGCCTATTATCTAAACTGACAGAGTCATACAGTCATCATTATTCATCGTTTTTTAGCCCCGGTGGTCGAGTAGACCCGGAGTTCGTGGGTTCGATTCCAATGGGAAGCATCTACCTTGTTTAATTGTTTTCAGGAGTGCTATTTTTACTTATATTGGACATTCTCTATATGGTCGACCTTAGATTAATAATTGATCTCCGCGGCGCTAGCGCGCCAGACCATTTAATAATCTAAGCGGTCGACATATTCTTTACTAGCCGTTTCCCGCAGCTCCGCCTGCGTCAAAAAGTAGCCTATGTTTGACCCCGGGTCTTCAACTATATTCATACCAAATTTCATCAAAATCCGTCCAGCGATTTGGCCGTGAAAGCGCAACAGACAGACAGACAGACGGACAGACAGACAGTCAGACTTTCGCATTTATAATATTAGTATGGATACATTGGGTTTCAAACCTGAGACGCGTACTCCAAGTGGGTCCTTACATAGGTACAATACAGAGTGAATTTTGAGTGTTTTATTATTCTTAAGCTACGCTTTATTGATTATATTGTCAAAATGATATCGAATGATTTTCGTTCGTTAACGAAGGATTTTTGTTTGACATATATGTCAGACATTTCTAAGATAGCGCTCATGGGATGATAATAAGTCATTCTGTTTGATCTATTGTTGACTGGGTTCGACCATGTGACATTTAAGTAAGTGTACATACAATCAACATCATATCAATACAATATAAATGAGTAATATTTGTTTATTAGATAAACCTTTAAATGACATTAACATAAATAACAAAATTAAAGATACACTAATAATAAGTTTAAATAAACGATAAAAAAAATGTTTAAGTTAAATAAAATATTGAGCCCAAATCGCTGTAGACGCATGATGGTAAGGTACCCAAGAGGCTGGCGACGTTCCCTCGTTGTATGGCCAGGGTGATGCGCTGGCCAATATAGGCGCTAGCTCATGGGTCTCTAGAGACGTCAAATAGGCGTGCGGATATCTCTACTAGGCCGGGTTCAAGCACGCAACCTCTACGCCGGAAAGCGTCGGGGATAAAATTTTACCGGCGAGGTTGAGCGTGCTATGAATTGACGACAAGAAAGCTGGCAGTGCCATCATGACGAATTGGAAGTGCCGCTTTAGGCCCAGCATACATCGGTCATTTTTGATCCCATCCTCCAACACTGGCGCCCCTAGGAGGCAATGCGACTGATCATTTATAACGGTAAAATTTGGCGCCAAAACGTTAAATTTTTAAAGAATTTCAAAGGGAAGATAATTACGGAAACATAGTTCGCACTTCGAAAAATTAAATTCCATTCCAATTTCGCCAAAGGATTTTATGATTTTTTCCAAACCGTTAAGAACAGGTATCAGCGACACCTCCAAGGGTAGTACCGTCGTCTAGGTACCAAACGTTGAGGCTTTAATGTGGGAATAGCCAAACTGAATATTGCCGGTCCGAAAGGGCGCCCTGCTGACACCCGACAACTGACTTTATAATTTGGCTTTCGTAAACTAAATTCGTGGGTGTGTTATAGCCATGGAGTAATTACAAAGAGGAGATGCCGTAATAAGCGTTTTGTAAAAAAGCGTTTGTGAGGCTACACGGGGCGGAAGGCATACGTGCGACATGCTTGGTTTCGGCCGTGGCTTCAATCATGGAGCACGAGCAATGACAAGCTCCGCCCACTGCAGTGTCGGCGAGGCGCCAATGATCACGTCACTGCGCCATTTCAAACGGCATCTCCTCTTTGTAATTACTCCATGGTTATAGCACTACCACATCACTACATAGTATAAAACAAAGTCGCTTTCTCTGTCCCTATATCCCTATGTATGCTTAAATCTTTAAAACTAGGCAACGGATTTTGATGCGGTTTTTTTTAATAGATAGAGTGTTTCAAGAGGAAGGTTTATATGTATAATTAATTCATGCACAATATAGTCGAGAAACACTGATAATTTTAGAGGTTTCTGACGTGAGGTCGTAAATTTAACAAATTTTTGGCGCTTACATTGCAATCTCTGGCATAACCCTGTGAGATCGATCAAAATAATGTACACTACAACTACAGTATTGTAGATCTTATAAAGGTCTACAAAATAGTCCGCGATACCATATGTCTAACTATTGCAGTTACGTCACTGCAACTACTTTTTCAGTTAAAATTTGCAACAGTAACGCCGGTACAAACTAGGCTTCATTATTCGTTTCACGGTATTGATCCTTATCCAAATAAATCATTTCATATTCAAGATTGTTTTAATACCTGTAGATTACTCTTTGAATGAATGAAATCGGACATTCCAGTCCAAAGATATTACGGATTTTGTTTTGTGTGTTCACTTGGAGTGGCGCGGACGCAAAACCCGGACGAAGCGGTACTAAGTAGGCCCGTTTTCTTTCCGTTGCGCGTGGGGTTTCTTAATGTTTGACAAAAAACGATAGAAAAAATGAGGAATACCAAATCATTTGATTAAAAACCTCACATTTACCAAACATACCTAACTTTAAAAGTATTCATTTAATATTAGAAATGTAGCTTATTGCAAATGTTAAACTAACATTGTAAAAAAATATATTTGACCATGTATACTACGTTTATAAAATTTGTTACTTTATAAAACAAGGTAGATAAACGCTGTCACTTGATAAAAATTATGTGTTAAAAAGCAAGCTTTGTAAGCTATCGCTACTTTCTTAACATGATTGACGCTCGCTCGCTCACTTATGTCTTGGTCACGGTATAACCATATCCTACCTTCTGAAACAAAGTCGGAGTAATAATGGTTCCGTGCATCAAAAGATTTTATTCAGTTAAACTTATTTTAATTAGTTTATTTCATTGCAAATTAATGTACGTATGAAATTCTTTTGTTCTTCAAAACAAGATTGACGCTCGCTCGCTCGCTCATATCATGGTCACTCTATATAACGTAACCTAGCTTCTGAACAAAGTCGGAGTGATGAGGTTCCGTAAATATATGGAATTTAATTGTGTGAGTATAAATCTTCTATGAACTTTCGGCTGCTCCATTTCAAAACCCAGTAAGTCCTTCGGAACAAATTATACAGGAGAGCGAAAAAATACAAATTGGTTTGCACTGCCTTACATATTGAAATTTGTAGAAGCATTTGATGTTTATTTAAAAGACTAAACTTCAAACTATAATTTAGGAAAAACTATATTAAATTTACTTTTATATTGCATAATATACACCCCTTACTAATTCTGGAAATTAAATTGGAATATACACTGGCAACACTGGCCGTGTAAACATTAGCTCTGTGTATTTTTAATTGAAAAAATAGTTTTGAGCTTATTTTTAACTCAATAATAAAAGGAAATGATTTTTTAAGAGCATTAAAGTAGTGATATTGTTTATTTTGAATTAGTGTCAAGATTTACTTTCAAATTATTGGAATAGTGGTGTCTACAATGATGTGAAAATAATCTTTAAGTATCACACAATCAAAACTCCTATCTTTTTTCGGATTTAAAAAAAAATACTTACGTACAATGAATACAAACGCCGCACAGGAGATAAATAAATTATCAAGAAAAGTTATAAATATGAAGTGAACTTAGTGAAATAATTGTTGAAGGTGTTTATTTAATGTAACTCAATACCTTCATTTACCATTATTTACTTTTACGAAAATAAGATAGTGATGGATCATTTTTATGAATGACGTCATACGCTGTTTGGTGTGTTTGGTGCAGAACGCGCCTTCCGTACTTGAGTTAGAAGTTCGATTCCTGGTCATGAAACAAACTCTTCTTTTCTTTTTGAAAACATAAGTTTCAAAAACTTTTTTCAACATCTCCAGTGTTTGAGCCAAGGATGGACACATTTATTATTTTTAAATATTGTGTAAATTTGTTTGTTTTTTTTTTTTTAATTGACCAATATTTAGGTGCATTTACAATTTGCATGTTGTTTGTAAATATTGTGACCTTTGTTTTTTAAATTTTATTATTATATATTTAAAATTTATATTTTGTGACTTTTTTTTTATACAACGATTTTCATGCGTTTTGTGGCGTCCTTACTCTCTGCCAGATATTTAATTTTATTGGGATTTTGCTAATGAATAATTTTTAATGATATGTTAATTAATTTAATTATTAAGTTATTTTATTGTTTTTCATTATGTTTTAAAGTTAATTATTTTATAATGGTAATGTATTAAATTTGACATTAAGTTATTTTGAATTTTTGACATAGTTTTTACTTGTAATTTATTTTATTAACTTTAAATAAGGTTTTGAATTGTTTTTTAATTAATTGATTATTAATATTTATAAAATTAATTTTGTCTCTAATTTTTAAGAATAATTTTTATTTATACGAATTTGTTTTATGTTTAATTTAAAGGTAAGTTATGTCAGAAAATTTGAGCTACGGTATTTGTCCTTTTTGCCCGGGTTCAACACGACAATTTGTTATTCCGAGAGGACTTGCTGTGCATATAGGCCGAAAGCACAGACCTAACCGGGATGAACTGAGTTCTAACTTAGCTACACCATCGCAGGATTCAGGGCCAGATTTGAGTGGTAATCTGGATACACTATCAACTTTGAAATGTAAAGTCAGAGTACTCCGTATACATATACCGAAAGGAGCGAGATGCTTGGCTGCGGGAAGGTTGGTGGCACTGATCAGAAATTGTTTGTCAGATAACAGCCCTGAAGCTTGGTTTGCTTTACTTTCTTTCTCCTTCACAGCATTAAGAGTTCCATGCAAGGAAGGACACTCGTCGTTGACTTCCAAAGTGAGAGAGAACATTGGTGGTTCAGGTGATGCTTGCATTCTGAGTAACCACAACATTCAAAGAAAGACTCATTCTTTACACAAGTTTATCGAGGGAAAGGTTCATGATGGTGATTTTAAAAGTGCCATTCGGTTGTTTTTATCGGATTGTTCTGTAGCACCAAATAACGCTGAAACTCAGGATGCTTTGATACGCAAACATCCATCACCATCTCGTCCTTTGAATTTGCCACCAGAGCCAAATAGTGCCAGTGTTTTTTTGACGGTCAATTCTTCGGAAGTTCTGGCTGCTTTGGAATCATTCCAGACTGGTTCAGCGTCGGGATTGGATGGTCTGCGTCCGGACCATTTGAAAGAATTAATTTCGACCTCGGCTGGGGACAACGGGATTCGGTTAGTGGAGGCGTTGACCAGTTTATGTAATTTTCTTTTAAAAGGTTTGCTCAATCCTATAGTATGCCCATATTTATACGGAGCTTCATTGTGTGCTTTAAAGAAGAGGGATGGTGGGATTAGACCAATCGCCATCGGTTCCACAATTCGACGATTGGTTTCAAAGATTGCTTGTAGCGCTGTGAGGCGAGACGCATCTCTCTACCTGCAGCCTCAACAATTGGGCTTTGGCACTGCTGAAGGCTGTGAAGCTGCCATACATGCCACTCGATGGTTTTCTACCTCAAAGAAAAATACAAACAGTGTCATTGTTAAACTAGATTTGGAAAATGCGTTTAACAGTGTAGAAAGAGACGTTATTTTAAACGAGGTATTGGAACATACATCACATCTTTTTCCATTCCTGCAATGTTATAGCTCACCTAGTCACCTTTTCTTTCAAGATACTTCGATAGACTCTAAAGTTGGTGCACAGCAGGTGGATCCCTTGGGACCTTTAATTTTTAGTCTGGTCATTCAAAAAGCCATTAGCAGTTTAAGATCTCCCCTTAACGTTTGGTACTTAGATGACGGTAGTTTGGGAGGTCCTCCTGATGTTGTAGCTGCGGATGTACAAACGTTGTATGATAAATTTAAAGACCTTGGTTTAAAGATAAATTCAAGAAAATGCGAGTTATTTTTGTGCGGTGAGCAGGCTATTACTTCAGTTCCGCTCTTCCAAGCTTTGATACCAGGTTTGATGGTAGTTGACGATTCAAACTTTACACTTTTGGGAGCTCCAATTTGCGAAAAAGCTGTGTCTTCGGTAGTCCGAGAAAAAATTTCATCTTTTGTGGCTTCACACGATAGACTAAAGTGCTTATCTTCGAATGTTGCGTTGGTACTCCTCCGTAACTCCCTTGCGATTCCTCGAATGACTTATATTATTAGAACTAGTCCGACTTGGTTATTCCAAAGTGAAGTCAATGAGTTTGATAATGCTGTGAGAATGTCTTTAGAGACGGTGCTCAATGTCAAACTTAGTAATCGACAATGGATCCAGGCGTCATTACCTGTACGTCATGGGGGTCTTGGTATTCGCCGTTTGGAGGATGTTTCGCTGCCGGCATTATTGTCGTCCTCACATGGGGTGATCAATTTAGTCGCTAAAATTCTGTCAACTAATGGCGATGGATTGGTTTTGCCGTATGTGGGTGATGCCCGGTTGGCCTGGTTGGCGAGATGTCCAAAAAAAAAAAATGGGGAAGAAAGTGTTATGTAGGTAGATTTAAGCTGTATTGTATTGTGGCCACCAACATTGAATAAAACCAGTCTTGACTTAACTAGCCGGGTGTTTCACTTGTCTTCCTCATATTTATTAGTTTCACTATTGATAATTTTTCTCAAAAACTAGCTAAATGACGATACAATCGATAGACCTATAGATATCTATAGGTCTATCGATTGTATCGTCATTTAGCTAGTCAACTAAAAAATAAATTGGGTATTTTATGTATTTTATTGATAGAATAGACTATTTCGGAGATACAATTTAAACGAAAAAATTCTATTATTATATAAAACTATATTATATTCTTGGTCTCTTGATTGTTTACAATCGCAAAATATCTAGGTACCCCATTACCGTATCTATATATCTATTGCATATTGGCCTGTTTATTTATTGGACACTTTATCATCGTTTGGGCACCGATTCTTCATTCTAACGTATGAATTAATGTAGGTAATTAAGGTCAGGTAATGTATGGGTTAAGTTTAATCGAACAGAGGCGACATTTGACATGGGTGACAAGTACGTAAAGCGCTAATTAACGCTACCAAAAAAAAATCACTACACTGTGCTGCCAACCTAAAAAAATTGAATAGCGTAGCCGAAAGTTGTCCGGCTACGTCACGTTATTGGGTTTTCTGCGATTTTCATAAAAAAATACTTGCTTATGTAAAGATCTGATCAATGTAATCGATTCCCTAGGCCTATTCCTCTAAATGATTAACGAATTAGACATTTTCATAAAAAAGTTGACTAGCCATTTGTAATAGTGTCTATACTATATCGATAGATAGTATCGATAGACATTTTTGAGCAATACTATTGAAAAGACCAATACTATCAATAGTATTAGGTCCAATAGTATTGCAAAAACTATAAAAATTGCCCCACTATCGATTGCCAGTAATTTACCGATACTATTGTATGTCAACCAAAGCTAAGTACGAAGCTTCCGATATCATGGTCATAGATAGTATATATTTTCAATTTGGAAACCTGCGCGAGCATTTAGAAGCTTTCTCAAGCATTTTGGGAATCTGTCCGCGCATTTTAGAAACCTTTCCGTATAATTTGGAAACCTTCCTGAGCAGTTTGGGAACCTCCCCTACTAATGTGGGAACATTCCCGAGCATTTTGAGAATCTTCCCGAGCATTTTAGGAACTCTCCGAAGCAATGTGAAGACCTTCCCGAGCATTTTGAGGAAGTTTCCGAGCATTTTGGGAACCTTCCAGAGAAATGCGGGAAAATTCTCAAATGTATTGGGAAAATATATTTACATAAAGAGGAGCCAAAACTTAATGTTCCCAAAACATCAGGAACGTTGAAAATTTTTGAAAATAATAGTGTAACTATTAAATAGGGAGAGTGGGGGAATCACGGACGGCGGGAAATGGCGAACACTACGAGGGCGACACTGAAAGTCTTTAGAACTGACCACTTGTAAACAGTATAATAAAAAAATAAGTTTAAATTTTAAAAATGGAACTCTGCCAATATTATTGAGTATGTATTTTATTAATTTGTTTTACGATTTGGCGGCAAATTGAAAATTGTCTGTGTCACGTCAGCATGAATTTAACGCGAGAAAATTTTCGTGCAATGATTTTTATGACTTTCGTTGTCATTTAAGTCAACAAGAAAGTTATGATAGACTTTGATTGGCCTTTCACGATGAAGCCCCATCTCGTGCCACTGTTTGCAACTGGTTTAATGAGTTCAAACGTGGTCGCACTAATCTCACCGATGATCTGCGTGAGGGACGGCCTTCTACGGCGACAACTGAAGATAACATCAGTGTTGTGCGGCGTATGATAGAAACTGACCTATCAGCAGATTCGGGCAAGTTTAGGCATCGGTATGAGCCAAGTGCACAAAATCCTGCAAGAACATTTAGCGGTCAGGAAGCTTTGTGCCCGGTGGATACCTCACGATTTGACCGAGGCTCAAAAAATCCGTCATGTTGATTGGTGCCGTGAAATGGTTCAAAGATTTAACGGAGTTGACTCAAATGCTGTGTTTGACATACTTACGGGTGACGAAAGCTGGATTTACTGTTATGACCCCGAAACCAAAAGCTCTCAGTCTGCTCAGTGGGTGTTTCCTTCCGAGGAGTTGCCAACTAAAGTGAAGGGAGGTTGAAGCGTGGGAAAAACGATGGTGGCCTCGTTCTTCGGAAGGACCGGACATTAAGCGACAATTGTTTTAGAGGATCGAAAAACAGTTACTGCAGAGTGGTATACTAACAAATGTTTGCCACTTGTCTTGGAAAAAGTTCGGGAGAAACGACCTCGCAGTAGGATCCTCCTTCACCACGACAACGCCTCGTCGCACACCGCCAGGCGAACGATCGACTATTTGGCGACATCAAACGTGGAATTACTAGGTCACCCGCCATATAGCCCCGACTTTACGAAACTTTTAATAATAATAATAATAACCCCCCCAAGGGTTCACCTTGTCGTGGTGGGGGGGCTTATGGGGAATGACCAATGTTGCAAAGGGTGTTAACATCTATACCTTCTAATAACCCTTACATACACTCACATGTATGATGGAGAAACTCAATTGGCTTTAAACATCAATAAGCAAGAGTCATTTCCTAACTAACGATCCCAACTTTCCTCTCTTACTATCCACCTGTACCCTTTATTTTAAATGGAGAAAGACAATTGTAAAAGATATTATTTACGGTCGCTACCCGGGGGTCGCCGGGGCGCACCTGGAGCCGATGCTGGGTGCTTCAGTTCGCGGGACACCGGTGACGAATTGCTGAGCAGGCGGGCTCTCGTCACTAAATATGCTACAGCCGGTCGTCGTGAGCTGAGCAGGCGGGATCACGGCGTGGAGGATACAGCCGAACTATCTGGCGATGACACTCATTCCTTGTTTTCATCCATCCCTTCCACTCGCCCCTCATATATGACAAGACGAACAGCAACCTTGTCTACTACTAGTACGCTCGACAGTGTTGTGCAAGAAGTCAACAATGACTTAGAGTTTGCACCCACCCAGAGCGCCCCAAATAAGCGCATGAAATGGTCAACGGAAATGAACATGTTTATACTGCGCACTTACCTTCAGTTGACAGACTTAGATACCGACACAAAAGCATATCTAGAGCCTCTACATCTTAAATTTATTGAAAAATATCCGGACATTACAGTAAGTCGTCAAAGAATAGGCGGTCAACGTAGAGCAATTATTAGAAGGAAACTCTTACCACAAAGTTTAATTGACCAGATATACGGTGAAGTACGTGATGAACTTGAAAAACATCACCAGTTACAAACTTCACAATATTCACAATATCATAATGCCAACCCGCAACCTACCTTTGCAAACACATCAACACGATCCCAGCAACCAATACAATCATCACAACCTAATCATACACAAACCCGAATGAGATGGACAAATGAGCAGAATGAAGCTATAATGCGAATATACTATAAAATAACACACCTAGAAACAAATAGAACTATATAAAGAAAACTGCTGCATGAGGGTTTCGTCAATATATTTCCGTCTTTAGCCCACTTAAGCGAACAAAGAATAGCTGACCAGAGAAGACTCATAATAAATAACAAATATATAAGCGAAGCTAGACTTAATGAAATAAAACAGGAGATAGCGGAAGAACTCAACCATGCACAGTCCTCTGATATAATAGTAACAAATAATAATGAACAGCGTGATTTAAATTTAGAAATTAACATTACCTATCAGGAAACTACACCCGATCCACAGACGAACACTACTAGACGACAAGATATTGACGAAACTTTTCAAGAAGCATTTCGGCACTACAAAAACACACATCCTACGGAAAGAACTGTTATTCCGAAACAAAAGTCATCTAGAAAACTGTCCCTCGTAGTCGAATATATTAATAAAATAATTTTGCCTAAACATATTACAGACGACACTGACTTTAACTCGGCGCAAACTATAATTTACTGTGCGGCTTGGACTGCGGCTAAGTCTAATGGCGCTAAATTAACATTAAATAGCACGGAAGCTACACATACTCAAAGTAAATACAAACCATCTTGGCAGCGCCGACTAGAAAATAGAATTAACGATCTCCGGAGTAAAATAGGAAAAGTAACACTATATATTAACGGCAGCAGAAATAGTAGGCTCACAGCACATGTAAAAAATATCGTTGAACAGTATAAAACCCACTCTATTCACGAATCCCAAAACACACTTCTCTCACACACATTGGATACCCTAAAACAAAAGTTAGCTGTTACAGCGGCTCGTTTAAAAAGATATATAGCGTGCACTTTGAGGAAACAGCAGAATAGCCAATTTCGGAATAATGAGAAACAGTTTTATCGTAATATAAGAAACACTACATCGAACACGCATGATGCTGATTTACAAGATATTAGTAACACGCCAAGTGCTGATGACTTGAGAGATTTTTGGGCTGGTATTTGGGAACATCCAGTGGACCACAATCAACTAGCAGAATGGATAAATACAGAAATAGATCACAACAATACCCATACTCAACCTATGCAGTTCCAAAGTATACCCATAGAAATTTTCGAAAAAGTGATAAGACGCTTACATAACTGGAAAGCCCCAGGATCAGATTTTATTCATAGCTATTGGTATAAGAAATTTACATCCATACACATGCACTTGCTTAAGTTTATCAATGAGTTTTTACAAAATCCTCAATTAATGCCCGCATATATTACATCCGGTACTACTATTATGATCCCCAAGGACCAAGATGACACCCAAAATCCTGCAAAGTATAGACCAATCACATGCTTACAAACCCTGTACAAAATTATTACATCCTGCATAACTGAACTCATTTACATCCACACCGAAACTAACCAAATTCTTGCGGAACAACAGAAAGGATGCCGAAAGTTCTGTCAAGGGTGTAAAGAACAACTACTTATAGATTCCGTTGTATTAGCCAGAGTACAAAAAACTAAATCCGATCTGTTCACTGTCTACATAGACTATAAAAAGGCATATGACTCCGTTCCTCACTCCTGGTTACTGACAATCTTAGAGATATACAAAATACACCCAACTCTAGTCACATTCCTCAAAGGGGCAATGGCTACTTGGACCACTCGTCTCAAGCTTAAAACTCCTACAAAAATAATAGAAACTAACCCGATAATGATACAGAGAGGTATTTTTCAAGGAGATGCCCTAAGTCCCCTATGGTTTTGCCTCGCGCTAAATCCACTCTCCAAATTATTAAATTCTAGTGCATTAGGATACCCAATACCAGTTAAAAGTGAACAGACAGACATAACCGAGACAGATATTACTCTCAACCACTTACTATACATGGACGATATAAAACTGTACGCCAACACCGAAGACCAACTTAACAAATTGATAAACTTAGTAGAGCAGTTCACAAACGATATCAAAATGGAGTTTGGGTTGGACAAGTGTAAAACTAACTCAATAAAAGCAGGAAAACAACACCAACACAATTACACACTACAAACAGGACAGCAAATAGACCCCTTGGCAGAACAGGATACTTATAAATATTTAGGATACAACCAATCACTTCGTATTCAGCATAAAGAGACTAAAGTAAAACTAACACAACAATTTCGACATCGCCTTAATGCTTTACTGAAATCCCAACTGTATGCAAAGAATACAGCTAAAGCGATAAATACTTACGCTATTCCGGTTCTCACTTACTCCTTTGGAATTATAAATTGGACAAAATCAGATCTGAAAAACCTACAACGAATACTGAATACTTCCATGACTAAACACCGAAAACATCATCCCAGATCTTGCATACAGCGCTTGACTTTACGGAGGAAAGAAGGTGGCAGAGGACTTATCGACATAGTAAACTTACACAACAGGCAAATCACGAACTTACGACAATATTTTTTCAATAGAATGACTTCATCTAGACTTCACAAAGCTATTGCACAAAATGATACCAAATGCACTCCCCTTAATATGCAAGATAATACAAAATAACCCAATGAAGCAATAAATGAAGATGAAACAAAAATTGCTGAATGGGCCGGAAAGTCCTTACACGGAAGACATCGCCAAGACCTGTGCCACTCATCTGTCGACAAAGATGCGTCGAACGCGTGGCTCATCCGAGGCGAACTCTTCCCAGAAACTGAAGGCTTCATGTTAGCGATTCAGGATCAGGTGATAGAAACTAGAAATTATCGAAGGTATATCATAAAAAATTTCAATTCAGATTCGTGTAGAAAATGTAATAGTGCTCCAGAGACTATCCAACATATCACATGTGCATGTAAAACAATAGCCCAGACTGATTACAAACATAGGCACGACCAAGTTGCTAACATTATTCATCAAAATCTTGCCCTCCAGTATAATTTTATTCAATCCATAAAACCTTATTATAAATACATACCCCAAACCGTACTTGAGAATCAAACAACCAAATTAGATTTTGACAGAGCTATACTAACGGATCGTACTATACACTTTAACAGGCCTGATATAACAGTAGTTGATAAAAGTAATAAGACCGCCTATTTGATTGATATTGCTGTACCCAATACGCATAACCTTCAGAACACCATTGCAGAAAAACTAACCAAATACACTGAACTAAAAGAAGAAATAAATAGAATCTGGCATCTGCAAAAAGTTACAATAGTCCCAATAGTTCTATCCACAACTGGAGTTATACCAAAACAGTTACATCAGTCTCTTCAAACACTAAACCTATCACCTAAAACCTTTAACCTCCTTCAAAAAGCAGCAATCCTAAATACATGCCGCCTAGTGAGAAAGTTTCTTCAGACAGAAAGCGTTCCTGAACGAACGCCCTATACAGCTTTACAGAATAATCACACACAACAATCACAGAATCCTATCGCGTCAACTCAACTCAATTCAGATAATTTATCTGACAATTCTTTAAATAACAATGTAACTACTGATTTCCCTGATATGCACTTGGCTTAGGCCCGTGTATGTCAGTATACCGGTTTTCCGAAAGCCGAGAAAATAAAACAAAACCAATAATAATAATAATAAAATAATAATAATAAAACTTTATTGCAGACACAAGATCCATAGTACAAAATATAACAAAACAGTACAAAATAACATTCAAAACAAAACAAAATTCGTTTACACTCATAAATTAAATTTATATCAAATTTAAATTTAGTTTGACCCTCGTAAGGTATTCGTATGTTAGAAAGAGATAGTAGATATCGCGAATGTCGCATTCGGAAGTCTGATTCGAGCTTAGTGCCGAACGGTAACTGGTAAAGCGAGGCTACGGTCGGTGTCAAAGGTAAGTAATTTTTTTATTTCTAGTAATTTCATCTAATTTTGTAAGTTAAATTGTATACGTGTATAATACTTCATGCAAAACGTAGTAATCTGACATTTTTGTTGTGAAGTAATGACTAGTGATCGGATAATCGGGCGCTTATATACCTAAACTTCTTTCCTAGAAAGAATAATATGGATATTCCTTTCTGAATTAATAAGTAATCCGCATTCCCGGGACTTAACAATTTTGTAAAAACAACTTTAAGTAACTTAATATTTATCTTATGTGTGAATTATTATTAGTATTTTTCGTTTTAATCCTCTTCTCTACGTACCAAATGTATCAACAAATTATCGGCAGAATTCATATTTATTACGCGCAAGTAATAATTTTAATATTTTCTTCAGAACATTGGATCTGGATTTATTCACCACAAGCATACCTAGAGCAAAGCGTTTACTTTATGAACATTTACTCCAGTAGCATAGCTTTTTCTGTTGTGTTTTCATTTAAGTCTTAGAGTTAAACTTTTTATTATTCTTTTTCTATTTTGACCATAGCAATGTTGCGACTAATGTTTTGTTAGATCTCATACTTGTTATGTAGTTCTCACAATTGTGGCGTGTGTGTGATTACTATTCAACTTTTGTTAAGTTATTTTGAATCTATCTGTAAGGACCTGTAGTGGCTCACTTGCTTTATATAATTTTTACCTTACTACTTTTATACGAAAGAAGCTGTTGGTCTTCCTAATAAATAAATAAAAATTAAGTTTAGGTATATTAGCGGCCGATTATCCGATCACTGGTAATGACTAAATGTGTAACTTATTTAAATATATATATTTAATACCGTGTTATAGTTTACTGTACCTATAGCTAAAGGTTCGACAATTTTTAAAACTCCAAAAATATTTCAGATGCCGCGTAACTACAAAAGGTAGACAGAGACCAAATATAAATTAGAAGATCTTGAAAAAGCCGTTCAAGAACTTAAAAATAAGACACTGTCGTTAGGAAAAGCTGCCACTGTATAATGTATATGCTGTTCCAAAGAGCAGTATTCCCGACTATCTTAATAAAGATATTGTGAAGATGCCACAAACTGGAAGGAAGGCAATATTTACGGAAGGGCAAGAAAAGGAATTAGAAGAACATATTTTAAAATGCAGCAAACTATTTTATGGTCTAACTATAAAGATGATGCGGAAAATAGCTTTCAAATTTGCTGAAGTAAATAAATTAAATCACAATTTTGACAATAATATTGCAATGGCGGAAAAAGATTGGTTTTATGGTTTTAAAAAAACAAACCAACATTTGTCTGAGGAAACCTGAAGCCACTTCTATTAATGGAATAACCGCATTTAATGAAAATGAAGTGAAGATATTCTTTGATAACCTCGAAGAGTTACAAAAAAATACATCAGTTTAATGCTAATCGCATTTATAATATTAACGAAACCGATATTTCAAATTTACAAAGAAATTCGATTTTAGCTCCGAAAGGACAAAAACAGGTCGGCATGGCCACAAGTAATGAGAGAGGCATTACAACAACTGTTGTTTGCGCATTCAGTGCTTCAGGGAAGTACTTCCCTCCGCGGGGCCGTAGCTAGGGGGAGGGGGGGGGGGGCATTGTGGGGCAATGCCCTACCTTGAAATCACAATACCCTACCATAAAATATCAATAACTTAATAATCGAAGGATTTTTATTCTACGAGTACATATATGTCATACACTATGAACATAGAAAAATGTTGTGTAATTTCTTTCACCAATAAACATAATAAAATTAATTTCCCTTACCAACTTGAGGGAAGAACACTTGGTCGCAAGAATATGGTTAAGGACCTCGGAATCTTTTTTGACGATCGGAATCCTTGAAAAATCTGGGTTTTCTAGGTAGGATCACAAAAAAATTCAAGAACGTCAAACCACACGGAACATATTGAGAATGTCCAGAAAAAATTTCTTTGTCTACTTTGTTATAGATTTAAACCGGGCCGTAATCGTACATCATATCAAGACAAACTTAAAAACTTCAATATTTCTGAACTTGCTGCTCGCCATGACAAACTTGATCTAATTACATTATTTAAACTGATTCATTCCATTATAGATTCGCCTGCTCTGCTCTCTCAGATCAGTATTAATATAAAATATAATCCACGTCGAATTTTTTGATGATAGAATTTCGATGAAAGTGTTATACTGGATACATTTTTCTTTTTAATTTTTATTTTTTATCTATAGTGTTTTTGTTTTATTTATATGAACGTTAATAGGTTTGTACATTATTTGATTGATTGATTGGACATAAATTGGATGAATTAGAAAGAAATAATGTTATTATAATTGGATTTGTCTTTTTGTTTTAATTTCTTTATGACTTTTGTTTTATTTGAAATGTAAATAATCAATTTATTTATAGTATAGTATATATTATATATAGTCATAAACATAAATTATATCTGCGAAAATTATTTGTATTAAAATTTTATTTTAGTTATTGCATGTTAATACATGTTATTAGTATTGGTATTTTTATTTTGTATTTTTTTTTATTTATATTATGTCATTACCAGACCCTATTGTTCCTGTATCGCCTGTTGCTGGCCCATCAAGTAGTTCGTTGGATGCTTTCCAAAGATGTGAGTAGGGGACTTAATGTCCATATTTCTAAAGTACATAAAGCTCCTTCTGCATCGATAACAAGCTCTAATGACAGGCCGAATAATGTTCAACCCCCCTCTTTGGTGACAGGTAATGATTCTGAGTCTGATAGTCATTCAGTTAATGTGCTTTGGGCTCTTTTGTCTAAGTATAAAAAAGTATGGAGGATTCCAAGGGGTGCAAGATTGTCAGTTGCATTATCATTAAAAAAGGTAATCGATAATATTATTTTTACGAACAACAAAGTAAGCTGGGAAAAATTGTTATCCTTCGCATACCGAATTTTACATGTTAGCAGAGAGGACGGTCGTTCTTCTTCTCTTACCCAACTTATAAAAGCCAATTGTAGTCAACAAGCTCATTCGTTAGTCGTTAGTAGTAGAGACATCAATTACTCTAAAAGCAGGTCCAAGGATATCTTAAATGGTAGGATTAAGCGGATTGAAAATAAAGTCAGTGATGGTGATGTGAGGGGAGCCGCTCATTTGATTTTTTCTAGTGATGCCCTGGCTCCAGAAAATGATGAAACTTTGGCCTCATTAGTAGAAAAGCATCCGCAAGCATCATCACATCGTAATCCTCTGCCAGAGCCTCCTGCAGATTCGGACCCTACCCTACAAATTTCAGCGGATGAAGTGTTGGAATCCCATAATTCTTTTAAAGGCGGGTCTGCAAGTGGGTTAGATGGTTTATCAGCACAGCATTTGAAGGACCTTTTGGGTACTACTGGTGATACTGGCCGCGCCCTATTGCAAAGTCATGTTGCACTTATTAATTTAATGTTGGCTGGTAAGATTCCTGATGAGGTAACCAATATTTTGTACGGAGCAAATTTATGTGCCCTTATCAAGAAGAATGGAGGTATACGCCCCATAGCTATAGGCTGTACGATAAAAAGATTAGCCTCCAAAATAGTTTGCAAAAATGTATCTTCTACTTTGGCTTCCTTATTTCAACCAAGACAATTAGGTTTTGGAGTAAGAGGGGGTTGTGAGGCTGCAGTGCACGCTACTAGGACCTTTATTAGAGATTTTCATAGTGACGTTGTTTTAAAAGTGGATATTTGCAACGCTTTTAATTCTTTAGATAGAGGTGTTTTTTTGCGGGAGGCTAGAGACCATATTCCAGCAATATATTCTTATTTGTGGCAATGTTATAGTTCTCCTTCAGATCTTGTCTATAGGGATCAAGTCATAAAATCCTCAACTGGTTGTCAGCAGAAAGATCCTTTAGGACCTGCCATATTTAGTCTCGGAATTAATCCCATCATCTCCAGTTCACCACTGAATACATGGTATTTAGACGATGGCACCTAGGAAGGAAGTGCAGCAACCGTTAAGACAGATTTAGAGACATTAATCTATAGATTTGAAGAGATAGGTTCGAAGCTCAACTACTCTAAATGCGAACTTTACATAAACGACTCGGTTACAGATGGTTACCCCTGGGATTAAAGTAGTGAATAAAGATTGTTTTCGGATTTTGGGAGCTCCGGTTTTGGAGGATTCAATTCCAAACTTTGTAAATGAGCAGGTTGCCAAATTTAACGCTTCATCCAACCTTTTATTCCTAATTAATGCCCACATGGCTTATTTTATTATCAAATCTTGTCTCTTTGTTCCTAAATTTACTTATGCTCTGCGTTGCTCTTAAATGTGGAAGCATCAGAATCATCTTGAAACACTTGACGAACTTATTAGAGTCTCGCTAGTAAAAGTGCTGAATTGTGAAATAGACAGCGTGGCCTGGCAATTTGCCTCACTGCTAGTTCGTTTCGGAGGCATAGGCGTGCGCAAGGTTTCTGTCGTGGCTCTTCCGGCCTTTCTGTCTTCGGCTCACGCGGCATCCTCATTATGTGGTAGGATTCTTTCCCCGGTTTCGGGTCCCATTGAGGTTTGTAGCGTGTTTGAGGCTGGGGAGGTTTGGCGTTTCTTCAGTACGGAGGACTTACCATTAAATCTTAGTTCACAAAGACAGTGGGACAGTCCTTTGTGCAAGGCGATCCAGCAGCGCTCTTTGTCTCAGTGTAGTCGATTAGAGGATCGCGCCAGCCTTTTGGCGTTGTTTGAGAGGGAATTTGAGTATTGGCTGCAGGCACTCCCGTCAAGACATGTCGGCACTCTGTTGGACAACAGCACTTTTACTTTGGCTATGGGTCTTCGCTTGGGTGCAAAAATTAACCAACCACACATCTGTCACATCTGTCACTGTGGTATGGCCGTGAACAGTATGGGTCATCATGGTCTGTCTTGTATGAGAAGTGCGGCCACGGTTGGCATCCCTTCAATTCTAGAGCCGAACGGGATAATCCGTGCTGATGGTAAACGTCCGGATGGCCTTTCCCTTGTCCCGTGACGTTTGGGGAAAAGCCTTGTTTGGGATGTCACATGTGTGGATACATTGGCCCCTTCTCATTTATTATCTACATCTCACCGTGGCGCGTGGTGGCGCGGCAGCCTATGCGGCGGAGGCAGGCAAAAAGCGAAAATATACGGGTCTGGTGGATAATTATTTTTTCTTACCGTTCGCGGTAGAAACGATGGGTCCTTGGGGCCCTGATGTAAAGTTATTATATTCGTAGATTGGTTACACCATTTTATCTCATATGCAAAACCAACTGTTGAAGAACCTATTCTACTCGTGTTAGACAATCACGGAAGCCATGTAAGTCTAGCTTGCTATCTACTTTGTCGCCAAAATGGAATAGTACTATTATCCCTTTCACCACATACATCGCATCGTATGCAGCCTCTGGATTTAACATATTTTGGACCTCTCAAGACTGCGTATAACAAAGAATGCGACTTAATCAATCAATCAATCAATCAAATATTTATTTGCATAAAATGTAGGTTTTACAATTATTTTACAATATAAATAGATACCCAAATACATTTTACCTTTGTAAAAGGTGTGCAAAAATACATAATTAATAAAATAATACATTTCAAATTCAATTTAATTTCTAATGTCATAAAATGTTAAATTCAAGTTTAACAATCAATTAAATTAGTATCATTTAAAAAGTCATTAATGGAATAATAGCATTTTTTGATTAATAATGTCAGTAATTGTTCACGAAATTCTACTATATTAAGGCTTCTAATTGATTTTGGAACTTTATTAAATATCTTTGGGGCCATACCAAAAACACTCGACCCGAACATGGCAGTACTGTGTGTTAGGTGTCGAATTTTTTCACTATCACGTACAGATCTGATACACTCAAATTTATTCATGTTACATTTCACAAAGACGGCTAACTCATATATATACATAGAGGGCAATGTCAGTATTTTAAGTTTTTTAAAATGTGGCTCACATGATTCGGGTGGACGAATACCACACATCGCTCTAATACACTTTTTTTGTGCTTTAAAAGCAATTTCTTTACCCGAGGAGTTACCCCATAAAATGATAGCATACCTTAATGTCGATGCTACATATCCATGATATGCAGTTAATAGTGCTTGTTGGTTTACCACCTGTTTAAGCATATACAACGCATACGAAAATTTATTTAACTGTTTACAAATGTGTGAGATGTGAGTTTTCCACGACATGTAATTATCAATGTATAGGCCAAGAAACTTGGTTAGATCTGTATGTAAAATAGATTTTCCTGAATGACATATATCCAATTTTTTATCATTTTTATTTGTTCTTTGTCTGAAGGACATCAGTTTAGTTTTATCTAGATTTATTAGCAAATTGTTACTTCTTAGCCATTGAATTACTTGATCCAATGTCGAATTTATTTCATTCTCATAGCTGTTTGGATTTTGACATTCAAAAATTTGTGTGCTATCATCTGCACACAGTACCATTGGATGTTCTATGGATTTTGGCAGATCATTAATATATATGATAAACAAGAGAGGGCCTAATACACTCCCTTGTGGAACACCACATTTAATTTCTCTGATATCAGAGGTGAATGTGCGTTCACATTTCGTATCGTGACAGAGCCTTTTTACTTGCGTTACTTGAGTTCGTTTGTGTAAGTACGAATTGAAAAGATTTAGGACATTGCCTCTAATTCCATATTTATACAATTTGTCAATTAAATCATTATGGTCAACAAAATCGAATGCTCTGGTCATATCCATGTATAAAGCATTTACAGGTTTTACTTTGTCTTTGTTATTATAAATAGGAAGTCATATATGGCTTCGTTAATGGTTTTATTTTTCCTAAACCCATGCTGTTCCTTGCAAAATAAATTACGACATTAAAAAAAATTATATAGCGCCTCATACATTACATTCTCAAATATCTTCGAGATGACTGATATTAGTGCTAATTGCCTGTAGTTGCTTACACTGTCTCTATTGTCCTTTTTATGCAAAAGTATTATTATCGTGTGTTTAAGCTTATCTGGAAAAACACCTTTCTCGATACAAAGATTAATTACATGTGTCAAAATAGGAGATATTATATTAGAAACATGCTTTAATATTTTTGTATTGATGTCATCGTAACCTGTGCTGTAGTATTGTTTAATGAATTAATTTGTTTGTTGACTTGTACATGACTGCAAAAAATGGACGTAGAATTGCACAGTTTGAAGTTGTGAAACTTTTTACTAAAGCTTTAAATCGCATCAGCACTATAGAGAAAGCAGCAAATGGCTTTAAAGTAGCTGGTATTTGGCCATGAGACTCTACTAAATTTGACGAAATCTGACATTCAGATAGCACCGACATCAAATATCAGCAGTAACATCTAATGCCCAAATAGCATCGCTTCCATTTATCCAAAGCGCAATGACACATGATGCTCAAATAACATTATAATCATTTACGCAAAGAGCAGTGACATCTGATGCTCAGCTAGCTCTTATGGCACCTTTACAAACAGCAGTGGCAGTTGACATTCACATAGACCCAACATCACCTGTGCAAAGACCGACGACACCTGATGAAATCTTGCTCGTAGCTCGTCTCGGCTCGTACGTGTGGCAGCATTGCGAACCGCCATTTTATTTCACCAATCTGTGGATGCGCAAGTCTAATATGATATCCATACTAATAGTATAAATGCGAAAGTCTGTCTGTCTGTCTGTTACGCTTTTACGGCCAAATGGCTCAACGGATTTTGATGAAATTTGGTATGAATATTGTTGAAGACCCGGGGTCAAACATAGGCTATTTTTTGACGCAGGCGGAGCTGCGGGGAAAAGCTAGTATAAAATACATATAAAATACTCAACACTTACCATATTCATTGTTACGGATCCAGTACATTTTGATTTTTTATAATTTTTACACCGCCATATGCTTTTACCATTTTTGTATTTACGCATTGAATAATATTGATGTCCCGCTAATTGCAAAATCCTTCCACGACCACTTTCAATAAATTTTAATTCCTTAGTCGTCATTCCGAAAATATAAACGGTAAATTAAACTGGCACCACAAAATAAAATATTGCTACTGCAGAGACAACGTGACGTACCTAATATATCAAATTTGCAAAACATCTACCCTCAAAATAAAAACATATTTTACCCAAAAAATAAGAAAAAGAAACTATGATAGTTTTGATGGGATGTTCAGTTAAATATTATATTGTACATACGAAGATGCAAGATATAGGTAATAGATGCATAATAGGTTTAAGGAAAGCACAGTGGACAACTTCCGGGTGATATGACGATGATTCGTATATATTATTTATGTATACTCTTTGTTTTATATATTTGCTATATTTATTAATTTTATTTAGAACCTAGTTCTGGCAAGATGACTAATTTTTGATCATATGTATGTATTGGACAAATTAAGTCACGTATTTATAGAAAGAGAAATAAGTTAGCACATGTAAAAAAAAACAAACACAAACGCTATTGACGAAATTAAGGTTCCCCGTACTTTTTCAGATTTCTTACTCGCTGATTTTAATAATAAAAAAATGAGAATATTAGTGTTTTGTTCAACTGATGCTCGAAAAATTATGAAAAATATAAAACACTTTTTCATGGATGGGACTTTTAAATCATGTCCAAACCCTTTCCAACAACTTTTCACTATTCACGGGGACATCGGTAGTGACACAAATACCACAAATGTGATTCCTTTGCTTTCATGAGCTTTCAGAGTGGAAACCCACGAAAGTCACAATAGATTTTGAAGAAGGCACAATAAAAGCGTTGCAGAAAATGAAACTTCCAATCAAAGGATGCTACTACCATTACGTTAACAGTTTGCGGCGCAAGGCAAAATCCCTGGGTTTAAGTAAAGACAAACATAACAAAAGAATAATTTTACTATTCGCCAACTTGGCATTTCTTCCCGCAAGTGAAATCACTTCAGGGTGTACGCCCGTATATTCAAAATAAAATGATTAAAAATTGCGAGTCTATGATGAAATTTAAAAATTACTTTGATAATTATTGGATAAAGGACGATTTTTATAAAATTTGGTCAGTTTATGCCGAACGGCACCGTACAAATAATGCAGTGGAAGGATGGCATCACAAAAAAAATAATCTGTATGTATGTATGTATGTATGTAAAAATCTTTATTGTACACAAAGAACATAGTATCAGAATACAGGTTACAACAAAAGGCGGACTTATCCCAAATAGGGATCTCTTCCAGTCAACCAAACTAACATAGGACATAGACATATGGGCACAGAAGAGGGCACAACACGCAAAGAAATCTTAGGTGCATAGACTTACATCTAACATACAAATTCAATTTCAAAATCTGATCACAAAAGGTCACGTAAACCTTTTGCAAATATTGCATATTTTAAAAGACGATTCTGCATTAACTTCTTTTCGAAATTATATTTACCATAAACCTTCAACATCAAATCAAAGTTGTAAAAGGAGAAAAATTGATATGTATAAATAAAGACGATTATAATATTGATGCTCAAATGCAATTAACTTGTGGAGAGATTAGTGTAGGGCATTTTTTAGAAAAAATGCGTTGATATAGTATTTTATTATTATCTTATTTGATCAAATAAATCAACAAGTACACTACTCAATTTGTATACAGTTTAAAGAAAAATACATTTTTTACGTGTAACTTTCTGCATAATGAGTTAAGTAAGTCTCCAAAAAATATTATATTTGTTATTGTATATTTTTTATATTAGTTTGTTTAATCATAATTAAATGTAATCTTGTCGTTTCAGATGTTTTTTATAAAACACAAGTTTTTTTTGTCGTTTAGTTTTATTTTTTGTTTAATAAGTCTTAGTTTTAGTGGTGAAATAAAATCCCAATTATTCTACATTATAAACAAATTAAACATATCACAGTTTTTTTTATTGTTAATTAAGAGAAACAAATTTTTTTTTACATAAATGATTTTTGCTTTAGCCTCAATAAACAGATTTTTACAAATCGAAGCATTTTTTTTAATTTGTTATTATTGTTTAATATTTTCCTCTATTTAAATAATTACGGCAGTATAACAGATGAGAAAAAAAAATCTCAGTAGTTCGACGGTCAAACAAACGAGAAAATAAATTCTCACTAGTTCGATCATCGAACTGACGAGTAGAACTAGTGAGAATGAACGAATTATACTATCGATAGTATTGGTCTTATCAATAGTATTGCTCAGAAATCCATAACGATAGTATCGATTCTATTGAAACGTGGTAATACTATCGATAGACTATCGATACTATTGGTTTTCTGCAACTATCGATATGCTATCGATAAGCAACACTAGTTGACAGCGATGCGCTAAGCAGTGGAAGTAAAATTAGGTTGTATTAATTACTAGAATTTTACCAATTGTGTTGTGTGAGATTTTGGTGCCGCCGTAAAAAATTGTGTTGAATGAACAAATGCATTTTATTATTTTCATAACTTTGTGTATAATATTGAATGCAGAGTCTGTCGAAGACATATCTCCGCATTCGTTCCACGGTATGTTTACATAAGTCTAGTCTAATTTTAATAGTAGATTTGTTTCTTTCCTTGCCATAGAAGCTAATATTACGCATCTTTACTTTCTTGTTTCACTTTCCATTTCAGAAATAATACTATGTCGATTTTGCGGTAGTGGTTTATCTTCATCTAACCACATAATATCCAAATCAAGTCTCGAGTCTGAATACACATTCATTGAAAATTTATTTAGCAAGGAAGGAGTATTGGTACAAGTGTTAAGAGCAGACTACATTTTAGATGTACCTATTGTCACATTCAATCACTCCGAATGTTCACCATTTGGAGAGGTAATGAAACTTCATTGACTGGCTAATAATATTTATATCATAAAAACCGGGACAGTAATCATGAACCTATAATTTTACAGTGGTCAGACTCTGAGCTATGGTTTCCTGAGTACAAATGGAAACCTTGTATCTGTGCTGCATGTGGAGAGATTGTTGGATGGGTATTCAAACCTATAATTCAATCAAAAAATCAGAAGTTTTTTGCTCTTGACCTACACAGCCTTGTTGGCGAACACTGTAACTACTATTCACATTAATTATTTGGTCTTTGAGTCAAATTATATCCTGTTTTAATGTGCCTGAGTGTTCTGTCCACTTTTTTGTGAAAAAATCATCTGTGCTTATCTGCCAGTTAGTTTTGTTTGTTCTTCAGTTTGTTGAAATCATCATCTCTGCATTTTCAAGTGGCATCTCTTTGTTTGTGGCATTTCTTTTGTAAGGTAACTAGGTCCTTTACAATTTTATTTATAAAATCTTTATTGTTCCTCTAGTAAAATACTTGTAACAATTGGTGGACATAATGCTGAGAGCAGTCCCAACCATTTTTGAAAAGTATTGGCCTTTTTATGATTGGCTCCCTGTCTGATCTTGCAAGATCAATGGTCCTGGCCAATGGTTCAAATGAGACTATGGGGATCCTAGATGTTAAGAGATGTCAAAATGTTGTCAGTGATTGCCATTGCCCTTCAGAAATTTAAAAGAAGAAAAAAGGGTATCTCGTTTTTGCAGACCATGGCCTCTAAAGCAAACTGGGATCATGCTTAGATGATAACATATCTTTTATTTTGTCATGAATATTGTTCTCCATGTGTCATTATTGAGAGAATTTATAACATGAGTCTTCACTTCACATAAACTTCATATTTGAATAACAAACATCTGGTGAACTGGAAAATGTTTATCATATTATTATGTCATGGTCAGATCTTTGAATTGATGACCATATCATGAAAAGATTGCATTTCATAATATGATCAACCACATCATGAAATGATCAATTTCCGTGTGACTTCACCTATAGAATCGGGCACACCGTAATGATTCTTAGGTTGATCAAAGAGATCTATTCCAAAAAGACTAGTTATATTTGCTATTTCAGGATCCAGTGTCTCCATATAAGCACTTAATCACACAAGATTAAATATCATCATAGTTTCAAATATAATAGGTTGGGGAAAAAGTTTCTTCGCATTTTTTAATATAGTTTATTTACATTAAAATTTAACTAAAGTATATAGGTGCCATAATGTTTGATTACTTTTTGCCATCTTGTAGGTAGGGACATGATCCCATTGCTATAGAAATTTTGAGGCTTCTGATCAAAATACCGCGACAAGTGGTTTTGGCAGTCCTCTCGTGATGTTAACCTGACACTGCCTAAAGAATACTGAAGAGACCGAACCAGGTACTAATCTGAAGATTCAAGGTCAGGACTATACGGCGGATGCATAAACACCTCCCAGCCAAACTCTCTTAATTTTTGCTGAGTGGCTAAAGATGCATGGGGTCTAGCGTTAGAAGGATGAAAAACCACACCCTTACTGTTGATTAATTTCGGTTTCTTTCATGTCGATGAATCGATGGTCCTGCCTGGTGGTAACAGCTCATAATGAATAATGCCCTTCCAATCCCACCACACACACAGCATCACCTTGTTGCGGGTTTCGCCACAGTCTGTGAAGCCTGACCGGCCTTGGACCATAACCTTTTTCGCACGTTCTTCTCGTACGTGATCCACGTGTACTCAGTTTTTTTCAAATGGGCTAAACTGTTTTGTGGTCAATTCCCAGTTCTTCAGCTTCGTCGTTACTACTGATATGCCGCACCACTTTTTAAAAAATTGCATCCATTTTATCCGTAATAGGGTGACCAGAGCGACGTGCATCTTTGACATCAAAATTTCCGGATTGAAAATGCTTAAACCAAATTTGTGCTACTCTCACAGACACAGCACTAGGTCCATAAACATCGCAAATATTTTTCGCGGCTTGAGTTGCATTTTTACTTTTTTGTAGTAAAATTTTACAATGTTTCGAATTTCTTCATTAGATTGACTCATCTTGACAGTAAGAAAAACATGAAAATCACACATTATCCTAATTTGAATTATCTTTAAAATTTAAACTTTTAATGATACCAAAACCAGCCAGATACAACTAGCCAAAGCGATTTTATTACAAGTTCATACATACTATATGCGAAAAGACTTTTTCCCCAACACAATATATCAGGTTGAGGTGGGTTGTCATTTGGCAAGAAAGTCATCATATTCATTTCCCATGGAACCATTTTTAAGTTTTCTTGTGCCTGCTCAAGGGTTAGAGTCAATGAAAAGGTTTAATCAATGGATGAAAGGGATATGTGTTTGTGGTGTAAAGTCAATGTTAAAATAATAAATGGTGCATATTTTGGAAACTACAAGAAATCATCAGTAGAAATTTAATTCCTTTTTTCTTTTGTTTTCAGTTCTTAACTTGCTGACCAAATATCCCAAGATTTAAGTACCTCCATATTATGACTGCTGCTGATACACTCTCTGTTGAAGACAAGGAGTTCCTCGCTCAATGTGAAGAAGAATTTAAAGACAGGTTTACAGAGAAAGATGAAAATTTTATGAAGGTATTCAATGCAGAGCCATCTGTGCCTCCTATAATGTTTCCATGGTGGGTTTCACAAAATGCTGGACGCCGAAACGATCGACGCAATAACAGACGTAACCATCCCTACGAAAGGCATGGCAACAGAGACAGATTTGGAAATGACTATGATGGTAGATCCCAGGATAGGTCAAACTACCGTGACCGCAGAGCATACAATGACTATGGTGACAGGAGTCATGGCTATCGTAACCAGAGGAACCAGTACTACTAATAATAATTAATGGTTGTATTTCAGATTTATTATTTTTGCAAAGATGTACATTTTAAATGAAATAAATCAATTCTTTCTCAAAAGAATATATTCTCAATTATTATGGCTTGATTTACATTTTAACAACTTATAAATTACATAATAAATCACCAATAAAGTAATGCAGCTACAGCAATAGTAAGATGGAAAATATAACATAATAAATAAATATTAAACTTCTCACTGCTACTCAACAAGTCTAATGATTATAAATTTGTAACAATAATTATGCCGATATAATTTAAAAACCTATATCTTGTATCTATTTCATTGATTGGAATACTCTTGCGCAGGTCAGGTTGTCGGAACCATCAAACTGCTACATTATAATTTCGATGCTTGCACTTTCTACCACCAAAACGTTGCAGCGTCACATGGCCTCACAAAAATATATATCTCCACTAATCTCGAGTAGGAATACACCGTATTTACATGAAATATGAGCGCCGACACAAATAAATAATGTTATACGACCAGATACATCTGAGTAACATCATGCTAAGTGACACGATTACTAAGCACAATGACAATTACATTTATCAAGCTCTCTAAGATAACTATTTAAAATATTTTTACTATTTAATTAATATTATATACCGGCTACTCTGTACTGAAGCATTTATCACAAAATAACTTTATATGCTTACAGTTTTCAAATTATTCTTCGCAACAACATTCAGACCGTGCACCCACTACCGCTACAGCATGCATAGTGAGAACACAGCACCAAGTTCAACTAAAACCCCATAAACATTATGTTTAAGTGATAAAGCTCCAAAATTAAAATAAAATGCAACCATATTTAATCAAATCACAGTGAAGTGTAAACAATTATGCTCACTAACTTAATATTATGACTCAATACATACACGACAACATAATACAGAACACTACATAAATTAATCATACTGCCCAGTGCCTTCACTCCAAATATTATTTCATTGAAGTACATATTGTTAATGTCAGTCAAAGCCATTTGCTTTGGCAAGATATTTTATTGATTGTGATGGGGATTTGAACTCAGAAGGAGCATTCCGCACAAAACTGTGTTTTCATCGAGAATGGTTTATGATCTCCACACTGGGAAACACTAAAATACGGCATCTAAACACATAAAATGATCGATTCGTTAATTATAAAGTTCGACATAACATTATACGATGATTTTATCATTACAAATACGTCTTTAATTCTTAACAACAATGCACGATATAAATTGTATGAATTGACACGTAATGATCGGGGCGGCGAGGCGTTCGCTCGTCGCTTTCTTCCAGCTCGATCACTTCAGCTTACATACGAATGACAATTGACTAGGATTAATGCACTTGCTCTGTCTCGCGGGTCCGCCTGCGAGCCGAGGGCGGCACTTGATCCGACACGCCTCTAAACTCGAGGATGAAAACATTGGTCAGGTTTCAGTACATTTGACTAGAAATGCGCGTAGACGTTTCGATATTGTCTTCATCGCGGCCGGGCGCGATACGTTTCGAGTCAATGTGAGTACAAAATCGTTTTCAGACTCATCGGGTAAAGTCTAAAAGACTGACTTGTAAAAGTGTCAAATCTTCGTAGCAAATTTCATAAGATAATCTAAAGCTTATTTTGATTTGATAGTAGAAACGTGGTACACGGTCGCGCCGCTCAGATGAAGGTCCAGCATTCCATGATCTTGACGATGAAGTCCTCGCGAGTGGTGAGAGGCTCGTTGCCGTATGTGGTGCAGCGCTGCGTACGGCCCAGGTACAGGTCGCCGTCCAGCCACAGCCCGAACTTGCCGCTGGAAACAACAGTTAACTAAGTCTCGGCGATATTCGCGACGAATGCGACTTATACTCCGACGAAGAACTTTCTTTGACTAACGATTATTTCTACAAAATACCGTCCCCATTCCAAGGGAAAATTGGACCCCTTATTCCCATTAATTCTGTTGAGTAGACAGGGTCATAAAAATAATGCAAATAAAATAAAAAAAATAATCTTTGAGATAAAATAAATACATCGCGTTTTAGCGGATCCAACGGTCTCAAAGGCAAAGCTGTCCACTCTAAGTTAAAGACGAAAAAGTAGGTATGTATGTGACTATCAATACATAAAAAGTTATACTTACTCGCCGGCGCCAATAGATATGTTGTCCGTACTTCCTCTAATGAAGTACATATTTTCTCCAGTCCATCCCCAATATTTGAATTTTGTTTTAACAGGCGGTGGTTGATCTGAAATTAAAAACAAAATATTACCACTTCTATTCATTTTGGTTTTCTCTCCTGTTGCATCTATCGCATAAAAGCATGAATGGTAGCATTTTAGACGGTGATGATGAACGTACTATCTTTACAGGACCTTACTTTCTTTTATACAGGGCAAATTTTAATATTACATTCTAAACGACAATAATCAACATTTCCACGTTTATTCATGTTATTTACGAAAGATCAAACTGCTACATTATAATCTTTGTCCTTTAGGACATTGTACAAATTGTATGGAGGCTTTTCTCAGCCCGAACAGGCTCGAGTACTTCCAAAACTATTTTTACATGCTAGATTACTATTAGAATAATACGATATGACATATTTTTTTGTATCACTTTAATCTGATAAATAGTTATACGCGCTGAAAATAGTTGATTTTGAGGTTAGATTAACTTTATTTATTGTTCAAAATGTATGCAAATTACGTGAAAAAAGACTTATAAAAGTATAGAACAATATTAACATGCCTAATCTCATCCCATCGGGGTTACAAAGAGCGAGTGTGGCATGACTTGGATTGGTTGGTAAGCTCACCGGTGCTTCGGAAGGCATGTTTTTCCTGACTTTTATTGCTAAATGACAGTCGTCAGGTGCCTTAGGTAGCCCAAAAAATTTAACACCAATGTAGGTCACTAAAGCATGATCTAACTGGCATATTTTTTACCATGCTACTTGATTTAGCTCGAGTTTAATTAGACTTCTCTGTTCGAAAGGTAATATAACTTCACCATTGATGTAGTTAAATTGCACTTTGGCACAGGTTATATAAAACTACTAGCTGTCCTGCGCGGTTTCACCCGAGGCCCGTAAGGGGATGTCAAATAGCCTAAACTATTCCTCAAGAATTGGGCTATGCGAATGCAAAATATGCATATCTTTAAATCGGACCAGTACTTCTAGAGATTAGCGTGTTTAAACAAACAATCTCTTGAGGTTTATTATAGTATAGATACTATGGTCTGGTTAATAAATTCATAAGTTTTATTTTATTCTGAGTCATATGTTTATAATACATTATCAAGGAACTGAGCAGGTCGAGCAACATTATCCTTGTACCTTGCCCAACTCAAGTACCATATTACACTCGTTATGTGAGCACAGCTACTAACTACTGTCGAAACACAATGCCGGTGAAATAATATTCTTTTATTGATTCTCTAGTATTTACATTTGCATCATATAAAATAAACACCACAAATATACTTTTCTTGTAATATGTCTGCTTTATATTTTCAACACAAGTAATAGTTACGCACACCACAGATTGACAGCCGGAAAAAAGTAGTAAAATGTTGCCATTACCGAAAATAACATTATCGTCTGTAACCGTCCATAATCATATAACATTTAAGCATTAATTAGGTATATTGTATAAAATAAAAAAAATACGAATGTTACCTATAGATAATTGAGCTAATTTTTTTTGGTTAATTTTATTTTACCAAATTGTAATATTATCGATTACAAATCGTATGGCAAAATTTGGCCAGTATTTTCAAAATATCCCTGTATATTAAGTTCAACTATCTTCGATGGGCAGCAGCGTCGGGATCTAAAATACCATAAGCCGTAGAAACTGCGCTCGTATGACAAACATAGCGAGTATGGCAAATACCTCCCAATGGATTAACAGGAAAACTAGTCTTGCAATGGACATCTAGTGGCTTAGAGATTATTCAATAGTCTGCAAAAATAGACCTACCTCCTTTCTCATCCTTGTGTTCATCCTCATCGTCTTTGGGTTTGTCTTCGGCAGCAGGCGCGAGCTGCGAGGATCGCCGCTCCTCCACCCTCTGGAACGAGAACAGCAGCGACTCGCCCGTGCCGTAGAAGTGCTCCGATGGGTGTAGGGCGCATGACGTCAGAGCTCCAAACACCTGAAAAAAATTCAAAGAAATTAAATATAATCACGCTATCTTTTACCCGCGGCTTCACGTGCATATTTATGCTTAGGTTTGAAAGATTTTCTGCATGCGAAATTTCAGAAATATTGATTTATTAGATAAAGCGTAAAGAGGTTGTTCATTTGCATATTTTGCATGTATATATATATAGTTGAAGTGTTGTGTAGACCTCCTAGGGTTACAGGTATGTGTGTGTAAGTACACACACATACATGATGAAATCTTAATTCCTAATAACTATTAGGAATTAAGATTTCATTATGTGATTTATTCTGTAATCTGTGACAGTAGCTAATAAACGAAAATTAACAACAAAACAAATGTGCAAACTCACTTTGCTCTTATAATATTGTATATTAATAATATTATTTACTGAAAAAATATGTAATTATTTGACATTTTATTATAATTTCAACTCTTATTCCGATTTAGCTTACCAATCGGCCGAAGTTTGCAAGAACTAATTAGTGTCGGAAATACAAACTGTAATTTTGTACATGGGGTGGAAAAGAGCCGGTTTTCATTAGTTCCTGCCATATTACTTCAGAAAGTTGCAGGGCCTTCGTAATATATAATTTAGTTCGGTGCCTGTCTGACCTTAGAAAAATGTTGACCACTAACGCATTAGGTATGCAAATTTATATAATGATCGAGATAAGTTTTGCATAATATGGAAATAGTTATGTAAACAATATCCCTATCAATATCTAAACACTGTTTTGCAAAGCGGAGATACTGAATGAAGTCTTCCTAAACCGGGTATAAGGTTAACTCTCGCTCAACTGTAGTATCTATCAGTCAGTATGTACTTCTTGTCGTGTCATAATAATGACTAGGTAAGGTATATAGATCCTACATTAACTCAGACCAGTACTTATCCCCTTTCTTTAGGTCCTCTGTTGTTCAATAGACAGGAAAACTAGGCATCGTAAGGCTAAAAACTCTTGACACCATGATTTACAGTCACGAACATTAACATTTATACAATTGTATTCAATTTTAGACCTTGTTTCAATTACTTAAGCACCTCGTGACTGTACATGGTCAATTAATCGTGTAAGTGAATGAACTCACATTGTTATCGGTGTCCTGGATGACGAGCAGCACGGGACTGTCGACCCGCTGCATCTTGCGGTACATGGAGGACAGCGAGAACCCGTGCTGGCTGGTGCTGAACGCTAGCGACCACATGTAGCCCTGCGCGCGCGCGGGAAGAACTGTGCACAGCTTCTCTCTGAAAATCATTGTTTTTGTTATAAGTACTTCAACAGTGATGAGATATAGTGCAAGGTTCCACACGTGCAGCAGTTTATCTGGTTGTCTTGCACTTTAAAAAATGGTAAGGGTAAGGAAATCAGTGGGACCAGAAAGTGGAGTGCAGCTCTACCGGAAAACGATGGGGAAGTCTTCGAAAAAGCGGTCTGGAGGGAGCTCTGTCCCAACGGATAAAATAAATATCTCATTGGATCAAAGCGCAAATCACAATTGGAGGATTCCCTACACGTTCGAGATTTCTGAGTTAGGAGCGTGTGACCTATCAAGGTGAAACTAGCCTATGTATATAATAGTTATATAATAAATATAAAAAAAGAGTAGTTTCAAAAACATACCAGATAAATGATAGAACACAGCATTGGATAAATCAACGGTAACAAACCGACATGGCTGCACCCCAGTGTTGTAAAGGTGTAGAATTATTAAAACAAGCAAATAAAAATAAAAGAAAAGGAACAATATAATAAAAATAGAATAAATAAAAAACAGAATATTAAATAAGAAATTATATCTGGAAGAAAAGTATTTAAAAGAAGCCAAACACCACATATAATTAAAATAGACTCAAACAAATAGAATAAATAAAATATAAACAAAAATACGAATAAACAATTACACAGATAAAATTCCGATAAAATATAAGAACATAAATAAAAAGATACCTACTTAAAAAATACGATAAAGAAAAATAATAATAAAACGTTAAATAAATTAAACCTTTAATTAAATTAAAGGGTGTATCTTTCATAATGCAGAGAATAAAAGGAACAATAAGTCCTCACTATTTAAAAAAAAAGATAGTGCACCTGATTGGTAGTTTACAGCCTAATATTGAAGAGATGTAGATGGAATTTAAATGTTAGGTAGGTACTAGATACAGTATCTGTGGGCCACACAGAAAAGCTTATATATAAGCTTAAATACTTTTTTATGTGGCCCATTGTAAAATACTTATATTACTTTGATACTCATTTAGAGCGATATATGAGACTCGGACATGAACTTGAATTAATAAGAAGTCCGCCAAGAGTACTTTTTCTTTTTTGTTCAAAAACCCGATAAAATAATGCAAAAGAAGACGTTTATCATTTGTTTTTCGTTGTAGTTAGAATAAATTTTTTACTGCAAATCCTTGGAACTGTCAGTAACAAT
This sequence comes from Euzophera pinguis, assembly GCA_947363495.1. Lineage (NCBI taxonomy): Eukaryota > Metazoa > Arthropoda > Insecta > Lepidoptera > Pyralidae > Euzophera > Euzophera pinguis. The sequence continues at coordinate 7,435,314 of OX376157.1, read as the reverse complement.
TGTATGGTTTTCCCCGAGAAAGAGAAGAAGTTTTGCCTAGCAGCGTGTCATAAATAGCTAATTAAAACGATCGCGAAAACAGCAGTAAACAAAATATTTTGGTTACGTACCTGTGCTCAATTGTAAATATTTCCGAGGTCCCGATGAGGTCGGGCGGCGACAGCTCCATGTCGACGGAGGCGCCCGACGAGTACAGCGCGCGCCGCAGTTCATCGCTCATGGACAGCACCTGAATATCACATGAATATGTAGTAAGTAGGTATCAGGTAAATTAATGTGTACTTTGTACAGGCAGCCGTGTATGAAGCTACGAAAATTGCAAACAACTAAGTTCACATGGGGTAAGAAGTTGACATGCTGTTTTTTTTGTACACGAATACTAGGGTAGCTCTCGTATAGATCACAAGATCCTAGATAAGATGGAAAATACGGGGTCAACACCATTACACAGTTCCTGAGTAGTTGCAGAAGTATGTAGCGATAATTTCCCTGATGTGTGTGCACATTTCTGACACTGAAGTGATTGTGAGAATCAGAATATTTAGCTAAAGGTTATATGGTGTGTATTGTGTTTAAAACATTTTTTTTCAATTTTTGCATACTTTTATAATTCTCGCTTTTACATTGTCATCATCTGTCTTGATGAGGACTAGTGTCTTGTTTGTTGGTAGACTGTGTTCTGGACGCGACTTTACGCCATATCACAAAACCTGACTAGTAGGAAGATACCCAAATTTAAACAAACAAAGAACCCAGTAATATTAAAATTGAAGCATCCTAAAAATTAACGATTTAACATACAAGTTTGTGGTAGGCATAGGCAAAGTCATTCAATATCTGTCTCGGTGCAAACCGGTATTGTGCGGAGACCTAAGCCAGTTTTAAACAGCTCTGTTTATATATCTAGATAGATTGAGATAAATAGGTTGACGCCACTTTTAATAGTTATTCATACAAACTTAGTTTATATTTAATGGTATGTGGTATACTTAAATGAATTTATTTTTGGAAATTAAAAGTGGCGTCAAACTTGAAACTAGCTGTAGACATTAGTCCAGTCGCCAACTTCTATTATAACTTTTTGCTCACATTCATCTGCATGCAGCCGATGATAGATATTGAATAACTATTAATCATGCAAAATTAATGTAAATATTTATTGGCATCTATACTTAATTATGGAAACAACGCGATTTGTATGCAGCAGCTAAGTACATGTAAAAATATATGCAATGTCATGCTCGGAACAATAGGAATTGAGAATGCGAAATTGGTGAACAACCGCGATAGGAATGGATACAAAATGGTGGTCATTCATGAGATATGAAAACAGTAAACATGATCGGATTGCAATAAAGGGATGCATTTTAGAAAACACTACAGTTCACATTCAACATTCATAGCGGGTACGTCAATTAGATCTAATTTTAACGTTCCGTAGGGTGATTTAGGGTGCTACTAATCTATAATTGTACAATTGTGACTTTTGTGTTTTAGAGTGCTAATACTATTAGGTACTAAAATATATTTGACAGTTATAAAACTATTTATTTACATACATTTTTGTTTGTTATGAAAGTCATTCATCGGTTATTATTATAAAAGTACAGTGTTTTAAATTATTATACATCTTTATTTTTTCCAATTGGTTAAAACAATATACACGTATAGCTAGGTATTTGTCCAAAACAATAATAATTATTAAGATCTCAAGATCAGATATCATGATGTTTAATAAAATAAACGTATAAGTTCCTTTTTTACTCTACTGAGTATATAGGCAAAGAAACCCACCAGTTCAGCGCTTACCGTACACGATAAAAATAAGACATCATAAAAATATGTACACTTTCTCACCTCACATATGGAATGTATGGTTGCCCTCCTTAAGGAATGTAGAGTTCCCCTCTTGTTTTTGGACAACCCAGTATGTCTATCGCATATGGAATGAATAGTGCCCCTTCTGCGAGCCGTCATGCTCATCATAGCTATTTCGACGCTCCTTAATTTATTAACGGCTATGGCCTTAATTCTGCCAACCACCCTTCGTATAAAACTGAACATTTTGATTGCGTTATTATCAAATTTACTGGAACCGGTATTCAATTTTTAATGGCACGTTTCCTCGGCATTCACATAATGCTGTAGCTGCAATATTATGGTTGTAAACAATCAACGGCCATGGTGGCCTCTTATGTTGTTCCAATTATTTCCCGAGCGCGAACATAATGCCAATTTTGTGTATTGCGCTTAGTTCCGGCGGCATGTGGACGAGGAAATGTGACGCTGACTGGCACGCCTTGGCGTCTTTCGTCACAAGAAAACTTTGTTATCGTGTACTATCGCCAATAATTTACAATACACAATTTAATACAGGAATATAATTGATTATGCGAGGATTATGGTTGTTAAAACGCAATAAAATGTTCGATAGTGATGCCAGAAAAATATGCGTTACAATGCCTATATTCAAATTAATCCAAATTGTATTGTAATGTAATATTTTGTATCACGGAAATTCTAACATGGCAATTTGTGTCAATCATCATAATTATTTTAGGAAGAGTTATTCGGTTGATTTGATTATATAAACAATCACAGTTTGCTTTCACATCTAAAATTTACTAAATTAGTTTTCCATTTTTCCGCGCAAATGCACAACACAACAAAATCTCGTGATTTTCAATTAACTATAAACATATAAACCTAACGCTACATTAAATATATTGTTCACTGTCCACTCTAACTAATAACCACTGGGATTAGAACTATATTGCATGGAGAAATATTCCGAGAAGTTAAGGGGATATGAGCAGTATGCACTAAACTAAAACATTTTTCCGAATTCTGCACCCATTATTCAAACGTTGTTATAGATGCAAAAAAATATATGTATGTGCACTTAGATTAATAATTGGTCTCCGCGCGAGACCCTGTTATGTGTATCTAGTAATTTAAACTAAACAATAAATTTAAAAGAAATACATTTTGACATATAAATATGAATAAATAAATAAATATGAAACGCTGTAATGTACTTGTGAATGAGTAACTTCCGAAAAACTTCAACAAATCGTATTTTTTATATTGTATTCGTTATTGTCAAGACAAAGTTGTGAAATAGAAATTAAAATAAATAAGCGGTCAAGTGCGTGTCAAGCCAAGCGCAATTTAGGGATCCGTAGTAGTCCCAATAATAAAGAATTTAAACTTAAAGAACACCTATACATATAATGTCCTTTAGCATATATAACAAGAAGCTCGAGAATCGAGTGCTGCGCGCGTATCCGAAGTACGAGTAGCTAATGCGTGTGTCAAAGATGTTACGGCGAGACGCGACTAGGGACTTGGAACCCTATTTTTGAAATGTATGACACATATATGTCAAAGGATTTTTTTTAGAAATGAAACAAAAATCAAGAAGTATTTTTGTTAACGAACAAAAATTATTCGACTCGCCGTTTTTGCGTGAGCCAAACAATTCAAAAATAGGGCTCTGATATTGGCTTGGTCACGATTACTCTATCTCGAACTCCTCCATGCCTTCTGAATCTCCGTGTTGTCGATGGATGATAATTATTAGGCTGTGTCAACTTACCTCTTGCTTACGCGATAAACTTATTTCAATAATTTTTAATTAATGAAATATTTCTCGTAAACTATTATAAGCCTTACGATGGTGATAATTTTCCTTTGAAATTCATTATATTTACTACTATCATATTTTTTTTCAGGCGTCTAAATGCAGCGGTTTGCCCAGAAGATAGGGGCAACACTAAACCTTATTAAAATTTTCAACTTAAAAGCTAAATATCTCTTAAATTAAACCGTAAATGGAAAAACACTTTGAGAGTACTCATAATGTGTTTAAAGGCCTGTTAAATGATACCACATACAAATGGAAATCAGAAAAAAACTATTTCGAACCCCACTTTACATGTAGGGGAGGTACTCTAAATAAAAATATTTTTCATAATTTTATTTTACAGTTCGCTGCGCTTGAGTAATATGCATAGGCATACCAAATTTTAGCTCTCTAGGTCTAATAGTCTTTAAGAAAAACGTAGGACAGACAGACATACAGACAAGACGAAACTATAAGGGTTCCTTATTTTAACTACGGAACCCTAAAAAAGTATGCACCACACCACCCTTAGTCATCTGAGCCGGGCATAAACAATTGAATATAAACTCAAATAAAACAAATTTGTTTTAAATATGTCCTAATCACAGAAAAATAATTATGTATTTTATATTGGTCACATTTCTCGTGGAACATATAGTATAGTCTTGAACGTCTCCGAGGTAAGCTCACTCAACATTAGCATTAATAGCTGAGATACCCTATCTGATAGTGTCAGCTTCAATCGATCCAAATATTACCTTCGTATAGTATCGTTGTGCAGATAAGAGTTCAAACATTGGCGGTTGGTCTATATTATCGACTTCATAGGCTTTCCATTGTTCGCATTTTACATAGGGTTTCAAGAGACAGTGTAAGCGTCATGAAGAGATGATGAGAAGCAGAGAATCATTATATTTTATCGAACAAATAGTCTTAAATTTTTCTCACATTCGCTCTTGATCCCGAAAGATATAAGTAGGAGTCCGTTCTAAAGACCCAGCACTTATTTTGAAATAAGTAAATGACGTACTAAATCCTGCTTGGATATTGCTAATGATGCCATTATATATTAATTGAAGACAACATGAAAAATTTCACGAATATATAAAAACAATATACATCCGAAATTTAAATTTGCAACTTAAAAGTATATTTAATTTGTTTCACAATGAAAGTCAAACTCACATCAAAATAAAACTTCCAAAGTAAATCAACTCTTGAATTTCAATTAGCTTTATCAGTTATGCAAAAGGCGTGCTGTATAGTATAACGTATGTATACACGTAATTTTTTTGACAAAAATATAGCAATTTTAACGTTACCATGCTGCAAAGATAGGTAAGAAGAAATTGTGAGTCGTAAATGTCCAAATATTTAATAGGTAATTTATTAGGACAATCGACATAAAAGCCTAGAGCCCTATTTTTTGGACCCCTATTCTAATGCACTGCTATAAATTACTATGCATTTTATGAACCAGTCATGGTCATGAATTAAACAGCACTCAGGTCAACTAACGATCTGACATAGTTGCGTGTTGACGTCTTACTCGTATTTAGTATACCTACTTGTAATAATGTTCAAAAGTGTTTCTAAGTTTATAGAATAGCGGGTATACAATAGCCACCTAATTAACATAAAAAATGTTTACAATAAATATTCCCCAGAATATTGTCTGAACATTGGCGGAAATAAATAGAAAAAATATTTTTCTACCTACTTTATTTTACATTAATGTGTATATTGATATGATAATGATTCAGTCGGATGCTATCATACTGTCTGATAGACTATACTCTAGACCAGTAGTTCCCAAACTTATTTTTCTCGTGGACCACTTTCAAAATTTTACTGGTTTCGGTGGACCCCCTGCTGCTACATTTCTACCACATTCTTAAAGTCGCCAAAAAATAAAAATTGTGTCACTTCTGAGTTCTGTCCCTATATTTCGATATGTAAAATAAAAACGAAAAATGGTACATTTTATATCACTTTATTTATTAAAAGAATAGAATTACAAGAAAAAAATATTAAGGTAATATAGGTTCAGGTCATAATTTTAATTAATGGGAAGGATGTATCTGATGGAGTGTCAGCAAACGATCAATGTTTGGCTTTATTTTTGTGAGCAATAACCGCAAATCTCTGTGATGTTTAATTTGCTCCTTTTTTTTGTTAAGAGGTTTGTAACGGCACTAAAACTCCTTTCGACAAGATATGACGAGGGAAAAGCTATTAAAAATTTCCTTGCGATTTCCCACAGTCCAGGATATTTTTCGGGTATTTCTGCTTGCAGCCAAAATGTTGGGTAGCCTTTTCTAAATTTCACCTTCAGCTCCTCATTAGTGCTTAGCTCGAGCAGCTCCTCTTGTAATACAACATTGGCCACTTCCGTTTCATCAAATGGATTTATTATCCATGGTGGTATATCCATCGTCAGTATATCTTCAAACCTGGTTTTGAAGTCATCATGCAGGGCACTTAAATGTTGACTGTAGGTATGGATATCCTCATCAATACATTCTACCTGCGACAAGTTTGGAAATTGAGAGAATTCGCGCCGACTAATGTTTTGCTTCATAAATTTCAATTTCCCAAGAAAAGCCGAAATTATCCCCTTTGTTTTTATTAAATTCAGGCTGTCCCCTTGTAACTGCAAGTTAATATCATTAAATTTTTTAAACAAATCTGTCAAATACGCAATGTCTGCTTTGAATTTGATCAAGTTTTCTTTTAAATCTGGATCTCTACTTTCTAAGAACTCTAATATGGAATCGAAAACAGAGTAAAATCTCGTTAAGCATGCACCTTTCGACAACCAGCGTACTTCAGTATGTAAGAGCAGTCGTTGGAAGTCTTCATCATTTTCGTCGCACAATTGAGCAAATAAACGTGTATTCAATGCATTGCTTCTGATTTTGTTGACAGCTTTTATTACAAAATGAAGAGATTGGTTCAACCTGTCACTTAAATGTTTTGCCACAAGATGTTGTCGGTGGATTACGCAATGAATAGCTGTAAGTCCTGGTATAATTCTTTTGAGATGACTTATAAACCCACGATATCGCCCGACCATTGCAGGAGCTCCGTCTGTTGCCACTGAAATAATGTTTGTAAATGGGATCGATTTTTCCGTAAAAAAATTACTCAGGACATTAAATATTGATTCGCCTTTAGTGTCAGTCTCCAAAGTTCTGGCAAATAGCAATTCTTCGTGAATTTCTTCCTCAACAATAAATCGGACATATGCCAATAGTAATGCTTCATTACTGGGTAACGTTGACTCGTCCAGTTGTATAGAAAAATGAGTTTTTTGCAGATGATTGCACAAAAAGCTTTCGATATCAGAGCTCATTTCATCAATGCGTCTTTGTACAGTATTGTTACTTAATGGAATTCTTTTTAGTACGTCAAATGGAGATTTGTGCAAAACAGTTTTTAAAACCTCTTCAACAGCGGGTAAAATTAATTGTTCTCCGATAGTGTGCGGTTTTCCAGATTTTGCTATAAGTAATGAGATATTGTAAGATGCCCGCAAGCCATCATCGTTACTTTGAGATGTTGAAGCGAACATACTGTGCATGGTGGGTCTCTTTCCATATTTTTCTTTCAATGTTTGAAAATATTTTAAATGTTTACCTATTTTATCAGTATGACACCTTTTTAGATGATCTTCGAGCTTTGATGGTTTCATAGAGTCATTGCTCAAAACTTTGTTGCATAATAGGCACATGGGCAATTGTTTGTCTGCCTCTGATGGAACAAAACCATATTTCAAATAATCGACACTATATTGTCGACATTTTTTCTTTGCTGTAGCCATGTTTCGTGTCAGTTACCTTACCTGTAAAAAAAATGTTTTAGTAACCAAGTTTTTTTCTGAATATAGGTATCACACCGCAGCCTTTGTCAGCACGCGGAAATAGAATTACGGCTTGTAAAGGGACCAACTAATAAACCGCTGAGACAAATACAAACGTTTTCACAAAACGGTATCAATTTTAAAGTACATAATTTACCACTAATTTTTAATAGTATAAATAAAAATTAGTGTACTCAGTATCGAATACTGATCATATTTGTGTAGGAAAAAATAAACGTCGAAATCCCAAAATTGTCCATAAAAACGATAACTAACATTTTATTAAATCAATGAGTTCACGCGCTCCGTGTATTTGCGTATTTTTTGTCTGCGGCTTCATTGTTAAAACGTGACAAACAGGCATCGAAGTTCAAGCCCCGCCCTTTTCCCGTCGCCCGCGCACCGCTCGCTCTTTCCGAAAAGGAATAGTTTTGATAAAATAGTTACTTCAAAATCAATTTAACATGATTATGAAATTACTGTTTTATAAAATTAGTAGTTATTTGCAAGAAAAAATACAAAATTAATTGCTCTGCAATATTGCTTATTCGGCCTTTTTAGAGAGGCAGTGCTTCTCTCGTGAAAAAACAATTGAATAAAACGTGCTGTGTTTGTCTTCAAATCGAAAGAGGACAATTAAAATATCTGTAAGTTACTAAGTTACCTATCTATACAGGCCGTTGTGATCAACCGACTAGTACACGTAAACAAAATACTTAAGTACTATAACAAAAAAAGGTAGGTTACTTACTTTTCTCCGGCACTAGCAAACACAGATATAAATTTTCTCACAACTTTTTTCCAAATTCCGCCTTGTTTTCGAAATTCCGGAAACAAATGAATGCGTTTGGTTGCCTTTGGCATCAAGTATTTATAGTGTTGATCAAGTTCATGTCTGAACAAGCATTAAGCATTGTCGGGCGGATAGCGCTTTGCAAGTCTGTAAGAAATTGTACGTAATATCGAATACACAAGTTTGGACAAGTAACAGTCGCTTGCCTTATTAAAATATTATCTGCTTAGATAGGTACTTAAAACAATGTAGGTAGGCCCTCATAAAAACTATGCTTACATTTTTGCTCTTTACTATCAAAAGCAGATAAATTTTCGTGGACCCCCATTAACATCTTATGGACCCCCATTTTTTGTTCACGCCTACGTAGACCCCCAGCAAGTCTCCCGTGGACCCCTGGGGGTCCACCTGGACCACTTTGGGAATCACTGCTCTAGACAGTCGCATTTAGTATTTGGTCTTACTTAACATTTGATATGCGGCGGCGGTTACTCATTCATGTATTCGTTTAGTTAAAATGATAAAAAATTGAAGACGCGTTGAAAGTATTGAAGACTTCTTAGGGCCGATTTCACCAAAGTCGGATAAGTTTTATTCCAAGGACACTCTATTTTCTTTTGTATCACCATACAGTTAACCCGAGATTACTACACTGTTAATCCACTTGTAGTTTCGGTGTAAGGACTCTGTCATTAGTAGACATTTTACTGCAGTCAGTAACTAAAATGACTAAGTACAGGGTTGTATTCAGTTTAGGTATTATGCACCTGGCCATTTAAGGCTCGTAACTCCTAGACCTTGCGACCGAGATCGACGGTCATTCGCCTCTCTCTCTCGCTATTTATAGCTGGATTCAAAGCTTGTCATAAACTCCCTACGAAATACACAGTCACCTTATTGAACGAACATATCGAAAATTCAAGAGCGTTCTAAGATATTTGCTTAAAAAAGTAATTTAAATGCGTTACCTCTAAAATGAATTTGAATTCAAATGACATTAGGCGCAAAGTCCAACTTGTGCCACTTCTTGTGCTTTAAGTTAATCTATTCATGTAACATTCCATCAAATAGTGAATTTTAAAACAACGCAAGGTGGGGGGAGTACAAAAACGTTTTTGCATGTTTTTGTTCGAACCTCTGCTCATGAGTTCATGACGTAAGCAGCTATAATAAAAGCGTTGTAATAAATGCACAGAATCGCTATTACAAGTATGTCAAAACATAAAACGAAGAATTTAATCAATTAATATCAACAACGGACATTCCTCCAACGAGTCGAGTGCGCTAACGGTAGTTCTACTTGGGGACGGTCTCACCTTGTCGCTTTCATAAGTGGAGGTCTTCTCAGGCGCTGCCGCGGGCCCGAGGCGCACCATTTCTATCCACTTCATAGTCTGCATCTCGCCTAGTTTCGCACATCTAACGATATCTCGAACACGGTGCACCACAAAAAACTCGACATCCACATCACAATTGCCAGCGCTTAATTTAGAAATCACCCACGCGATTGCAAGGTTTCGTAACCAAACACTGAACACTTGAGTCGCTTGCGTCTGCTTATAAACAACGATCGTTTGTTTTTGGTACTACGTACCGGTTGGGTTTAATGAGCGCTTGTTGACCGCGGATACATTACAAGTTATCGTATGTAGCGGACGATCTGAGGAGTTCCAAGTATAAATTAATATTGGAGCCAACCGCGTTTTAATTCAACAGCCGTGGCAGCGAGCGAGTACGGTGTCGCAGCGCCGCGTGGAAACTAGAAGCGAAAAGAAAGGCAGGCGGCTCCGTCAGCCCCACTGCGGCCCACGGTTGAAATTTCATAGCACTTCTGTCGCACGGAAACCCATTCATCCATATCCAATAGGCAATTAACGATTTAAAACTGCACGATTGACAATCAACTATACACATAGGAAACGTGTGTCAGCGGCACGTTGATGTCTAATACGTTATATACCTAGTAGAGTCACTGACGCCATAGAAGGCATAATTACTTGGCCAGATGAAGGTAGTATTTATAACGAGATTGATATTACACGTAAATTTACGTACAAATATAAATTGAACATGCATGAGTGAGTATCCATTGTGGCTGAGTCTGCATTGGGCGGAATGTCATGCGTCGTCCGCACGACGACGTGACAACTGACAACGGCGCGCTAGTGTGCGTATTCGGAATTCTAGCTATTTGATTCAATTGCTTAATCGAATTAAAAATTATTTAACTTATCATGCGCAATAATGCAATCTCTATCCTGAATAACATGGTTCTGATGCGGCGGTAAAAGGAGGCGGCATTTCATAAAATCATTCTCGCTTGAGGTGCCGTTGACTATACCAGTTAGTGACGTGATCAGGTAGATTATTGTGTGAGGCAATTTTAATGTCACTAGTCTGTCTCTAGTGACATATTACGTGATTACCCTAAGCGTTGGATCTAATCCTAGCTGACACATAAAGTGGATTAAGTTGTATCTACACACACATACATATATAGTTCATTAGAAAAGAATCCCAATCCCAAAAATAACTAACTACTAAATATTGTGTGTTTCCTTAACACACAGGAAATCCCTAAAACCACCGAATTTACTATGCCATTAAAGATGACATCCACTACTGAACCCAATAAATGTAACAAGTAATAACAGCTTAATGACACATGAATCAAACAAAGACAATAATTAGATAGGACAATAGGAAACTACCAAGTAGCGGAAGACTAAAACTTCAATCATTTATATATGTAGAGCAAATAAAGAAGTAATAAACGTTAAAAAGAAGTTGTAGCTCATTTTAGGGGAATAATTTACATAACATTTATGGGAATGATTGTAACGGGAGCTATTGTTACTAGTTATGGAAAGCATGCTTACACGGATCTTATATTACCTGTTAATATGATGCCAAAATAACAAATCTATATATTAGGTACACTGTATGTATGAATAAATATCCTTTTGACACTGTGCAAGTTGGTGCATCCAGCATGTATTTGAACGGCATTGTGGTGCATAAATCTTCATATAAGCTTTAACGAACGACGACAGAGCCACAATTAGTCGCGATTAGTGCCCAGACTAGCCGATTAGCTCCCGTTATGTCTAAATAGCCTTGTAACAGAGTGGCATGCAAATTAATTGAACACAAGGAGGGGCGGATTAATAAACTCCAATATAAAAACAATAAACTTAATAAATAACGACATAATATTTATCGATAAGAAATAATACGCATCTCAGAATAAAGAAAGTCAATAACTGTTCATTATCACATCACTCAGTGGTTTAGATAGGAATATTTATTTTATTTTTTAAAACGCAGATGCTAAGGTCATTGCATCTGTCATATATATTTATCCACTGTATAACAGTTGAAGGTGACGCGATACAAATTAAGATATAGTAAATTAAGTTAAAATATACGAAAATGTCCAAGAATATTAATATCGGAAATAAATCACTATCATTAGGAAATGTTGTATGAGTATCATTATTTCAGTCGTGTCAGTCCACTGCTGGAAGTAGGTCTCCCCAAACATTTCCAGAACGACCGGTTATTGTGATATGGTTACTATGAGAAAGTTTCTATTTTCCACAAAAAAAGCTCAGTAGCTTAATAGTGCCTATTTGATAAGAATTTGTAAAATTTCAAATTCACTATTTCAATATGCAATAATTCTCATATTTCTGGCTCTACATTTAACCTAATTAGTTATACTATACAAGTTCCAGAAGCAAGTAATCACATTGGAGAACGTGCATAGATGCACGTCAGCAGATCGTAATATATCGTGGAATCTTTTAATAAACAAATAAAAAATAACGCGTACGGACATTAGCGGTTCCAGATAATTCTTAATGTCATTAATTTTGTATTGTTAAAGTTGATAAAATAAATCTTGTACATTTCCGCGATTGTACAAAGGATGGACGACCAGACATTTAATGGACTATCTAACTAATATATTATGATGGGATGTGATTGGTGGCAAACAAACTTATTTGGAAATATTTTGATTAAGTACTTATTAATATTTCTAGCAACGTTTATAATTGAAACTTTATGTTTGCGTAATAGTTTTTTATGACGGTGTTTTTAGCAGAAAGATTAGTTAAAAACGTTCCTCTATTCAAACCCATCAAACCATACCATAATCAGTATTTATTTAGTAATCATTAATCGTCATGCCGGTTATTTATCAGTCCATTCGTATATTTTTAGCATGAATCAATATAATAAACAAATCGATTTAACCGGAGTATAATTAGACTCTACAGATTGCACAACATTTCTATTGTCGTGAGAAAGATAAAAAAAAAGATACTATTGTTTAGTAAATCCAGTCTTCTTATGTGAAAATTACAATTTCTAGCTATTGGCTAGTTATGAAAAGCACTGCATCAAACTGCCGAAGTTATAAAATAAATTATCCTGAAGATAAATACAATGAACTAGAAAGATATGAAACTTACAATCAGTGTTGTTGTTTCTAGTAGAATAGTTGAGTTGAGTACACACTTACTTGAGTAGGTATATAATATTTTAAATTTTAGCAAAGTTTCGGTCGTTAATATTGCAAAAATGAATAAAATAATATTTGGTGGATTGAGTTGTGCTTATTAACTCTGACTTATTCTGACAATATCACATTTTGTGACTTGTGTCATATTACTGCAAAATAGTTTTTTTTTATCGGCATTCGTGCATTGAGTGTTATGTGACCTCGTCCTTCAGAAGTAATAAAAATAGAAACTTAACCCAAATGAAAAATCTTAACATAAATGATTTTAGGATACCTCAAAATAGGAAAAGATATCGCTTTTAGCGAAATTAAAGCCATGCGGTGTTAATGATAATGTCTACTTTCTATTTCCACTATATTTTCATTTGCAAGTTAGTAACATTTTGTATATTTGTTTGTTACCTCTTCACGCTTTATCTACTGAACTAATCTGGTAGAGTGGAGCCACATCACCGGAAGGGAAATTTCGCATACAAGAAGCCGCGTGAAATAGCTAGTATACGATAATTGTATTAAAAAAATAGAGATAATTTCACATCACCGGCCACCTATCACGGCCTGTTACACAATACTTGTCAACATATGATTAGACGCGGCCGCTGGGCGGTTTCCCATTGTTCGGCAACCATTGTCAACTGTGCCGCTGTTACATCAACCACGCGATTGCTGTTATCTTAATAATAACAAAGGTTCTGCGCTGCCAATTTATACAAGTAAGACAATACAGAGCAAAAAAATTAGTTGACATCCAAATGTGACTTTAGCGAGAGCTCTACGATATTATGTATATTTTTTTTTATATGCACGTCTTATTAAAACCGAAAGCTTACTAGTGTCGTGTTAACTCTATGAGGGAGCTCATATAGTTAATACGATATCCTAAAAACTACTGTTTGGATAGTTAAAACATACATTAAGATACGGGGCCGAAGCCCTGGGCTGTCACTAGTAGTTTTATAATATACAGCTTATATAAAATGTTTATTTAAATCAGGTATACATATAGCTTATTGGTATCGATTTAAATGGAATGCGACTATAATTTTGTTAGGAGAAGAGATAAAAGTTACAGTGAATAAAAGAGAAAACTCTTTTTTCTTCTATAATAAATAGTTAAATTGCTATATACCCTAAAAATACTTTAACAGTCTATAAACACACCTACTGATAAAGAAAGAAACAAAAATACCTAATACAGAAACGCATGGCACTAACATTTTTATGACCATAATTCTTTCATTCGATATGAAAGTAATGCACAACAGGATCGTAAATATTTACAATTTATAATTAAAGTTACAAATTGATAATAAAATATGCTTAATACCTCTAAAATTATAAGTTAAGAAGGAAAATAAATTTGGCATTCACATTCATTTATATAAATCTCTACTAAACATAACACTACTTGTATACATTCACATATTTAGCTAGATAGTTGGCACTGATAAAGAAGTGCTCGTGGGTGCAGTGCCAGGAACAGGTCGTAACCTATCCAGTAACATTGAAATTGGAAGTGCATCTTCAATTGCATGTCACTATACGTGCAACATACTCGCGCTACAAGACATCACCACAAGCGGAATACTACTCTTTTGATGAGTTCAAACTTATAAAATTAAGCTTTAAAAACAGTTCTGATAAATTGTTTGCCTCATGAAGGTTTCAGAGAAATTCCAGTTGAGACTTGGATAATTCCACCGAGTAAACAGGGAATTGAAAAACTAAGGCGTCCGCTATGAGTCACTTGATTGAAAATAATTTGGCACGCTGTGCCTGTTGTTTACCACGTAAAAGCCAATCATTTATACACTTATCAACGTTATGCAATAAGAAATTAATTTATTATATTTATCTCTTAAATGTAATTCCTCTTTTGCGTAAAGGTAGACTCTCTCCGTATGTAATTCAAGGAATCATGTAAAAAATATTGGATACATATATCCAATCATTTTGTAAAAGAATGAAAACTAATCTTGTCAGAGTCATCATCATAATAAATTTAAGAGCTGGGCTTGTCGGTGGAGGTTTTTCCATTCTGTCTTAACTGATCCTTGACAAAGTAGGTTTTTGAATTCTGTATCTATTTTTTTTTTATTTTCACAAAACGCAGTCAATCTCATTTTAAATGCGTGCCATTTAAATTTACACCATATCAGTCATCAATAGAGTAGTATTCAACCTATATTCAAGTGGTGACCGTGTGTGGGTACCTCGGGCCGCGGCTCTTCGCCCAGCGAGTCGCCGAGCGCCTCCGCCTGGCTCTTCATGATCGAGTATATTTTCACGTACGGCGCCTTCAGCAGCTATATACGGAACCATTGTATTAGCCATAAAAGTAGACAAATTTCATGTATTATTTTTCGCAACAATTATGTGTGAACTACTAAAATTAAAATTTTAATGCCTCAAAAGCATTTGAGTCGTTCTTCTTTCAAAAGTTATTATATACTTATTTATTTTTTATCAAATGATGACTTGTATTTTCATTTCGTTTGCTATTACTAGATACTTTTAGTTATCCACTTTTATAGCATTATACTTTACCATTGAAAATTATCTTGTTAGTAAATATAGCCTTTTTAATATTATTTCAGAAGTATGTATTTAATAATGTGTGAATGTAAGTGTTTAAGAATCTTGTTTATACCTATAGAGATGGCTGATTGACTTATCTTTAGCGGCGAAGATAATTTACAAAACAACAATAAAGTAGCGCAAACTGCAGTTACGACGTTATCATATTGGAAAGTAAATATGTATTGTTCCGGAGATTAGGCCACTGTGCAGCCTGTAGTATCAGAAAATGTAGATCAAGTTCTGTAGAATCAGAAAATGTAGATGAAGTTCTGTAGAATCAGAAGTCAACAACAGCAGACCTTAAGTTGAAGATTTTGTTTATTTACACGCACAAAGTTAAAGTTATGTTATGTAAAATGAACAAATTAAGCACGTGAATGTAAGTCATTAGGTAGGTAACCTCTGTGCAACGTTTATATTGTTGATAGTTGACACCTGACAGCGACAGCGCGTGATTTAAATAATATATTATTAATACCCACTTTGTTTACTTTTGAACATTTTGTAAAGTCAATGAAACGACAAATTCTTGCAAATCCCAAAAGAAATACATTTACTATTGTTATTTAGAAATTTGTTTAGGTCTTAACTAAAATATCCTACTGTGATAATAAAACTGAGATATAGGTGTAATAATCCTACTGTGAATATAAATGCACCACGTTAAAAAAAATTACACACTTTTTCATCGTCCGAAAACCAAAATAACTTCTTGGAACCAAGGTCAAATTAACAATGTTTCATGTTGACATCTCAGGAAGACGTCAGGGACCACATATGGTCAAGATAATATAACATAACAACTCTAAACAAGTATTTCATTATCTGTAAAACATCTTCCTTTATATGGTCACGCGAAATCATTTGCAGAATGTAGAGTAAGTATTATTAAAAAAACATGTTTATCACGCAAAACGCAGAGCGTCACAATTTGTAAAAATATCGAACAAATATTGACCCATTCATAGTGCAAACACAAGATTCGACAGACCATTAACAGAAAAAAATCGATGTTCAATGTGTACTGTAATGTGATATGAGATGCGTTGTCGATCAAACATGTGTTAGTAAAAAAAAGTTAAAAGCGGTAGTAACAGTATGTGTCGGTAAAACGTATGAAATATTGTTAGAAAAAGGGACACCCACCTCCCATGACTCCCTTGTGATGTCCGACACATCGCCCGTGCTGCTCGTTCTATCGCCCTGCGACCAAACATACTGTATAAATAAAGGCGAATACACATCGTGACTATACGCAACGTCAAATGTACAAAAATAGTTACTGAAAATACAGAGATCGGGGTACGAATACATAAATAATTTTTCGTCTACACCTCGCGCTGAACTAAAACCTCACAATACTTTTCGAATACATGAACACATTTAAACCGATACTTGATGAACTATCAAGTAAATTAATATGGCAGCCTATGTCATAAACTCCTAATCAACTAATCCTAAGGTCGGATATCCACTGAAGCGAAGAGAAAACATAACATACATAACAATAACTAAACTCATTCTATCTTTGGCCCTTCCTCTCGTCTCTCGGTAACAAGAAACTATTGCAGCACATCAATATTTTGGCGATGTATTATCTACGGTTTTCTTTTACTTTCTTTCACAACTTTTCAGGGTCGGCAAAGCACTCGTGACATCTCCGGTGTTGCAGGCGTTCATAGGCTACGGTAACCACTTACCATCAGGTGGGCCGTACGCCTATTTGCCTACTTAGTTGTATACAAAAAAAAACTCCTAATGTATTGCTAACTAATTACATTATTTTTTTCAACAGGTGATAAAGTTAAGTTGTAGTTTTTTTTTAAATATAAGCCATTTCCCACGATCCCACCCCACTTATTATAGAAAAAACTATATCTCTTTTGACTGAAAATGTCGTTTCGCACTGTGACACAGCTTTATCAATTAACCGCCTCAAGTTGTAAATTAATAACGCGTTATCTTCATGAGCGAAGGCAAACTAGAGATAGTCTGCGTAGACCAGTGGCATTGAGAACTACCGTGTAATATGGATACGCGCATTTTTATTGATGAACATTATCCATTACATCATCACCCCTAATTTTTTATTCTTTTGGTACCTACAATAAAGAATAGCCTGACTTCTGGGGAATTCGCCACAGTAAATTTTCGCGCGAAACTACCGAGGACTAAAACAAATCAATGCACTAACCAAGCCACGTTCAATGAAAATATGTAGGTGTATATGTGATGGTGCTCCCACACTGCCGTTACAAAATGTTTACAAACATTTAACACTCAAACATTTACTAACATTAATTAAAATGTATGTAAAATTTTAAAATTTACTAACGTTAGTAAACATTTTGTAACAGTAGTGTTAGCACTATTAAGGCTAGTAGCAGAAATGCGGCTACTCCTGTTTTTAGCCGGCTAGAACTCGGTTTAGACTTCATCATCCCGGCTAGAACTAGGTAGGTAGGTAAGACTAAGAGTAGGCACATTTCAGTAACAATACACAGGAAACTCACTACTATAATAATACACAAGTCTAATGAGTTTAAAGGTTAAAAGTGTGTGACCTTTACGTTCGTATCTTCATATTTATCTCTAGATTATGAATATATTAATTAGCATTATGGTAGGTATATATAATTTGCTTAAAACAAGTTCTGAATAAGTACATCTGTTAATGAAATATTATATTATCTTGCTCGGTTTACATTTAAGGTTTCTGATTGTAATGTCATGTTTATGTTTGTGGGCAATAGCGACATTCAATTTAGTAGGCGATTGTATGGTACCGATTTAGAGGAAATGATTTCCTGTTATTTCTTTTGTAAACTAGTCACTCAGTTTCTTGGATCTATGTATTATGTTCTAATCATCATAATCATCATTTTGTATGGCATTTATTCTGCGAGGATCATACATCCACATCCACAATCCTCAGCCAGTTTGCGGCAGCAGATGTCAAATTGTGCAATTCCGCTATGCCACGAGGAAAACAGCGAAGAGAACATTCGTTTACTTGTCTTAAATGGCTAATAAATGAGTCACCACAGTGCGATTGCGGAACACCCGACCAGACCCTATAGAGTTGACCAGACCCTATCACATAACACAATCCTCTAACTTATATGCGTGCCAATGGACTCTCTGTAAAGGATGCGCAACACCGGGCGCGAAGTGAAGACATCAAAGCAGGAAAGCGGACCCTGTACTCCGAAGCAAACCGCTGAGGACGCAACCGGAAAAGCGCTAGGATGATGAAGAAGAGAAGAACACAAGTCTCGAACTTACTTTGGGGCTAACTTAATCTGTGTGATTTTTCCCTATATAATATTTTAACTACAACTTACTTTATGTCCAGGTTTGGCTTCATCGTCGTCCCACTCGGTGTCGCTGTCGATCAGTTCATACCCCTGCGCGGTCACGTCGCCGAGCGGCCCGTACCGATCCGGCACCCAGTGTGTTAGGAACTTGAATAGGTCGTCCACCCTGTCACGAACAATATGGTAGAAAGACAAGAATGTAAACAATGGCAGTTTATTCAAATTACTCATCAATTATTTACATTCGATTATCAATGCTTATCACATCACACGAAAACACCATCGACAAACCTGTCTCAATGTCAGACGGCCATATTTGTTTACATTGTTGTCCTTTTCCATTGAGACAGACTTTACGGACTCGTATCCAGGTCCGTAAAAAAAACAAGCGTTGTCGTAGAGCATGGACGTCTTTTGCTACTAAGCTGAAAGAAATCTGCTGAAATTTGTAACATGGCTAAGATACTCGTGCAATAACGAATTCTTAGAGAACATCTTCAATAATACCAGTCAAATTCTGACAGAAAATTCAGATCATGGCTTTAAGTCCGCCATTTACATTATTTGTAATAAAGTTTAAATAAATCATGGATCTGACAGATAGGGTTCGAATTTAAAACTCGAAGTTGTAAGAATAACGCCATTCTATGAAAAATCATAAATCTTGTTGTAAGTTCCTCTTGCACTCTCTATCTATAATATCTATGCCTATATCTAGCAGTGGACGATTAGCGGGTATTAATTATGAAACTAAAATACTAGTTCCAATTGTATACATCGTCACATACCTGTTCCGTGGCACTCCAAACCAGTACTCGGGCTTCATGCGCTTCCGTCCGTACGACATTAGAGGAGTGGTGCGCGGCAGCGGGCGTCCGGCTGGTTTGCCCATACGCAATCGCAAGTATAGTGGAGGGTCATCACTCGGCCGAGCCGGTCGCGGTATCAACTCTGTTCAACACGAAACAGTTTGTTTGTTTGTAATTTAAAGTAATCACTTTATTTCACAGAAAATAAGTCATTAGTTTATCGGTTCAAAGGCCCTCTTTTCGATCTTCTTCGTCCAAGCGTGTTTTCCTAGTTGCGACCTTAGCCATGGCTCTAGTTTTGGCAGCACTAGTTATTACAATGGAGCGACTGCCGTCTGACCTTCGTAACCTTTTTTACAAGGAATCCAGAACAAGAGCAACATGACCCGAGGTGAGTAAGTGAATCCATAGTGAAATAATAGAATAAATAAGTTATAGTTTGACCGCTATCGCTGTACCGCGCCTTGGGTTTGCGCGGGGAGGTCGGGAGGGGATAAGATTCGTAGATGTTACGATATCGAATTGCAATTTTATGAAGCTGTATATTTACGAGTATAATTATATCCAATCCCTGTTTTTACCCGACTACGACAAAAGGAGAGTTATGTTTTTCAAGAGTACTTATGTATAATTGTTTGGCACGCTCTGCAGCCTGAACGGCTCGATGGATTTTAACTTGAAAGCTGTCGTTAGATTCGTATTTAGACACAGGGTATATAAATAAATTGATTGATAACTACACAGAAAAAAAGTCGGTTTTTTAGATTTTTTTTTAAATTATTGTTTTCTTGTGATTCAATATAATTTTTAGCTAAGTACAAATGAACTGTAACTTCAAGACCCATCTTTAGATATTTTATCTCACGTGCGTCTGACACTTCGCTCCCAGTCTCGCCGCTCGCATACCTCAGGCACGGTACGGCAGTTGTGGCCAAGCAATACATAGTGTATAGATATAAGCTATTGGTCTTTCTAACAATAAATAATAATACTTACTATCAATAGACGCGAAAAGATCAGGAACATCGTCCACGGACACCATGCTGCGGTAGTCGAGACGAGGCTGCACGGGCGCACTTGACGTAGACTTGGTTTGCGAGCGCCCGAAACCACCCAGGGAACTTCGCCTGGACACGTACGAACATTTATTTATTTAGGCTTTGTGATAATTTTTTTTTTACATGTTGTGGACTTAATGCCAAGTGGCATTTTCGAACATTACTTTTTAAACACATACATTTTAAAACTCCAGACAAATTTTAGAGTGTATTTAGTTAGGCTGGTGTTAAACAAGCCATCCTGTATGTGCGACGGGCTAAATAAGCCTTCATTTTGTATCTGCAATTTGTACTGACGCACTTTGGAACGTCAGTGTCAGATTAATACGATATACTAATAAAATTAATGGTCACATATTTAAGTACACATTATTAATTTTTAGCTATTAATTTACATAATTCAAATTTAATAAAAATAGGAATCCAAAAATAACGATAATAAAATTATATATTACTGAAATTAGGAAAATTTCGAAAGTGAGCACGTTTAACGACAATTTCTTTTGTTTACTATAACTCTTAAGCCCGTATACCTGCGTGCCAAACTTAGCTAAACAATATTATAAAATAATCCTGTAGGCTGCATACAAAACAATAAAATTCAAACTAGACAAAAACATAAACGAGAGAATTTACAGCTCCTGCGAAAAACAAACACTTTACTTTTGATTACTCCGTCCTTCTGTCGACGCAATTATATAGTCCTCTTATATAACAAACAAATAAGACATAGAAAAGACAGTTAAAGGTCGCTTACAAGCTAAACATGCTAAAATATATAAACTTAAACCATCAAAAAGTGCTGGTAAGACATTGGTGTCTGATGATCGATGAAAGAGATTACACGTACCTAATAACAAAACGTAATGAATATGATATAGTCTAAAAACTGTGACATATTGCAAATCTAAAACTCCTAACACATATACATCATGCTTTTTATACATAGGGAAGCAGAGATGAACATTGGAAAACGTATTCTAGAGGTAATTGTCGCATAGTTCACGAGTTCAACACAAGACAATAGAAGTAACAAACACATTACGCCGGTGGGAAAACCTAACAGAGAAGAGTGAATACAAAGAAGGCTAAACGACTTGACCACGACGACATTGTTAAACCTTCACGCTTTGATTTCACAAAACAAACTATTTATTCCGGTTATTATGCACAGTAATATAATATGCATGTGCTTTTAAAATTTTTTTTAAAACAACGTTTCTATGTCTTTTGTACACATGAAACAAAATGGCAGTGACGTCACAGCACACACACTGCATCCTTTTCTGTTTTTTTGACAGTTTCTCCTTCCACTGAATTTCAAATGCTTATAACTTATTTATTTTTGCACGGATAAAAAAAATCTTTCAGATTTCAGTTTCTGGTACAGTTATTTTTCATATGAATGATAAAAAAAAATTGAATAGAATAGCCTATTAAGACTAGCAAAGATCAGGAAGACAGAATAGCGATTATCTTTAAGATCAAGTTTCAAGTTTCATGTTTTCATGTTGATTCTCAAGAGACATATTTTATAATTTGGAGAACTACTTATTTTATAAGTTGTAGATAAAATTAGCGTGTAACTAATAGCGTTTATATATTTTCTTAAAACGCGACGGAACTTAGTTATTACATTGTGACTACTTTAGTTTAAAATAATAATATTTATAACATTTTTTTTAATTTTAAACTAATACTAAATAATAATAAATAGAAAAAATATAACAAAAATGTATATTGTATCAAAGCGACAAAGTTTATCCACAGAAACTAATGTAATAACGTCGTCGTGGTCACAAAGACCAAGGCAACATATTGACATCGAGAGGCGCACGGCAACGTACCCGGATGCAAGGTCATGAGGCGCCTCCTCCGACGGGGTTTTACTCAGGAACAAACCGGTGCCGAATTCTACTAAATTCATTGGCGAACTTTACCAACGATTTAGCGTCCACGGTAGCAAGGGAAAAATTTACGATGGCAACATTAATCTTAAAAGTATACTCAGGCTCAAAATAAAGCTCGTCAGTCTTAAGATAAAATTGAGCATGTGTATATGTGTGTTGCATGGTGGTTTTGTCAGTAGAAAAATTTAATTGCACTGTTTCTAAACTTAAGAAGAACCAGATGTGTCAGTTTGTACGCAATTCCGAGCATTTGTCTGTCAGTTACTGTAATTTTACAAATGTGAGGAACTGGCTAAATCCAGAACATAACTTTCGTATATCACAGATATGACGGACGGCGTGATTAGAATAAAATTTTACCACTGACAATTATTATAATGCTATAAAACGTCGAGACAATTTTGTACCGAATCGTGTGCGTAAGTAATGAGTACATTGTACAAGTGTAAATAAAGCTCGATATTAAATTCTTAGTGGTTAAATGTATCGATACATATTTAGATGAATATAGATACATTATATGTTCATGACTGTGTGAACGTTGAATCATTCATAGAGCACTACCGTAGCTCTTTTTGTTTTGATAATGAACAATAGAGAAACATGCAGTTATTAAACATGTTGTAATGTTAGGAATAGGCACTGAAAGCACCACTTATTATTTCATACGATTTTTTAAAATAATTCGAATACACATTGTGAACATCTCAATACAAGACAGAGAGAAGATTATATTACCTGTTAAAGACTTTGGAGAAAACGCTAGTGGAGTTATGACTGTCGGCCGAACTGGGTAAGGACTCGGCTTGGGAGCCTTGCGTGCCGGCCGGGCCTCCTTCGCCGGTCAACCCTTCCACCCACGATAGAGGGTAGGATAGCCTCTTGAACATCTGAAAACATATTGATTTTAATGAAGTTTTCTCAAGGACAATGGCATCACATAGGCGAATGATATGCCACCCTTGTAATTTTTTTTTTTCGAATCATCATCATAAATTTAAGAGCTGGACTCTTGCCAGTGGAGCTTCTTCTATTATTCTCGATTATAAGCGAGAACCTTTAGTTTTTGGAGAATATTATCGATTTATTTAACCTATTGTGCATATACAAAGTTGTAAAGCAAAATAGGTGGACTTAATGCTAAAAGTATTATCTAACAGTTAACCTTTGGGTGAAGTAAAGAGCTTTATGTCTGTATGTATTTATTAATTCGAATACATTTGAACTTTAATACCGAAATAGTACAAAAAGTATTAGCTCTACTCTAGAAACTATCTGTGTCTAGTATAATCGCAGGAAGCAAAGAATTTACCATCCAATAGGCTTCAAGGCAACCAAAAGCCAGTGAGGGAGCGAGATGGCAGAAGCCATTATGTAAGGCAACATATTGCTTCCTACACACCTGTTTTGGTAACGCAATAAACGGTTATGGTGAGATGATAGATTCAATTATTTAGAAATACTGACATATTATAGATAATCACTAAACCCCGTATTAATAAAAAATTACGAAAGGTCGCTAAGCATACATTAACTAAAATATGTTTAGTCTCTTTCTGTCTTAACTATATTTGATCTGAAAGAAGGAGACGAAACATATTTTAGTTAACTAAGACTTATCGAACGTTTATTAATTTTTATGAATAAGGGGGTAAACCTATCACTTGCCATTTAATATAAGTACTTTCCGACTCGTGTGAAACGGTTCGCATTAGTGACAAATAAAACCCGCGTTCCGAACGTGTCGCTTAAACTTTATAACTCATCCGGTAGTAAATTTTATCGCTTGGGCGCAACTCGCAAAACGTTCGGAATCGATAAACAGCATTGGGGTTTACATTCGCATAAAATACATTTCACATCGATAACGACTGAGTATTTTATGTATTTGTGGTTTCATGACGAGTGTGCGATTTAAGTTTATTTCGGACGAATAACTTTCTAGTTTTAGATCAGACTCTAGGTTTAGTATAGTTTTTAGATAATCTATGCCTGATAATTAATGATGATTTTACGTAGTAACCGACTGGGCTTTGCACAGCATTTTAATTTAAAAAGTAAACATTCAAGTCTTCTATTGCTGATATGATATGTTTATTTAGTAGCCCATGAGACCGAAGCAATGCCCGAAGTCCGCGAACGCGTTGCCGAAATATAAGAGCTATTATCCTACTGATATATTTTTTATTTATCATTAAACTTTATTGAACCACAAGTAAAACATACTTAAACAATTGGCGGACTTATTGCTAAAAGCATTCCCTAGCAGACAATCTTATAATAAAATATAAAAATTATGCGGCGCAAAAAATTCGATTTGTCTATTATTTATTTACTAGCAAGTGGAAGAAACATAACAAACCTTATTTTTCTTATCCGGTTTAGCGGCGTCATCCTTATGCGCGTTTCCGTCAAGCGAGAAAGAGACGGCTGCGGGTTTTCGCGGGCGCTCGCTCTCACCCAGCGGAGGGGCGGACAGCGGGGGCTCGCCGCGTGCCAAGCACACTGGCGGCACCCACTCCGCTGATAGGACGATGTCCGCGTCGCTGTATACCTGCACCGATAGATATGTTTTCACTTGTCTGTATAATACCGATGGCAAACTGCCACTTGATTTCGTGTCCCACTTTTTCTTCATTAGAAATCTTTAAATGCTAATAACTGCTTTAATTATTATTTTGTTGTAGTTACTTTTTAGTGTTATTGTTCCGTATAAAAATATTATTAAAATGTGAACACAGTCAAGTAGTCTATTGTGAGACCTTTAGTAACCAGACTGGCTACACACAGGTATCTATAAGAAGTTAGAACGTTACTATTACAATGCAAAACGGCGTTCGTCTATATTAAGAATCTATGAATAATTTTTGATTTGTGTCTAAATCCAAACACACAACACGTTATCCCCTGCAAATAAGTTAAAAGAGAAAATATACATCACAGGCTCACAGCCCAAATGAAATATTCGACATAAAGGAAATTCGAAAATTCCCATTCTGAAAATAGACAAGACGAGAGTAGAACAGCACAGAAATAGAAAGATAAAAGTTACAACCACCAACAGACTACCCAAATTGGCTGTCAAAGAATCCTATGACGTCACAGAAGTCCAAACCAACGTTTCCACGGAAGGTTTCTCGCTGTTTCTCACCTCATCGTGGGACGAAAATGACATCCTTTCAACTGATGAATGATCGTGATGATCCATATAGTGAATATCAAAATTCTTAAGAAATTTGTTTGCGTATGTGACGTCACAGTCCCAGCGGTCGTACATGGAAGCATCGGCCTCCAAACCCTCGTAAATGGTGTCTATTTCGTGGTAATAGTCGTGATCTAGCAAGGGGTGGGCCTAGAAATGTTAGTTTATTAGTGGTGATATCTATAATATGAATGGGTTAGATGTTTAGCAAAAACGGGTTTTCAACGACTTGTGTTTGCATAAAATAATTAAATAAAAAGGGTTATTAAAATAAGCTTTGATTGGTTAATCAGTATTTATGTCTGCTGGTTTTTATACGTTCTTGGGGGGGAAAAAATCGCTAAGTTAGCCTTAAAGTCAGTCAAACCGCCATCTTTATTAAATTGCATGACATTGTAAAATATTCAGAAATTGAAATTTACGAGCAGCTATACGATTGACAGTGTATTTAAGTCAAAAGAAACCATATTCAATTACAGGCTTTACTCCAATAACATAATAATAAGCTAGTTTCCAGGGTCAAAAGACAAACATTAAAACTAGTTCGTCATTTAGGGAATCAAAATATATTAGTGACGTATTTTTTCTTTTGACAATTGAGCGATACATTATAAAGATATAACGCATCAAAGTTTAGGAGTGGGGGCTTGTGACGTCACATATTGCGAAAAAGTGTAGCACACTGTGACGTCATACGGAACTTTAATGCGCCATATCTTTACCATTCTTTGTTTAATTTTCAAAAGAAAAAATTCGTCTCCATTATTTTTTGATTATCTAACTGACGGACTAATTATATTTTTTTTTTAGGAAATTATCATAACTATAATCAGGTATTCGAATCTGTATTAAATTTAACAAACTATGTAACTGTACGCGGCCTTTCGGCACCGACACAAGACTGAATTTTCACCATCAAACTCACCTTCTTAGTATTAGCCGTGTTGACATGCAGCAGGGGATCGCGTATGTCGATTCCAGAGTCGTGGTAGGACAGTTTGACCAAATGCTGGGCGTCGTCCTGTTGGTCCGGCTCCGGCTCGGGGGCGTCTCCGGCGGATTCCGCGGCGCTGTCGCATCGCTCGCGACCGGATTCCCCGGCGTCGTCTTTTGGCTCTGCGCTTGATGATACCTGAGTGCGGAAATGTATTCTTAGGTTGGCTATTGGGCTCTCTGATTAAATGTTTAGGTTGGCTACATGGTTCGCACTTGGTTAGAGCGTAAGTCAATCCGCGTTGAATTTATATCTTATTTAATTATATTCCACTCAAATCTAAAAAGAGAATTTTTGTGTGTTGTTAAAATGTTATAAAATATACATAATTTATGATAATAAATTAAAATAGGAAATAATAGATTGCTTATTGCTGAAAATTTTGAGAACTCACATTGCTTACTTCGCTGCCTTGATCAATTGACATCCTGTCTTTGCTAGGAATGGCCCAGTGCTGGTCCAATAAGGATTTCCGCCGATCTTCCGTAGTTTGTTGCTAAGAAAACAAAAAGAGTATACAATGAATGAATGAATGGGAAGAACAAAATTTCAATCGTGTACTTTGGCCGTCCTATTTTTATCCTCATTGTCTGAGAGTTGTATTAGGACCCGTTTAGACCCATCCAATAGCGAGTTTGTCTAAGTAGACATGGGTAAATTTCGTGTCCATGAACGCAACTGGATTGCCAGCACTGAATTCGAGCAGCCCTTAAGCTGTATTCAAACTGACGCGAATCCCTCGCGACTTGCGGTACGCCTACAGAAATAAGAATATATAGAAGTGCCATTAGCATGCCAGTTAACTTTAGCACACGCGACGGCACTTCTACCGATTCTTATTTCTGTGGTCAGCGTCCCCACCGCTTCCTCATGCATACCTGTAAAGCAGTGGGTGTGACGAGGTCCCGGTCGAAGGCCTTGGGGAAGGCGGCTCCGCCACGCTCGTCGGCGGAGCCCGGCCGCTCCTCGGCCTCCCCCGACGCCGCCTGCAGCTCGGGGAATGTTTCGTCCTGCGACAAACATGTTGCTATGTAGAAATTTAGAACTGGGCTCTTGTCGGTCGAGTCTTTTTCCATTCTGTCCTATCCCTTGCCAGTTAATTTATTTTTTTGATACGACACGACGTAAAGGTGTCCAGGTAGACCAAGGCGCAGTTACATAATGGACAAAAATAAATCAACAAAATAAACATGAAGTTCGCACGAAACCACGAATAAAGATATTTCGTTTTCTAGGC
This sequence comes from Euzophera pinguis, assembly GCA_947363495.1. Taxonomy (NCBI): domain Eukaryota; kingdom Metazoa; phylum Arthropoda; class Insecta; order Lepidoptera; family Pyralidae; genus Euzophera; species Euzophera pinguis. The sequence continues at coordinate 7,407,399 of OX376157.1, read as the reverse complement.
AATATCGAGTGACTATTAATCAAGTGAGAGATTTAATTTATGAGTACAAGATGCGAATTAGTTTTATAAAAAATATTATAATAAAAAAATGTTATTTATCTAAAAAAATCAATCATATGGGCCTTTTTTACAACTCGTTCGCGTGTGTACTTTCAACTTATAGTATCACGTTGTTGTACTAGAGTTATCGCTTAAACACTATCACAACACTTATCGCTAAAAACTTACTTTGACTAGAAGAGAGTCCTTTCCAGGAGAATGTTCCGACTTATTCATGTAGTAGATCTCTGCTTGTTCGGCTCTGTGAACAAACATTTGTATATAAAATTTAATATTTCTTTCAGGTTCGGGTTGAATTTCACCCGCGTATTAAGAATCGTTCGTCAAGCACATGTTAGCTAAAATATTTTTCGTCCCTTTTCCGCCCGTTCGATATTTTGCGTGAAAGAACGACACATAACACATTTTAGCTAACATAGACTTAACAAATGATAATTAATAACATGAACTTAACTAATAAAAGAGGCTTAGTCTCTTCTCTTTTATCTTGCAAAAAGGATATAATGTCGAAAAAATCTATCTGAAGATGCTAGCACGCGAAGATAGAACAACGAGATATTCGAGCTAGTTATAAACTGAAATTGAGAAATCTGGGACGCGATAGTAAAAAATAAACAAATTACATTCATAGCACAAACAATGTTATTACAAATGTAAACATAACCTTGTACAAATTGTAGAGCAAATTAAATTAGCACTGTGTTTTAATCAATGTTTTAATTACATTTGTTTTCGTATCATTAGATATAGATTTAATTAAATGTAGTGGTTATTTAAAGTTCAGCTGTAATCTGTAACTAATAGATTTGTGTTTAAATTACCGTCATATGGACGAAAAGGTTGCAAGATAAGCTTCAATGTAATAATAACAAGCGCTCGTCACAGATATTTAAGTTTCCTTTATCTTAACACTACATCCAAGAAAAGCTAAAAATATACGCGTCAATTTCAACTTCGTCCCTATCAAACAGTACTTTTGTGATATTTTGACAAAGTTATGATTTTGGCTCGTCGCTCGATCGTCCTCCAATAGGGTCAAGACACCAATCAGCCGAAATATGTCAATCGTTATAATAATTATCGCCACAGCACACGGTTTTGTCACGGGTTTAGTAGAGCGCCATATCTGAGCGCCTACTACGATGTTGGCCAATGTAAAATGCTTTCATGGTGCGACCTCAGGTCTCTATTTGTATTCGTGATTGCATTTTCGGCAAAATATTTGAATTTAGACGAGTAGTAGTTTTAACGAATAGACAAATACGCGATACAACAAACACGCATGACGTCAAATGCCAGAAATCAACATTTGCTATATTTGTCAAATATGCAAATAAAGCAAAATATTTGCCAAACAAACCGGCCACGCATGGCAGTTATTTGTCATTATACACAAATAGGAGAATACGAATAGCCATATGTAGTCGCGACTTAAGATTATATAAGAAGAAAAACACTTACTTGTGCGCATTATGATTGTCAGGTCCGTGAGTACGCATATGAGCGATGTCGTAGAAGATGGCGGCGTTGACGACGTACTCCATCGGGGCGATGACGCCGTACGACTCGGGCCCGTGCTCCATCACCAGCGTGTCCGACACGTTCGGGTCGAACATCACCGCGTTGGGCGTCACCAGGAGCACACCTGATACTACGCCCTGGAATACAAAACGTTCGCTTAGATATTCATACGGTACGTATGAATGTTACATTATGTAAGTTATTTATGTATGTTTATTTTATATGCAATATTTGTGTGTGTTTATAATTTTCAACTACATATATCTGTTGCTGTACCCCACCCTTACTTAACTGTTTTTCTTTCACCTCGTAACGGTTGACTGGAAGAGATTGCCTAGCAATAAGTCCGCCTTTGCTTATATTATGTTGAAGTCTTTGTAAATGTTATATTATTTGTTACTGCATGTGGGCAATAAAGATATTTTGTATTGTCTACACTTATATTATAAAGAGGAAAGATTTGTATTTTTGTGTGTATGTTTGTAATGAATAAACTTAAAACTACTGTGCCGATTTCAAAAATTCTTTCACCATTGGAAAGGTACATTCACCCTGATTAACATAGGCTATATACCGCAGGCGGAGCTGCGGGAAACAGCTAGTATTGTATATATATGTCATCCCTACTGTGCGAAAGTCTGTCGCTGGATTGACGAGGTGCGGATGGATCTGCGCGAACTGCACGCAGGATAGATCGAAGTGGAGATCCTTATTATCGGAGGCCAAATTTACTTTGGGTCGCTGCACCATCTAACTAAGTTAATTAAGTAATAACGTACAACTATAGAGTTGACTGAAAGAATCTGTCAGCGTTGGCTGCTGGGACCAAATCGCAGACCTCTCTAGAAAAGGAGGTGTTACTTCAGTCGATATCCAGCGTAAGGCTGACTCGTCACCTTTGGTGCGTCTTCGGCTATTTTTATCTATACTCTCTTTCGAAAAAAAAATAAGCTACCTACATTTATTTTGGCGCATGTTTTGACAGTTCTGGTCTCGGTCGTTTGCCATGCAAAATATGTCTTAGATAAATGTGATTATTTATCAGGGAGATATGTTTGATTTATGAATGAATCACCTACCCTTTGTTTCTTTTATCTTCATTGCGTGTTATTTGCACCGCAATAAACAATGGCATATGCGTTCTATAATATTAGTAAAAACAACTAGTTCAGTATCGTCCGATTGTTAATATTGATAATATCTTTATGTAGGTAGAGCAAGAGATGTGTACATGACATATAGACACAGGTGACTATAACTGTACACATCTGTTCTGTTACTTCATCAACCAAACAAACTATAACAATGGCTCAAAAAACCTATTACGTCCATTATTGCACATTGGAAATCAACATAAAAATTTTATGCTTAGTTCATTTCAAAAAGTATGTATATTTACAGCGTGTACATGAAATAAATATAAGAAATATTCTACCCTAAGATTCATAAAAAGTACTCATTAAATAAAAATAGCAATCACAATATTTTGCATTTTTCATGTACATATTATCACTGAAGGAAGAACAGTGGCGCAAGAAACAGTCGTGCATAGAAAGATGAATAGTCTTAATATAACAACGTGAGTTATATTGAGCCCAATTTATATATCAAGATCTATTTAGATCGTTCTACTGCTAGGCCTTAGTCATGCAAATAAAGATGCGTCTCTTACTGACTGTAGACTGAATTATGTTATTTAACATGTTTACATCTTACCAAATATATCTTTAGTATGCAATTTATTATTATACTTACTTAATAACAAACTTTAATTTCAGGTATTCATTCACAGTTGAAAGCGGGATAACGATATTGAGGGAAAGAGATATCTAAAACTACAAGATGTAGAACAACGGAATTTCACATTAATCATTAGCATTGTATCATTTTATTGCTTTAATTCGTTAACCATTCTGTCTGTTCAAGCGTCAGTGATATCATTTTATTTTTCAAGCGCGATAAAATATGGTTTTGACATTATGGAAAGTAGTTAGTTGGATACGAATGTGCAAAACGGGAGAAAAAACTACGTAGAACGGAAACTTTGGTATGTAGTATCTGGACAAGGTAGCAGACAGACAGTAACAATGTATTAGACATCCGTTGGCATGCTGGGACGATGACAGAAAAGCACACCAACTAAAAACACAACAATGTCAGTATGACAATGATGATGGTTCAGGATAGAAAGATGGCGTCGTTATATTTAGAAGCAGAAAGCTGATGATAATGCTGAATAAAAAAAAACTCCGTGACAGTCGCGCCCGAAGTAAATTGTTACTTGCTTAAATTATCATTAGCGAGTTCCTTTTTAATATGACAACACGTTTACTTTCTCCTTTACTTGCTGTACTATGGCTTGGTCTACATGAACACTTAATTGCACCATTTACATAGATTAAATAGGTGGTGGTAGGTGGATGGACCTCTTTTACTTTTATCTCTCCTTCTACGTGTCTATGTAATGTTTATGTAGGTAATTTCTTTTTGGCGTAATAAAGAGTATTAGTGTGGATGTGTGAGTGTGTGATACAAACCTGTCCATCAGTGATATGCCGAACGTTGATCTTGAGGAACCTCTGTGGTGCGCTGCTACTGGGCTGTTCCGGAGACCCGGGCCGCAAGCTGTCCAGAATCTCTGTAACGACATATTCATTTATTGAGTTGTGGATTTTTTTTAAAGAAATTTTGACTGTCCGGTATATAAATTAAGAGATTATATGGTTTCAAAGACTAACGAAAAATTTGTACCACTTGCCAAGAGTCTATGGCAAAAGGTATAAATTTTTCAAGCTGAATATCGCAGTGCCTTAGTGCTGAATCGTTAACATTTAGTAATTTTGTAAAGCTTCACACACCTTCACAATCAAATATAGTGTTGAGTGGAAAATAAACAAAAAGACGGGTGTGAGTATCAAACAAATAAAATTAAAAATACAATAGATACTTTGCAGGTAAGAAATATTCATGCTCATTTCGCATTAGTTTCATGTAATTCGTGAAATAGAAAAACCTTGAGCATGCAAAGTGAAGCACTCAATAACAAATTTACATTTTAGCTTGCTGATACGTAAAATTAAAATATAAACGACATTTTCAATAGTAAACCGATGTTAAGGCATTTAAGTTATTCCTCACAACCGGCACATGTGATAGCAGCTCACAATAATATGACATGTATATTTTGCCTAGTTGGATTCTTTACAAAGAGTTAAAAGATTTGTATGTTTATAAGGCAAAGCATTAGCAGGAAAAACATAAAAATGTGGTTCTTTACCTTTTTCCTGTGCCGGCTCGCTAGGGGCGCCGGCAGTAGATTCAGAAGTATTGTCGCCGCTCTCGGAGGGCCCGTCGGAGTCCTTGTCGCCATCTGGAATCCACACGAACATAGTAATTAACAGCTGTTATTGTTTATGTCCACGTCACGCGATCTCGCACCAAACAGCCGAGTGACACGAAAACAAATATTGTATATTTCGCACCTTGATACCAACGTTTCAGGAATTCAAAACTGAACATTCTTGAACTGAAATGTCACAACCATTACACTGGCACACTTATCGCGTGCGATAAATCCAGTCCCATATCTCCGTCGTAGCCGCTATATCGTCTGTGGCGTACAAATTGATTTCAATGCTGTGTAATTAATCTAAGTGGACCAGGAGTTGTCGTGGTTTAAATTTAAAATGGATGTAGCGTGGTCGCGCCGGCACGCCCGCCTCTCTGCTTTACAGTCGTCGACTGTCGTAACTTTTGTTTGCCGTGCAAATAGGAGAAAAATTTGTTCCATGTCTACGTCACGCGGGAATGAGTAACACCAAGGCTGATTGTGTAGTTGTTTTAAGCGGACAATATAAAATACGCGCATGCAACCGATGTTGCCGATAACAACCATTTTCTTTTTTACATGGAAATGATTTCGTTGGTGTGTATGTCACGTAGAGATCACTAGTGCATGGAGTAGGTACTTATTACTTCCATGCACTAGTACTTTCGTACTGTTCTAATCCAACATTTGATAGTTAAATAAACCGGCCATTAATCCGAATTAGCAAATTCATAATTTATAAACGGTAACAAATGCAAGGTGGAATAAAGTTTTGCCAGGAATAATATATGTAGGAATAATATTGAAATAAAATCTTTGGCACACATTTATACGAGTGTTCTAACCGTCAAATTAATGTTTATTATTAATTTCTTGCCAGAAAATGACGACTTCGCAAACAGTTAAAATATTATCTAAACTGACACTAGACAGTGACGAAAAAGAATTCTTTTATGTCTACTCTTGATTGAGCGTTTACCATAATTTACGATATTGTTAGAGATAATTAAATGAGCTGGAACATTCCGAATAAATTTTCCAGTTGTATTCTTCTATAATTTAGACTAATGTATGCAACAAACTGATATTATTGCAACTACTATTATACCTACCTAACCTTACCCAATTAGAATTAAATGAAAACTAAACATAAATCAATGTTTAAAATACACAATGTAGAGTAATTAAGGGTGTTTCCTTTTTAACAAGTTGGTAAATTTATTGTGTAGATCGAAGGTCGAATTACAAAGCAATAGTTTCTCATCCGAGTGATCAGTCACGGTTCAAATTTGCCTTAGATGCAACAACACCATTTGACCGCGAAGTGACGTTCTTTGGCTAATATTAAATAATCTAACCTCCCCGCTCAGAGTCGTTGAATACTCTGTAGTCTCAAATCAAAAATTCTCCCTTAGAGAGATTTTTGAATCTAATCTTAAACTAATGAGTATATTAAAAATTCTCCCTCTAACGGATAATGTTTTATTTGGGTTTGAAGAATTAGCTTTAATAATAGAAGATTTATGAGGGGTCACAGGTTTCAGTAGTAGACAGTAGATTTTATTGATACTAAGCAGCTTGGTTGCGATATAAAATTGCAAATATTAAATTTTGTAATACCTCCTATTAAGTACAAAATGTAGGGATAATGTTAACATGGTAACAATACAGTTACCTCGAGCTATCTCTGTATCAAAAAAACGAGGATACATCTGAGAAACCAAAGATGATGAAGAGAGGAAGATATTATTTAAACCAGAGATAAAAGGGTAAAACACATACTTTAGTTAGTTACCCAGAAATTTTACACGAATCCCAAATGAAGAAAAACAGACAGAAGAAAAATAAAACTTTAAGATTAATAAACGCGATAAATACGTATTAAAATAGTTTAAATTAGTAGTCGCGAAAACATAAGAAATCATTAAAACTTTAAAGCTACGAGTCAGCATGTAAGCGACACTGTTTGCATGTAGGAAATGCACTTGGAACAATACCAACAATGCTGATCAGTTTACACTGCTTCTATTATTCATCAGAGCATCGTCTGGTGTTACGTCAGAGGAACAAAGGGAAGTAAAACACGGTAATGACTCGGAAAGGCTATGCGAATGCGATGCACGTGTCGCGCTGGCATGCATACTTAATCCAAGCATAAATTACGGCGTCGTTTGTAAAAATTTTAGGTTATTTCACGTTCTGCGCCTAGTTTTGCTTTTAATATTTTATGAATCAGTATACAAAGTAATACAGTTCTCTTTTAATGCGAGCCGAAGAAAGTGGATAACAAAGGTGTCAGATTTTTTAACGGTAAATGCTTTCGGAAGCACGAAGTAACTAGTGATAACGTGCCGGCAGATATAAAGGCAGTAGATATATCACACAATAATCTTTATCCATATTCTATTTTCGGGTTATTTTGAATTGTGTAATTGAGTAAAAAATAACAAGTTAGATTGGTTGCCGAAAAAAAAATGCTTTTGGTTTATCTGTTAAGTAAGTACATACTGTGTTTTAATCTTATTTTTTATCGGTTCCAAACTCGTGTAACCCATTTTTTACCAACTGACATTACATGTTACAATCACCATGCATGTGACGAATACTTGCATCTAACGTCATGTTATTATCGTTATCACATCCTTGGCATTAAGTCTGCTTATCTAATGATACTGAAAATGAAATATCAGGTGCTCCTACATTAATTAAACAGTGCTATCTATAATATAAAATTATAATGTTTGTCACGTTTGGCTGGACCGATCTGGGTAATTTTGGTTTTGAAATATTTGTAGAAATTGTAGAAAGGCTTAAAAGCTTGGGAAATATAAAAGAGTTGTAGGAAAAGTAATCAAAAAATGTTATTATCCTGTACAATTTGTTTAAAGCTTTGGACGTTCAGCTTTCAGCGTCAGCGTCTAGGGTATGCTTCAGTTAAAGGTTCATGGTCTTAAATTTGGCTGTACTGGTTACCTTCGTAACCCTTTTTCCGAAACCAGAGCAAGGAACATCATCCAGGTTTACCAGTATTCAGATTTTTCAAGCTGCCATTTTCAATTTATTTATTTAAAGTTATAATTCTTAAGATACTCGTATTATACGAGTATATATTTAAAAGCTATGAACGTTAGGTCGAAAGTAGCATTAAGTTTCAAAGGCGACCTACTTTAAACAGTTGCCGTTTATTGCGTACAAATAGGAAAACATAAAGCTTTAAATCTTTTATAAAATATTTAACAACTTGCTTTTTCTCTGGATTTTTCATAAAGAGCTTTACGGAAATATGTTATTAGAATTTTATCAAATAACTCTTCAAAGTTGACGCAAGATAATATTAAAAATCCGTTTTTCCCAGCAGCTCGTAGCTTGTTTGAATAACTGTGCCGCAATGGATTTGATTTATTTTTTGATTGCGAATATTTTTCCTTGGCCGATATCGTAATCAGAACAATACAAGGGTTCTGTTTCAGCCTCGGGCTAACCCATCAATGTCAAAGCTTTAATAGATACTAGTATGTAAATTAAATGCTAATTGTTGATATTATTTTAATTTAATATTATGATGGACAGCAGCCTGTCTCGACTTCGTCCTAGCCTATAGCCTTCCTCGATAAATAGGCTATCTAACACTGAAAGAATTTTTCAAGCGTTCAAACAATAAATTCTTCAGCTTTATAATATTATATATTTCTTTAGATACCTATAGATTTCAAATTGGGAGCATCCATACAATTAAATACTAATACAATTATAGAAATTTTTAAAATGAGCTAAAAATGGAATTTTCCGTATAAGTAAAATCACACAACAAAGTACCATCGTGATCCGCGTGATATTCATGACTAGAGATGGACATGACACTATTGTACCTGACGACACGCTCGTGCAAGAAATCATCTCAACCTGAATACACTTCAACATTCACTGCCAGGCAGGTTTAGTACAATAGATTGTATATATAGAAAGACAGTGAACAAAATGGTCTAAAGCTCAGAATGAGATCATTGCTGTGATCAAACATGCAAAGGCAAATCTCAGTGCTAGTACATAGCCTACGTTTTATACATATAGCTCTGATAAATGTTTTGAAATTGTAACATACATTATACTTTTTACATTTTAAAAGCTCGCATTTTTACGGCTACCTCGATTGCAAACTGAAACATCTCTAGCAGTGAGAGTAAACTATTGCGCCAAAAGAAGTATTATCCATACTTCCATACTAATATCCATACTTCCATACTAATATTATAAATGCGAAAGTCTGTCTGTATTTCTGTCTGTCTGTTTCGCTTTCACGGCCAAACCGCTGAACGGATTTTGATGAAATTTGGTATGAATATAGTTTAAGACTCGGGGTCAAAAGGGCTACTTTTTAACGCAGGCGGAGCTGCGGGAAACAGCTAGTATTTTATAGTTATCTGATTAAGCTACAATAATATGAGTAAATGTCTTACCTTTTCTCTTGTCAGGTACGAGCAGGGTCTGTCCAGGGAATATGAACTGAGTGGCGAGCCTATTGAGCTTGGTCAATTCCGAAGGTGTGGTGTCGAATCGTGCCGCCAGAGAAGTCAGGGTATCACGGTCTCGTACCTAGAAAAGACATTATGATTAAAATTGCTTGAAGAAATACTATTTAAAACTAGTTCTAGGATCACTAATACTATAAGATTTCGCTGACATATCATATTGGTGCTTCTTTTATACCCTGTTGACATATATCACTGGAGTCAAAAGTAAGAAGTCGTCCCTTGACGCTGTGTCGTACGCACTAAAATTTATTTCTAGTTTTTTCCGGCAAAAGGAGACTGTTTGTTATGCGGAAACCATTTTATAACTACACGTTGCCCGAGTGACATTCAAAAAAACAATTTATAAAGTCATATATCTTAAAATTAGAGAAATCATAAAAATCAACATACCGCCTCCATTTACTTATAACCGGAATCTTCATTAATTTGCCAAAATGAAAAATCTCGTCTAACATATTGGCAACTCCAGCGGGAAGGAGACCTTGAGGCTTATTGCATTTAATAATTTGAAGCAGTTAATTTAAATTAGACCATGTTATTCTCGCGTCTAATGATTTTGCACGGAAGTGGGATTGTACTATAATTAATTTTTATAAAAGTATATTTATATATCCACTCAAGACTTTAATAACTGGATCTAAGGATAGCCAGTTTTGTTAATAAATTTTCATTATGTATGGCCAGGTGATCAGTCATGGATCTCAAATGAATGACGTTAGATAGTGTTTCAAAGTCTTTTTAAGTTTGTTTATTTAAAAAAAAAAAAAACATGTTTAATTTAGAGTAAAATATGGATTAGGCAAAAGGTTCTTTCTTATATGGGATAGATACCATGAAGTTTATCAGTCTGTATTATTGCTATTTGCTAAGTAAGCAAAGATCTTACTTAGCTAAGAAAGAACTATATTAGAAATAATTCGACTTACCGTGTAAGTCATTGTTTTGATGGGGGGCGGTGGGGGCAGTCTCTTAACATGTTCGTCCTCATCTGTAACAAAGAAAGAACCAGTTACTTTTCATACATTCCACTTACTAATTGTCTATTAATCAGATGTCTGCCTATACATAAAAATAATTCAAAAATAGTTAATATGACTGTTTGATAAATGATAAGTTATACAATTTTAAATTACTGAATAAAAAGTCTCTATTTACCCGATAGGAAAACATTTACCCAGTTCTTTCGAACCACATCGTCCATCAGTCAAAGGGACAAAGTTATCCTTATTTCTTAAGTAGGCTAGCTAAGTTTAAAAAATAATTACTTATTGCTACATTTCATTACGCTTCAATATAATTTAGATGTGTCGTCACCATTTTCAAATCTACCATAACACATAGATATCTTCTTAACTATCTACACATGTTCGGTATTCCAGGAATAAGTTCGGCATGTTTTACCTGTCCCTACATTTCCATAATAATTAAACGCCTTGAACTTAGTTTGAGCATAATGAACATGGCAGGTAGCGTTGCTATGCGGGCACGACAGGCGAGCTTTCCTGAATGTGTTTCATACATCCAAACTATTTATGAATTTCAGACATTCTAGCTAGATGAAATGTCGAATTCAGGCTTGGGATTTGAATTCACTTTTCAAAAACAAATAACGTATCAATTAAAATATTTATTTTATTTTTCTAGTTTTAAATAAACATATTTTGATAATACCAAAAATAAACCAATGATGCTTGCATTACTACACAAAATGTTAATTTAGACGAAAACTCCACATAAACGCGCGTATTAATTATTGTTAAAATATAATATTTCATGCTAAAAATCAACAAAGTTGTGTGAAATTGCAATTAAATTACTATGTCAATCTATCATAATAATTTTATTAGTCATTACGCGGCTGAATATAAATCTTGGGATTTGCCGCAATAACCGCCGGGTAACGTAAACAAAAACACAGAGATTTTAACTGATTAGACCGAATTAATTACCACAGTTTCACAGCCGGATGCCGTTTTACAACTGGCATGTTTATTTGGAAAACAAACTGGTGCCAAAGTGCGTCTCAATCCTCAACTCCTTGGCATGACTGGCTGAGGTTAATATTGTAATGTTTTGAACATAAATCAATACGCAGCTGATGGTCTTTGACATAATATAAAAATCATCCTACAATCTGAATAAAAAACAACTATGATCGTTCAATTCTAAAACGTTCTCTTTTATCATTGGTAAAACATTGTAGAAATATGACACGTTCAAAAATAAAATAAAACCTATCCCAGCACAAACATTGTTGTCGCAAAAAAACGAATGCAAGCAAATTAGTTGAACATAATGCCAATCTGGCGTTTTTACTGAATTGCGCATTTACCACTCCTGTAGAAGTGCAATTTTTCTTGAGCCATTTTATGTTTATCAATATGATTTGATCGAAAAAAATAATAGACAGAGAGCAAGGTCCGAAGCAATTAGCCGCAAATTACAAAATATCCTATTCCAGTCTAGATTGACCATAAGAAAAACAAGATATTTATGGCACCCTACGTGGGACCAGCTATATATACTTTTTACATTACTTATAATTCTAATAAGGCAATTTTTAGACTAAAATTGTATTCGCATCTTACAGAAAACTTCCATCCAAGTAAATTACATATATTATTTAGCCCGGCAGCAGCGAGCGAGTTTATGAAAATGCGCATGAAAAGAACACAAAAATCCTCGAAAGAAAAGGTTTAATCCGTAAAATCTGAGCAGCTGCGGCCTTCAAACAGATCATCTTGTAATATAAATGTAAATAAACTGAATATGTATCAAAGGGGACTGCGATGTTTGAATTTTAATAAGTGTCTCATAAACTGCGCAGTAATCCCTCGAGGACTAGTGGGTTCGTGGTTATTCCACGTTTAAATACTATGAACGAGGTCTCTGGGTCCATGCCAAGTCGGCCAGCCAGGGTCTTAAGTCTCATTATGAAACATAATAAAATACTAGATAAATTTGTCCAAGCCTTAGATTTTTCGAGAGACTTTTTGGCATTTAAATAATATTATTATGTGTTATATTGTACAATATGTAACATACTTAATATAACACAAACAATAAAATAGATACAATCATATAAGTAACAAACCAACATTATTAAAAAATACCCAAGGATCAAAATATTTTTTAATTTAGACCTGTCCGGGATTGGGACCTTCTGGTTCAGCGATAAACTAGCTAGAAAGCAGACTTAATTCTTTACAGGGCAGTTAGGCATTGAACCAGATTAGATGACGATCGAAAGGTAATGCCTCGTATCATCGGCGTTGATGAAAATCTATGGTCATCAGCACTAAAACCCATGTCATGACCCTTAAAATACTTATTTATCTTGTATTTATTACAACTCCAAGGTAGGCTACTATTTCCATTAATTATTTAAGTTATTTACGTTACAAAATCTGCTGGTATGGAGACCACTCACCTCTGTGCACGGCGTCGAACCTGCCCTCGACCTTGGAGCGGAGAGCCTCCAGGTCGAATGGCGCACCGAACCCATGGTCCACTGACCGACTTTTAGACCTGAAACATAAGAATTATGTACCTATGTCAGTACACACACCCGTAAACCTGCAGCAAGCATCATATTTCATGTTTGTGAAGGACATAGCTGTAACGTGATCTGAGACAATGACCTAAATACTGAAAAATGTATGGATAACATATATAAATATATATTAGATAAATAATATAGATAAATAATAGTACCTAATTATCTTTCCGCAAATAACAATTCCATTTCACATTTTATCATCAGAATACAAGGTTATTTTATAAATATAAGTTAATTTTTATTAAACATTTAATAATAAACATTTTAAATTAAATAAAGTCAGGCACTTTAATAGGAAGGAGGTTTTCTACGTTTTATCTCGTGACATACACGAAAGATTTAGGGGGGTCAAATGAATTTTTGTGACCAAGCTGACTCAAGCTGTAAACATTTGAGGTCGCTGCTCGAGTAATGGCTGAGGCAGCCCAAATAACCCCGTGATACCAACTGATAGAAATAGGATGAGTAAACGAGCAAACCAGACAGACACTAATTGAAAACAAATGGGGCTTCTGATTGTATTGGGGTCATCATGGACATCATTCTAGGACATTCCTTTTTAAGTTAATTTTGACAGGTTATAATCAGATTACTTGAAACGTGGAAACTAAAAACCAGATAATTACAATCTCTCAAATGTTTTTTCGCGGTATCTCAAATTAGACTTTATCTCTAAAGGCGTGAGAATTACCTCCTGTAGTTAGCCGCCATGTTTTTATTGAGAAATCTCGAATTAGACTTTACTCAGAGACGCAAGAATCATTACCCGCGTTCGTAAGGGACTTTTTTCATAAAATTTTATGACCATATCGGATTGCTGAATTTTAAATAACTATATATTTAAAATTTTGATACCAGTAGGTAGGTACTTATTCCTTCCTAGCGTTTGGGTGCAATACTATCGATATGATATTGGACAGCATCGTTGTCAATCCCTAAACTTCAAGAATCAGGCTGCAAATTGTGAAAATTCACGTATTTATTTTTATCCAGATTTGAATTTCAATGCATCTTACACATTAATGTGATAAAACTACATGATATTTCTCATATATTAGTGCGGAAAAACTACGAAACAATTATGAAATCATGGATTTATACTGTGATAAACTTTGGCGGTACTTATGTGTAAAATATGAAATGATGTGGGTTTATTTGTTATTTGAGTTACATTTAGGCACTGCACATGAAACCATTATTATGCGCTTCTACTGATCAATTTTTTAACACTTACAACGAGATACTTAGTTTATAATTCAAATATCAAATAGAAATCCGTTGCTATGAAACTTTATTGTGTATATGAAATGGTCTCGCTCTCTTTCTCATTCTAACATACGCATATCCAATATATTTCTCGTTCGCATTACCCGTGTGATAAAAATCAGAAATATGAACATTTTTACAGTTAACTTAACTGACAACCTTCGACGACCCTGAGAAATAATTTACGTACCCTTGTTTATTTAAGTTCTTTTAAGCAATAATAAAACATAGATTATATTTTCCAAAATTACATACAATAAAGTTGGTTCGTGAATTTGGGATTAAAGAAATTGACATCAATTGATAAATTAGACGTCGGCTATCTGACTCACATTGAGATATAATATATATCACAACTTTAGGGAGGAAAATATCATAATTGAATAACTTTATGAGTGGTAGATTGAGAAACTCCAAAAGGTCAAACATTCGAAATTAAGAAAATGATGAGTTCTCATTTAGGTCAGTGGTAATGGTAAATGGTAATGTCTGAGTGATTTTTTTTTTACGAAAGTTTGGATGGTTTTGATAAATGCAAAAGTATTATACTGATACAAAATATAAATTAGCATTTCGATTATTTGATGTTATAGTGACCTCCGAAATATATTATAAATCATGTCGCGATTGTAACAAAATTGAAACTACAAGCGAAGCAAACAACATTCTTTGACAATTCGTAATGCTCATGTGCATAGATGTCGGAACTAACATTGTAGTTGTAATTTAAGGTCCACCTTGTATTCAATGCCAAAATGTAAGTAAGTACGGCGAATTATTCCGCTATCCGATAATAAATCTACGTAATTTTGATTAAGAGGCGTGGTAACCGGTAACATCTCATCGAGGCATTTAAATTGTCACCGGGCGCCAATTATAGGTTCATTAAAAGTATAAGTGGAGAATTAATTTTGAGGATGCGCCCTTTTAGTCGAAGACCGTGACAGTCGTTACCCATTGAACATCAGGTGGCTAGCGGTGTTAACTGAGTGGCGGGTTGTTGATTTCAATAATAGATAGATAACAACCTTTTATGATAAGCTTGATAATACATTTTTAGGATGACTTCAAGAGTCCTCGTATTGCTGAAGTAGGCAATACAACATTTGTATTTTACAATATCTTCAATTACTGACTTAACTTACTACAGGCCGTGACGAAAAGTAAATTCTAATTCTATTTAAATAAAAAAAAATGTGCTGGTTTATGACTTACCTCTTGTAGGCCTGGTCTATGCTCTCTGCGCTTCTCGACAGTTGCTGCGAGGAGCGCCTAGACCTGCATGCAACAGACACAACTAGGTACAGGCAACATGCAAATAACACTACAATACATATAGACAATTGAGTGTGTGAGTGAATGACATTGATTTTCATTCACAGGGAAATTTGAAATTTTTCTATATTAAAAATATTTTCAATTGTCTGAATAAGTTTACTTACAAGTTGATTTATTTATTGGAAAATTATTTATACCCGATATAGTCGTAGTACCATACATCAAAGTAATCGATAAATTTTTAAATTATTTTCATATTGATTGAAATATATTGTCACAATAAATCAACTTGTATGTATGTGCATCTATCAAAAAAAATAGTAAAATAAAAATAGCCACATCGATGCATGCGATGGGTAATCTTGAATAAAAAAAACATGCAATGTCGAAATAATGAAGGACACACGTTTACATGAAAGTTGTTCACGCTCTTGGCATTTTCATAATATTTAATTACCTCTTAACCTCATGATAGAAATTAGTTGCGAAATGCTCCATATTTACTTAAAGTTTTACCAGTTAAGAAAATACATAAACAAGTGGTTAATAAAAAACATTTTAATGTAAGTATTTTTAATTCAAAGTTGTCCAAATATTAAATACTAGCTTGTTTCCCGCAGCTCCGCCTGCATCAAAAAGTAGCCTATGTTTGACCCCGGGTCTTGAACTATATTCATACCAAATTTCATCAAAATCCGTTCAGCGGTTTGCTCGTGAAACCTTAACAGACAGACAGACTTTTGCATTTATAATATTAGTATGGAGTATGGATAGTATGGATAACATCTATCCAAAGAGTTCTTAAGACAAGATTTGGACTATCCTAGTAAGAGGATTCTAAGTAAATTATTCGTCTATTTCATTCTCTCATCACAGCGCGTACCTGATCGTCCATATTTTATTCCATTTTATTACACGATAACTAATCGTTTGCTTATTGATACAATATTATTTTCAATCGATAAATCTACCCGGTTAAAATATGAGTATGCGCGATACATTTTGATGTCGTGTGAGCAATCACTGTCAAATCAAACGCTTATACTATCCACGAGGTTATTTACGAGCATTGTAATGGTTTACGCGGTCATACATACACTCACATCAAACACTGGCTGCTCCCGGCTCTACACTAGTAAAATTAACACCCGAAAACTAAAGTATGTAATTAATCTTGTGGTTGTTTTTCAGTTTCAGTCCAAGATCTATCTTAGCAAAGATTTATACCTACTCTAAGCTTTCAGACAATTTTATATCAGTATAGTAGAAAACATATAAACATGAAGCAATAAAGTGAATTATGTTTTGGCCCTTCACAAGCTCAACCTACTACGCAAATTATGAGCCTTAATTTAAAGAATACATCCAAGTTGAACGTTTCACGTTACATAAACGAAGCTAGCGCGTTCCACCCGGAACTTAGCAGGCTTGTCCTACCAGGGAAGTAAGAACCGTGATGTTGCTTTTGTGTGTTTACTTGGCCGGATGTTAGATAGGTCAGAGTACGCTGGTTTCTCGAACCTATTCGGCAAGAGGCGGGGATCGCGCCGCCGCGCCGCGCCGCCCTTGACACTGGGCGGGCGGGCGAGCGTCCTAGCCACACAGCTGTATGTATATTTACAAACAATCACGTACGCTTGTGCCAAACATATTTTCCTAGTCTAGACTCCCATTTATTGAGTTAAATATAGTAAGGATGCCTGTGACCATTTCAATCTAATTGTATTTTGTTAACGGAAATTACCTAATCTCTGATCACAATACTAATAGCTTTTCAGCCTTTATAGCTTTGATAAACTACAAATGCCATACCGTCCATGGTAAATTAGTCATTAAACGTTAAATTAACAACAAAAACTCTACGAATAAATCGCATTTCCTTTTGTCGTAAATAATTCTAACGCCTGATTATAATTAAGCATAAATAAAAATTAAACATACATATTTCATGTTCAAGGCAAAAAACAAATGATATAAGGAAATAACTTAGTTAGAAATTAAAACGATTAAACGCTGTGCAGCTCAAATCAAATATGCGACAGGTTAAAAAATTCTACAAAATCCTTGAAATCAGCATAAATCATAATAATCTTAGTGATTCATGTTTGCGACATTTATATGCCAGTCTCAGTCGTGAGTTGTACCTCTGTACATGACTACATCCTATCACCTGTTTTTTTTAATTCTCTGCTAAGCATTTTGATTTCCACATTTGCGTGATCGTATGTAGGTTTTCGGATAGAAGCCTTTTTTTTCTTACTAGCTTTTTTCCCGCAGCTCTGCCTGCGTCAAAATGTAGCCTATGTTTGACCCCTGGTCTTCAACTATATTCATACCAAATTTCATCAATATCCGTCTAGCGGTTTGGCAGAGAAAGCGTAACAGACAGACAGACAGTCTTTCACATTTATAATATTAGTATGGATAAAACTACCAAAAGCACGAATGTCCCGTCCTGTTCAGCTCTGCGAAATAGTAAGCTGGAATTGCCTCTGGCGGCGGTCACAGACGAGTTTCGTGATATACCACAGATTGATAATAACAAAATTACTTTATTTCTCAAATATACTTTCAATCAAAATGATTTCTCAGTCCTTCTGTAAATAAGCTACTTAACTTTCAGTGGCCTCACTGAAATTAAGGGAAATACAAAATAGCAGCTAGTAATATAACCGTCAATGGCAAACACGACAATAAAAACAATTTAGTTACAACTACAATACACTTAAAATATACGTTTCATCACAATTTTCATCAGAGATAAAGGACCGATTCAAATATCGAGAAAAAGTAGGCAATTGGAACAACTATGAATGGTTACCATTGTTACTTTCAGTGGTAGTATATTTAGTTGCGACCTAATCCAAGTTTTAGCATTACGTAGTTGCTATTTTTATTTAGTGACAATAGAAAAGGTTACAATGGAGATAATCTATTGAGAAGCTAGGAAGTATTGAGTTAAAGCATTCGACGAGGTCGTTGGACTGGTGAAGTGCGGTGTTGTGAAATCTAGTGGGTCGCGGGTACGCGCGTGCGCTCACGTACGTCAAGATAACGCTTTTCATTTCATTTTACTACAGTAAACTAACTTACTGTCACTATTTTTAATAACTCACACTTAATTCTACGAAGACAGTGTTTATACTTAGTTACCAACCCTATATAATGCAAATACATGGAACATGTACCGTATTGGATATCAAATGAAAACCATAGATTATTTCTATATTGTGCTAGTAAGTGGAAATATCTTTTTGGAAATAAGATACTCTCAATAGCTCAGTGAGGTGTACTTATATAAGTTCTTACGATTAATTTAAGTATTTTCGCTTGCCTAGCAAGAGCAATTGCAACGTGAGTTTTGATCAATACACAGTTGCAACTGCAAATGTCACATACACACACACAAACACACAAAGCATGTTGTTGAATTCAGCAAATATTATCACTTATGTTGACTACAGCCAAATGTGCATTTTTTAGACAATGTGGCGTCAAGTCGCCGTCAATGGTGGGTGTGGCGCAACTCGGCGCAATCGCCGCGAACAGGTTGAGCAATGGCAGCGGCTAGGTGTATACTGTTTACAATACGCTGCCAAGAGGCAACTCCCATTTTTAATACATTTTATTTTTTATAAACCTATATTGTCCTACTGCTGTGCAAAAGCCTCTCATATCTCCTGAATTTCTCTCTGTTCCGTCATCTCTGACTGCATTTAAGGTGTTACAATGCGTAATAGAATAAGAAACTCTACACTCCGTTCAAGTTCGTGCTAGGACAGAAATTGCCGATGTGGGAGGCAAAGCTGCCAAACTTTAATGAGATTGAGCGGGACACGTCTGCCGAATGAAATGTTGGGCTCAAATATCCACTAAGTGGCGCCCTGAAGGTGGCTGGCGAAGGAAAGTATGACCAAGGATGCGCTGGAGCAACGACTTAGGAATCTAGATTACCTAGTTTAGTACCTATACTGATTGAAATTAGTCGCGCGGTTTTCGGCGTGGCGGTTTCTACCCACAAAAGCATTTCCATGAGATGGTTAATGTATGTGTATGTCAGGCAGGCGGCTGGTCATAAAGATACGGCGAATTTTATAGTAAAGGAAAAAAATTAAGACGTTGCGTTTTAGCAGACCTCGGGCTAACACCATACTTGCATAAGCGCTTCAGCAGACCCCGGGCTAACACCATACTTGCAGGCATGCGCTTAGATAATAATAAAAAATAAGATGATGTAGACAAGACGACTTCTCTCGATATCATAACTCATCCTAGTTGAATTTTTCAGAGCATAAATAATCCAAAGCCTACGAACATAAAAACTTACCTCTAAATGAATTTAATTTGTTAAGTATAGCGGACGTCGAATGACCGCAGTTAATCTTGTGCTTGTTGACCCTAATGACTGTAAAGGCCTTCTACTGCAGCAAACACGTGAGGCCATATAAAGACAGAGCAAACACCTTACATTCTCTTACCTCCTATAAATAACACATAGGAGCCATAGCCAATTGTATCGGAAACAATCCATACAATATCATAAATGCGAATGTCTGTCTGTCTGTCTGTTACGCTTTCACGGCCAAACCGCTGAACGGATTTTGATGAAATTTGGTATGTATGTAGTTGAAGACCCGGGGTCAAACATAGGCTACTTTTTGACGCAGGCGGAGCCGCGAGAAACAGCTAGTTAGAGATAAATACCTTTTGCCATTTTAGATAAATGTTAAATGTTACAGTTGAAATGATTGCGATAATGATTAATGACTATCAGTACAGAGCATATTATCCATACTAATATTATAAATGCGAAAGTCTGTCTGTCTGTTACGCTTCAACGGCCAAACCGCTGAACGGTTTTTGATGAAATTTGTTATGAATATAGTTGAAGACCCGGGGTCAAATATAGGCTCCTTTTTGACGCAGGCGGAGCTGCGGGAAACAGCTAGTAGTTTAGGACACAAGCAGTCATGGCGAGTTGAAATCTTTTTCTACCATGGGAAACATGATATTATAGAGTGCTTGCTTACTTTATCTAGACTAAGTAGTCCAAAAATATAAATGAATCAGAATAATTTATTTTGCATGAATGAATCAACACTTTATTGCACCATTAACATTTATAAAATTGGTTACAAACAGGTTGTATTTTATGTAAATGAATACAAACACACGAATAAAAATATGTTAATGTGAGACAACAGAACGTAATAAAGAGAAAAATTATCAATTAGCAGCAGAAGGGGCTCCTCCTGGCTCTCGATACATCATATCACAATCGAAATTTTAGTAAAGTCTACATAGAAAAATTACAACATGGGGTCTTTCGAATAGCGTATTAAAAGATATCACAAGGGTCGGCAATGTGCACGTGATGCTCCTGGTATTGCGCGCGTCCATGGACTACGATGACCACCAGGTGGACCGTATAACCTTTTAGCCCACTTAATAGCACAAAAAAATTTATAAACGCTAAATTTTAATACTGCCTTTCGCTAATGCAGAGCTGCAGTCAACAGAGCCTCATTTAATCATGCGTGCCACATTTTATAATTTGACCACAGAGTTTGACCTAGTGTGCAGTAATTAAAAGACCCTGTTACCGTTAACAAGCTCACGTGGTGAAGACGCGAGGAACCCATCTATAAATAGCTACAACGGCTTCAATAAATCAATTAGATACTTGATGGAGTATGTACGACTCGTGACGTGCTCACATTCTTTATTTATGATTAACTAGATTTTTGGCCTAGATAAAATTAAATAGAATACATAGAATTAACTCCTTATGAACTAGGGTCAAACCCGTCGTTAGTTAGTTGTCCCTGGGAAATACGTAATAGTCGAAAATCGATAGGCGGATCTGTAATTTGTTAGTCTATTTGGTCCTATGGTTGACTAGTAGAGAATGTCATATGGCATTTCGACCACCATTTGTTTACTGAAATATACCTTATGTGGTCGATGTCACTAAATAATAACTAGAAAAAAAACATTTGATGTCACTATTATTCGTATAAAAAACATTGTCATGAGAAAACAAATCAATTTTTCCTATCAGCAAAATAATCTATCAAATATTCAAATATCCGCTCGCGTTATCATTAGCTTTTATAGAAGAAATAGAAACTGATGATGGCACTGGAGGAATGGATCTCTGATAATATCAGCAAATGTCGCAATTGATGTTTAAATAACAGGTGTATTTGATATCTTAATGTAAGAGCAATGGATTCTATAAATTTTATTAGATACTTCTGAAACGGAATACGTTCCAAGATGTAGATTTTACTATTTATCTAATCTTACTGTATTAAATAAACAAGATTATCTTAAAGATCAGTCTATGTTTCATAACATACTTCTGTTTTGAAATTCTCAGAAATCCTAATTGCAACCTCTGTAACCAACCTGGTAAAAAAAATCACTCCGATGAACATTAAATTTACTTATTTGACACATTCATATCCAAAACGCTACATACTTACTTGGGTGGTAAATAATAGTAGATAAATACATATCAGTGGGCTTCGATCCTATGAGGCTTGATCAGATACAACTAGGACAACTGGGATGTTATTGATGACGAATTTAGTAATATTTGCATGCTCTATTTCTTCCAAAAAAAGGGCTTATTGAAAAAGACGCAGGCAAACGCTGTACGCAGGCCGCTTCCAACTGGAAGTGGATCTTTGAGTTGGCCATTAGGAGAGAGCTATGTAGCAGTGGACTGACTGCGGCTTAAGTGATGATGATTTCTTTAAAGAAAACGAAATATAGCATGTCAATGTAACTAAAAATACTAAAAAACGTTTTCCAATTGAGTCTAAGCAGCAAATTGATCGACGTTGTGTTGTTCATTATGAACATGCGGTGCAGTTTACCATCAGGTCCTCTAATTGCGATCTTACAATTACTGGCGTGCAGTTCGCAAACGAGTGCAATTGCCGCAATAGGGAGGAAATTGATCATTCTCGAACACTTACGAAAACATCAACATTTTAGAAATTTCCATTAAAATCATGTGTCACCTTCGTTGATTCTAAACGTTATTTCTACTTCATGAAAGTTCAATGTAAATTCTAAAAGATAATTGTCATAAAACCTTCACAATTTTTAAT
This sequence comes from Euzophera pinguis, assembly GCA_947363495.1. Lineage (NCBI taxonomy): Eukaryota > Metazoa > Arthropoda > Insecta > Lepidoptera > Pyralidae > Euzophera > Euzophera pinguis. Next base: position 7,384,734 of record OX376157.1, on the reverse strand, counting down.
GCAATTACTAATAACAATTTAACCTTGCCAAAAGTCATAGTTAAGAAGAAATATTAATTTAGCTTTCTTGGCAAAAAGCGTAAAATCACGCTCAAAATAAATACAGTTAACATGGCGAATGGCTTGCAGTTTCTAAAGAATTTTAAAATGATTTAGGAATGCAAGAAATACGTCTCGCAAGTCATAACCCGTTCATGAATGCTGCCGTCCTTGTAAGGCAGGTGGTTGCCGTGGACACATCTGGGTCATTCTCTTTCCTTGGTCACTTCGGAAGGAAACTGTTTATCAATATACGCGATCGTATAGCATAATTTATGATCCGCAAACATGAGGTGAACGTGAAACCTGCATTAATAGATAAAACATTGATCACGAGGATTAAATGTTTCTTACTTACCTAACCACGTCTAATTAGATTACTCTTACAACATTTTTTTAGGTTAGACCAATAATAACATACATGACGATAATTTTCATAATGAAATAAGGCTTATCTATTCTGATAAAACTAGAGCCTAACTTTGTTTGATATGATGTGATCTGCCCTGCTAAAGACCCACCCACGTATGGACGGATACTGTTGGTATTGATCCTGAAGTGAGCAATGCAATATCAATGTTATTTGCGTTACATTTAAGGTCGAGATTAGCTGTGGCAGAGATTGGTGACCCTGTATTATACAATGGGTAAAACGGGTTGGGTTTAAGGCCCACCTATCATCTGGCACAATGGAGGCATCGACGTGGATGATACTTAAAGCGGATTTATAATCGTGGTCACACGCTTTGTACGCGGCTGTTCTAGACATTTCTGAAATATTAAATAAAATTGAAGGTTTTAGTAAAAATAAACCATGTGCGTTGACAATAACTGTACGATTATGTTTTTGTCCAGCATCAATTTCTTTCTTTACGATTAAATTATGGACCATTAAGTATTGCATTTAAATATTTGTCGAAAGCAACTACTTAATTTAATGCATATTTATATTAACTATGTGAATAATGCGTTCGTGCGTGCGGACCACGTGCGGTCACACAACCGTATATTTCAAGCGTGGGCTCCTTCGAGTGTAATAAAACAAAATGATTCATGTTCGCATATGTTTAGCAAATACTGTGATTGCATTAGTCTAGCCGACTTTAGTAGCCACGCCTTTTAAGCCATTAACTAACCAGTTTATTAAACTTCTCCTAGAGTATGGTAACAAGCATGTTTATCTTTGTAAAAAACTTGTTTGTATGACTAAGTAAACGTATGCAATGAACTAAGGCGATTAACATAGTCCTACACATAAATAATTTAACAAAAGACACTTTTTAAAGCAGATAATATCATCAGATCAGTGATCTGGCAAAACAAAATTATGTTCTTGACAATTTTTGTCTAGGGATTAAAATGGGAAATTAGGGAAACAGACGAAACTCCTGGAACGAAGCCAGTCGACACTGAATCATGCGGTTTTTCAAGGTCCCTTCTTTTCCAGAATTGATAATTAGCAAAATTATTGCTTCAAATATAATAGCAAAAGCAGAAATCATCGTCTATTTATAATTGAAACTAATAAATTAATTTAATTAGCAAATAATATTCAAATTGCAATCACAAATTAATTTAATTCATTATTAGATTACTACGATAGATCTGAATCAATATTATTCATCACATTCCGTTTTCATCTCAAGTTGTTTCTATAAAATTACGGAATATCTATACTAATATTATAAAGCTGAAGAGTTTGTTTGTTTGTTTGAACGCGCTAATCTCAGGAACTACTGGTTCGAATTGAAAAATTCTTTTTGTGTTGGATAGATCATTTATCGAGGAAGGCTTTAGGCTATATAACATCACGTTGCGACTAATAGGAGCGAAGAAACAGTCGAAAATGTGGAAAAACGGGGAAAATTATTCATCTTTGAGGGTTTCCGTTGCGTGCGCTGCGAAAATCGTTCGAGATACCCAAAAAATATGTATGAAAGAATTATTCCTCTTTAAATTATCTAAAAAAATGTCCGCGACACTATATGTCTATCTTTTAAGATTAACTCACAATAACCGTTTTTATGATAAGTTTTGACTGGTCCAGCAGTTGGTCAAACAGTGCTTATACCTCGCATCCCAATGATTCCAAATTATTTACCTTTTAATTTTAAAAGAATTTAATTTCCCGTTAAGCTATCTTTCGCCATTACAATAAATAAATCACAGGGGCAAACATTTAAACACATAGGAATCGATTTACGTCAAGACTGCTTTTCACACGAAGAGCGTTGAAAATTTATGCCTATTCTTGTAGGGTTGGCACATGATAGTTTGTATAAATAAAACCATTTTGATTCTTGGTGAGCACTCCAGTTGGGAAATGTTTATATATTATTATTTAATAAGTACTAACACAGCAGGAGTTCAGTAGCATCGAATAGAAATAGGTTGAGCATTCACAGTTGAGCAGTGGGGAAAAAGCGAAAGGAAAGTATGTAATCGAATGTTACGCAGACGACGTCGCGGGCACAGTTAGTCTTTTAATATATTGCAGCCTTGATTTGTAGTAACTAAAAACGACTAATATTCAGGACACTGTTATGTAAATACAAATAAATAAACTAGATAAACTCGCACAGGCTCATAGGGAAATCCGATACACTTGCTTCTATTACCCATTGGTTAGTTGCAAGGTTTCTGCTTTAGTTCGCAATGCAACTGCGTCCATAAATGGGATAAAAATATAATACGGCACAACTGACATAATGTTCTTTATAGATCTAAAGCAGACACGATTTTATTATTGTCAATTATCTAAATACAGAATGGGAATAGATGAAATATTTACTATTTATTTTGAAATCATAGGTGAATGGACGATTGCGGAAAGAAACGTCGCGCTGCGCGTTGTGATGAAATAGTTTTACCCCATGAGTGTTGTGATGACGTATTGAGTTGGTTGGCACAACGCACTGCATAGTACCATCCACACACTTTGTATATTCGCAATTTGAAGCACTTTTCCGCATCAACTTAACATGAGTTCGTATAAAAACTTGTTTATTTCTATTACTCTTTATCGTTATGCGACTTGTCGTAGGCATTACGATTTGCGGAACTACTATAAGTGGGCAGTTGTTTGAGGCCAATGGATGCAAACAACGTAAGTACCTTCGCTTAATTTGTCAATCGAAACGTTTACAAAGTGAAACAATTTTCAGATTCTTAAACAAAGAAAGTACTTGAATAAAAGAGTGCGTCTCTGTTAACTTTGTTCCTCTGAAGCCGGGCAAGTTAGTTGAAGCTGAAAACGCAGACGTGGCGAGAGCATAAAACAATACTTTCAACGAGTAACACAAATTCAATTTTCGTTCATTCAATAAATGACTTCGATATAAAAGAGTAGTATTTATTTTACCTTTCAGTGGAAAATTCGCGATATATTTTACTACAGTACCTACGTCTGGTATAAAGAGATGGTCAAAGCAAAAGCTGCTTTAAACACTGACGCATTAAATAGGCTGAACACGTCGGAGCTAAGTCTATCTAAAGAAATCGTGTTCGTGAACAAATATTAGTGCTAACGTATGATGAGATAAATACTGAAATGGCGGTGTATTACTGAGTAACGTTCCGATATATAGAATGGAAATGATCTTATAAATACTCGTATGTAGGCGTCGGGTCTTTGTTCATAACTGCGTAATCTTATATACAATGAACTCTCTCGATCTTGTTTCTCCTTCCTTTTATCTAAAGCTATATTAAAAAATAAATTTGATGTAAGAGCTAGACTTAATTTCGCGCGGCAGGACAGATTTTAATGGTTTTAATCAGTGATTGAACGATTTAGTACAGTAATAATTCGATTCTCGGGTAGGGACCATAGGATACTTTCTTTGATCTTGGATCTTAGATAGAATATTTCATAAGTAATAAAGCTCCAAGTCCTCGGGCACATATCCTACATAATAAGTACTATATGAGATAGTACAATACGTCGTGTAATTACAAGGGACGTAGCCGCGATGCAAGGTTATGTGGTTTCATACTGGCACATGATGGCTTTGGAGTTCGAACACGAGTATTTGCTCCGTGAGTTCGAATAACTTGCCGGTCACAGCGCGAGAGATTAGATGATTTCATGCTTACAATTGGCAAGTCAACCTAGGTCGACTATTTCTACAAATATACATAGCTATTTTTTTTCAATTTATGTAGAAGATTCTTTTAATATTAGTAAAATTAAACTGCGTCTTAATTTTGATGTTTATAAAGTATATCTATTCTTTCCAGATATGATTACGAAGCCAAACAATAAAAATCGCAAGCTTCAACAAAATTAAACAATTAAAAAGGTTTTCATCATACTTATTTTTGAAGTATACCATCGTAAACAACATTTGCATTGATTTTAAGATAACGTAATGCGCATCTAAGTACCCTAGATAACGGCGCTGATTTATCAAGACGACAAAACTCATAAATTTGTCACGTAGTTACTTTACGTTAAATACATCATATGCTATCTGAATCTTATAAGTATGTACGTATGGAATTTTTACGGCAGAAGCGAGTTATTTTCATTTTATATTCAGTTACTTTGTCAAGACATTATGTATGCTACGCCAATTTCTGTAAAATAGTAATGCGTGGGTTCGCTTCTTTAGCGTATAGTCTAACAGATGTTATTCCTTGTTGATGTTATTTCTGTCCTTCGACAGATGTTGTTTTTGGTTTTAAATGTTTTACTAAAATGTTGATGACAATATCTATAAAAACAAAATATTTTGGAGTTGATGTTCGCGAAATTTGGTTTTCTGTTTTACTCGCAGTTTCACTTAAAATAAACATGAAAATGGCAAGTCAGTCAAATAACCCTGAAAACAGCACCGCGGTCCGCAGCCCAGTCCACAAACATTACAATCGGACTCGGAACACAGGTCAAGGAAATCGGGTACCATGGAGCGGAATACTCGCATTTCCATTCTAATCCCATACAAGTGAACTACATTATTCGTGCATTGCTTTTGTAAATTTCATGTAAACTGCAAAGAGAACGTGATATTCACACGGTTATTGAAAATTAAAAAAATCAAACGTATAATAATTGACACATTAATAAAATTGACACAGAATACTTTGTCTCGAATATATATACCTGTTTTTCAACATGTTATCGGGGACAAATACATTCCACCAGGAGGGACGTTTTTGGCGAACATAAGTCGGAGTGTCACTCTCCTCTCCATCGGTATCATTGCCTCCGGACTTCCGCCGCTTTTTGCGCTCAAGCTGCAAGCGTGCCGCCCAGGAACGTCTGCGCCCTTTGTCAGCCGGCCCATACCCATCGCCGCCCACTGGCACCGCCAGAGAGGCACGGCGTGGCATGTCCGGCGGCGGGCCATCGAATTCGTTCAATTGTCTGTAGCGTTCTGCGAATGTAGCATCGGAAGCCCTCCGTCCATTAGACGTAGAATGAGGCGTTTCTTTAACTTCGACTTCCGCAAAGGCCTCGTCATCATCAGTGTCGGGGAAGGCTTCTTCGCTGTATCGTCGTGGAGTCTCGTCTATAGCCTCTTGGAGGCTAGCGAGCGGTAGACTAGGGCGATGCGTGCGGAGCCCCCTGGGCAAGCGTCCCGGCCGGCCTTGCAGGCGCGCGAGCGCCAGGGGTACCGGCGATTCGGTCAGTGTAGGTTCACTGCCACTCATCGTTACAGTTTCACTTCACTGCTTTTTTATTTATTTAAGTATGCACTGATAAGAGATCACACACAATCACGGGTCCGCCATTTTCGAATTACATTGATCGAAAACTTTGAGAACACTAAAAATACTGTTAGAGTATTCGTATTGTTCTAGAGTTTCGTCTAAGCAAATCACAAATCAATAAATAGTTAACATATCTTTTTAAATCGATCCAAAATGTGGCATTATTTCTAGGTAAGGCGAATAGGAAAAAAAAACAAGAGCATACAATCTTTTGACAAAAGATTTCGTAGCTTTCAACCACACAAAGGGGAATGGTAGAAAAACAGATGTTTTTAAGATACTTCTAACAATAAAAAAGCATACCTACTATGCCTTATTTTTCAATTTTACAGAAATTCGCATCGCATCCGTCTCCTGCCAAAAATCAAGACGAACAGAAGAATTTGTGCTATTGTGCACATTAACCAATAAATGAGCTCGTTTTGTAGACAATGCGTCACATAATCACCACCTATCAACGTAAAATATTGAACCATAACACTATATTATTGTTGGGTCCGCCGTAGTTACTAATTTTTGTGCAATTTATTGACTAGTTATATAGATGATTCATCATCAGCAGACTAAGACTTTCACTAAGTAGACGCTGTTTTTATATAGCTTTATGTATTAAGACGAGTACCTGTATTCAATATAAACGTGCATAGCACAGACACAAATGGCTGCATTGCAGCTTTCGTAATTGTATAGTCTGTCATCGGCCGCGACGCGAGCCCTGCCGGTGCGGCGAAAGTTGCCAGTAGCCACCGTATTGCATAAAGTATAAACAGTTGGCTATTTCGTATAAAATCAGTGGTCGAATGGCTATCTGTGAGACGAGCGCGACCTTTCTAATAAATGTTATTCATGCACTTGGATCGAGTCCAACCCGCTCATCGTATTAATGGAAATCATGTGGATATAAGTAGTAGTTTTATGTTCCGGTATCACAAATATAGATACTACTAATCTATACTTCAATATATTGTATATACTTTACACTTATACTAATTATATTATTATACTTTTTATACTAATCTATATTTATATTTTATACTAATCTAATCTTAATTTATAAAGCTGAAGAGCTTGTTTGTTTGAACGCGCTAATTTCAGAAACTACTGTTCCGATTGCAAAAAATATTTCAGTGTTGGATAGCCTATTTATCGAGGAAGGCTATAGGCTAGGACGAAGTCGAGACGGGCTGCTAGTAAATCATGTAGCTGTACGCCGATTTAAAGAGTGCTTAAAGCAAAATGGAGCTCAAGGAGAAAAGCTATTACATAGTCAAACTTATGTAGACACAATCCTACTCACACTATGATCTGTCAAAGCTTGAACAATTCTAGGTATCTTTAAATAATATTCCCAGATTGACATAACTAGCAAAACAATAACAGTTGTATCGGCCAAGATCTGCCGCCAAGGTCGTGATGGAATTGAGTTTATTAAGTGACACTCATTTAGAAGACGGTGCACTGATAGTATATCATACAGATGTAGAAAAGCGTATTTAAATTTACAGAGCCGATGAACTACATAAAATATATGGAAAATTGTCTAGGAATGTGATGTCAATAATTTTCAATAAATAGATGCCGAGGATCGCTATTTGTAATCACGATCGAGGCAAAAGTTGTGTTTTGCAATTTATATCTAGGCCAGGTAGCATAACGAAACATGCAATGTGTATAAGCAAAATAGCGACCGAGGTATACCATTAAATTGTTGCATACATTTTTACAAAATATGCTCGAATGCGTTTTGTTAACTACTATTTACCAGTAGAATTACAATTTATGGATATCTCTGTGAGTACCCTTCGAATAAAACGTAACACATTATTATGATAGTACTGTAGTGAGCTCCTCTGCTCGGCTGTCCTAGCATGAGACTAATATGGGGGCCTTGCCACACGAAATAGATGAAAGAAGCGTTGTAGTCACAATCTGTGGTTGTAGTGGTACCATCAGTAAAATTGCACAAATCTGAGACTTCACAGAACTATATTTATTTTATTATAGATTTGCACACATTATTCATAAAATTGAAGTTAGGTACTTAAAATAAAAAATACACAAAATAGAAATTCTTACGAGATGAATATGAAACGTGATTAGATGAAGTGAAACCAATTTAGATAAAAATAAAGGTGATTCGAAATATGAAATTACTTTTAAATGAAAATGTAGTTAAGGATGGTTATGAACTGAAAAAGTATGGAGAAATAAGGAACGATGCAAGAGCATCGTCACAGTACTTCACTCACAGGTAAGTTCGTTGATTCATCAATCAATTTGTGCCACGCGCGCAAAACATTTATTAGGCACATTTCAATATTTTTTTGAGTGTAAGTAATTTAAAGAAATACCAAAAAATATATATTTGGCGTAAGTACGAGTATACTGCTGGTGTGCACGCGGTTGCAGTAACCCACATACGTCAATCAAAAAAGACAAACATCGGCCCAATGTCACCGGAAACACAAGCAAAGGAGCGAAATGTTTTACGTCCTGTTCTAATCTTATCAACATTTAATAACAAAATTATAAATTAAGAAGTAATATGGTGCGGATAAACTATGTGTCTTTCATCATTACAAACACATTACAACCTTGGGTTTTAAACAAAATAAAGTAACCTAAGTTACCAAGCATCAGCAAGCTGATACTGTGTCCACAATCCATACCCATATCCATACTAATATTATAAATGCGAAAGTCTGTCTGTCTGTTACGCTTTCACGACCAAACCGCTGAACGGATTTTGATGAAATTTGATGTGAATATAGTTAATAGCCGGAATCAAACATAGGCTACTTTTGGACGCAGGCGGAGCTGCGGGAAAAAGCTAGTTCATAATAATTGTTTCCATTTTGTTAAATATTTTAGTAAATATGTATTGAAAAAGAAAAGAATTTAAGTAAAGAAAATAATAATAATAAAATAATAATATTTGGCCTCGGATCTTCAACTACATCCATACTAAATTTCATCAAATAGGTTCAGCGGTTTAGCCACGACTAGGGTTGCCAACTATACTGTTAAAAACAGTATTATACTGTTTTTCACTACATTATACTTTTTACTGTTGAACAAAAATAAAGTATTTAAAATACTGTTTTCAGAAAAATGTAGTCAGAGTGCAGGGCTCAGTGGAACGCAGCCACAAACAAATCACAATAATGGAGTTTCAGAACGAATCTGTCAATGTCAAATTTTATTGAAATAGGTACTGGCCAGAAGTGGACCTATTTATTATTTAACTTCTCAGAGAACTTAAAAACATAACTAAAATCGTCTCTTATTTGCTTTCTGTTCCCCCCTCCACCTCAGCATTTATTGAGAGAATTTTCTCAATAATTAATGCGAAGTGGCGGGACGACAAGCAAGCATAAATTTAGTCAAAAATGAGCTCCTCATATTTTTAAATATTACTTACAATTCTAGTGAGGTTTATGAAGCTTTTAAAAATGATAGTAAATTGTTAACTTGTGCCAGAAGTTCTAATATATATATATATATATTTAAAATAAAATACTGTTAATTTTTCTTGTAAGAAAAGTTGGCAACCCTAGCCACGACAGAGTAACAGAGAGACTATCGCATTTATAATTTTAGTATGGGAAAGTATGGAAATATTATTATGGAAGTATGGATATGGAAAAGTTTGGAGATTGGATAGTCTGTAGTTAAAACACAAAACGGTCACTTTCCAAAATAACAAGATAAAATAAGAACACATCACAGGATTTCTCGCAGTTAAAAATCTATACCGTTCCTAGTTCTGTCAAACAAGCTGTAAAGCTCTTGATGTTAGACAACGTTTATTTATCTTTTGAAGTGTCTGTCTACAAACAATAGAACTTGTTTGATGAAGTACATTCTTATAAGACAAACAGTAGAAGCACATTTATGATTTTCTTTTTTTATGGGAATCGTATCAAAGAGTATTCTCGTCAAAAAATTCTAAATCTATGATTCTCGCTGATCTAAATACATACATCAAACTCGGGTCATCATAAGTCACGAACGGTTGGACAAAATCGGCTGAAATTTTGTACACGGGTAAGGCATGAACTGTATAGGAATAACATGGTAGACTATTTTTTTTTTAAAAATACACAAATCGCCGGGGATATACCGATTTATTATATATATACAAGCTGTTTCCCGCAGCTCCGCCTGTGTCAAAAAGTAGCCTATGTTTGACCCCGGGTCTTCTACTATATTCATACCAAATTTCATGAAAATCCGTTCAGCGGTTTGGCCGTGAAAGCGTAACAGACAGACAGACTTTCGCATTTATAATATTATAGTATGGACTAGCATTTGCCCGGGCAAATGCAAGTAATATTATAAAAATGTTCCGTTTAGAACTTGACAGTATTGTTAGTAAAATGATTACAACTGCTAGTAACCAACATTTGGCATAAATAAACTGTGGAAAACAACATTCATAAATCAATCTTCAATATTGGTATGTCAGCCTAGACCAGTAAAGTTAAACAGATTTATTACACTGAAATAAGTTTAAGAAGTATATCTCTGTATATTTACATTTAGTTCTATTTTATCTTTATTTAACATATATATAATAATTTAATTCCATATGTAACAATAACAATTTAATTCTATATGGGCTAGTATGGCATAAAGATATTTTATTTTTTATTTTATTTAACAAGTATTTTTAGCAAAAAGCTATCCGACCCTGACCTAAAGTAAGACATTAAATTTGAGATTTCACATACTAAAATAATTATAATCATTTTTTGTAATTGCAACATCCTTAATTTTGATACCACACTCGATAGGTTTTGGTGAAAAAAAAAAAATGTTGACATCATTATTTTTGGCGCAAAAAATTCAAAATGTTGATATTTTTGCAATTTCGAAGAACTCAGTTACGCTCGCACCAAAATCAAAATTTTTAATGAAGTTAAGTTCATTTACCAAAATCAGTCCTTATTTTTTGATCCAGGGAAGCAATAGACATAATACATACATACAGATCCAAATCATAAATAACCCTCCTTTTTTAGCTTTGCCGCAGTCGGGTAAAATCAGAACTAATGCCCGAATGTGCGTCTTAGCATGTTATTGCTACTTTAGTTCAGCGAGCCGTTGTAGAAAACATGGCTTTAAATAATTACGAGGGTTTATGCTAATAACACGGGAAGATAAAGCACGCACTGAAACTCATAAATGTGTTAGCACCTTCACCGTACTTAGTTTTATAGTTATCGTATCGGCCGCAAGTATCACGTACTGAGGTAAACTAGAAAATCCAAATTAATAATAGGTGGACAATTACTAGGAGCTTAGACCCTAGATGAACTGGGAAAGTGGCAGGAGAAAAGAGAAGACTTTTTAGAAGTATTGTGCTATTCAAACTTTATGTGCAGTCTAAACAATTACAGTTGCGCGGGGGCATTTTCATTCAGCACATTGAGGAAATAACAATTAAAAACGAATTGTTAGAAACACGCAATAATAGTTACGTAAGCCTAGAGACAGCATGGTGGCTTATTTTTGGAATAGTTCGATAAATATTTAGATTTCACGTGATGTCGCCTCTTGAATCATTATTTAATTTGTCGTTTTCTTTATCTTCAAAATTTGATTGTCTTGTGATCATTCTATTCGTAAGTTTTCTCGATTAATTTTAATAACATTTTTACAATACTTAATTCGACTTTAATGTAGGATTAACCGAATTAATATGTTTAATGATATATTGGAACTATGTCCAATAGTAAACAAGGAGGTCAATAACCTTGAGGCGCCAGATCCTGTACCATATTGCGCATTCCAATGAGATCAACATACGCAGTAACGGCCAGAAAGTGAAATGTTAAAATAACACATTACGTTCTTTTGAGCGAAAGGTCACATAAAGTTATTTAAAACTTCTTTGTGACGTTAAACGTTGTGGGGTTGGAAATAATAAGTGCCATAATTCGTATAAGTAACATAAATTATCTTGTTCTATGTATACTGTTGCAACTATATTCGATATACAGGTGACTTTTCATCACCAGCCAAATTCTTACAATGTGTTTAGTACGTGAAACAAGCGTGAAAGAACCCCAAAAAATTTTTTTGGACCTCACATACAAATCTAGTGATCAGTGACAGGACTTTTTACAAAGTGATAATTCTTTATTTCAATTATACTAAACTTGAACTTACGAGTAAAATATTTCGATAGCGAAGGCCAGCTTCTAACAAACAAATTATCAAATGCTAATATCACCGATTGCACAGCCTCCATTTGTACAATGTAATACCGAAGAGCCATCTTCCAAGGCCACTTTCAACAAATGTGTAAATTTTTCAGGCACGATCTCGCGCCGACAAACAAGCTACCTTCTTATTAGAAAATCCTTCAAGAATATTCTATAAATATATACTTAGTGTAATCAATGTATTATTATTATTATATACATTGCTTACATTATCATACATAAAATAAGATAATTTAATTTAGATACATTATCTAATACAGCTAATTCTTCCCAAATATATGATAACAATATAGAGACGTAGCATAGATAGAACTGAATAACCAGTACATACAATAAAGTAGGTGGAACGTTTGCCTGTTTGTCTACGAAACGTTATAAATAAAAATAGCTAGCGCTAACTAAAATTGCAGATAATAAGAACATATAAGAATAATATCCATAAGCTTCATGCAAAACAAGCGGCATCATCACCATGACGTGATCATTTCTACTTCAATAACCAGCTACAAGTCTTGTTAATCACTTCTATTTACGGTTGTTTTCAGTGTCACAATCAACACTGACAGGTCGTTTGTTTGCATTATAAGAGGGAATACGTTATCGAGAGCAAAGGGAGATACAATAAAACGTCTGCGAACAATGAGGACCGACGTAAACAAACCGCGCATAGCTAATGAGTGGCGAGCAGACGCGCACGGAATACCGATCAATCAGTTTGAATCTACAAAATACATACTCTGAATTCTGAGCTATCACACTTCGATAACTTGATCGCAGAGAACAAAGCGAACAGCAAATACATAGGATTGGCTATAGTTGAAGACTAGCTTTGAAGGATTAACTTGAACTAAGGAGTCTCTCACTTGCACGACAGAAGACGATAAGCTGCAAGTCAAATTCGCTTCAAGCCGAGGAAGTTCGCTTCAACTATTAAAACGGGTTTAAACAGGGGAATGTCCCTATAGATGATAACAACAATCAACATAAAATGAAAATAAAGGTTCATATGGTATAATGAAAATTTTTTCCTCATAGCACAGAGTATATAGATAATAGTAATGACGTACTCATAGTAGCTTTTTGTCCGTATAAATAATTTTCAGAAAAGATAGTGCGGCGGCGTCCCTGACTTTTGTTTTACTTCGACAAGCCTGATCTTAGATTTGTATTGTAGTAGGTATTGCCATTATTGGACTAATGTCCAAGATTCTAGTATTTATAACAAATCAATTTGATGTTTTCTTATAAATCAATTCGAGGCAATATTGGTGGAAATGCTAAAATAGAATGAGACATGGTTCTAAACACCACAATCCAAAAATAATTATCAAACTCTCAAGACAAAACAAAACGAAAATAAACTCGTTAAGAAATGCGCTTCGCCAAAGTGACATCAATTAGAATGAAACATATATTATAAGCATTGTTCTAAATTGTATCTGCGTTGATAGTGGTTTGATTCAAGTCAACAATACGATATTGCTTTCCATAAAGGAAAATCCAGGCAAGTCACTAAAGAACTAACAAAGCGTAATTATAACTATGTTGTTTTGTCCCTATCATAGGTCTAGCTAGAATATAATACTACAATAGAACATTTAACCTCTAGATTAGTCGTAACCGTTCACCTTACTAACCTGACTATACAGGAAATAGTTTGCTTTGCAAAGATCATTTACATTTAAAAACAAAAGCGTTGAATAACTCGAAAAATGCGCTCGAAAATTTCAATTTCGTATTTGTTGTAAATCATTCAAACAAACCCATATTTGACACTTTCTAACCATCTTGATCAAGTACTGGTTAAATTCAATATGACACATTTACTTAAGTCCTACTGCAAGTAGCTGACCAGCATACTCATTTGTCCCACACGTACTATACATCTAATAACCCCTTTCCTTAAAAGGTGAGGTAAAGTGAAAGTGAGTATCATTACACGATTAGTTATTGAACAGGGAATGAAATGAGAAGCGATATCCTTTGTGTCGGCGGCGTCAAAACCGGAACTCCTCGCTAAGCACGAGGATATGCGAGTTACTAACAAGTTCATGTTCACAAAGTTAAACAGCAAATGTCGAACACGAGTTTGTGTATATTATTTAAGCTAATTACATATGCGCAAATTTATGTAGATAAAATAATTGTAAGTTGTAGTAAATTACAATGTATTATCGAATAAGCAGAGCTTTGAATCAATGTTATAAGTAAAATAAAACCATAGAAACATATCAAAATTTCATCAATCCTTAGTTTGTCTAAAAAACGCGAGGAGATGTTTCGATACTATTAGTTGTAGATTTTTTTCATTACCGTCATAAACTTCATCATCAGTACATCATGCGATTTCACGACTTAATTGTCAGAATCAAAATTAATTATATACTATGAAGTACAAGTATAATTAATTGTTCATATTGCTGTATGATATGACCAATGATATACTCATTCATAACAGAGCATGATGTTTAAATATTCCCTTAGCTCACAAATTAATTTAGAAAAAAGGTGATATATTGACTGGAATTATGGAAATTATGTAAACATTCTGCTAAACGCCATTTTGTGTTTGTTGATGAAGATGTTTTATACGATGGTGAGATATCTTCGAGCAGTTAAAGAAAGATCGTAAAATAAGACTGATGTTAAAACGACCAGTATGTCACGGCTTAAGAAACATTAACAATCTCATACTCATTGTTTTCAATTTTAAAATACATTTTATGGGCTCCTTGTTGACATAGCTAACGAGGTATTATTGGACCGGTTCCGCTGTGCCAGCAAACTTATTGTGCATGAATGTACATTGTACACAACACGGTAAGATTATTTTATTATTCTATGCAGACTCATCATAGAAACAGGTTATGCGAACCGCGAATTGTCATTCTATAATTTATAAAAGCATTCCCAAAGTCATCTGTTATTCCACTCGTATTTGTAACGTATTCGCTTTCCTAAGCTTTTTCTGCTGCATATATAAATACAGTTGAATGAATTTTATGAAGGACGTAAAAGTATTAATAATGCTGCCGCATGACGTCACAGGCTTCGCATCAGAGAATTTCTTTGCAAATACCCACTGAAATGGTCTAAATGTTGTTTGGAAATATTCCGCAAATAATCGTTCATTAATCACGGCCATCCTTTGCAGCTGTGGCGACAGCGACCCAATTCCAGATCGCGCAAACGTAAATACCTTTATGAAATCAATCAATCAATCTACAATAACCTTTTATTGAACTGCTATTATTTACTCGATTGTTACTCATGACAAAATGTCTCTCAAGTAAAAAATGAGCAAATAACTAGCATCTTCCCCACTTTAGCGTTTTCCCTGTATAACTGCATCGTTATTTTATTTTAGAGCACAATACCAATAGCCGGAGCCGTATCCTTCTCCGTAAAGGGACATTGAAAACATCCAACATCCATGGGATTGGTGTAGTATTGTTACTTTGTCTGGCGTCAAAACTCGTTAGGATTGAGTTTATTCTAAGAATACAGCCAAGTCTAATAAGTAGTAGAGTTGCCTAAAACAATATAAGTTCCCAGTTTTATGAAAAATTTAATGCAGCCGAGAAAATGTATAGGAAACTATTTACGTTATCACACTTATCATACAAGTTCGTTGCGGTCCAATGGAATGCGAAGAAAACATAAATTGCCCATTCTTCAAAACCACAGAAGCAAACACAAATCGAGATAGGATTGAAAAAGCATTAACCTAAATTTGAGATAACCCAAGGCAAAATGTGAATACCTAATAAATAGCTTGAACTGCAACCGAAATAAAACATCGGGCGAAATTTAATTATCGGTTTATGCGTTTGTGTCATACGTTGTTGTCATTGTTTAGCACCTTGCGGTCGGGTTTAGGATTTGCGTTGTACAGCACGACACTCAAGTTACGTCCATCACTAGAAAAATGTGAGTCGTGTCCGATTTCAAAGTGCTGTGCATGGAGCAAATACAAAGGTGCTGTGGCACTTGCACAACCTAAGTCCCCGCTGACTGCTTGCCATAGGCAAATTTCCTTGCGATTGGAATTTGAATAGCACTTGCCGACAAACTGTAATACTAATAGATTATCAAATATTTGATCAGTTATGTAAGAAAATTTAAGACCCAATACGAAGCGAATGACATTTCCCATACATTTGACATAAACAATATTTTTAGGTTTTTGTAATAAAAACGGATTATAATTATATCTTTTTATGGAAAATAAAGAAGGCGGTCACCTCCGGGATCACAACACAAATATTTTTACATACAAATAACTTTTCCCAGATATATATTCACAGAGATTTGGAAGAAAAATCATTTTTAGATATCATTTCTTAACACATTTTTATAGTTTATAGTGATTAATTTTTGAAGGCCAGCACCTAGTGGAAAGATCAAACAAACCTACAAAACATGTTATATAGCTTAGAATTACTTCATGTCAAAGTTTTAGTGAACAGAAAACATGAAATTTTTTTAGTTCTCTTCGTATTGGCCTTAACGTTTTTTTGTGAAAAGGATGCATGAAATTATATTCTAATTGATGTTATGCAAGTGCAATGCTTTAGTTATCTGGAATGTAGTAAAATTTATGTTTTTTTTAAAAAATATTTTAATTTACTTAATTAGAAAACAAAAAAAGAAACCCGAGCCCAAAAGTTATGTGTTTTGGGGCTAAAAGCTTAACGATTTTGTAATTTTAGATATGATTGATCATATTGCAGTCGGCTAAAATTAATAATATGATTAAATGTAGATAAAAGCAACGATTGTCAAATCGATTCAATAACTTGAATTATTTACCTATATCATGTTGCGGAATCTTATTAAAGTAATTGATGACTGAAACAGATAAGCCGAAATGTATTTAGACCAAGGAACAATATTACAAAGCTTTACCAACTTCGCAAAAGGTGAATATCGTAAAGAAACAAAGATTCCACACTTTAATTTAAAATATAATGAAAAAGTGAAAATGTTCCGCACAGTCTACAAAGTCTTCTAAATATTGGCAAGTACGTGTAGCTACGATAAGATAAATAACTAATCTGGCATTGATTGAAATCGAGAATAAGTAATCACTTCATATAATATAATAAAAGCAGATTTCCACGGTCATACACGGATAAAAATCTGTGTGGGTTTTGTGAGAAACGTGACTTTTGGCGAATTGTATTATCACGAAATGGATGCCAGAGTCCAGCGAATAGCCTTATTCTCACATATTATTTAAGTCTTTGTTAAAATGATGTCACATTGCCGAAAAAATTTGTCTATCCTACTGACTCACTTAATTTTAAATCTCGATATGTGGATTTTAAATCGGTTTACAAAAAAATTTACTTTTTCTCCTTTTTTTTTCTTTTTTTTTTATATCTTTATTTATTTATTGAAAGAAAATGTATATCTACGTATTCTCCTTTGAACGAAACGAAGTGGCTACGAAAATTTGTTACAATTTTGGAAGTAATTATGGAAGTGTTTATTGTTTATAATATGATTCAATGACGAAAATCTGCTACAGCATGACTTTAATTTTATATTCAGTTTGCTACAATCCTTGCCATTATATGAAATTTCGTTGAATAATAAAAACGAACAAGACATTTAGGTTCTGATTTACATTTAGGTCGAATTTGTTTTTTGTAGTTACAAACTATTTGTATACTTATAATTGTTACACATGAGCATTATGTAAAAATTTACTGTGCCAGGCTTTACACGGAAAACGTTCGGTTCCGCGTCGATTTAACGCATGTTTCTATCTTAGTTAATATTACCAATGTACTAGTGGAATAAAATAAGCATTTTCCAATTCAGTTAACGGCTTGTTTTAATATATGATAAATACGCAAAGCCACCTAATGCCGAATCGATTAATATAATTTTAATGATTACGTTGTTTTCCTTAGAAACAACAAATATTTGTACTCAGAGTGTGAAGTAGTAATACTCATACAAACGAGTCTTACATTGACAACCTTATTTTCGATAGAAATTTTTAAATGCAACAAGCTAAAAACATCTGAGTATTAGAGAAATGGCTTGTGGGGTCACACGGCCGCACGCTCGATTTCACTTCGGTGTTCGGTGTCAGTACAAATAACAGTCCGAACTTACTGCAAATAGCTGACACTCACTGGTCGCAGAACAAACTATGTATATCAAAACTACCATGAAAACTTACTCCGCTTCGCGCAAAACTTTGGGTAAACAACACTCTACGAATTTCGTAGACCCTCGTAGCACCTCGAATTCTTACGTTTTGAGACTGTTTAAAATAAACTAACACAAATATACTTTTATAAGCAAATTATTAGTGAGCGATAAATAATTATGGAGACGGTATTTCTAAAAATATAAACATACGTGAGCAAAATAAATCACGTAAACACTCGTAGCATTTACTATTTGGATAAATTAATTTATTTTACGGTTTATTGTTTCAAGATAAGAAATTTCATAAGAAACTGTTGGCAGTAACTTGTTCCGACTGTTTTTATTCATGCGACTGAAATAATAATGTTACGTAGGATAATGCCACATTATACCGGGATCGATTTAAAACATACTATCACAAATCACACATTCTTACGAGTTACGGCCAAACACCGACCTCCTTTCCCCGCTGCACTGGCGCAACGAACAGATAGATAACTAGACGATGATGTCGAAGTGCGAATCGTAACGAAACCTGCGTTCGAGACTTTCACTGCGTGAGTTGCGCGGGCGCATGTACTTTGCGTGCGAACCGCGCGGTGTTGTGACTGCTACTGGAGTCGCTGCCGGCCAGCGCCGCTGATAGTGGGGACGGCTGCACAACGCATCGTCATCAGATAACCCTTCTGAAACACCCCGTCCCCCGGCGAGTTTTATCAGAAAGGCCTACATTCTTAATACCCTCCATGTTCATTCCGATTTATTTTATCATTACACGCCCTACTTTTCCAATCCTATGAACTAGTTGATCTCGTATATCATTTGCCGATATTATAATCGCGATATTTTCACTGAGTCGGTAAAGCCTAAGCGCAGAGGTGTCAACAAAGAATCTAGCAAAGCAACCCACATAGCACAGCCGGTCGCGGTTATTGTATTCAAATTACATCCACATACTCCTGTTACCCTATGTTATGTGAGACGTTACATTAGTTGCGTTATAACTTATATGCAACCTAGCTAGAGCCAACAGCTTCGATGATCTAAAACCGCGATATAATTTTCATAAAATAACTTAATAATTTACAACGTTTACAACGCATGTTTTATTGACAAATCCACGTCGTATTAAAGATAAATTAATATTCTCAAAATTTCAGGACTTCTTCTGGGCTTTGATGAGTCAGTCTCTTTCTTCGTACTTTCATTGGCTTAGCGACCCGAAGTGGATCTTGGCCTCTGACACGAGAGTTCTCCATTCGTCCCCATTTGTAATGGGCCACTGCTTGTCTTCCATATCTTTGCACACTTCCTCCCTCGAGCTGTACCTGGGCCTGGGTCAACATACTGGTCGTTTGCCACTCGGTCTTCCCATGTACGCTCTTATTACAGCACGATCCTCTACCACCGTCTCCAAGCGGCCCAGCCAACGAATCCTTGCCGCCTTGGTTTTATTTTGTACCAATGTACATGCATTTAAATTATAACAAGTCATTGAAACTACCGAGCTGCAAGCGGTGCAGTAATGTAACAGTTCTGTAGCACCCAGTATTGATTAAGCTATCATTGTCCGCTGAAAATAGAAATCATAGCTGATCATGTCACTAGGTCAACATTATTTCCTTACAGGTAAACGTGTAGTTGCAGACCATTTCTTTGAAAACATTTAAGGAGGTCATCTTTAGCACACACGAAAATAATATGTAGGTACCAGAAATCGGCGAATAATTATGGGCAGAAGCAAATATTTTGATTTAGTGTCAAATCTAAGAAAATCAATAATCATTCGTTTTACGTAGGAAGAGATATGTGTACTCAAAATGCGGTTATCAATTGGCATTTAGCCTACGCTCAAAATCTAAGCTGACTTAAGCGGATATATAATTATCCTTACCAAAAAAAATGATTAATAACAAAACCACTATGAAAATCTAAATTTTGGATGCTGAAAGCTGCTAAGTCAGAAAATATCTAGAATGTAAAAGTTTTCAATATCCAATTCCCCAGCCGTCTCCCTCCAGTCATCCCATGTCATTCAACGACCTGGGTGTTTACATCAATTACCTCACGGCTGCCCTTTTGCACGATCTTGACATATTATCATGTTGCAAAAGCCTTCGACATATTTCATTATGTGTTCCATCTTTTCTTGTCACCTCTATAAATTGCGGGCATAATTGGCTGGATGGACTGACGCAATATTAAAACCCTCAAGTTCTTCCGATCCTTTCATAAAGATATAAGCGTTCAAATTAATTATATTCATGACTTTTACGTATTCTTAACCATTAACAATGAGTTTTTTGACAGCACACGTTGAAAGGTTCCGCACCTCCGAATGAAAAACAAGACGAAATTATTGTGTTCAATTTGACAGCTATCAGCTACTGCACCGAATTTATTTGAAATTTGGTATGTTGTAGTAACAGAGACACAAAGTAAGTTGAAATTATAAAATTTCCATCTCGTTCTAAAGCTACTGTGTCTTACTCAAAGATAAAGGAATAACAAATATTTAGATCACGGAATTCTCAACACGCGAGTTGAAGTTTCAATCGACCGGATTTTCGTTAAATATTTTACAACCCGAGTCAGAACATTTGTCCTATTACCTTCATTATAGCCTTATTTAAAGTGCTTATTTGATACGCGTGACTAGATGACTAATATATAATGAAGTTATTCAACAGAATGTAAATAACGGTAGGTAGGGGCCCGGAGCCTGAACAACTAAAGAAAGTGTTAGCAACGGTACACCGACTGTAACAAATCTCTGAGCTAACGAGGTCGTCACGGCAAAACTATGGCATTATAGTTTAGTGGAGCACTGTATCAAACAAAACGACACATGGCATTATTTATAATATGGTTCACAGTTGCGTTGAAACTTATTCTTTTTAGAGACACTTGACTGAAAATTTAATTTAAAGGCGGGAAAATAAAAAAAAAACCCGTATGGGTACGTTTTTTTCACAAATCTCAAATTTGACTTTATTTCTAATGGGGCAAGAATTAGTCCCCATGTAGCTTGAACAATCTTACTCAATACCAGTGCAAATTCAGTTCCACGATAGTGATAGTTTTGTTAAATTAGTAATTAAACAACTGATACTTATTATTAATCTTTCTACTGATTAATAAATCTGCGCTACATAAAATATAAGTCATTATGTATATTATACTAACAAAATTTGGACCATTTGAGATGTCTTCAAATTCACTTTGAAATTTAGGTATACCTATAAAACCTTACATTACGGATCTGTACAATACGTACGAATTAACTATATTTCTAGTGGTTTCTTTACGCCAGTTAAATCTCTAGAGATGTACGACCCTCACTAATTTTACATAAATTGCTATTAAGTTAACCGGAGGGTCGTGTAACAAAATTTAACAACACAGTTAAAACTAGTCCGCGGGGACTCGATAAAACAATGCGAGTTATGCAAAGCATTAAATATAATTGGGTAAATTTGATTATTGTACACTTGTCATCATAATTAATACAACAGTATGTTTTAAGCTTTAATCTAAACCAGTAGATACTTATCAATTCTGTGCCTATCAATCAATCAATCAAATAATTTATTTGTGAAATCATAGTACTTATAGGTGTTAGTGTTAGAGCAGCAATTGAGTATCACTATGATTTTGCTGACAGTCACAGCTTACAAATATACCTTTATTAAATTATTATAATTATCATGCAAGAAGTCATTTACAGAATAGTCACTTTTGTCAACTAAAAATGAAAATAATAGCTCTTTGAATTTCATAAGACACTGCTTTTTTATCACATTTGGTAGCCTATTATATATATATCTTGGATGCCATACCCATAACACTCTTTTTTATTAAATTTTGAATTAACACATTTGGATCCGTTAATGATTTTCTTGTTCTGTGCAGCCGGTAACTAAGAGAACTAAAGGCTTTCAAATAAAGTTACTTTAGACTTTTATATTAAATCAAACGTGGCAGAAGTAGCTTTTGGCCATCTCCCAAAAAGGTTAATTAACCAAATTCGTCGCAGCTTCTCCAAAGCTAAGTAGTGGTAGTAGCCAAGAAAAGTCCACAAAAATCAGGTAAACTACTGTTAGTTAAGTTAATAGTACCTTTATTAAACCGATTAAAATGAGCTGACGCGTTTTGTCGATTAAACGAATAATAGCTAGTTCTTATTCAGTTTAGCCTTACACATACTGGTAAAAAATGAGTGACATTTCGATTGCTCTTCCCAAATTCGATTGTTTGCAAATAAATCTACATTCCGAAAAATCAAAATAATATGTAAGCCTACTTCATATTTCTGTGTTCATTATTTTTTTGTGAAAGTATTCTTCTTCTTTCTTAGCTTTTTCCTTGTTGCATCCTCAGCTGGTTGCTTCAGAGGCCAGGATCAGATGATTTCTTTACTTTGCCCGGTCTTCGAACTGGATGAGAAATATCTATGTAACTAAAGATTAGACAAGTATTTTAAGAGCGAGGCGAATGAATTGAGTAAATGATCAAAACAATGAAAAGGCAACCTTGACCTAGTTACAAATAAAACGTATTATAAAATACGTATTACACGTAATTATAAAATTCGATCTCATTATTTTGCTCAGGAAAGCTTGAGATAAGGAGCTTAAAACGCAAAGAGTGGTCATTGTGGTGAATTAATCTTTTCATGTACTTTTTGAAGACCGCCATAATGTAGTACCTATCTAAGGAAAACCATGGCGAGGACGAATCAAATCAAAGAAGCGGCGATTTGAAAATGTCAAGCAGTTCGTCTGAGGGAATGCCATTGGTAAGTTTCACTTTTCATTAGATTACGCACGATTAACCCGATGCATAGACTGGGATATTATCTTGCTATATCATTATCGATCGTAAGGATGTTTCCATAAAAACTCTATTTTATTTTCTTTGATATCCATTTGTTTCACCGCTTCAATTACAAAATTTGTAAGAAACTAAATTTACAATCCATATTTAATCTGTCTGACAAATAAGTCCGACCTGGCAATCTGTTAAGGTTAATGAGCCATCAACATCAGCAGCATTGGGCCCAAAGTCCTGAGGGAAATCGAAATCCGTTTGGGAGACCGCACCGCAACCAATTTAATCTTTAGACGGAATGAATCGAGGAAGCCAATTATTAAGGCGCCATCTGGATTCAGATTATTGCCTACAGTTGAAGCCAATATTTAACTTAAGTAATTCAAGTTATCATCACTTGCCCCATAGTATTATGAAACTAGCCCGGTGGAATCCATACTAATATTATAAATGCGAAAGACTGTTTGTCTGTCTGTTACGCTTTCACGGCCAAACCGCTGAACGGATTTTGATGAAATTTCGTATGAATATACTTGAAGACCCAGGGTCAAACATAGGCTACTTTTTAACGCAGGCGGAGCTGCGTTAAACCGCTAGTGATAAATAAAGGTTCAAAATATCAAGCGTTCTTTGCTACCTTTCAAGTTCGTATGAGATTCTCAATTTCTCTTCAAAATCATACCAAATTTCGGGAGCCTAGTCTTAATGTCTGTTAGAACTGGTCTGGGGGTATAATTGTCTTTTTACAAATTCAAACATTCGTTTTAAGAGATACCACTATAATATGAATGTCTAGTTTATTAAGTTAAATAATGATGTTTCTTTCTGATTGTGATTCAATAATGTACTATTTGAATTAACATGTATTAATTAATTAATCAATCTTGGTACCTAACCAAAAAACTATTAAGCTTATTTTAATTAAATCATTGATTTTCTCATCTACAACGTTCCAAACAACGTTGACGTGTATGATTTATTAATATGCGTGCAACCTATTGTATTCTCTGCGAATGAAAACAATTCCATGATCTAATTAATTGGTTTGATTTTATCAATTATCTCATTCAAATCACTAATACGATTATTACTCGATTTACGTACAATAAGGAGGAAATAAAAAAACAGCAGTTTTTCTACAGCTAGGTAAGTTTTGCAGCAATTGTACAATATATTCGTCGCCTTTGATCATATCTCGATCATCGATAGAAATCTTGTAATGTAGTTGTTAAACACATACAAGGATAGTACACATGAAGGTTTACTTAATATGTGTACAATGTATATAGCGTATGTAATGATAATGTCATGCAGGAAGGACAAGAATGTTTAATAAACAGAGCGAGCTCGATTCATCTGCGCGTCTGGAAGATATATTTATTGCTTACGTTTTATTTCAAACGTACGAGTAGGTATAAATACATTTACTCGTGCTGCCTCCTATATCAGGTGCCTAATCAAATGTGTATATGTACCTACCATATGGGTTGTTTTCTAATTTTTCTTAAAAGTACATACTCAAATTTACACATGGAAAAAAATCAAGAGGAATAAGATAAAAAGGATCGCTTTGTAATTTTTATTTGATGATGTATAGAAGGACGAAAGATTGTTAGCTTATGAATAACCGCTATTTTTGTTTATTGGGCGGAACTCCTTATTACAAAGAAAAAAGGTTACAATTTACAAATAGAAATATAATATCATCAACAGCCGGAAAAGCTTCCTATACGATATATCCAGAAGCAAAGTAAATAAAATTTTGCCACTGAAATTCAGTTAGGGCGCCAACGACACGGACGATGAAATTCATTTGGGTTGGGGACATCACCGTTTACCTATTTACCGTGGGCATGATGACATGAATATTCAAAGCGTGGGAGTTGATACCAACAATAAATATAAAGTAACGTACGCTACGTAAGAAAACCGTCGGAACCAGGCCGGCGACTGCTGAAGAGTGGGCGTGGGCGGCGGCGACAGAGCTACGTAGCTGAAAGGTGAAAACTCCCATTTCAATACTCTACCCACAAAATTAATGCCACTCGCAGGCGTCCTAATCCTTCATTATAATTTACCTATGGTATTCAACGAATTTAAATAGTGAAGGTTGTCAATCCACTCGGTCACTTGTTCGTCCGCTTTGTGGATCTTAGATAAAATGCTCTCAATTCATAGTCCAAAAACGTGGACGTGAGGCGAGAAATAATGGAGGCGGTATCTATTTAGATCATGGAAAACTATCTCGGTAAACATACCAGATGTTCAAGAGCGATGAACGGCCGGCGAAATGATAAGGCTTGTCAGGTGACAGTTGACACACACTCGTCACATCAGTCATCGAGCAAATACATATCCTACAGACATTTAGCTCCTGCCTTACTCTTGTTTTCCACTTTCTCGAGAAATATGATGTTAGCTATATTTATATTGTCAAGTTTGCTTTATGGTGTCATGAAGCTGCTGTGATTGATAAAGTTTCACTTTATGACGAACAAAATAAAGATAACAGTAATGTAGAAACAATGGTAGCGCGGCCTGCACAAACAGTTACGTTATCTTGACAGATTTGCTTACATTACAATGACAGCTTGAGTATAATATGGCTTCCGAAAAAGTTTCGGTCTAGTTGAAGTGTTAACTATAACAAATATAATAGTAGAAAGAAAATTGAAAGAAAAAGGACGATGTTTTAAAATTTTGGAAGGAAAACTCAATACCTATTAAATTACAGAGCAGTTAGGAGATGTTAATTATTTTTTTCTTTTCGAGTGGCCATACTAATTTTTTTCTTTGTTTTTAAATTCAGCAACATAATAGCTTCTGATCCAACAAATAGGCTGCGTTTCCACCAGAGATGTGCGAGGGAAATATGCCGTGCGATGATGTGTAGCGAAGCTGTGAAAATGCGCAATAACGTGCGGTGCGAGCCGTGCGAGGATGTGTTGCGAAACTGTGTAATGTGTCGGGGCGGGGTACGGTGTAGTCGGAGCGGAACCTCGCAACGCATTTCTCGCAATACATTCCTCGCAACACATCCCTTGTAACACATTTCTCGCTTGTTTTGTACGTACATGAACCTCGCTCTGCTAAGCCGTTTCCACCAGAGCAGTGCTAAGCGAGGCTAGGCAAATGAAGCTATTTTATTGGTTCTTCAAAAACACATCCCTCGCTACGCATCCTAGCACATCTCTGGTGAAACGCAGCCATATACTGAAGGTAGAAAAGAATAACATCAAAAGAGCATGGACTTTCAATAAATCTCTTTTGTCATAAAACAAACATTTAAAGGAAAGTAATGCGATTCTTGAAAGCTAAGATAGCAGTGTTTTATCAAAAACAAACAAATTTTCCTGTTTCTCCATCTCACTGCGCAAATAAATCTTGCATAAATCGCTACATACCGCTTACAAAAGTAAAAAAATATACCCTATCTCACTCATGTCAAGGGGATTTTGCGCATATTAACAAAATAAATACATACGTTCTTGTACAAACGCGTAATGCGTAGTGGATCTGAAAATGTTCAAGAACGCAATTGGCAAAGATAGTAGAGCAAAACATATAATTTCGCTAGCGAGTGGCTTCATCTAATGCAAATGTCGTTATAAAACCGATCGAGTACTCACTCGATCTCAGTGCTCCAAATATCGTCATCCTCCTCACATATCATATTACTGAATTCGGGATTGCAATTAGCTAACGCTTTTCGTCATACCTGCACCTGGAAGTGTAATTACAAGAGTAGAACCGCATAAAACGTTATTTGAATTTGAAATTAAAAAAATATATCTTTACTAGCTTTTTCCCGCAGCTCCGGCTGCGTTAAAAAGTAGCCTATGTTTGACCCCGGGTCTTCGACTATATTCAAACCAAATCTCATCAAAATCCGTTCAGCGGTTTGGCCGTGAAAGCGTTACAGACAGACAGAAAGACAGACAGACTTTCGCATTTATAATATTAAGTATTGATGGATTTTATAATATTAAGTAGTGATTGATAGTATGGATTACCTGCGTTGATAAATTACATAGCTCCAGTGAGTTAGACTTCGTGTCCAGAGCTGTCTTTGGTGACGTGTTTTGGATATTCCTACTGATTGATGATCCATCTGATATACTACTTACATTGTTACTTTAAAAACCAAATGTTATAACAGAAAACAAATTCGGAACAATAAATCTATGACGATGAACCAAATGTTTTATAAATACGAGTATGGATTGCATTTTACATTTATCATGCATATTATTCAAAAAATATATAAAACAAATATTTTCGTAAACAATTGTATAAAATTAGTAATCGTTTAAATCGGGATATTTTACTCAATCTATGACCATGTTAACATATGATGATAATACGTATTTATTTTCATTAGCTTGTAAAGTAACCAAATAATACATACCAAACAAATGACGAATAGTAATTCATTTTAACTGTTCACAATATAACTTCTGGAACACTGATTTCTCACCAAATAAAAAATCCGGTGCTATTTTCGGAAATACATCATTCGCGGTATTGCAATCGACTGGTAAAATAAGAATCATTATCAGGGCACATTACATTATCTATACGTATATATCACCTAATATCTACTATGATAATATAATTGATTGTTTTGTGAATTATTTTGTCGCCTGAATATATAAGTGTGAACTATGAAAATTTATGTTTTGATATTTCATATGCAGTGTTATGTTTTGTTACTTTCACCGTCATGTTTTGTTTTTAAATGACTGCTGGCAAAAAATCCTTTTAATCCTAGTATGATTAAGTCTATCAATTGTAAGATTAAACAAGTAGTACAATAAAGTTAGTCATTGTTTGGAAAAATTCAAAATCCAGACGAAAACCACCAGCTAGACGGGTGGACACTTGGACAGTGTGAAGAGAGTAGCTGGAGACTGTATTATTTTCAACTAATGTTTTTGGAGTTAATATTTTTACAAATGACTTTAATGACAATAATAAGTGAAACAACTCACGTTAAATATCATTCGTTTGTGAAAATAACATTAAAAAAATCACAGAAATATTTTCAAAAGTAATATTCTTATACATTCATACATCCGCAATCAAAACGTTTGAAATGACACGAGCTATTTAGGTACGAGATAAACAAGGTTTATGAGTTTCATACGTCGATGTTGGTGTAGACGGGATGCAATCGTAAATGGCCAACGATATGATGCGATGCACAATTGCACATGCAGCCAACAAACGGAAGACGGACCGGCGCGGCGCGGCGACATGGGGCTCGATTTTGAATTTGCACGCCTATGAAACAACAAGAAGAACGCATGCGGAAATAAAAACACTTTTAAATGTACACGAGTGGTTTTATAATCGATTGGTCAAACCCACTCACAGATACGATTCTACTGACTTACTCCGCTGGCTCAGCGACCTGAAGTGGATCTAGGAAACGAGAGAGCGCCAGATTATTCTATTCACTCTCCGCGATGGCTCCAGATTTACGATTCTACTGGTATGAAGAAATTTGAAAGAGCTTTTTTTTATTTTTTTATTTATTACAAAAACCAACAGCTTAATAACAGTAACATATTCATAACAAAGATAACATTCTTGAGCCAATAGCAGGTTTTTGATAATCTGAGATATATATATATATATATATATATATAATTGACCCTAAATACATCTAGTCATAAACTTTTACAATTATTCAAAAATCCATATTGTTCTTCGTATAATATAATTATGCGTATACGTGTGTGCGTGTGTGTGTGTATTTGGTATGTTTGTGTGTCTGCATGCATTTGTGCGTGTATGTTGACGTCTGCTATCCCGTTAAATGTTGAATAATTTTGGATTTAAATGAAGTTTTAGAAGAATCGTATAAATCAATATGCGAAAAATCTCTATTGTACTTGTCGCTGAACCAATTTATCAGAGAGTTTTAAACATAATTTGTATGGCTCATTGGAACATGAAACAACTTGAACATTGAGACACAATTGAGATATTAAGTACCAAAATACCCATTAGCTTAATCTTGAAGTTGACAAAGCTTTGATATTACGAATGTTCCTTTTCATGCTGTTTAAACAATCGCTTATTATTGTTTGTACTAACTACATATTGTCAAACCTTTTAAAAACCCAAACCCACGTGAACCGACTTGATTTTGTATGTGCCGCCACGCCGTTCGAATGGTTCAAAAATACAATAAATGTGACCATGCGAAAATAAATTCACCTGTTTTCACTTTTTAAAATGAAAAAATCGAGCCCCTGGTCTGCCTAACGTCATCTCGAGAATGAGCAACTGGCGCCCCTGCCAATCATTCAATTACCACTTGGAGATACCATGCACGGATGAGGTTTCAATTGCGATACTCGAATGAGAAAATTGCGCACGAAACATTTTCACGTCCATTTAATTTGGATTGCTTGTACTTACAGTGTTCTGTATTCGTTAATACTACTCTTTATTCGTATCAGTTAATAACTCTGTAAAGTAGGTAGGAAATAACAAAGAGGTTGGGCTTTAAACATATTGTGGACAATCTATAAAGGAAATGTTAATCAAAATATTACTCCAAAAATGTTAATGGTTCAACCAAATGAACCCAGTAGTCCAATTCGACATCATCAGTTTTGGACTGTCCATGAAAGTCAACAGTGCGACCCAAGTAAGATGATATTTTTCAAAATATCTTAGCACCTCCTAACCGATTGTCGTAATGTATCTTGATGTTGACAATAGTGATGGGTATTAAACTAAATTGGTACAATATCCGTAGTTTAAAGCAAACAACCGTAGAAACTGTTGAAAACAAGTGTTAAACCATTTTGCTCGATGCTAATCACTAGTTGACAGCATTCCGTTTGACAAAATGTCACATACCAGAGAAGCACAGAAAAAAAACAGACTTATCATATACTCTGTGGCTGATTAAACAAGGGAGACAGGTGACGAGGCTAACAGAGCTGGGGGCTCGCCTTTGTATCTATTTTCTCCGTTTGCACAAATATTGTGCGCAATATGATGGCTACTAAAATATTTTCCATGCTACAACAATAACAATTGACTATAATATAATAAAATTTATACATACATAATAATAATAAAGATGATTTCGTGCTTCGGAAGGCATGTTAAGCCGTTGGTCCCAGCTGCCATTTGGTAGTCGTTAAAGGAACCACGTCAGAGGCTGAGAGGCGATTTCGAACAACTCTGACCCCAGGGTGTACATGGTCGATAGACAATGTTACCTACACGAAATGATGGTGATGATGAATACATACATACATATTATCACGCCTTTTTCAGGGGTACAATACAATACAATACAAAACCCTTAATGTTAATGCATAAAAAAAAAAAAGGTTAGAGAGCAGAGACAGACAGAGAGGCAGAGACTACGAATTTCCATTTGCTACGTTCCTTACTGACTGACTTCTCCCGCTTCCTCTACACTCATCACTCTCGAAATACACGCTTGTCGATTACGGGTATTTCTGACATCTCCCTTTTTTAATATGTCAGCGATCTTTAATTCTTAGGGTACTTGGTCGGATATAAAAAAATTTTTTGTTTTCAATAGCTCTTATACTTGGATAAAAAGCAACAGGGCAACACACCATGGTGGGTTGGGTGAAACCGCAGAGCATCTGGTATTTAATATTTCAGTTAAGAATGTCGGTCGCCGTGGTTTTCCTTCTTTACGACATTTTTATTGGTGGCTTGGTCCAACACATCAAGCATGTAAACATCCTCGTAATCTTTATCCGAATATCTTCGATGTCCTAAATCTCTTTAGATTTGTTTGCCAATGACTGACTGATGTTTAACGATAATGGCGCCGGTAGATATAAAGTTGATATAATGACATCCAAATCCAAATTAGGATTTACAATTGATAATAATGCATTGTATTCAAGAATATAAGACAGAGTATCTGGTAACAGGAAACATGGAATGTATTAGCGGAACTTTCATTCAATTTTCTTTAATTCAATAAGTAATCAAGAATAGAAAATCCTTAATGTCTGCCTACCCCTACGGATAACGGCGTGTTAATTTAATATACTACAAGAGCGTCTGAATTTCTCGAGAAGACTATCACACTATCTCGTCAACCAAGCATATCTGACGTACTTTGGTTGAACGTACAGTGCCAAAAGAAAAGTGGTATACCTTACCCCTTATAATAGCACTTTGGATAGTGTACGTAAATATTATTACCTATTCTGTGGTTAGTAACCTAGTAGAGTAGAGCAGTACGTCGAATGAATGTTAATGCTCTAAAGATGGACAATACATGCGTTCAGAGCGTCCCCTGCCCTCGTGACTGTATGGTTTCACTGACAACAATACAATGTGTCTCGGCTCGGCCTCGTGCACTGTGATAGTCACAATTCAAGCACACAACACCATAGATCTATATTTTCACGCTCGACATTTGTCTATTATATTCTATCAATTAGATGTAGGACGCATATACTATATACTTAAGTGAAACAGTGTGTTCTGTATATTATTTGGAATGTCGTTGGGCTCGTTGGGCCAAAGCAAAATTTACAGCTATGACCATTGCCTAGAATAGCATTAATTGTAGCCAAGATGTTGGTGCATAATAGAAAATATGATACAAGGAAGCTTTGAATATACGGGTATTAAAGGTAGCAGATTTAGATCTTTACAAAGTTTTTCGTGAAAACTTCTAAATAGAGTTCCTATTTCTGAACGGATATAACTCAAGATATACAGAACAGTGATTATTGATTGAACGTTTTGAATTGTTAAATCCTTCATCCCCTGCTTACTTATGAGAGCGCTTCTATTATTTTAGTGAGATTTACCAAGAACGTCAATTATGTAGCGCCGAAAATCTACGCCTTAGAATTCCTGCCCACTCCACTACCTTCTACTCTGATTCTTTTACGATCAAAGCAGCACACGACTGTGGAATTCCCTACCACTGCCTATTCGAACGGTTCAATCTCTGGCTAGTTTGAAGTCGCAAGTAAAGTTCCACTTTCTTTCTTCACTGTAGCTTAGTTCTTTTTCAATACATCTTGCTTCAGTTTTCACTTCTTGTGTATTATTTATTTATTGTATATGTATATATACCTATTTATTTTTTATTTATGTATCTAAGTATTTATTTTAAGTAGTTTATGTATCGTGTATTTCTTTTGTTCTGCCTAGCGTGGTTCTATTCTTATTGCACCATGTCCGTATCTCTCCTTTCTTTTATATTTCAAACTACCTTAAGGTTGCCCGGAAGAGATTGCTTATGCTGTTATATGGTTTCTAACAAAGGCGGATCATCAAGAAATATTGCATGATTTAATAAGATTCAGAAAAACTTATCCAGCATCGTTGGAATAATACAAGAAAAATGTTGCAAAAAAAGATTAACTGAAGAAAATAAAGGGTGGGTTAAGAAATTTTATACAAATTGTTTGGATGAAGACGTATGAAAAATGGATAAGGAACCAATGCCAAGAGGGATAATTTGTGGAAGAGGGAAAAGGCTTTGCAGCTCCGTCAGATGTTAAATATAATAAAAAGATTCGTAACCACAAGTTGGTCATACTCATACAAAGTAGCAATAAGGTAAAGCACCACTGGCACCCAGCCCTTTTTATGCATTTTCCGCTGACAGCAAACATTTTATATCGGCCAAGGACGCTTTGCGACATGCACACCGCACAACGGAACCACAGCAGAACTGTGCAACGAAGCTACAGCATAACAAGTGCACAGAATGGTAACCTCCTATTTTCCTTTTTTAAATCTATTTTAACTAGGGTTCATTTAACAAAAAGAAAAGAATCACATTTGCGCCTTTATTAGATAAATATAAGCTGGATTCAAGTGTAAAATTTCCTAATAGCATAAACAAAGGTGTTTTAAGAGGTCACCAGCAAAGGACGCATACCAAAGTGAAGTAGACTATGCTTAATTATGCTCGTGGAGACCAATATTCCGCCACTGACAAAGCATTGTCAGTGGCCTCATTGAGGTCTTTGCAAATGCGGGTGGCTGGGGAGAGCCACAGCACCGGCAGGAATCCTCTGAACTGTAACCCCATCTAAACAAGATTTACCAGTTTCTGCCAATTTAATATCTTGAAAAAGAATTCCAGCCTTTACAGTTAGGTTTTGGAAGCAAAGGGGGCTGTGAAGCCGCTGTACAAGCGGCTCGTGTCTTCCTGTCTGAGGTGAGGTCTTGCTGAAGGTGGATGTAAAGAATGCAATCAACTCGGTTGATAGGGGCGCACTGCTGTCCCAAATAAATAACATCATACCTGCCACATATGCCTATATATGGCAGTGTTATAGTAAGCCGACTTGTGTAATATATGAAGGTCAAAATTTAGAGTCTGCAGTCGGCTGTCAGCAGGGCGACCCTCTTGGACCGGCCATATTTAGTTTGGCTATAAACCCATTAATCAAAAATTTGGCTTCAAAATTGAACATGTGGTATTTAGATGACGGAACCTTAGGAGGTGACGCAGAATCTGTTTTATCTGATCTAGAGAAAATTATAAAATCATTTAACGAAATCGGTTTGGATTTAAATTTTTCTAAATGTAAGATTTATTTTAAGGACGGGTTGCATTCTAATGACGAAATTTTTCGAAAATTTAATATTCTTGCTCCCAATATAAAAAATTGTAAATAATGAATCTCTTCGCCTCATAGGGGCACCTGTGCTGGAGGATGCATTCTCAAATTATGTAGATGAACAAATCTCTATTTTTGAAGCATCCTCCAGCCGTCTCGTAGATCTCAACCCCCATTTGGCTTATACAATATTAAAGTTTTGTCTTTTCATGCCCAAGACCACCTACGTATTGCGATGTACTTTCATTTGGTCCCACGTCCAGCTTCTGTCTCGTTTAGACCAATGTGTGCGCGAAACGCTGATCAACATTTTAGACTGCCCCCTGAACGACAGATGCTGGAATCAGGCAACGTTACCAGTACGCTATGGTGGTCTTGGTATAAGGAAAATTTCTAGTGTGGCACTACCAGCCTTTTTGTCTTCCGTTTACAGCACGCTTAGCCTTCTTGGAAAAATCTTAGACCCGTCGCTTTGCGATGTCGAGGCAGCGTGTTTGACGGAGGCCAGAAACGCTTGGTCTAGTGCAGCCGGTTCGCATATCAATCTACCCCTGAACCTGGTTTCGCAGCGACATTGGGATGAGCCGCTCTGCCTACATGACCAAAAATATCTATTGGAGACATCTGATAGTCAAGCAGAACGATCTCGTCTCCTGGCTACTTGTGAACCTGAGTCAGGGTTCTGGTTGAATGCCATTCCGTCTTCAAATGTTGGTACATTGATGGACAGGACTAGTTTCAGCTTGGCGGTATGTCTGCGGTTAGGGGCAAGGACAAATGAGCCTCATCGCTGCCGGTGCGGGGGAAGCGTGGACTCCCTAGGTCACCACGGCTTGCGTCATCCGCCGGGCGCTTGCCAGTGCCGGTGTGCCCGCAGTGCTGGAGCCTGCATGCATTTCTCGGAATGATGGTAAGCGACCCGACGGTATGACGCTCATTCCATGGAGAAATGGCAAGTCGCTAGTGTGGGATGCTACTTGTGTGGATACAGTAGCACCATCCCATATACAAGCGACTGCCTGCAGGGCGGGTGCGGCTGCTGCGACGGCAGAGTCCAATAAGAGGCGCAAATATGCGGCTCTAGGAGAGCCGTACATATTTGTGCCCTCTGCTGTGGAGACTATGGGGCCATGGGGTGCGGATGCAAAACCCTTGTTCAAAGAGATATCCGCACGCCTTGTCGATGTTTCCGGGGACCCAAGGGCTGGCACATTTTTCGGCCAGAGGATCAGCATAGCTATCCAGAGAGGAAATGCCGCCAGCCTTCTGGGTACATTACCCTGTGATGGCAGCGATTTGGGCTCCATTTTTTATTTAAATTAAGAAAAATCTATTAGTTATATATTTCATTATTTATCAATGTCTTTTTAGTTTTTGGTTTAGTTTTATTTTTTGTTTAATAAGTCTTAGTTTTAGTGGTGAAATATGGAAATTGTGATATGTTAATAAATCCAATATTGTCTTAATGTATATACTTTATATGGAAAACATGATGAAATCCATTCAAAATGTAGAATAAATGAATGAATGAATGAACAAAATAAAATTTATAACAAAAAGTAAATCCAAAGGAAGTGCATTGACGCTATTGTAATTATTATGAATTCTTATAACAAATTTATTAAATGTACTTACTTTACATGGGCGTTTTATCAGAGGCCGATACCGTAGTGCAAATCTATTGCTTATTTTATGAAACATAATTTTCTATTTTCCTCATAGTCTTTTGTGACGAAACTGTTGAATATGACTAAAACAGTCAACCTGACAATATTGGGGCGTATGAATCAACTTCAACAAACTGGGGCGGGCAAAGGCCTTTCTGACCGCGCTAATGTGGATCAGGTTGTCTTTCAACAATTGAAAAACCGTGTATTATTGTTTATTTCGGACACGGTATTTCCACCTTTGTCTTCGTGATTACTATCAATTAAGGAAATCAGCGTTTTAAGATTTTTCGTTCAGCATTACTACGATAAACACGTCTTTGTCAATGGTCAATGTTCTTTGTTGACGCCTAACCACAAATTAACGTCATGCTTTAATAAAAATACCAGCCAAAAAGCGGAGAGGATCACTGATGTAGACTTTATACTCATGCAGAGATGGACAGTTAGAGATAAGTAGTATCTCTAGTAACGCAATAATGAAACCTGCTAATCATCAATCGGCACTCGGCGCCTTTGTATATTTACACAATTCCAACTTCAAAAGTTTAATTAATTCCCTGAAAGCTTACAGAGTACAGCACCGGCAATGGCGTGGCTTTTAAATTTCAATAATGATGTCTCACTTGTTACTTTACATGTGGCTGGTAAAAAAATGCTGTAAAGCATTAAGTCACTTTTACTTTTTACCAGAACAGATATTTCAACATGTTAAACCTGATCAATTTCATGTCGCAGGCAACTAAGAACAACTTATTAATCAAAATGTATCAAAATTCCCGCGGAAAGTCTTCAGGCATGTATATAATGATAGTATCGCTGTCTTCTTGGTTAATAACTTGGGCGGGAATAGATGAAGTAGCTTTTTAATTAAATTACGTCATTAAAGGGGCGCGGGGTGCGGCGAACAAGCGAGATTTAGTTTGAAAGGCCACCTCTTAGGCTGAGGCTGCTCGAGTGGAGATAAGGAGGTAGGTGGAGGTAATGTACACAGCCGAGATAGGGAATGTTGTGCAACGCAAATATTTGCGTGGTATGCCTATGGACTTCGGAGATGGAACGCGTTTAGCGACGAGTAATAAACACAACGTAAAGTTGCTGGAATTCGAGGAAAATGAATCAAAATGTTTCCTAGTTCACGCTTGATTAGTTGGATTTAGAACTTTTACGACCTAATACTCAAAACACATAAGTATCGTGTGTTCATGTGTACAAAATGTTAAGACAAACAGCATGGTATTTTAAAGATTTATATTTATAGGTTAGAGATCTACTAGGTGTATCATCATATTAAAAGAGATAACTTTAAACGTTTCATAATATAACCTAAAGTTTAAAAAACTTGGTGGTGTTCTGGTAATCTATATTAGAATTAATAATCAGACCTTATAATGAAACAACAAACCTAATTTGATCCTACGAAAAACAAGCTTTTTGAAATAAAATGAAATATTTATTTTGCTAAAACATGGTAACAGTAATTTTATGTTAGATGTAATACGAGTAAGTAGTGAAGGATCTACATGTTTCACCATTACTGGCATGCAATTTTTTTTTTATGTTATGATTATAAATGACTTTACAGAGTCATTTAACAATGTACGAGCAGATGATCAATTTTGTACGTGATTACAATTTAATTAATGTCAGTTTATAATGCCTAGATACAATAATGTCAATGTTATATTTGATGAAAGTCATTTTTTACAAAATACCAGTTGCATTGAAAAGTAATTTTGTCATTAAAATTAAAAAGATTAAGTAGTTATCATGTCAATTTTTAATCTAATTCATAAATTCATTAATGCTGTAAAAACAACCCTTTACCAAATAATTTTTAAGTTTGTATTTAAAGTCGTCGTCTGGCAATTCTCTTAATTCGACTGGAATTTTGTTATAAATATTTGATGGCATTGCATAGCAATTCTTTTTGAAAAGGGCACTACTATGTGTCGGTAAATTTAATATAATTTAAATTTGAAATAGGTAGGTGGCTAAAATTAACATAAAATTATTGACCACGATGAAAGGATGTATTTTTCGCATAGAAGTACACTGCCATGGTCAAGGTACACTAGTTACTTGGCAAAATCCATTTATGTAGTTAGTGTAGGATGTTTATTTCAAGATGTAGGAAGAAAATATCACAGCTTGAGCTATGTAGTTTGAGTTATACAGAAAGCATTCGTACAAATTGAAAGTCCCAGCTGGAAGAAAATTTAATTCCAAACGAGAGTGTCACGCGGGATTGGGGGGCGGGCGGCTCAACTTCTAGGTTGTTACAAATCTGCCTATACCAGGCAGTAGTAGAGAGCAATTTATATGACTATTTAGATGAGCTATATCTTCTAGCAGATATAGACTGTTACTTACTGATGTTAAAATGTAAAATAAGGATTCAGGTTTGTCAGAAACTTTCTTCGTCATCTGGTATATTTCCAGATTACGCCTGCGAATCAGGTCGCCGACAAGACGCCAAACTCACTCACTAATTGGCATAACTGCGGTATTTAGAATAGAATAACCAGCGTTTTCGTTTTACGCCAGCAGAACGCTGCTGGAAGAAAATAACAAGGACTTGTAGTGTAGGCATAATTTGGAAAACTCAGTAGCTAAATAACATCAGAAGATATACGGAATATTTAAAAGAACATGCATCTAAGCGTTTCGAATTACACAAACGACTTACTCATAGCTAATCTCCGTGTAACGTTTACCAGCGCGTTGAGTACGTATGGGCGGAGCGCACCGCACGCCCATCTTCAGGCTTACCTACGTGACTACATAGACTACAGAAAATACAAAACTAAGGCAATATGGGTGTGCAGGTATTAATCACTACTTAATAAACAAAACTGCGCCACCAGTTTGACTTATTCAGGAGGGCAATTGCACATGCCCTCCGCTCGCGCCATCACCCTCGCGCTTGTCGTTTGGCTTTGGTAATTACGTTAAAGTGATTTGCAATTACTGCGATACGATAAATTCAGCTTTTATCTACCAATGAAAATGTTTGAATCCTGTTTTTTTTACGTTAGTGAACCGAAATTCGCGATAACAACAAAACATATTATCAGCTGGAAGCTTTGCCTTTTATTTTCCGTAGTTTGTGACGCCTACGCCCGCCTCTGAAAATCGAATGCTGAACGCCCATTGCGAACCGATTTCATTATACGGCACGAAACAAACTTACGGAGCGAAGGGCCGCGTCCGTTTTAGTTTCCAATCACAATTCCATGAAAAGTAAGAATAATCCGTCATAATCCGATCGTGGATCCAATAGAGGTGGGTTGGGTTATGAACTTATGAATCGAAGAGTGTACTCATTTGTGATTCTTTATTACGACGTAATGAAACCGAACCATTTTTGAAGAAGCTGATAAGTGGTAAAGAAAAACATCGTGGTCAAAGGCCGGTCAGGCTTCACAGACTGTAGCGAAACCCGGGTTAACTCGCAACAAGGTGATGCTGTGTGTGTGGTGGAATTGGAAGGGCATTATTCATTATGAGCTGTTACCACCAGGCAGGACCATCAATTCTGAACTATACTGCAAACGACTAATGAGATTAAAGCAAGAAGGTAAATACAGAAAGCGGCCGGAATTAATCAACAGAAAAGGTGTGGTTTTTCATCATTATAACGACCTGGCACATCTTTAGCCACTCAGCAAAAATTAAGAGAGTTTGGCTGGGAAGTGTTAATGCATCCGCCTTATAGTCCTGACCTTGCGCCTACAGATTTCCACCTGTTTCCTTATCTTCAGAATTTTTTAGTCAGTGTCAGATTAACATCACGAGAGGACTGCCAAAACCACTTGTCGCGGTATTTTGATCAGAAGCCTCAAAATTTCTATAGCAATGGTATCATGTCCCTACCTACGAAATGGCAAAAAGTAATCGAACAAAATGGCACATACATACTTTAGTTAAATGTAAATAAACTATATTAAAAAATGTATTGAATTTTCTTAAAAAATGCGAAGAAACTTTTCCCCAACCTATTACTATATGCGAAAAGACTTTTTCCCCAACCTAATATAATAAATTAGTTCGCGAGCACAGCTAGTTTCAAAATAAAATCATATTTTCACATCAATAAAAGCGTCAAACGATGTTTAAACGAAGGACGCTTCACTCGATTCCCTGTCACGACGTAGAATCCTTGGTGAGAGCAATAAAACTTTACTGCCTCTCGTCACTGACAAGCATGTACGTCAGGCCGAACGGGAAATACATTAGGCATGTACCGGAAGTCCGCCCCGAGCGCCTGACATCTGAGGGTTTCGACAGTTTCACAAACGGAATGCACGAGATAAACGCTTAAATGACTGTAAAATGAGCAAATTACATATTTATTTATTTGGAAAGCCAGGACTTAAATACAAGAAACATTAGAATTAATATTAAGAAACATGAAGCCACTTAAAGGTTTTCACAAATAGAAACAATATGTTTTATAAAAAGTCATGTACACAACACTATCAAGGCAAGACAAAAAATTAGTGAATTTGAACTCAAAAAGTAATTGTAATAATTAAACTAGCAAGTAAGTAAGTAAATGTGCCGAACTAGGTTTTAATACGTCAAAACAAAGCTTAATTAAAGAATTGACCCATCAATTTACCCTTGACCATATTAACGCTGTCTGCAAATATATCAATATCTAACTTTTTAGCCAATTTGTTGAGTTTGTCACTTGCTCGCCATAGATAAGAATTCTGTCTGTAGTTTTTAGAAACGCCAGATATGGAAACAATAGGATTGTTTCTGAGATTTATTACGGGTATGTGAAAAAATAATTTACTCAACAACTCAGGGCAATCTATGAGACCCGAGACCAGTTTCACAAAGAAAGTGATATCAGCAATTTCCCTTCGTTTGATTAGAGTTAACATACAATACTTCTTGCATAGATCCTCATAAATCTCAGAGCTGCAATACTCATGCAAGCGAAAGGTAAGAACCCGTATAATTTTTTTTTGAATATTTTCTAAGCGTGATATGTAAATTTGATATCTTGGATTCCAAATTTGTGAGGCGTATTCCAATCTAGAACGTACAAGTGTGTAATACAATATTTTCAAAGTTTTGATATTTTTAAAGGAGGCATTGTAACGCATAACGAAACCGAGAGCTTGAGTAGCTTTTTTTACAATGGTTTCAATATGAGTATCAAATACTAATCCTGAATCATGCATCACTCCCAGGTCCCTAACACACTCAGACCTACGAATATCCTGCCCCTTCAGTTGGTACCGTGATTCTATTAAATTAGTTTTGCGAGTAAATGTCTCTACAACACATTTAGCTGGATTTAAATCTAATTTATTAATCTGACAGTAGTCATCAAGGCGACGAAGATCCGATTGGATCAAGGCCACATCATCATCACTTGATACAAAACATCCGCAAAACATAATAAACGAGAGAAACGTAAACAGTCACCGATGTCGTTAATAAATATTGTAAAGAGAAGTGGGCCCAACAATGAACCCTGTGGCACTCCACTGGGAACCGGTACCCAACTAGACATATAATTATTAACAACAACGGCCTGTGATAGGTTGGATATATATGAAGAAAACCATCTGAGAAGATCTCCTCTAATGCCAACAAGCTGCAGCTTAATTAAAAGTGTATTGTGTTCTATTCGGTCAAATGCCTTGCTATAATCTGTGTAAATTACGTCTACCGATTGCCACTGTCCATAGCCTCAGTTACAAAGTCATTGAGAAGAATTAAAT
Organism: Euzophera pinguis; assembly: GCA_947363495.1. Lineage (NCBI taxonomy): Eukaryota > Metazoa > Arthropoda > Insecta > Lepidoptera > Pyralidae > Euzophera > Euzophera pinguis. The sequence continues at coordinate 7,343,734 of OX376157.1, read as the reverse complement.
TAGTAACCGTGGATCGCCCACATAAAAAACCATGTTGGAACTCATTTAAAGAATTTTTTATAGGAGCGTATACCTGTTCATGTGCTATTTTCTCTAAAATTTTAACTAGGATACTCAGTTTCGATATGGGTCTAAAATTTTTTATGTCTGATTTGGGCCCTTTCTTATGAATTGGTGATATAAAAGCAGACTTCCATATTGTAGGTACCAGTCCCTCCGAAAAAGAACATGGAGACAGGTAATGACAGTGTTTTATAACATGATATCAAGAAATGAGCTGGCAAGTCATCAGGACCTGCAGATTTGGATTTGTCCAATTGAGAAAGCAGTTCCTGAACGCGTTCTCTCGAGACCTCAATATAAGAAATATCAGATACTGAACTAATTGGCGTATTTGTGTCATTTAAATTAACAGGACCATGTGCTACACCAGAGTCTAAGAAAACGGTTTGAAAATAAGATGCAAAAGTATTACATATGCTTTCACCTGTGTTAACTAGAGTTTTATTATATTTAACCGATTCAGGCGTTACTTTGCGGAAGTTAAAGTTACAAGCACTTAATAAATTATTTTGCGTGCTTAATTAATAAACAAACTGATTTAAATAATTCTCCATTACTTAACATGTTTCATAATCCCACCTCTTAGTGGTGGGGGTAGTAGTATAATAGGAAGGGTACGATAGTTTTGTGTCATTCGTCGTTTATACGTCGGACTATTAACAGCTTGGTCTAGTGCCTGAAGATGCCTCGCGTAGAGGCGAAACACGTGTTGCATGTGCAAGCTAGTGGTGGCGGGCATGTTGGGACTAATAGTAGTGGGTGGGTGCCGGCCGGCAATAGTTTGCATGAACTAACTGGTGGCGGAAGCACGCAAAATAATTTATTAAGTGCTTGTTAGAGTGTTATTGTACTTCATAGAAGTAGGAACGCAATTAGCATTCGTCCGAGACTTTACATAGGACCAAAAAGTTTTAAGATTGTTCTCTATTGAGGATTCCACAGTATCCATATAATTCCTATAGCATTCATTCTCTAAAGAAGCGACTCGATTTTTAAGTAAATTATAAGAATTAAGGTCATGAGTATTACTATATAATTTGTATTTACGATAATATTTACGCTTCTCCTTAATGGCTTTTCTAAGTGTTGGGGAGTACCAGACTGGGTAAGAACCCTTGATGACTGCCTTGCGTGGTATGTATTGGTCTCTCAGATCTCGATACTCTTCATAGAAAAAATCTACTGCACCGTCGAGTGACCGGGATGAAAGCTCATGAGACTAATTAATGTTGGATATACATTCGTTGATTTTGCTATAATTTCCCTTATTATAAAGATATTTTATTTTAGGTGCCTGATTTAGAGTATCGACTACCGTAAATGTATATGATTGATGACTCGTTGACTGAGATCGTAGGAGCAAGGGTTACTCTATATTTTGCATTGTACTTAGTTTAGTAAGTACGTTTTGTAATAAGTATATATCGACATCATAATTTCAGCCGCAGTCAGTGCTGGAAATGAGGATTTTCAAAATTACCGGTTGAAAGCGACTATTCAGGACTTAACTGAATGTTGGTTTTCAAGAGTTTATTTTGTCAAGTCAAGGGTCAAGTCTCTCGTGCAGGGGGAGTCAATCCCATTCTAAGTAAAGTAGGTAAACTAGAAGGTTTTTACAATGTTAGGGTTTTGATTTATTTAATAAAAAGAAAAATGTTTATTTCAGAACATATGTAGAGTAAATTATAAAACCGCTCCTCAATGTTAGAGCCAGTTTCGCGTTAACTTTCCATATAAAGTGTAGGCATGTCAAACTTTTCGCCTACTGTTTGCCGGCAAAATGTAGGTGTTTGGAACTAAATTATGAAAGTTACAAAACGAGGTGCCCGCGACAAGCGCGAACTCACGCAAAAACATCATCAACACAAATTTCAATATAGTAAAACGGGTACCCAGAGGCATTGCATATTGCAATATAATTATGATAGATATTTTTGCAAATTTGTGTAGCGTTATGAAAAATAAGCCATGCATGCATTAATTAAAATAACTTTGTAGACGTTAATTGTATGGAAAATAATTGTAAATTGCCTTTCGCAGCGTCGGCTCAGGTTCGAGATGCAGACGAATCCTGTGAGAATCGGAAAAAGAGACGAATGTAACTTACTGCCAATGGAACGGTCCAGTGATTCCATCTCTGAGTCTGTCTTTGAGCGAGCGCTGTCGCGAAGGTCCCGGTCCCGGAGGCAACATGCCCGCGCCCGCCGGCACTGAGACCGGCGGCACCGCGGGCGGCGGCGCACGCGCCGGCGACGACATTCCGTCGCAAGCACTACCAGCCGCGCACACACAACATCACACTGCACCGCCAACCTCCACTACAAACGCGGACTGCAACATAACAGAAACAACCAAAGCCAAGTAAATAAACAGAAAGCAAATTACGCAAAATAAATGTGCAAAACCAAGATACTGGCCAAGCTGGCACATAATCTTTAGCCAAGTGATAAAATATAAATTAAGTGGCAATAAATATTATCAAAGTGCAAACACAAATGAAGTCTTTTAAAATCAAAACATATCAATTGAAAGGCTTTAATTCGTATTTCTCTGGATCATAAAATAGCAGTGTACAGTCCACTAAATTCGACGGACTAAAGTAATATTGCTTCTTATTTTTATAAAATAATTTAAATTTGAATTTCCATTCATTACTATTAAAATACAAATTTCTAATTGGTTTGTATGCAATTGACTAGAAACTGCAATCTCATTTGCCAATATTACCGGTTCCCGACTCTGCTCCTAACAATTTTAATCCGCAAAAGCAAAGCCAGCGTAAACATGAACGAAGCGCTGTGTATAATTCTACCAGGCGTAAGTAATATAAAATGTTTGTACTTTTCTCAATCTTTACATTTACTCTTTACTGTTACGTAAGTAATATATCTTCCCGGACATTTATTTTAATATTTTTTTGGGTTCATGATTTATTGACGCAATTTATTTTAGAGAAATTAGGGTTTTATTTCCAAAGTATAATATTGTATTTTTTAAACTAATTGAAAGTATTTATTCATAAACAAATACATTTTTAACTTATATAAATACAATGCATAATTTTAAAATATACTATGAAGTAACAAACGTGTCGATATGCAAAGAATCGTTATTTTCCTGAACGAGATAAAACCTGAACATAGATTAAATAATATTTTAGATAGAGTCATCCAACACTTTTGTATGCGTAGCTTTGTGTCCAAAACCGAAACTTCTTTAATGTCACAAATCGGCGAATAGAATAATTTTTTGTTCGTTAAACAATGTTTTTCATTCAATATCGAAGGATTTCCATTCGTCATATGTCACACTTTACAAAATAGCACTCCTGGGTTTCTTAAATTTGAGTCATCGATACGACGAAGAAGAAAATCTACCATCAGGTTGAGCAAACCCTAATTGACTATTTTATTTTACACTTAAAATCTGTTACATGCTTTTTCCCATGCAAACATACAAAACCTTAACACAGTCGCTACCGAATGAATTTTATAATTAAGAACGAATGACAAACCAAATAAATCAATCATTTCTAACAAAAATCATAACAAGGGTTTTGAAAAAAATGTAATTTTTTCACTTTGTAATACTGGCAACACCCATATACTCGACGCGCCAAATTTTAAGTTCAATGGAGAGGTTTAAATTAAAATTATTTTAGCAAATGAAAGACTTGTGAATGTTTTGTTTAACATGTGAAAAGTGATCCTAACATGTTTTGTGACTTGTTCAGTACATTTTTTGCATGTGAAAAATATACAGGAAGACATATTGGAAATTCTCATAGCAAGTTACAACAAATGATATCTGTATGCGAGTCGGCAGCAGACTGACCAGAAATATCAGGTGCTAGTTTGTAATAATAGTTTATGCCTCACTTTCATACTAGAGTACTACTTCTAGATATTTCATTTTCCATGAACCTGAATAACCCATAGAGAATTAGCGCATACAGAATGGGTAATTATTTCCCAAAGCGAGGCGTGGTTTGGAATACATTAACGGGACGTGTGAAAAATTAATTATGCACCTGTCTCGTCGGTGCGCAACCACCCTTACATGCCGAAAATAAGGGAAGTATAGGAATGTATAAATTTTTAACGTAGTTTACTTCTCTGTCTCGCTACTGGGGTAGGTATCAGACGCAATTCACCGATATACAGAGAGTTGAAGTAGAAGGGCAACTCATCTCAACTTTCATTTAGATTTTTTTAAATCATGGCTTATGAAGCTGTTGCAAGATGCAGGTGTAGACTGAGCTATTATCTACAGCAGTAGTTCCCAAACTTATTTTTCTCGTGGACCACTTTCAAAATTTTACTGGTTTCGGTGGACCCCCTGCTGCTACATTTCTACCACATTCTTAAAGTCGCCAAAAAATAAAAATTGTGTCACTTCTGAGTTCTGTCCCTATATTTCGATATGTAAAATAAAAACGAAAAATGGTACATTTTATATCACTTTATTTATTAAAAGAATAGAATTACAAGAAAAAAATATTAAGGTAATATAGGTTCAGTTCATAATTTTAATTAATGGGAAGGATGTATCTGATGGAGTGTCAGCAAACGATCAATGTTTGGCTTTATTTTTGTGAGCAATAACCGCAAATCCCCCCGCTCTGTGATGTTTAATTTGCTCCTTTTTTTTGTTAAGAGGTTTGTAACGGCACTAAAACTCCTTTCGACAAGATATGACGAGGGAAAAGCTATTAAAAATTTCCTTGCGATTTCCCACAGTCCAGGATATTTTTCGGGTATTTCTGCTTGCAGCCAAAATGTTGGGTAGCCTTTTCTAAATTTCACCTTCAGCTCCTCATTAGTGCTTAGCTCGAGCAGCTCCTCTTGTAATACAACATTGGCCACTTCCGTTTCATCAAATGGATTTATTATCCATGGTGGTATATCCATCGTCAGTATATCTTCAAACCTGGTTTTGAAGTCATCATGCAGGGCACTTAAATGTTGACTGTAGGTATGGATATCCTCATCAATACATTCTACCTGCGACAAGTTTGGAAATTGAGAGAATTCGCGCCGACTAATGTTTTGCTTCATAAATTTCAATTTCCCAAGAAAAGCCGAAATTATCCCCTTTGTTTTTATTAAATTCAGGCTGTCCCCTTGTAACTGCAAGTTAATATCATTAAATTTTTTAAACAAATCTGTCAAATACGCAATGTCTGCTTTGAATTTGATCAAGTTTTCTTTTAAATCTGGATCTCTACTTTCTAAGAACTCTAATATGGAATCGAAAACAGAGTAAAATCTCGTTAAGCATGCACCTTTCGACAACCAGCGTACTTCAGTATGTAAGAGCAGTCGTTGGAAGTCTTCATCATTTTCGTCGCACAATTGAGCAAATAAACGTGTATTCAATGCATTGCTTCTGATTTTGTTGACAGCTTTTATTACAAAATGAAGAGATTGGTTCAACCTGTCACTTAAATGTTTTGCCACAAGATGTTGTCGGTGGATTACGCAATGAATAGCTGTAAGTCCTGGTATAATTCTTTTGAGATGACTTATAAACCCACGATATCGCCCGACCATTGCAGGAGCTCCGTCTGTTGCCACTGAAATAATGTTTGTAAATGGGATCGATTTTTCCGTAAAAAAATTACTCAGGACATTAAATATTGATTCGCCTTTAGTGTCAGTCTCCAAAGTTCTGGCAAATAGCAATTCTTCGTGAATTTCTTCCTCAACAATAAATCGGACATATGCCAATAGTAATGCTTCATTACTGGGTAACGTTGACTCGTCCAGTTGTATAGAAAAATGAGTTTTTTGCAGATGATTGCACAAAAAGCTTTCGATATCAGAGCTCATTTCATCAATGCGTCTTTGTACAGTATTGTTACTTAATGGAATTCTTTTTAGTACGTCAAATGGAGATTTGTGCAAAACTGTTTTTAAAACCTCTTCAACAGCGGGTAAAATTAATTGTTCTCCGATAGTGTGCGGTTTTCCAGATTTTGCTATAAGTAATGAGATATTGTAAGATGCCCGCAAGCCATCATCGTTACTTTGAGATGTTGAAGCGAACATACTGTGCATGGTGGGTCTCTTTCCATATTTTTCTTTCAATGTTTGAAAATATTTTAAATCTTTACCTATTTTATCAGTATGACACCTTTTTAGATGATCTTCGAGCTTTGATGGTTTCATAGAGTCATTGCTCAAAACTTTGTTGCATAATAGGCACATGGGCAATTGTTTGTCTGCCTCTGATGGAACAAAACCATATTTCAAATAATCGACACTATATTGTCGACATTTTTTCTTTGCTGTAGCCATGTTTCGTGTCAGTTACCTTACCTGTAAAAAAAATGTTTTAGTAACCAAGTTTTTTTCTGAATATAGGTATCACACCGCAGCCTTTGTCAGCACGCGGAAATAGAATTACGGCTTGTAAAGGGACCAACTAATAAACCGCTGAGACAAATACAAACGTTTTCACAAAACGGTATCAATTTTAAAGTACATAATTTACCACTAATTTTTAATAGTATAAATAAAAATTAGTGTACTCAGTATCGAATACTGATCATATTTGTGTAGGAAAAAATAAACGTCGAAATCCCAAAATTGTCCATAAAAACGATAACTAACATTTTATTAAATCAATGAGTAAAACGTGCTGTGTTTGTCTTCAAATCGAAAGAGGACAATTAAAATATCTGTAAGTTACTAAGTTACCTATCTATACAGGCCGTTGTGATCAACCGACTAGTACACGTAAACAAAATACTTAAGTACTATAACAAAAAAAGGTAGGTTACTTACTTTTCTCCGGCACTAGCAAACACAGATATAAATTTTCTCACAACTTTTTTCCAAATTCCGCCTTGTTTTCGAAATTCCGGAAACAAATGAATGCGTTTGGTTGCCTTTGGCATCAAGTATTTATAGTGTTGATCAAGTTCATGTCTGAACAAGCATTAAGCATTGTCGGGCGGATAGCGCTTTGCAAGTCTGTACACGAAATTGTACGTAATATCGAATACACAAGTTTGGACAAGTAACAGTCGCTTGCCTTATTAAAATATTATCTGCTTAGATAGGTACTTAAAACAATGTAGGTAGGCCCTTATAAAAACTATGCTTACATTTTTGCTCTTTACTATCAAAAGCAGATAAATTTTCGTGGACCCCCATTAACATCTTATGGACCCCCATTTTTTGTTCACGCCTACGTAGACCCCCAGCAAGTCTCCCGTGGACCAGGTGGGGGTCCACCTGGACCACTTTGGGAATCACTGATCTACAGGAATGCCACTGATGTTTTAAGTTTTTAACGTCAATTTAAACCCTAGAAATATAAAAGAATGAATTGGGGAATTGACGTTACATTTACTATCCTAGATGTAGAGTTTATCAGTTTCCTTAAAACACACAAATTGAATCAATAAACGCGAGACCCAAGTCTAGCTTTTAGTTAAAGATATATATCTAAATAAAGACATTCTTTTTTTTCCACTCTCCATTCTGTGTAAACATAGTATAATATAATAGTGTATCATACAAATGGTGACGCAGGAATCTCTACCGTTTTCATATAGTATCAAGTATTGGAAGGGGTAGTCTAACCAAATGAATATTACATTCGAATTTGCATAATAACGTAAGATATTTTATTTAGAAATTTATTTCCTTTATGAAGGCGGATAGCGGAAATAGGTCTTGAAGAGACACTCTTGAGCATTTTTTGGTTTCCGTACTCTACAAGGATTCCTTATAGTTTCGCCAAGTCAATTTTTAGTAATGTCTTTCTAGTCACTAATAAATAATATGCCTTTTGAGTTTCGTTCTATTAATGTAGCTAAAACTAGAAAGATAAGAAAAATATTTCGAAACAATTCCGGACACTTTTATCAACGCCTTTTCCTAGAAGTGCGTGCAACACCGCACCTACACAATACTATTTTCACACAATATGATGCTGAAACAAATATTTTCATAATAACTCAACTATTTATAGTGGGCGAGTTCGGCGACCATATTTTAAATCACGGTTGTCCGGTCAGTTTATTAACAGGCAAGTGACCCGAATGATTCATTCATACGTCAATATCATCTCATCGTACGTTTTCAGACTAAGTCGTGTTATTGTGTCAAATAATGTATTTCAGATTATCACGCGAACAAATTATCCACCAATAGCTTCGCAAAAGAAATAAGGTTGAAAATGATTCAAGTCAATAGATATCAGCAATCAAACTGCAATCTGGAGATAGACGGCGCTCTACCACAATAGTCAAACAATCGTTCAATCACATCCATCAAATCACGAAACGTCATTGTCGCAAACACATCCATCCATCGTTGATACAGATACCGCTGTATTGGCTTTACCGAATATTTCTCGGAGAGAAAATACCAATATACTCTTAAAACAATGCTTTATTTATTTTGTAATGGTAGGCTCCAGGTCTAGTAGGAATTAAATTCTTTACCGTCCACGGTTTCCACCGTGTTCCAAACAAGCCCGAGAAAAAGGAACGTCTTGTTTCAATCATGCCAATTTATGAAAAAACTAATTTGCAACAAAACGCTGGATAAGGACCGATCAGATTGGAAATCTATGAGGTCCACTGTTGATTATTTATGAGGCAGAGATGATGATGAGCAACCCACATTTTATTTGGCAGCCTCATCATGAAAAGAAAACAAAGAGCACTAGCTACAAAATCAGTGTCACCAAAAAAAGTCAAAGAGATGTGCTCAAATTTCGTCCGTCATCCCATAAAATCAATTCATTTTGTAATATGTTGGGGAAAAAAGTTTCTTCGCATTTTTAAGAAAATTGAAAACATTTTTAATATAGTTTATTTACATTTAACTAAAGTATGTAGGTGTCATTTTATTTTGTTCGATTACTTTTTGCCATCTTGTAGGTAGGGACATGATCCCATTGCTAAAGAAATTTTGAGGCTTCTGATCAAAAAACCGCGACAAGTGGTGTCCGGATTGAAAACGCTTAAACCAAATTTGTGCTACTCTCACAGTCACTGCTCTAGGACCATAAACATCGCAAATTTTTTTCGCGACTTGCGTTGCATTGTACCTTTAACTGTAGTAAAATTTTAAAATGTATCGAATTTCTTCATTAGATTCACTCAGTAAGAAAAACAAATGAAAATCACACATTTTCCTAATTTGAGTTCGGAATTATCTTCTTTGAAATATAAACTTTTAATGATACCAAAACCAGCCAGATACAAATAGTAAAGCCAAAGAGATTTTATTAGAAGTTAATACATACTATATGCGAAAAGACTTTTTCCCTAACCTAATATTTATGTACTGGGTTCGGATTATACAATACCTTGACCTAATTTAAATGTTGTCATTGCCATTCAAGGATAAATCGATGAGACACGCGGGACGCTCGCAACAGGGAATGCCGTAGACTAGGTAGAGAACTGGCTTTTATAAATTGTCTCTCTGTATGTAAATAAATAAATTTAGCACAAAACTTGTACGTTGTTAAGGTAATCTGCGATGAAAAATGAAGATTCGAAAAGTCTACTTCGCGACATAGATATATACTCCGATATTACGGTTTATCCTCTTACTAACAAAGCGGAAAGGGAAGCGAAAGCTAAATAACAGAGTTCTAGAGTAATCCTTAAAATCTATCCCGAAGTGTACATCTGGAAATCTTTTAACCCTTCGCTTGCTACAAACAAGATGACATTAAAAATTTCATTGTTATTAACCAAATCTGCAAATTAAATCAAATTTCTGCGCACTTGGAAGGATTAATTGGACTCTCTAAGACCTAATTTAGCCGAAATATAACTCCTCATAGCGAGGGAATAGAATAGGGAATACTACAAAGCAGCACATGTGGTATAAACGAGTCTGGTGGCTTGCGCAGTTTCAGTGGGTAGTATCGGACAGCACAGTCTCGAATACACAACCGGCAGGGTGATAGCAAGAGACGAAAGCAGTTATCGATCGGCCCTAACCTCCGCCCGCACGCTCCCCGGCCCCGCACCCCGCTCACCTTACGTAAGTCCAGCTGATCGCACCCACCCTGTAACCTTGGCGACGAGCCCTATGCACGCGCTGCTGGACCCCTCGAACTACTCGAATTCTTAATTAACGTGCTGTAAAGTACTGTTATTCTCGTTTTGCAATTTAAAAGCTGACAGCTACGATAGCACAATAAGACTAAAATTATATTGCTCGCCGGTCCTTTCTTCAGATATAAATTAAGCACTATCCTTAGATTAATAATAATACTAATATCCCTCTCTACCATTCATAAATAGATAAATATATCTCGCGTAGCGCCGCGGAGACCAATTATTAATATAAGAAGATAATATTTTTTCAATTTACTAATAAAATTCCTGTTCGTCATCTGATTTTTCTAGAACGTTTTCCTATAACCATTGGCATATTTTTCAGTTAACCATCTACACAATGTATCAACAAAGCCTAAAAATGGCAACATCGCGCAGTGGCCTGGTTTCCGACAGGACAATATCCGGCCGCACCGTCCTCAATACGCTCTCACCGGAATGTAGGCATGTTAATTTCCTATAGCTGACCCATAAAGCCTGACTCCGGTCTATATTTAATTACCAAGAAGGACCAAATAATGCTTATCCACCAATGACCAAATATATCCTACTTTTCATTCAGAAGAGAAATGAATCACACTTAATTGGCTTCATAGAACTACTGACATGGTGAGAGATAAATGAAGTACAGAAAAACTAATTTCCCGTTCTTGTTAAATAAAAACCTACTTGGATGAAGTCGCTTTCAGCTAAGTCTTAGTTGTATCCGTTGGGTCTTGTTTCTCGAACCATACAGTCAGGGGGACGTGCGCCGAGCCGAGCGGAAGCAGGCGGGAACAAGGGAGGATACAAAAGAAAAACGCTGTAGGTATTCCAGACCTATTCTTTAGTGTTCAGAGGGCGAAATTTGACATATAAATACATGAATTCCTGGTTCTTATTTAAGTATGAAAAGCGCAAACGTGTTTAAAGTTTCGCAATGTAGATCTAGATTTCAGATAGAGTAGCAAGTTTTTAAGTAGGAAGATTGATAGAGGCTTCATTGAAAGCTATTATCCTACATCCTAGCCTATGGACGACGTCTTCTCTCTTATTGAAGGAGACAAATCAGCTATTCTTTACTTTAATTTGACGATCGTAGTCGACAATGATGGCGTGGTACTATTCCGAACGAGCCAGCTCAATTATATGACCTACCATCAAACAGCTAGGCTGTTGTGTTACAGTTTATTACATGTTTGATTATAAAAAAAATGTAGTCCTGAGCGTAAATTCTAAAATATTAAAGTTTTTATCACAAGGGAGTTGAAAGAGAATGACTTGTTAAAAATTTCAGCAGTCCCGCTCGATATGTTACGTCGACCTTGCAATCGCAGCGCGCTTGCTCGCCGCCAAATGGCGCCTAACGAGTCGCGATCAGCTGTTATGGCCCGTGAGGCGTTGTTGTTATCAACAATAGCCGGTGGAGTCCCAATTTCCTGACATGATACTGCTTCGTGAGCTTATTTAAGAACACTAACATTAGTCAATATCTAAATACTGTTGAGAAAGTTTCTTGAAACAAATTGAAAATTTGTGTTTGCATAAAGATAAACAAAATAAAGTTCTTGAAATATCCAGTCTCATATTTAAAATATTGGCAAATGAGTTGGAAATGTACATTCATGCTTTACGCAACATTAATAACATAACATATTTATAAGATAATTGCACAAAATCGGTTAAGTTGTATACTGACAATATAATAAATCTACAAATCACCTTTACAGTGCCCCTAATTAAATTTAACCTAAACATTGAAACATTTAATCTAATGAGCTCTAATTGTGAAAATCTACTTAATTAATGATAAGCAGCCTTCTTTACCTGAACGGATTAGAATGAGAATGAATAAACACATACTAGATGAATCTACCACCAATCTACTAACCCTATGGTAATGAGAGAAACAAATGACAACAGCGTGGATTTTCGATATCTTCGTCATGAGAGATGAATGATGAAGTGCAGATAAGCATCTAGGTAATGTGGTCCATGCATCGATGCAACGAACCGAGGGGGTTGTACGAAATTCTTTTGGAGAGGCGCAGATGGTTTGGACGAGGAATACGGCATAACGCGCGTACGGCACGCTCACCTTCCAAGACTGGAAGCGTGTTACTGGCCTGGAGCGGGAGCGAGGCAGGCGGGGCGGGGTAAGCTGGCACCCAACGTGGGGCCGACACCCTCCTATGCCTCCTCTACATAATCACACAATTTCTCGTCACCTTTTCCATTGCAATATATCGGAAAAACGTACAACACGAATGAAACTTGTTTCAAATAAGAACATAAAGTAATTAATGTACAATATTGCCACTGAATAATTGTTAATAAAAAAGTATTTTGATTTGATTTTGAATATTTGCGTATATCAATCAGTAATTCTTTTCAATGTGGCCAACCCTCTTAGAGGTGATAGTGTTACACATACATATTATATGAATTTAATGTGTGTGTCTTGTGAGTGTCCTTTCATCTGTTATACCATATACCATAGTGAAATAGAGTGTGTGGTTAATGATACGAATATATTCTTTACTGGAGCATTGCAAGTTTGGCACCAGGTGTACCCAAGAGTGTCTTTTCAAAATTAATTAATGACGAAACTATTTGACGATATAATGACGTGAGCGATCCTGCGAACTAGATCAGAAAATTGGTATACAAACGTCAAAAGTTACAGGAATGGCGTTAGACTGGATGCAAAAAGCTACAACATAGTTACGCCCATCATTTAATTAAATAATAAATAAAAAATACACATTCAATTAAACTACTTTAAAACGGTTTTACTAAAACATAACAAATCAAAATAAGGCCATCCACTCTCTTATATTTATAAATTCCCTTTTCACCACAGATGAACATGATGAGAAGACAAAGTATCATTTTTATGTATTTTTACCGCTTTATGTAAGAGTACGTATAGTAGTACTATATAACATTGTACTATTCAGTTGTCAACTTAATCGCATACTAAAATTTTCAATGTAGCGTAATAGACTATTTAAATAAGGCCCAATCGCACCTGAGAATATTTAGTTTATGGCCTTGCTTATAATCTTATTTTATCTTAAATTATGCCTTTAATTTTCCAATATCGACCCCAGTTTTTTTAAGTTTGGATACTTAAAAATGGCAACACTAAATCCTTGTCGGATCACTCGTGGTCGATATCTGTTTGTAAATTTGTCACATCCAATCCATCCATTTCTCTCCAAATCTACTAGTCCAATTAAGTAGTCATCGGAAGCTAAATAATTAATAAAGCAAACGCCTAGAGAAAAGCCTATTTGAATAAAAAGTATTGTTGATTATATTCGTGTAGCTTTCCTTAACAACTATCCTATCGTTACTCTGAATTCCGGAATACGAACAATTTATTGAAAGAAGTTATGAAACCGTATTAATTTACAAAACATAAAGTATAGAATGCACTGAATAAGGCACAAGACATGCACTGAATAAGGCACAAGACATTCCCTTCTGAGAAATTCACAGATCTAGGTCATGCAGGGTATACCATTCCATAGACCGCGTCAGAAGCTAAACATTTATGCATTACTTACTATGAAAATCTAGTACTACAATGTAAAAAAAACTAATATTAGAATACGCAGCAGAACATACGTCTGAACCACAGGTTACGCCTTTGGTGTAAGGTAAAATCAATGGTCAGAAGTGTCATGCTAATGAGTGTAGTGATAAATTCTGCCGTAACGTTCGATAAGTTCACGTTAACTAAAATATGTTTCGTCTCGTTCATTCATGTCAAATATAGATAAGACAGAAAGGGGCTACACATTCTTTAAAATTTTTTAGTTTACACTTTTTTGCCACACCACAGGCCACTCTACACTATTTAAAAGTAACATTCTTTACGGCTGGAGGGACGGAAAAGCATTCGTGACCGGATACTGTAGGTAGGGTACGTATTTCATTTCGCAAAGTGGAGCATCGTTTACCGGGTGGCCTTGACCCATGTTCTCATCGAACGGCCATGAAGCCCAGACACCTGTGTTCCCGGGCCATGTAACATCATTCTCTATAATATAGCTCAAATCTCTATATAGGCAACTGCAGTCCTTTATCAGATTGTTCAAACTGTTAGCAGACTGAATACATTGGCCAAAACACCTTTTTAAAAATAAAAACTTTCTTTAGAGGGTCTTTGTCAAAACCCTAGTACTTAGTACGAGGTATCAAGGCGTGGTAACGAGGTTTCATTACGCAATTTATTGAAAACAGTAATCATCGTCACCAGACGGTAGGTATTCCACACTGAATATTAAGCCCCTTTCTTGAGAAAATTATCTTATAATGTGGCTCAAATCTACATATAGTAGAACATTATCATAACACCTACACACAGCTGAGTCAAATAGGATAAATAACCAGCGAACGAGGAAACTAACAATGTATCTTGTTAAAATGTAAAGCAGTTAAGAAGTTATGACAGCAAAGATGAACGTACATAAGCTTACTTTTGTAGGGTCCAACCAAGGACCAATTATTAATCTAAGGTTTCGCCGTAGTCTGGTATAAATAGTAATCACACAACCAGGGATAATTAACCAATTTATTTTTTTTGCCTTTCTTTATATTTTAAATTATTTTATTAACCCATTCCATTTATCCCAAAAATAACTGTTACTACGTTAAGTTAGACATAATCATGGAATACATAATACACAACCATTCTGTGTCACAAGGTAACATATTTCCATACCCAAACAATATGAAAACATTATGCCAGACGCTACGATGATATTTTGTAGTTTGTAGCATAACATAAAACCAATTCATCTGTTCACAGCCAGACTATTTATACATTATGATAAATATTGCTATCGTTTATTGGCAAGGATGTGTCTGCTGTTACTGCCGTATCAAATGGCTAAAATTGTGAGCAAAGAAATCATTAACGTTATCACTTTTAATGATGACTTGTTAAGTTTAAATATTTATGGATAGAGTCGTTTGGCATTGAAAATCGTTTACTTATTACATAGTTAGCTTTTGTCCGCGGTGGCAACTACGTGGACTTCCGACATAGTGCGCAAAAAAAGTAGTTTCCTAACATGTACTATCAATTTATTCTTAAATCTGTGTATTACAAGTAATCATACTAAGAAGACTGAATGCCTAAAGCCATCACCTACTTATCAACCACAGGGACACTAGGGTTAAATGATGACGACAGCAAAATTCGATATACGAATAAAGAATCGAAAGTCCCTACATACGAAAATGGTTTTTTCCGCTATAAAAAAGTATATGCACATGAACACCTCAGAAGCTCGTGTAGAATCACGCTAACTACCTGCAATTTATCCAACGGCGCAACAGGAAAAACCTGATGAAAAAATTGGAATGGGAATTGAACACACACATTTGTAGATGAAAAACGTACATTGTACTGGACAGTGCGGTTAAGTACACTAAAATCACATTGCATAGTTAGATTTTTTTGTTCTGTGTGTTTTTCGTGTTTATATTCTTGGCCCGAGCATGTTTACGCTTCAGAGCCCTACATTTGGCGGTATACTAGTTATTACAGTAGACCGGCCCTCTGACCTCCACACACACTTTTTACAGGGACACTAGATCTATTATATGAGAACATTAAATGTATTTTTGCTGGCAATAAAGATCAAAATTGAAGGTTTTTGCTTAGCTCCAATTTTTTCGAGTCTATCTATTGATGGTCAAAAGTAGCGCAGACAGAGAAGAAAATGGCGAAGACCTAGCCCAGTAGACATTCATGACCAAAGAGTCCTCTACCGTAATACTGCAATCATAAGATTAACATTGTATCCAGCTTGACATAATGATCACGATGTTTACCATCTACGCAGCGAAAACTGGTTGCCTCTGAACCGGTATTCATAGATCTAACCGTCTATGTAAATAAAAACACTAAGTATCTCTAATAGTTATGTGTATTTTGCTAGATTTACATTGGCCCGACTGACGGCGGATTCCACCAACAAAATCATTCTCAAGAAAGGTTGACGTCAGGCCGTTCAAAACAATAACACTGAAGGTTATAAAAAGTTGAAAGATATCAAACTCATAGAAGTTGATGCATCTGAATTACGCAAAGATCGGGATGCGTATTTTAAGTATTCTATCTGATAAGAAGAAGTATATTCCCTACCATAGTCACTATAGATAAAGGAGAATATGGTAACTAAGTACACCTTACTAAAACCACAGAACAGTTAGTATTGACGTTGCTGAAACGCTAAACATGTATTTTCTGCGAGTACGGCAGTAGCACAAAAAAAAAACATTGCATAATTTGTTAGGTAAGTACTTAAAAGACTCAACAGCTTAGATTTTGTATTGAGTTTACAATAAGCATTACTAGTTCTGTGAAACTACGCGAAACTCTCAACAGTTTTTTTAATCAATCAAGGAACAAGTGTGCCAAGTTTTGTAAGGATTCGTTCAGAATGGAAACAAACATTATTTACCCACAAAAGCAAAATTGACCCGTGTCGAATTGGAGACTTCCGCCAGCTTAGCTCGCACAGTCAATAAAATAAAGAGAAGCACTTTTCACAATTTATAAGAACTTGTTATTAATTATAGCACTCACTTGTAGCATTAACTTTAAAATCAGAGTACTAAACAATCAAACGAAATAAAAGATAACTAACTAGTTATTAGAAGAAGCAGTAATGTTGTCATTGAAATGATTGCATACACTAGCAATGTTTGCTCTCAGAGAAAAACATTGGGTTGATAACTGATGATAACCTTTCAGGAGATAACATTTGAATCTCAGAATATAAACAAGTTATGGATTATTTTCTTTTCATTGATACTTTGCATAAAAAGTTTTTGATATGAATGCATATTAACCCTTAAATTGGCAGTCCTCTATTCGGATGATTTTTTGTTGAAATATTTCTATTTTACATCTTTTTAGGTGTAAATAAAGAGTAAATTTCGAACTGGAAGTAAATATTTATTTTATTTACAGGTTTTCCGGCAGTCACTTTTAAAGGATATCGCCAATTATTCTACAAATATTGTTTATCCCCCAGAAAGTACATTGTCAGTTAAATATTATATATCTTTTTATTACTAACTTATCCTTAACGTCAGTCTTAACTTATTACAGAGATCCAGTAGCAATTTAAGAACCATAGTTAATATAAATACTACTCAAAAATAGTAAAATTGTTTCAAAATAATAAAACAAAATATCACAATTGGTTATAAAATGAAATATTCAAAACAAAATTTCTATATTCATTATAATCAATTTTTGGAAATAAAAATTAAAACAAATTTCTAGTTTTAGTGAAGCAAAAGAAAACTTTATGACAACTATCACTGTTGTTTAGATTTATCTGTCAAAATATTAAAAAAGCGTTTAATACAAGGGTCAAACTGAAAGTTCTTAGAAAATAGAAACTGAGCACACTAGCAAGTTATTCCTTTTATTACATCTTTTCAAAATAGTGACCTTTCACGTCAATACATCTCTGCATCCGATGGAACCACTGAGAAAAGTACTTTGCCCACTCGTCTTTAGGGGGTCTCTTCGACGGCGTTTTAAAACGCAGCCACTGCTTCCTCGGCGTCCATAAAACGTTTTCCTCGAAGTTTTTCTTTTATTTTCGGGAATAAATAAAAATCGCAAGGTGCGAGGTCGGGGCTTTACGGCGGGTGACGTAGTAATTCTACGTTTGATGTCGCCAATAGTCGATCGTTCGCCTGGCGGTGTGCGACTAGGCGTTGTCGTGGTGAAGGAGGATCCTACTGCGAGGTCGTTTCTCCCGAACTTTTTCCAAGACAAGTGGCAAACAATTGTTAGTATACCACTCTGCAGTAACTGTTTTTCGATCCTCTAAACAATTGTCGCATAATGTCCGGTCCTTCCGAAGAACGAGGCCACCATCTTTTTTCCCACGTTTCGACCTCTCTTTACTTTAGTTGGCAACTCCTCGGAAGGAAACACCCACTGAGCAGACTGTCTTTTGGTTTCGGGATCATAACAGTAAATCCAGCTTTCGTCACCCGTAAGTATGTCAAACACAGTATTTGAGTCACCTCCGTTAAATCTTTGAACCATTTCACGGCACCAATCAACAAGACTGATTTTTTGGGTCTCGGTCAAAACCGGGCACAAAGCTTCCTGACCGCTAAATGTTCATGCAGGATTTTGTGCACTTGGCTCATACCGATGCCTAAACTTGCCCGAATCTGCTGATAGGTCACTCTTTTGTCAGTGTCTATCATACGCCGCACAACACTGATGTTATCTTCAGTCGTCGCCGTAGAAGGCCGTTACTTACGCAGATCATCGGTGGGATGGGGCACGAGATGGGGCTTCATCGTGAAAGGCCAATCGAAGTCTATCATAACTTTCTTGTTGACTTAAATGACAACGAAAGTCATAAAAAACCATTGCACGAAAACTTTCTCACGTTAAATTCATGCTGACGTGACACACACAATTTTCAATTTGCCGCCAAATCGTAAAACAAATGACAAATTAATAAAGTAAATACTCAATAATATTGGCAAAGAGTTCCAGTTTCAAAAGTTAAACTTATTTTTTTATTATACTGTTGTACTCAATCTAAATTAGTCATATCTAAAACAAAATCTAATGAATTGTTGGCTCACAAATTTTGAATATTGCTGTGGACACTATTTGAACCGTTCCTGAAAGACACCACTTGTACCCATATCTACAGCTTTTGTATATTTGATTGTCCCAAACATACATTTTATATGATGTAATTGGAGCTTTTTAAAGTAGCTGCTTTGGTACATGTTTTTGGCATTACTCAGTAATCAAAATGTCATTTCTGGTATATAACCAGAGGCAGATTCAAAGACCAAACTACATGCGAGTAAGATCTTGAATTTGTAGCATGTGGTGTTTAGTCTGCACATCAGTTTTAAAAGAAATAACGTCAAAGGTGTATTTTGTTCAAAGTAATAACTTAAAAACCCTTTAGTAAATAGCTGGCAATGTCCGCTATAAATTGCATAGGCTTTAATAGCACGTATGAGCAATGTCTGTTTTAAATGACATAGGCTTCAATAGCACTTATGAGCAATGTCCGTTTTATGGGACATCTATAGACTTTTGGATAAAGAGTGCAGATTTCTCAATATGTACAAAAAAAAGCAATCATACACTATCATTCAATGATTTTTAAAACTAAATAAAATATAAGATTAGCATAAAATAACTTAATACCCACATAATAATAATAATAATAATATTCATGGTTAGTGCGAATTGAGACAGCTGGTTACAATATTTCAAATGGCTGATAGACCAATTTTACTTTCCCAGCATCTAAAATGGCTAATACTACAAAAGGATAGCCAACTACACATGAAAAATCACAATAACCACACAGGAGTCAATTCCAATTGCGGATATGATTTTTTTATAACATAGAATGGACAGTAAAAAATTTAAGGGTTGATAAAGCAATCAAAATGGCTACGTAGCATAATTAACACCGCTCGAAATCAATCCCAAGCGATTGTACCAATTTTTAAATGTTGTTTGGATTTTGCAGTTCATTTAGTATTTGGTTCAGGATGTGTTAATTTATGGTTGATGCATTCAAAGTGGACTATTGAATTTCTCGTAACTAAAACAAGTCAATGGTTATTCCAAAATTTTCTACTTTGTTTAATTGTAATTACTTCTAAGAATTTGGTCATAGCTTCTAGCTCAAAAATGAAAAATCTAACTACCTGCATTTCTCCTCAGCTAGTGGTTTCTGAATAGGCTACTAGACTGTATTCACGATTGGGTAAAATTTGCATACGACACAATATGTACACTAAAAAGGGATCGATTTTAAGAACAACAACAAAATTGGTTGTGAAATAGCAGTTGTTGAATTTTAGAGTTTTTTTTAAGAAGAAAAGTGGGAGAGTGGTGGGTCGTCTCTTTTGTACACACGAAACCAAGTGGCAGTGACATCACTGCACACACAGTGCATCCTTTTCTTGTTTTTTGACAGTTTCCCCTTCCACCGAATTTCAAAGGCTTATAACTTACTTATTTAACAATGGATTAAAAAAATCTTTTTGTTTTCAGTTTCTGGTAGTAAAATCTTTTATATGAATGATAAAAATAAATTTAGTAGAATAGAAATTTACAGATTCATTAAATCAGTTTTAGCTCCTTTTTGCAGTATTAACATTATTTTGATAGAAGGAACCATTTTATTTAATATTTTTACAATAGAAGTACAATAAGGAAATGAAAATCTCAAATAACTATCTGCTCACTATAATCACAGTATTCACTATTATGTATATTACAGTTATCCATACTAATATTATAAATGCAAAGTTCACGGCCACACCACACTGGGGTCAACTTATATTGTAGGAGCCGGGGTTTGTAACATTATTTATATTGTGTTTATGAGTAGGAGATTATTATTACCAAATACAAGATCTTGTAGAGTAGAATATAAAATTATTTTTTAGTTATAAAACAGAATAATGACTGGAAGTTTTAAATAACTTAGTAAATAATAGAATGAACTCTAAGATAATATATTTGTTTGGATTTGTAGCTTCAACATTTTAATGCAGACTTTAAAGGAGTAAGCTAGGGGCAGTAATAATGTATCGCTTAAAATAAGTACCTAATTACCAACTGGATACACTTATATTATTTTTAAAAATGATGATTGAGTTACTCAATCAAATTTATATAAATTGCTAGAGATGGAAAACTGGTTTACCGTTGTTACAGACAGGACATGACAATTATCAAATTGGTTAAAATTAATAATACTTACCCAAAGATGTATTATTAAAGATTATTTAAAAAAAACAATAAGAAAACAAGGTACTCACATGATTCGCTGTCTTGGAACACCAGCTGTCGGTCTTCGTAAATATAAATTATGCACTGATAGTCGCAATTTATCGACGCGACAGATAACTTTTGATACAAGACAATAGTTTATGAGAAAGTATTAAATTAATCGTTTTAAGGTTACGAAATACACAATTTATACTAAACACCGAGTAGTTGTAAATAAAATGAATTAATACAGCACAACAAAATCGTTAAAAGTTTCGTCCAGTAATAATATGTATAGTGGCAAAGTAAAAATAATGAAATTATCCTGCGGCAAGTAGATTTCAGTGCGCCATAAACATAGTCACAATTTTTTAAAGCTAGGTATATTTATTATTTATTTCCCGAAATGCACTAATTCGGCGCAAATATCAAGAAAAACGAAAACGATTTCACGATATGAAAGGCGTTTACTGCTGCGCGCATCTGTCAATTTTAGCTTTCAAAACATTACCAGTAATGCCATCTAGTAGGAATTTCCTCGACCAAAGTGCAAGGAACCACAAGGAACTGACATGGAACCTGTGGATGGAACCACATGGAGCAATGGAACCACAAGATGGATCAGAGCACAGAAATAATACTAGGTAGAACTGTCATAACGTGTGCCAAAGTTAAGCCTCGAGATATATAATAAGACTCGAGAGTCTTATCTGGCCTGCACAAAAGGCATTTTTATTCTACCCACTCGCATTCTTATTTCAGTCGAATCGAGTAACAAAATTAGACGGTCTCTTTATCCACACCACAAGGGGATCAATTCATGGGATCAAGTATTGAGAAAGGAACGTTTTACTTTGTTCGGTTTCGGTGTTTCGATGCTCTTTGCGATCAAGTTAACACTTAAATCCTTATCCAATGTACATTTGATCAAAGAAATTGGACTGTATAAGTAAAGAGGATTAATCGTCCAATTTCTTTGATCAAATGCACCTCCATCATGATCATCATCATTTCAATCGCAGGACTGGGCCCTTACCATCAACTCTAATAGCAGGGCAGAAACCAGTGAACAAGATGGCGTAATACAAGATGTAAGGCGACGTCTCGTTTACTCACTCGTTTCTGCTATTAGAGGTAATAATAAGTATAGCCGGATTTGACGAAAGACCTTGTCCTACCGCAGAAATAAGATTAGGTAGAAGTGCCATAAGGAGGTTTCCTGTGTGCCGATAAGCCTAGCTATTAGCCATATTATGTTATCGACATTTGGCACTTCTATATAATCTTTTTCTGTGGTTTCAAGTTTCTACCGTACCAACTAACAACGAACGCGGCCTGTCTTGAATTAGTTTTATTTATTTATTTATAAATCTTTATTGTACCACAAGTTTACAATTGGCGGACTTAATGCTAAAAGCATTCTCTCCCAGTCAACCATTAGGAAAAACAGAAAAGTTATGTGCGGCGCGAATTATTTTAGAATACAATGAGAGAAAAAAAAACAAAAAAAACACTTAACTGCTAAATAAACATACATAGATTTACATACAATATTCATAACTATACATATACATACATAAACATACATAAAAGAAGAGGTGAAAACGGAAAAAGATGACGATTTAGGGTGATATTATGCTAGTGAGGTGAATTTTGACTTTTCTTTTGAAAGCGAATTTAGTAATGGTCTCTTTGATGTCATCGGGTAGAGCATTCCAGAGCCGTGTGGCTTGTAAGGTAAATGAATTAGACATAAAACTGGACCGAAATAGGGGAGTACAAAGGGTAAGTTTTTTGGAAGATCTAAGTTGTCTATCGTGACCGTCAGAAAGATACTTGAACTTACACCTTAGATACTCCGGGGACTGAGGCTCCTTGAGAATTGAAAAGAGAGAAGTAAGCAACCGAAGTTGACGACGTTGGCGGATCGGAAGCCATTTCAGTTCGGATCGATAAGAAGAGATGTGGTCATATTTACGTAGACAGAAAATAAAACGAATACAGTTATTTATGAGATGATCCAGTTTATTGAGAAGATCTTGATTGGTTGCTTGTAATTAGTGGCCTTTCTATCTATAGTTCCTCCATGCTTCCGAAGCCCCAGAATTCCAGCCCACCTGTTATGCAAGATGGCAGTCGTTGATCGTTACCTAGAATACCTAGGCTGTGCCAGATACCGTACCTCGGATCATATACTTTTTTTCTGTTGTAAAAATGGTGAAACGGTAATCGATTACCGCTTAATCTCGCTCGTTTAGGAGCGCATCCATCACTGAGGATGAAATTGGGAAACACGCTCTGATGAGAAACGATTAGGTATATCAGAAACATTCCGACCGGAATCCAAATGCAAAATGATTATGTATGTCATTAGGCAAAGCTCATATCGCAATAACCATGTGTAAAATTTACGTGCCCAAGAAGCAGTCCCAGAAAGATAAGACTTGCAGTACGTCTTCGAAATATTATATTATCAGTGGTTACATAAATCTAACGTTACAAGAAATGTATATAACAGAGTTCAAATCAGCGAGTAACATAGACGGTTAAAGTTGAAATCAAGATGACATCCAAGTTTGTGATCGGCATCACAGTAATCCTGGCCCTAAGTGTACGTACCTATCAAACTCACAAATGCTTGTCTTACATATTTTTCCAACTTTAGTGAAATTTTGAAGTCTGTAACGTTTTTTCTGGACATAATTCTGGTCCTATCTAGCAAAAAGAATCTACTCTCATCGTCATCAATCCTATTGGTGAATGTAAGGGCGTTCCCCAAGGTTCTCTTTTGAGACCATTTCTCTCTTTAACATCTGAAATAATAAGATCTGAGTCTAAAGTTTCCCGGGTCAGCTAGTACTATACTATATACTTATACTATACTATACTGTACCATATATATGTACTTATTATATATATATTTATATATAACATAATATAATATATATTATAATTATTATAAAGCTGAAGAGTTTGTTTGTTTGTTTGTTTGAACGCGCTAATCTCAGGAACTACTGGTCCGATTTGATAAAAATATCTCAGTTTTGGATAGCCTATTTATCGAGGAAGGCTATAGGCCTGGGCGAAGTCGGGACGGACTGCTAGTAATATTATAAAGCTGAAGAGTTTGTTTGTTTGAACGCGCTAATTTCAGTAACCACGGGTCTGATTTAAAAAAAAATTCAGTGTTGTATGGATAGCCTATTTATTGAAGCAAGTTTTTCCATATATTATTGAACTTGCTTACATCATACAAAATATGATCGTAAATTATGACCTGCACACGCGACACATTCCCAAACCTATTTAGCTTCCGCCTAGAGATATCAAGCAGTGTATCAGTGTTCATTGAGCATTTAAACAAAAACTTTTTATTTTCAGATCTGTTCTGTTACTTGTCAATATGGCTACGGAAATCCTGCCTTCCAACCTGGTTTCGGTGGTTTCGTACCACCTCCACCCCCTATTATTATTTCAAGAGGAGGGAATGATGGCGGTGATCGCAACATTTGGTTTCCCTTAATTTTACTTATGCTTCTTGACGACGGGTTTTGCTAAATAATAATAAAGTAATCACGGAAAATTAAACATTGTTTTTTTTAAATCTTTTGTAGAAATTAAAATGGTTCAGATTATAGGATTTTAGTTCACTGTATCATTTCCCAACACTTACCCTTGTTCTCGACGACGCAAATAATAATCCACCATGCATAAACACTCATCATCATCATCATTACAGCCGCAGTCAGTCCACTGCTGGACATAGGCTTCTCCAAATGATTTCCAAAATGACCGATTGGCAGAAGCCAATCCAGCGTCTGCCCGTGACTTTTTTCAGGTCATCTGACCATCTGGTCGGTGGATGTCCAACGCTGCGCTTGCCGGTTCGTGGTCGCCATTCGAGAACCTTTCTGCCCCATTGGCCATCTGTTCTCCGCGGTATGTGCCCTGCCCACTGCCACTTCAAAAAACTAATCCGCTGGGCTATAAGTATCAGTGACTTTTGTTCTGTTACGGGTCTCGTCATTTTTGATTCGATCTCATAGGGATACACCGAGCATCACCCTCTCTATGGCTCTTTCAGCGACCTTGAGCTTTCTTATGAGAGGCCCATAGTCAGAGACCACGTTTCGGACCCATATGTCATCATCACTTGTAACATACACTGGTCAAAAACCTTAGTTTTTAAGGGACTGAGGTATCTTGGATGAGAAAACGCTATGCAGCTTACCGAACGCTGCCCAGCCGAGTCGGATTCGACAAAAGACCTCGTCCTTAAAGCTGGAGTTGCCGTCTTGGATCAGCTGACCCAAGAAGACATAATGATATACAACGTTAAAGGTGGTCATTAAACATTACTTTGGTTTTGTCCATGTTCATTTCAAGACCCACCTGTTAGGAGACCACGTTGAGGTCACAGCATGGTACTGAAGTCCTCCAGCGACTCCACGCAGGCTCTAAAAAAGCACAAATTTTTAAAAATAATATACAGCGCCGGAACATGTCTTCTCAGTTTCCCGCCAAAAGTCCATAGGTACCTAGATCATCTTTTTGATTCATGCAGTATGACCCAGTTGCCATGACCATCAGAAATACATCATAGGTGAAAATTTTAGCTGTCTAACTATGACGGTTTGATCACGGTTCATGAGATACAGTCTGGTGACAGACGGACAGACAACGAAGTCTAGTAAAATAATGGACCCCATTTTCCTCATTGGATATGGAGCCCTAAAACACGCGAGACTTTTAGCGCGAAGCTGTGAAGAGCAGTATCGGCGCTGTGTTTTATTTTCCAATATTTGTGTTTTTTTAGTGTTTGTGCATAATAATGGTGGATTATTATTCGCAAAGTGTTCGATAACAAGCGTGAGTGTTGGGAAGTGATACAGTGTTTGATATAAGTGATTTTCATGCTTGTTGCCAAAAGCTCCTAGTAATCGCTAAGTGCAGTTTTTCTACCACTTCACTTAGCCTGATTCTTCTGACTGGACTTGACTACCGACTAGACTTTTAGACTTGACTAGGTTTTGACGAAACCACACTGTAGGACTGAAGAAGATAGAAAAATTATGAAGGGCTTGTATCCATGGCCGTAAGACCCACAACTAAAAAAAAAAAACTAAAACACGCAGACAAAAATGTACGCCAGGAATACAGGGTTGCCAGAATGGATTGTAGTACGATGGTAGTTACAAATCTGTGGTAGTTACTGACTTTGTACAATTTAAAATCTTGTTTTTTCCTTGTTCTACAAATTTGAAATATATATATATATATATATATAAATGAGATGAAATTTCAAAGTTAATTCTTTAATAGGTATAAAATGAATTAAAAAAATATACAATGTAATAAAATAAACACATGATTTGCAGCATTCTCGCGTTTTCGGCTCCTCAGGCCAAAAAACCGACGAGCTGAGAACATGGCAAGAAAAGTCCGAAAAAAGTACGTGAACGGGATTCACATTCACGTTCCAAGTTTTTGCGAGCGGGTGGAAGAGATGGTTTAAGGACCGTTCATACTGACGCGAATCCCGCTAGCGTGGGGGGAAGCTAGTCGCTCGCGCCGATTGCGGCATACAACTAGTATGGACATTGGACGTGTGCAAATGGACGCGTCCATTTAAATATGGTCATGGTATTATTGGTTGCGCGCGCCACAGACATATAAGACGTAAACAGACGGAAGGTATGCTATTACTTAGCGTGGCAAAACACACACATGCAAAACTATGCAGCCTGGGCTGTATCTAGTCTAGGGTAAGATGTTTACAATAATGCTCCATGATTTCAAGGAATGTATGAATATTGTGTGGAGTGCATGATCTGAGATCATTTATACGGTATTCGACTCTATTATTTTTAGTGTTCACCGATCCAATAACGTAGATTACAAAATGGCGTTACGGCCAAAAATTGCCACGCGTACAGTGTAGCTTAATATCTATATGTGAGTGAAAGGTGTAAAAAAGAGATATCGCCTTATAGATCCGAATACGTGAGAAAAGGATAACAACAATTACTTGCTACATATGTATAACTATTATCTTATGTTCCGTCTGAGTACGTCTGTGATGCGTCTGTGGCGCGCGCTGCGCGTTAATCAGGCGAGGCTCAGTGTTGCCAGTGGCAGATATTCAAATATAACATGCGACTGCCCAAAAAGTTACCTTAACTTTTCTCGAAAAATGTAATAATACCAATTTACTCTCCAAACTTCAAGATGCATATGCATCAGCTAAGAGTCACGTACGAGTCTCGTGCCTGTATCACGTCAGGTGCTCCCTGTTCACAAACATCATTGGCGTGACCCGGACGTGGACAAACTGTGTTGCCTTAGTGCTGTGTGGTGAAATAAATTGATTTTGTAAACGGGGAAGAGGAATCTCCCACTTTCTGAAGATAATTGAAATCTTTGAGTGCTATTTTGAAATGTATTACTCATTATGTTGAACGAAAATCATTCGACTCACCGATTACGACGATCGAAATTCTTTCGATATCGAACGATTTTTATTTGTACGTTATATAATGATTTGCACGACGTCATGCGGCATGAATTAATCACGGAAGTGACGTAGTACAGAGTAGACAAATCTAGGTTGACTATAGACAAATGTACAATAGTTCAACTCGAGCTGTCGAAAATACCAAATAATATCGAAAATAGCGATATGACTGATAGCTTCGATACTATCGACAGGGACAGGCGATAGCATCAAAATTACAATACGATAGTATCACGTCACAACTTACGGTACTATGGTCAGGAAACAAATAACGACTATCGTAAAAAGTTCAATCAATAAATCGATCGATTTATTTGCATAAAAATGTATGTTTACAAGGTGGTGCGTTACATTAATTGTCCGTATACTTACATATATAAAGTTAAATTCAACGGTAGATATTACAAAACTGTAGATAGTATCGACATATTTCGATACCATCAACAGAAAGCCTATCGATAGTAACGAACATGATTCAACTGATACTATCGATAGTATTGATACCATCGAAAATGAATTTTCGTTAGATTCGATAGTACGACCGAACCTAGTATTATGATACTATCGATAGACTATCGTTATAGTAACAACACTAGATTAAGTTGGTCCCATTTATTGAAGGTCGCTTTGCATATTTTTCTTTGTAAATTATGTAATTTCGATTTACCAGTAGTTCTTCGGATATTTCGCCGATTCCGGTGATTTTCCGGCGAAACTAAGCGAGCGACGGATCCGCATCTCTCGCGTCCCGCGCTGATCGCACGCGACCATTAGCGACGTCAGTGTGATTGGCCAGGCGAGCGAATTCTTCGCGGCTGGTCGCGCACCGCCATGCGAGCGGGATTCGCGTCAGTTTGAACGGTCCTATAAAATGAGCTGGGCAACCCTAGATAAAAAAGAAAGTGTTTTAAATAGACATGGACGTTTAGTAAATGAAAATACCTATTATTTTGATTTTACCTAAAAACATTTGATATGATTTTATTACCGAATCGCAACAGTGTCAAGTTTCCTTTTCAAACATTGCGGAACTGAAATAACACGATGGAACAATCTCTTTCACAAGAAGTAATCTTATCTCATTGATTAGATTTTAGATTATTGTCCAAATTGTTTCTATTCTGTAATCAACAAATAAATGACGCCAGTGATGATTTAAAAACACATAGGTACGTGCGAAATGTCTAACTCTATTTGTAGTACAGAGGAAGAATCATTTCCTCTACACGAATGCGTGTTTATTGGGGACGTGCGTAAACTATCCTCTTTATTGAGAAATAACGACGTGACACGTAAAGACAAGCATGGAAACACAGCTCTGCACCTGGCCGTCATGCTTGGCCGCAAGGAATGTGTGCAGTTACTTTTGGCTCATAGTGCCCCTGTTAAAGTGAAGAATCTTGCCGGCTGGTCTCCGCTTGCTGAAGCTATCAGCTATGGCGATCGACAAACCATATCGTCGCTCGTCCGCAAGCTTAAGCAGCAGGCTCGCGAGCAAATGGAGCTAAGAAGACCAGATCTCATTAGAGCACTTGCTCAAATACAAGACTTTTATATGGAACTCAAGTGGGATTTTCATTCATGGGTCCCTCTAGTCTCTAGAATATTGCCATCAGATGTGTGCAAAATTTACAAGTCTGGCTCTAGTATCAGATTAGATACTACACTAGTAGACTTTACAGATATGAAGTGGGAGCGAGGGGATATATCATTTATTTTTCAAGGTGAAAAGGTACCTAGTGAATCCTTAACTGTAATGGATAATAAAGCGAATGTTTACCAACGAGTCCGGTATGAGGAAACTGAGAATGAAATTGAAGATGAAGTTGATATTTTGATGTCTAGTGATATCTTGGCTGCACAGATGTCAACTAAAGGCATTGCATTTTCTAGAGCGCAATCCGGATGGATATTTCGTGAAGATCGCAAGGAAACTGTTGCTGGTTTGTACAAAAGTGATATCTATACTATAACAGGCTTAGTTTTAGAATCACGTAAAAGACGAGAACATTTATCAACTGATGATCTTCAAAAGAACAAAGCCATTATTGAAAGTCTTACAAAAGGTAATACTCAGAATTTGGAAACTAATGGGGAGCCAGCTCGCCGTGCGTCATTAAATCCTCCACCTGAGAGTAATATTGATTGGAATACATACATATCATCTCCACCAGGACAGTACCCAAGTCTGGGCAGAGAACTAGTGTATAAAGAGTCATCTAGGAATTTCCGAGCCACCATAGCAATGAGTGATGACTTTCCTCTTAGTGTAGACATGTTGCTTAATGTCTTAGAAGTCATTGCACCTTTTAAACATTTTGCTAAATTACGTCAATTTGTTGCCATGAAATTGCCAAAAGGATTTCCAGTGAAAATTGATATTCCTATATTACCAACAGTTACAGCTAAAATCACATTTCAAAAATTTGATTTCCGTTATGACCTTTGTCCAGATTTGTTCATTATTCCAGAAGATTATATAGAAGATCCATTGCGGTTCCCTGACTTATGACGCTTTGATATTCTAACACTGTTTGAAGTAAGTGAGAAGCCGGTGCGGCGTCGCAACACTAGAAGGGAATGCGCTCGACGGCTGTTTGTGGCACGTCGTGCGTGCTCGTGCTGCAGGCCCATGCCCCCCGGCCTGCTCACCATTGAGTTCCCTATACTGTTTGGTATTGGTAGTTCCTATTCCAGCCATTGTTTATTGTTTGTTGAATAGTTATTTTTTCTTTAGATGCAACTGTGAAATTGTTTTCAAAGTAGTTTCTGTAAAACAGTGTTAGAATAAACATCAAGCAGAATTATTAAGTTCTCCAGCAAACATGTATTATTTACAAATTTGTGGATGTCATGTCAGTAATAAAATTTATATTGTGTATATTCTGTGATTGCTAAATACTTCAAACTGCAAAGGCAAAAGTTATGTAGGTATTTTTGGACTGTTGTCTTATTCCATGTCAATGTTCTGTATTTCATGTGTTTGTAGACAATCCATTGCTCATTACCATATTGTTGTGTCCACAATGGAATTAGCCAATGTGTTATTTATGTTGTACCTATGTATTGTTTTATTTATTTATATATTTTTTTTTAAGTATGATTGTTTCATAAAATATATGTAAAGACAGATATAATAAATGTTTAAAAAAACAGTGAGGCAGAGTCACATATATTCATATCATCAAACCCCCAGTAGGCTATTTATTATGAATAGTTAAACGCATTCAGTTATTCCATACTGTTCAACAAAACAGATTAACAATGTAGTTGTTACTATTGGAATTTAATATTTTCATCAAATCAACAACAGTTTTCAAATAATTACATTTAAAGATTCCAAACAGAACAATTAAAGTTGCTGATTGGTTTAAAAATTTTGGATTGTATCTGCTCCTTAAGTAAGACAACTCATAACAAGTATTGATGGCCTATTTAATGAATTAAATTACATAAATTGAAGTCTTTTATCAAAATAATGATCCATAGTAAAATAAATTGATGGTCGGTGTAAATAAATTGTTGGCAACTTTGAAATGAAATAGCCTGAAGATGTCTAGATCTTGTGCCTTTGACATTTCTTATTTGTAACTGTAAGGAAAGTTCAAAACCCTGAATGAATTTTGAAAAAATCTGTGGTTCATGTTTTAGTGTTTATGTATAGTAGTTAAATAGAGCACAGAATGTACTTACTACTATAATAAAATTAGAAAACATTCTAATTCTATTCTAGCACTTTTAGGGTAGACTGCTTGTGTAGTACCAATGCAGATAGTGAATTATCATAGTTTCTATAGTAAATCATACCAGACAAGTACATTCGACAATAATGTTTAAATCAATCCCACCTATTCAGATTTTATGTTCATGAATTTAGTTTTCTTGCCAATTTGTCTCACTTTGCTTTGTGTAATAGTTTTAAAGAGCGAAGTATGAACTTTACAAAATAAATAAATTTTAAAATGTTGTAATAAATTATTTAGTGATTTCAATTCATCATTTCAATGAATGTCCCAATGCGAACAACATACACATATCTGAAAAAAATTAAACACAGTTTTAGAAAAATATACGTTATATTTACTATAAAGAAAATAAATGTACATAAGTATGTATACAATATGACCAAAATTTGGTAGCAATCCTGGCGGAATCTCATTGTAGGTATTTGCGTACAATACAATTGAATAAATAATTTACTTTGAATTAAAAAGTCGATAAAAATCTTATATGCTGCGGCCAGAAAACAAATACCTAATGCCACACAATTTTGAACAAACGTTCAACATTGTGACTAATTACAACATAGATCCCAATGTTTTTCCGCGCTCAGGGAAGCTCGTATCACCAAAATCGATAGGGCTTTAGATACATAAAACGTTTATTGAAATTGAAATGCAAATATAACTAAGTACCTCTAAAATATTTTATGACGAATCTTTCAATAACGCAGCATCTTAATTGCAATCAGATGACCTGAAAAAGGTCGCAGGCAAACGCTGGATGCAGACTGCTGCGGCTGCCAACCAATCATTTTGCAAATCATTAAAAAAGGCCTATGTCCAGCAATGGACTGACTGCGGCTGAAATGATGATGATGAATGGGCTAAACATATTTTAGTTAAACTAGGCTTAACAAATTCTTGTTATTCGTGTAATTCGATGAGACGGCGTTAAAGATTAAGTAGTTAATTTCCAATGGAAACTAGCAAAACAACGTTTATTTTAGAGATCTTCGAGGCAGGCCGCTTGCGCTGCTTCGTCCGGATTCACACTTGTCTACAGGTTCTTCGAAACCAAGTGTCACCACTCGCATGGATATTGCGGATTTCCGAGCTGTCGAAAAATTGTACATATAAAAAAGGGGCGCGGGGGTGGTGTTACTACGAAGTTAGAAATAAGGAACTGTCAACAATCTGGGCAAGCCAAGCTTATCAATTATTATGAATTTAATTGGTCAATAATAAAAAAATGTTCGGCCAATTCTCTATATAATTAACAACAACATTTTTTTTACGCCAATGATTCACAAATTGTGTGTTTGGTGGATGGCTTACCATGCTCCAAAGGTTCGTCAGCCAACTGAAAAATAAAAAGATGATATGAATTTTAGCGAAGTAGTACGTGATTCACAGCAAACTTAAAAATCTGTCAGACACAATAGCAGAGAACCGGAACCAAAAATAAACATCAAACATAGATCTTTGTAATTTTTAAGTCTATTAAACATAGAAAAATGTTAATATCATTTACTCCAAAAGGGCCCCAAATTTTTGTGTATCCAAAGGCCCCAGCATAGTCTATGACGGCTCTTCAGATCGGATCCTACAGTTGATCCCCGTGAAAGTCCCCAATCGGACTAGTTAACATCGTCCAACCAATCGGACTAAGCAGTCGTACCGAACTACCAAGTGTTCACAAGCGAGTCTGAAAGTCAGAGAGATCTTGAACACTGTTTTCATTTTAAGGATTATTAGGGCATGTGCCGAGGCAGAGGAGTCCATAGGCCACATTTTGTGTCATTGTGGCTAGCAAGTGAATGGACCTTTTCGGAACAGCGTATCCGGAACTAGAGGACTACAGGCACTTCGCACCAGGTGATGTTCTGAAGCTCATGTAGTCCTTCAGAAACCCTGCTGTGGGTGAGTAAGGCATGGGGTACGTACAAAAGAACTTAGAGGTTCGACGTGCTTCCTTGGTATAGGACCCCTTATGCCAGATAAGGATTATCATGGAAACATACAGGAGAGGTTCCTGTCTGTATTCAAAAACACAGGGTCCATGATCTGATGACCGATGACAAATTCAAATGACTCACGTATTGGACATGACCTTTCATCTAATATTTATTTATTCGATAAAAACACAATAACAGCTTCACAGTTTAACATACCGAAGTGATCTTGTTTACACGAGCATCAAAATCCACCTTGAACAACACTTAAAAAATTTTCTATTTCTATGTATGGTCCAAACCACACATTTTAGTAATTTGTTATTTTTGTATAACTCAGCAATTCGCCACGCCGCGCATTTTACATTACTTTTAATTGTCAAATCAGTTCACGTTCATCCCCTATCATCGCGGACGCGTACTCACTATCATTTTCATCAATTATCATAAGTTTTCCAGTCGCTCAATAAACACTTTTATCAATATCATCTTTTCTTATCAATCAACTAAAGGTGTCCCGTCCCATACATTCTAATTATTTTATCTAACTTAGTAGTAATTGTTCAACAAATCACATTATTAATTCCACAGATTGCCCAATATTATATTAGTGATTAGTACTCATCCCCCTTATTCATAAAATTACGAACGTTCAATGAGTCCAAGTTAACTAAAATATATTTCTTCTCGTTCTCTCACGTCAAATATAGATAAGACAGAAAGAGATTAACATATCTTATGTGCGCTTAACGTTCGTTCGTTATTTGTTATAAATACGAGGGTTGTATGAAAGCTAGCGTTCAGTGCCTCTATCATGAGAATTTTAGTCGTAAGCTAGACACCGTTTAGATTTTTAGGCACATTTGCTTTACAGATATTACCATACAAAATTTGCTAGACGCTAACGTCTGCGTTTAAAATATCTCATGCTAGATAGAGGCACTACATTACATTGTGTGCATTTCCCAAAATATACCTTCCTCAAAATGACACTGGAGATCCTTAAAATGTACAAATTCAAAACATTTGTTACATTAATAGGTGAGAAATGAGAATACTAACCGAATCCTCGCCAACCTTCTCCGCGAGCGTCTTACGAAAGGCGGACAGTTTCTTGGTGTACCCGCTGGCCACGCTCATGCCGCTGTGCACGGACTCCGTCGACGACGAAAATATCGACTCTGGAATACAAACTATATTATTCCTTTTTTTTTTCTAAGGCAAACAAGCGTACGGCCCGCTTGATGGTCTTTCTTCACAAATAATTCACCAGTCTCAGTTACTCTCGCATTTAGTAAGGGTTCTGCCCAACGTTCCTCAAGTTTATGTCTAATACGTTTTTAGAGTTCTGTACTCAACCAAAAAGTAAAACGGGACCCTATAACTAAGACTCCGTGATAGTTAGATTAGATAGAGAAACAAATAATTGTACATTTACAAAAGCTTAATACAACACCAAAGAAATAAAAAAGTTTAAATAACGATAAAGATTATTCGGAAACGCATTTGGTATAACCACAGAATAGATAATAGTACCGATTGTGATTAATGATGTTTTTAAATTATAAATTATTTAACATATTTATGTTAACTCGGAAAAAATCTAACCTTAGTCTAAGGAACTATTTACCCTAATTCACTACACATATAAATGAATGTTTGAAAAAGAATTGTATCACCGATGTATAATTGTACATACATCGGTGATACAATTCTTTTTCTTACCTTCCACTTTGATTGACTTCGAACGCTTTTCAGTAGAATCGTTTACGATGCTGAAACAAATAATAACAATTATTAAGTTATTTACTCGGTAAAACTTTCAAATTAACAAACACTATTTTATGGATAAGTCAATTTGTCAAAACTAATTCAATACTTGAGAAAATAGATCTTGTCCTGAACTTTATGGGGAAAATAATAAAAATTAATGAGATAAAATGGTTAATTAAAAAAAAAGTTTTTTCATCTATACAGTGTGATACTAGCTAGCTACGGCTACTTGTGACTAGAGATGTACCGAGTGGCAATTTACTGGGAATATTCCCGGCAGCGTTGGCAGTTTATATGAAGGACAAATATTTTCTTAGTATATCCTATATATTATATCAGAATTATACATTTCTGTAATTAGTTTTATATATCAATCTATCCAATATTGGTCATATTTACCAATATTGCCCAATATTTCCACTTGGGCAATATTCCCGGCGTTTGGCAATATTGCCGGAACGGCACATCAGTACTTGTGACCATCTCAAATATTTTTTTTTATGTTAGTGTCCAGCGATTGACGACGATCCCCCCTGATGTTTAGGGCAGATATGGTCTAAGATTGACCTGGTTGAATGTTGTAAAATTTGACCCTGTAGGATTTGCAAAGGTTCTCACAATTTTTTGGACCCGCCTCTTGGTCTCTCACGAAGACAACCAGTTAATAGCCAGGATCAACTAAGCTGTACTGTCACAGAATATGTAATAGCACTTTGATCCTAACAACGGTATAACGCTTAGATTCTTTTGGCATAGTCTGGTAAAAAACGGAATATCCAAAGATATGGTGATGAAAAAAAATGCAACGATTGAACAAAATAAATATCAATGTATGTTTCACGATATAAATTTTCGCAATCGCGCGGAATGGCGACGTTAATCGATCGTGCCGTATCAGGCTACGCCGGTAATGCGAGTCATCGAATGATAACCGATATTGATTTGTAAGCAGGTGAAGTGCAACAAATAACTTATTTATAAGATAGGTAATTAGTTCATTTAATTTGATAAGATGGTTCTCGATACGGTTGCATTTTATTTTTTGTTTGTTGCCTGAGAAGTCTGAAATCGGTCTTCTAAAATTCTTAGTAATATTTGACATTTTTGCTGCTGAGGTTGCGGGCGTCTATGGACCACTTACCATCCAGATGTGCCCAATACCTATAAGGGCCTAAAAGCGAAAGCGATGATGACGATGGAAACGCCTGCGCGATCGTCATAGCCTTAGTAATAAACTGATAAAATATGTAGTTGACACAGCGGCTCACGCTCTCGGGCACAGCCATTTTAAAAGCATCCCTAGCGCGCTGCCCACTTGTGGGAACTACCCAAACTGTTTCTGTACGAAAGGATGGCCCTAAGATGCCTTTAAAACTTGCCACGCATTTGCCATTGAACTATGCAGCCGTCGCTGGTAAGTCAGTGAAGATTAGAACAGGAGCCCGATTCTCGCGCCGGAAGATTAAGCCGAATGCGAGACTTAAAAAAATGGCGTTAATTTAGGGTTTTCTGTCCAGTAGTACTGCAAAACCACGTGTCGCCGTAGGTCGGTGGAGGACAGCAGTACTGTAAAACGGACGTGCAGCTCGGAGGATTCGCTAGTACAGGGAGAATGGAGAGACTGCGCTGAAGCCTGTCAGTACCGTTCTATGAACATGTGCAGCCGGCGCTGGTGAACCGCCACGTGTCGTCGCAGGTCGGTGGAGGACAGCAGTACTGCAAAACGGACGTGTAGTTCGGGGGATTCGCAGAGTTGGTCCAAAGCGTGTAACGCGTTGTAGGCAGCTTCGGCATAGTCCCGCACCCATACCGACATCTGTGATGATTGGCAGATATTAACATTAATCAATTCATAATCAGTATCATTGTTATTTTTTTATGTTATGCCCACCGATTGACCACGGTACCACCTAATTTTCAGTACAGATGTGGTCTAAATTAGAGTACAGGTAGGAGAATAAAAACAGGTAATCGTAATCCATCTACACTAATATTATAAAGAGGAAAGATTTGTATTTTTGTGTGGTATGTTTGTAATGAATAACCAAAAAACTACTGTGCCGATTTCAAAAATTCTTTCACCATTGGAAAGCTACATTCATCCTGAGTAACTTAGGCTATATACTGCAGGCGGAGCTGCTGAAAACAGCTAGTACTAAATATTATAAACGCGAAAGTCTGTCTGTCTGTCATCGATTATGATGTTTGGCTGGGTTTGGTAACATGAAGACCCGGGGTCTACATAGGGGGTAAACATTGGAGGCGGGCAAAGCCGCGACAAGCAGCTGGTAATATACACAAATATTTAGAAGAAAATATATCAATGTTGATAATAGTCCGGCGAAACGTTAACTTGTGATATGACCGACATCAAAAATTTTGTTATCTTTGTAGGTCTTTCATTAAAAAAACAAAAATATTTTTATTTACAGTACAGCTGAATGATAATTTCGTATAGACGTAATACTCTAGTGCCCTTTCTCTTGAAGTAATCTCAAAACTCGAACTAGTGTTTGAACAACGTTCTCCCAGTTCCCGCCCGCGACTTCGTCCGCGTAACATTCGATTGCATACCTAATTTCCTTACATAATATCAGTCATTGCGGAGTTTGACACACAATCTTTGATGCTTTTAATATTTAAAAGGTTCAGGAGGTTGCTAGGTACGTAAAATATTGCAACGGAATACTGTTATAATCGTGATTTGTATATGAATGTTATCCACCCATAAACTCTTTCCAGACCTATAAAATCATGATTCGGGTGTGAAACGTTCTGAACAACACTGACACCAGGGTGTACATGGTTGATTGACAATTTAACCTACACGAAATGATGATGACCCGCCTTCGACTACCATATATGGCGAGTCTACTCAAAAATAGGTATATTTCAAGTCGTTTCCGTAAAAACTCTGACAACAGGGTGTGCAGAAATTCGATAAGAATGACTCATTCTTCTTCTCCTTTACTTTGTCCCAATTTTTTATGTGGGTTCGGCACAGTATGTTCGTTCCCTCCACTTCCCTCTATCTCTAGCCATTTCCTTCTCAGCGCTCTTTCTACTCATGTTCTCTTTAATACAATCCAACGATCTCTTTTTTGGTCTTCCCCTATTTCTTGCTCCCGCAACCTTCAAATTTAACATTTTCTGGGTAATATGACTTTTCTCCCTCCTCACAACATGACCGACCGTACCATCCCAATCTAAAGCTTTCCAACTTTTCATTCATAGGTGCAACTTTCATGCTTCCTCCTATATACTCATTCCTTATTTTAACTAATCTAGTCACTCCACACATCCATCTTAACATTCTCATTTCAGTTACATTCAATCTCCTTTCATCTGTCGATTTCGTTGCCCAACATTCTGATCCATACAACATGACCGGCCTTACGACAGTTTTATATATTTTACCCTTTAATTTTAGGGGCATGCGAGGGTCGCAGGTAACTCCTGCGACCTGTCGCCATTTAGCCCAGCCTGCACTAATACGGTTGTTTATACCCCGGTCGATATCTCCATCCTTTTGGACTACTGACCCTCCTAAGTATCTGAAGTTAGACCATACTTGTAAGGATACACCACTTAAGGCAATCGGTGAGAAACTGGAGAGACCGCCGAAATCTAGGAACATATTAAGTTCTGTTTTGGTCCTACTTATCTTTAGGCCTACTGTTGTGAATGGATGTGCAAATATGTGTGTGCAAGTGGACTGTATTAAGGAAACTAAGAATACATGAGGGATTTGTAGGTGAAATGAAAGGTAACAGTCGAATTTGGTAGTTTCTCTGTATTATGTTGATATGATATAAATGTACAACATTTATAAATATTATTGCTAAATAAAACCACCGAGTTAAACGAAGTCCATTTATTGAATGCGCGGGAAAACGCGTGCCATAGATAATGTAGAAAGTGAGCACAAGATAAAAAAAAAAGCTATATGTTATCTATTCTATGCGTAAACAATACACATCATGATATCACTTGGATCTTACAAGAACCAAGTGATATCATGATGATGATGATGAGGACAAAAATCACATTTGTTTTTACAAAAGTCAAATCAGAATAGAAAAATAAATAGGTAATTAAACTAAGGAGTTTGCAACACCTACATTCTCTAGTCTCTCAGGCCATTTTCCCAGCCTGCTCTCTACTTCAGATACATCCTCATCGATAAGAATGACTGAAAAATAATAATAAAGAACCTACGTCAGGGGCCGAAAGGCGTTTCCGAAAAAAAAAACCCGGACACCAGGGTGTGCAGGGTCGATTGACCATGTGAACCAACTCGATAAGAATGACTGAAAAGCAATAATAAAGAATCACGTCAGAGGCCGAAAGGAGTTTCCGAAAAACTCATCAGGGTGTGCAGGGTCGACTGACCATGTAAATACTCGATAAGAATGACTGAAAAGTCGTAATAAATCAAATCAAATCAAAATCATTTATTTGCATTAAAAGTGGTAATAAATGGTGGTACACAATATTTCACTGTTTCTCACTTCTAACCTAATCATAGGCATGCAAAAACATTTTAATCCATTTACATAATGTCGTAATTTAGAATTCTACACTAATAATTTTATATATTTAATTTTTACATAATAAGTCAAAAACATCATCAATCTATTTTAATTTAAATATTCGTCCAGTGAGTAGTAACATTTGCCAATGAGAAATGTGTGCAGGCTATTTTTGAATTCTGTTAAAGGTAACTGGAAGCTTATTGAAAATTCGTATGGCCATTGGGTAACAACTTTGGTCGTATAACGTTGTAAAAATCTGAGGCAGTACAAGCCTATTTGGATATCTTCCACGATACTTATTATTAATGTCACAGTTTCTATTAAATAATGTCATATGTGATTTAACAAATTTACAAATTTCATAAATATACATTGACGGTGCCGTTAAAAGTTGTAATTTTATGAAATGCGGTCTGCAACTAGTTCTCTGGGAGATATTACATAGAGAGCGAACACATTTTTTTTGAGCAATGAATTCTCTTTCCAAGTCTACTGAATTTCCCCATACTACAATCCCATATCGCAATATGGAGGCCACATATCCATGATATGCCATCAATGCGGTTTTCATGTCTGCAACATTAACTAATCGCCATAAAACATATGAAAAACTATTTATTTTATTACACAATTTCTTTATGTGGGCTTTCCATGTAAAATTTTTGTCTAAAATAATACCTTAAAAATTGACCTCGTCATATTCATCAATTTCTTGTCCATCATGTTTTACAGCGACTTCCGCAGTTTTACAGTTTCTTTGATTGTGGAACTGAATAAGTTTTGATTTTTCTGTATTTATTTTTAAATTATTATTATTTAACCAGTTTATAATGTCATTTAGAGCGTTGTTAATATCATCATTATAATTAGAAATGGAATTTGATTGATTTGGTATTACTATAGAAAGATCGTCAGCAAATAATGTGCAATAGTATTTTGTGGCTTTGGGTAGGTCATTTATGTACAATATAAATAATAATGGACCAAGTATACTTCCCTGAGGTATACCGACATTACAAGTATTTGTCTTTGATTTGATTGATATTTCATTTTTATTATCAAGATTTGTGACCTCTACGTATTGAGTTCTATCCTTTAAAAATGATTTAATCCAATTATGAGTATTTTCTCTCAAGCCATATTTTTTACATTTGATCAGTAGTCTTTCATGTGATACATAATTAAAAGCTTTGGTCATATCAATGAATAGCCCTGCAACCTCCATAGGCACATCAACATGGCCCAATATATTATTTACGAGATTTAAGGCAGCTAATGCTGTTGATTTACCCTTTTGAAATCCATTTTGATTTTTGTCTATTGAGTATTTATTTATAAAAGTTATAATTCTTTTGTGCATAGCCTTCTCAAAAATAAAGAACCCATGTGATACCTACATTGTACCTTTTATATCTGAAATCTTATTTGTGTCTATTTAACATGTTTATTGCAAATCAAGTTTCATTCATTCATTCATGTCAGAGGCCGAAAGGCGTCTCCGAAAAAACTGTGACACCAGGGTGTGGGGGTAGCTTGACCATGTAATCCCACTCTATAAGAATGACTAAAAAGTACCCACGTCAGAGGCGAAGTTTTGGTTACGTTCCATTTACCGCTATGTAACCCACTCGATGTGAATGAATGAAAAAACATGTAAGTAACTACGTAATGACATAAATTTAAAGATAACTCACATTATGAACACCGCCATCAAATACTCCAATTACAAAGCATAGCAAAACAACAAAAAAATTGTCGTAATGTAAAAAAC
Source organism: Euzophera pinguis (assembly GCA_947363495.1). Lineage (NCBI taxonomy): Eukaryota > Metazoa > Arthropoda > Insecta > Lepidoptera > Pyralidae > Euzophera > Euzophera pinguis. Next base: position 7,302,513 of record OX376157.1, on the reverse strand, counting down.
CCGTTTTCTTATTTCCAAAAATTTTGTTTCAGTGTTGTTTGACCTCTCATTTAGTATGCGCACCATATGTTTTAGGACTCAATTTAAATTGGTTAGATGTCCTTCGAGAACTGGTAAAATTTTCGGGATAAATTAATGCCTTATGTTGCCGAGGACTATTAACTATATAATAAAAAAGTTTCATTAAAATCCGTGGTAGTTTTTGCGTGAAAGTTGCACAACAGACAGACAGACCAAATTTCCAAAAAACATATTTTTTGCTTCTGTTACCTATATATGTCTAAAGAGACTAGTAATCATGTTTTCATTTTATATTCAATGCACAGAATTGACCTTTCTACAGTTTTTATTACATGTAAGTATATAGAACATTGACAGTGGAGCAACGCTGAAACAGTAATACTAAGGCATACAGGGTCGATTGACTCTTTGGCACCAGAATGAGCAGCTTATATGAATTGAATGAACCAAGAGAAACGGACATCAAATGCACCTTGAAGGGAAGGGATTTTGAATCAATAACACCAGGGCTTACAGGGTCGATTGACCGAGACAACTTCTTTACGATCTAGCACCCAACTCGGAGAAAAATGCTGTAAGTGACTTTGACGACTTCCCTACTTACTCCGTTTATTACTTTGCTATGAAATTTTTATCAGGGGAAATAGAAGAAATCTTTAAATGATGATAACTTTCTTTCCTGATGTCCGATTTTAATTAAACAAAGATGAGATGTTGCCCTGAGCTAAGGCCAATCAGTGGGCAAAATTCAAATCTGTCCGGTAGTTCCTGAGATTCAGACAAGATTTATATAAAACATTTTTTTTGTAGTCTATTATTCATCTTTAGTCGTTTCCACTCATTTTCTACCCAAACTAATAAATGTACTCGTCGATTCTACTCTTTTATTATAGTATAGATAACTGTCAGAACTGGCACAACGAGCTATGGAAGGTTACATCATAATCATTAAAGGCATCTAGGTTTACATTATAATTACCTGAAAGTACCGCCAATCATCTACCCCCTCGACCAGCTTGCGCGCGCGTCTCGCGTTGTGTTTCACGATGTCGCGCGCGTTCGTCAGTTGGCATTCTTGACGCATGAGTCGTTCCCGCACTGAATCTAACTCATTGTCTGCTTCGGCTCTAAAATGTTTATTTAAATTAATAACATAAACAGTAGCTAACAGCTTTTGTTGATATTTTGGTGAAAGCAGCTAAAGGAATGCTTACACGAGCGATAAAATAGCTTTATGATGCAATTATCCTGTAATATGACGTAACGAAATATTGACCGAGAAGTCTCAATGATTATTCTTGTGTTTTGGTATGAACGGTGAGAGGGGGCAATCAATCGACTACGGTGCTTATAAATCTAAAATATCTAAATTTCTACTTAATTCTGTAGTCTAGTTTTAAGTCTGGCTCCCATTTGTCGTCTCTTGTCAGTGAGCATGGTACGTTAGGAGCTAGTGTCCGACACCACCGGTTCCAAGTCCTCTACATCGATGTTCATCCATAAGACGTTATGAATGAACGTATACAGCTACGGTGACGTCACGTCCATATAATGCGGGCCATATGCTCGTGCATGTGATCATGGTGCGTCTCTTCCTCCAGAGCACATAAATATTAATAGAACAGAACGGGCACTCACACCTTGCTATCCCAAACAGACAACTGCACCTCATCGCGCAGATTTAGGGTAAAAATCAAGTGCAAAACAACGCCGCCCGGCCGCTGCGACGACTAGTAGCAGACTCAAATAAAGCTAAAAATATCACAACTTCTACTTACTGCCTGGCTTCCAGTTGTCGTCGCTTATCTGTGAGCATGGTGTGTCGAGAGCGAGTGTCCGACACCACTTGCTCCAAGGCCTCAATCTCCGCATTTTGTCTCTTGAGTTCGTCGCGAGCGGCGTAGTATTTTTTGGTTAGCTCGTTTAACTCTTCGATTTCTGGGGCTGGACGCAGTAAATAAGTTTTAAAATTAATGATAAAGTGGCATATGATTGTTGTGTAATTGTAAAACAAAATGATTGTTACGGCATCTATCGAAAACATAAAACATTAATTTATTTGAGTTTGATAAGTATTGCTTTTCAAAAATTTGGTAGTACAATTTAAGTACTTAGGCCTGGTTTCCACCAAAGCGCAGCTTATTTCCATCGAAGCAGAGAGGATTGTTGATTGGAAGCGGAGATTTGAGCCAAGCTAGCTCAAAATCAGTCAAGTATTGTCTACGCATCGATCACATGTGCTCTGGTGGAAACCGGGCTTTACTCTTGGCGAGATTAGTTATTAATATTCGCTACAGGTAGCGCCATCAGTTTGTTTTTGTCAGATGACGTTGAGATGAGGGAATGTTACACGAATACCTAGTTGCCAGTAAAATAAATTAGTTCCGATATTTTTCCGCAATACGTCGAAGGTTGTTATTTAATAGATCGGTATATACAGCTATCTTACTGTCGTCCTGCAGCGGCGCGATGTGTCGCATGAAGTGCGCGTGCGCGGCGTGCACCACTCGCAGCGTGGCCTCGAGTGCCGCCACGTCGCGCTCGCGTCGTGAGATGTCGCCGTCCAACGCCGCGCCGCGCGTGCGCAACTCCGCGCGTTCGGCCGCGAACTACCCACAGAACGAACAGTTAAGCCAAGCATACTTTTGGACGGAGTCGCGCCTCATCTCTTTTCTTTACGGTGCGACCATTTAAAAAAATATATACCCTGGTACACTCGATTATTTAATGATGAACTTTGGTAAGAAAAATACCCTTGGTACACCCAGGTGGACTAATGGAGTGAACCACGGGTTGGGAAGGGAGCGAAGTACGATGTATGATAGAAAGTTTATTTTCATCGCAACTTATCAAAACACACATAGGTACTCGAAGCATTCGGCGAAAACGCATCCAGTAGAACGTATATTCATTTATTAATTTGGCATGTTTCTACTAACCTTTATTTTGAAGAAAGTCACGGAAAGCTGTTGTCCTGATTCGTCTTTCCCAAGTGATCCAATAAAGATTTCATATCTGTAATAAGCAAAATAAATTTGACAAGCAATCTAACCATTGATTTTTTATTTTATTTTAATAACATATAATAAATCTTTATTTTTTAAATAATGTTTAAGTGACACATTTGTAGCCGGTTTTCTTTAACCACAATACCGAACAATTTCACTACCTCTGAAATACACCAGTACAAATACTGCTGATATGGCGACGAATATACTTGAAATTAAATTAAATCTTCGTGCAAATAAGCATTACTACTCGTAGAAAGTAACGTACTCAAGTGAGAAATTTAATTGACAATAATGTAAACAAATATGGCCGTGCGTCTAACATTGAGACAGGTATGTCGATGGTGTATTCATGAGAATAATTTTTGGGTTCATTGAAACGTGAATGTGATAAGCTAGATAAACAAATGTAAGTGATTGATGAGTAATTTCAAAAAAATTGCCATTGTTTACATTAATGTCTTTTTCTATTGAGACAGACTATACCTCTTCTTGAGTTGCTCAATGCGTTGCTCCCGCTCGCGGATCTCGCTCCTCAGCTTGCCGCAGTCCTCCAGCAGCGCCCGCTTCTGCACGTTGAACATGTCACGACGTGCTGCTATTTCCACCAGTCGCTCGTTCATAGCCTGACAAAGAAATTGTCATGATTTTTGGACACGCATGTATAGCCCGACCAGGAAAATAGCAAGCTTCGCCATATTGCGGGAAAAATTTGGAACTCGTTTCTTTTACTGGCAACTAAGCATTCATGTAACATTCCGTCATCTCAACGTCATCTGCCAAAAAGAGACAGCAGTTGACATTGTGTATTTTGTGATTATTTCCTACGACTTATTTAACAAAATAGAAAAATAATTCATAGTAATGAGAGAAAAGTGACATAAAATATGTTATAATATTTAAAGCGAATAAAAACGAACAATTGATTTTTATAATTAAATGACTTTGTCAATTTTGTTGTTGACATGACACTAAAACATGTTGCCACATAAAAGCGATCAGTAGCGCCGCCAATGCAGGGTTTTTTTTTCCTGGTCAGGCTATAACTTTAAATTGGTTATGATAATCCGCCTTCAACATCTCCTATGATACAGTCTCCACAAACACTCACAGCATCAAGCTGCAGCCGCTGCGAGTCCAGCGAGAACGCTGTATCGTCCAAGCCAGTCAAAGCCCGGCCCGCGTGCGCCACCTTCAGCCTCATCAGCGCTTCCTCCACGCGAGCTCGTCTCCAATTGTCTCGAGATGCTCGGAGTTCCTTCTCGCCGCCTTCCACGCCGAGTATTGACGACTTTAGACGACTTTGCTAAAAAGAGAATACAGCCAGGGTAAGTGCACGTGATCAGAATGTAACAAAACATTTCTTGTTTTTTAATGTTTATCAAAAGTAACATAGTAAAGTTAGAGCGTGGAGAACCGATAAGTATTCGAATGGTGATCTCGCGCCGGCAATCGTAGCCTTGAACACCCACCGAACAGATGATCTGAAGTACAACGCAGGCAAGCTCTAGATGCAGATCGCCTCCAGCCATTTTGGAAATCTTTGGATGAGGCCAAATGGCTGATGACAGAACAAAGTGCAAATGGGAACAAGAAGGAAAGTACCAAACTGTATATTTGTATTAGGAAAATACCTGTACTAATAGAATAAGCTTGTGTGTGAATAAATAAATAAAATACACTGTTAAGGTGTTTTGTGACGGTACTTTTAGAAATCAAAATATGCTGGTGGAAGACGATTCTGCTGGAAGTACGGAGCTGTAGAAATGCTAAGCCAGTCGTTCAGTGACCATGGCCGTTGTAAACGGTATATAAAAAGGTATTACAAGCACTTGATCCTATAAAACTTTATGGTTAAAAGAAGAAAAGTGTCGATCCACATTGATATTTGCCCGTTCTTTATATAAAAAAAAATGTATGGATATTATAAATTTCTATATCCGTCGCTGTATGTATCAGGTATGGTAGGCTTAGATACATTGGAGCTTAGACGGAAATGCAGCATACTCATTCATTACTACTTGCTACTAAATGGAAAAATTGACAACCCACCGGCTCTGGCTAGGTGCAGCTTTTATACCCCAGTGGTCTATAGACAATCACGCAGCCGGCCACTGCTCGTGGCTGCGACGTCGGCCACGGATACCGCGCGGTACGCGCCCACTAACCAGGCCATGGTACTCTTTGACGCCTTGATTGCTCATTTGCCAAACGTAAATATTTTTTATGATCAGCTGAAATCCTTTGTTCATTCATGTATAATGTATGTGTCTCATAAACCTGTGTTATTTGTCCTGTCCTAACTCACAGCACGCATTGGGAGACTGTAAGTGCTGTCAGTATTTATATAAAATAAATAAATAAAAATCAAGATTAGATAAAAATGGAATGGCTAGTGTCAACAAACCAGTCGCGCGTGTTCCTGGCTGCGAGTCTCGAGCTCGCGCGTCAACTTGCGCATGTCGTCGAGCAAGCGCGCCGAGTGTCGCTCCAGCAAAGCCACACGTGCAGCGTGACGTGCAGACACGTCCTTCAGTCTGAAAATGCAATTTGAAATTTAATTCTGAACACTTGGTCCGACTGCTTAGTATGGTCGATTGGATGGTGTTAGCTTTTTCCCTAATGCTACTGCTCCATCTGCGTCTTTACGCGTCCATTCGCACGTTAATCAAGAAGCTACACAGGTGTGGCCAACGTTTTAACGTACTAGCGTAATTACTAATGACCTTAAACGCTAAGTAATAGCTCGGGTGTCGGTTTTTTGGACACAGCAAACGGCTTCTGGTAGTTTATTATATATTTTTATAGACATTGACAGTGGACCAGATGAGTGAAGCTATAAACGCGATGTTGGTATTTGTATCCTATTTATAAATCTAATTGGGTATTTTGATATTTTATCCTTTCTTTTTGGAAAAAACTCCGCGCACGAATTTGCAAATTTCCAATTCTTCATATTCCATCCATTCATATTCTTTTGAATTTTAGTATTTTCTTCTTTATGAATTGCATAGATGTATATAATAATTTAAAATACTCATCTTTGCCTTTTTTTTTTTTTCGTGTGGAAATGGCCTTCGCCTACCACCCAGCCATGAACGAGAAGATGAGTGGTTATGTGGGACTTGAACCCACTAAAAACCACACGGTGTCAACACCTACCGCGTGTTGCCGGGACCATGTGCTTACTCATGCTCCAAAGTCCCAGCGCGGCGGCCGCTACCACGGCTCGGCCGACTCATCTTTGCCACTAGTGCAACTGCTGCAACGTCCATTTTATAGTTTCAACCTCCACTTGTGAGATAACGCGTTCACTAGTTGAGAAATAACATTTTGCGGCGTTAATGCCTAAATGTAGTCAACGTTAACGCTAACGCAGGTGAAGCAGGAGCATAATAGACCGTTAAGGAACTTTGACTAGGAGATCAACAGTTCTAGGGATTACTTGATCAGACTGATGTGGCTTTTTAACTGATGTTTTTTTTTTACAATAGCGGTTCGTTATTAAGCGAAATATTTATCATTACGGTAATGCCCAGCTCTCAAACAAAATTACGTCGAATATTGTGTACACGAATCTGAATGAATGAATGAACACTTATGAATCTGTGAATATGATGGTAAATTACCCTACTCGTGATCTTAGGGGTGAAAATTACCTCATAAATAGACAGGTAGGCAAAAACCTTGTTGTAACATCTCATCAAGGATTAGGCTTCATCATCAGTTCAGTGGCACAGTTGGCCCGGCGAGAATTAAACTAGCACTTGGCGAATCCTAGTCTTCGTAGACAAGGATGTTACAATGGTAAGAGCGAGAAGAAATATATAAATATTTATGAATATTTCTTCACATTTAAGGACCGTTTAAACTGACGCGAATACCGCGCGACGGGCGGGACGCCCATAGAAATAAAAATCGGTAGTAGTGCCGTAGCGTATGAAAAAGTTAACTGGCCCGCTAATCACACTACTATATATTCTTATTTTTGTGGGCGCCCCGCCAGGCGAGCGGGATTCGCGTCAGTGTCAACGGTCCTTTAAAGTTAAGGAAATATTTAGATATTTTTTCTCGCTCTTACCATTGTAACATCCTACATAACAAAACCAAAAATCCTACATAAAAAAACATTTGTGGAGGCCCCTGCTGCTGCCTGAACATAACTATCTGCACCTGCTGTACCTGCTCGAGACAGTTACTAAGACTGATGAGCCCTAGCCTGCAGCAAGTTGGGCCGAGACTTTCTCGCCCATGGCCTGCTGCATCGGAAGGACCCTTAGTTGTGGATTGTACAAGAGTGTCGTGTTGCTGTGACTGCTGTCTAAACCGTTTCTGGATTTTCCTAAGTGTTGATGCGTCTTTACTCTTTGTGGAAATAAATAACATGTGAGTTTGTATATTTGTTTATCACCTCTTCACGCTTTATCTAATCTCCCTGAAATTTGGCAAACACATTCAGGATTACTGAGAAAGACGAGGTAACTTTCGTCCTTGAAAAAAAATATGAGAACTGATGCGTTTACATATTAATACTCATGACTGTACCTGTTCTCTCTCTCCAGCAGCTCTGCGGAACATTCTCTCTCGGCCTTCTCGCCCTCCATATGCATCACTCGAGTGCCGAGCGTCTCCACTTGATAACACTACGAAAATAAAATGCTGGATTTTATAAATGGGCCGCGTTTCTGCCTAGAAATGTCTGACGGTTTCTTCGCCAGCAGCTTGCAAATGTAATCGCCGTAATTCATAAATTGATGTCGGCTAGACTGTTAGATATTTCTTGCAGGTAGAAATGCAGTCTTTTTTTATACACAATTAAGTAGGCAAAAAGGCATACGGCCCTGCCTGGTGGTAAGTGATCACCGTAGCCCATGGACGCCTGCAACACCAGGGGCATCATGTGCATATTGCCGACCCTTGAGAAATCCTTTAACGCCCTTTTTGAAAGACCCCATGTTGTAATCACTTGGGAAAACCATGTTGGGGAGCTTATTCCACAACCTCGGCGTACGTGGGAGAAAATTTCTATTAAAGCGCACCGAACCTTCCTTCTCCTTTAAATTCTAATGAATGCGGATGAATGAAAATTTCGATGGCGAGAGGTGCGATGGTAGAAGGTGGGTGTTGGCATCATCTCAAATAGTTCCTCGGAGCACAAACCATTAAACAAGCGGTAGAAAACAAATTAACTTAACGTACTTAATTTAAGTTGAAAGTCGCCGTTGCACGGAACATCTTGCTAAATTATGTACTTGTTCAGAATGTATAACACAATGTGAACATTAATTGTATATCTGTTGGTAGAATTTATATAAATAAATCTTTGCTCGAAGTACTTCTATTATATTTATTACTTCTTTGCTATTGTTCAATTTGTGCTGTAAATCTTTCGAAAATAAACATTTCTGTGTAATATGTTAAGCCATGTTAGATTAGATCTTTAAAAATACAAATTTTTCATTCATTATAGTATATTTCATTTAAGTATTTCTTTTTTTTAAGTAGTTCCGTACAAATCTGTACGTATCGCGTTCACGAGGAAAGGAAAACTTACTACAAGTTTAAAATTATAAAAAATATTTTTATTATTTGTTTTCGCAATTTTTCCTTTATCTGCTATAAGACCAAATTTCAAGATTCTGAGTTCACGGGAAGTACCCTGTAGGTTTTAATTCCCTTGCTAGTGTCGAAAATTTGCGGCATAAACGGCTGAATCTTTCGATTGTGTTGGCTTAGAAGTTTGATTTTTCACAGCTCCAAGGAACAGTAAACCTGAGTATTTGATATAAATTCCACCTTGATACCTCCCCGCGTTCCTGAGAAAAAGGATCTTGACAGACAGACAGACGGACGGACATCAAAGTGATCCTATTATAAGGGTTCCGTTTTTTTTGCGAGTTACGGAATCCTAAAACTAAATAAGGTGCCTTCAGGCATTCATTGCCAGTTAAATCAAACAGAGACAAAAGAAATGTTTGTCAATTAAATTACTTAAAAACATAAAGAGCCACATAGGTTGTAGTCACAAGCGTGTCGAGTGATATTAAAATGGACTACTGTCACAGAATTATTAAAAGTACTAACGTACAACTGTGCTAAGCATAAATAGCAAAAAAAATCTAAATCTATGGTGCTAAGTGAGATAACAAAATCCCTCTTTCCAAGTTGGAAAGGTGAAAATAAACTAACAACTGCATAAAGCGCCTCCTTTTGACTTTGCAGGTTGCGTTGCACGACGCGCTGCTTGCTCTCCAGTTTGCTCATCACTGCTTTTGAAGCTGAACAAATTTAAATCGTAATTAAATCATAATATTATTATCAACTATCAACCGCAATCAATTATGTCTTTCCAAAGTAAGTTTGTACAGGAATGATAGGTTAGAAAAGAACAAGATCCAGAAATGGAGACGTATTCATTTAAATCTCTAGTGAAATTATTTTTTAAAATTCTGACGGCTCTCAAATTGTTTTCTATCTAATCACAGCAGTGTATTCGACCCGGTTTTTATTCGTGCTAACATATATAATATATGTAAACTTGCCTTTTGAGTGCAATAATTATTGAAATCCCGTAAAATTTCACAAATTCAAAACATATCAAATGTATTGATCAAACCTTTGAGCTGCATATGGAACAGCTTCTCTTCATTTTTGAGCGCCAGAAATTTCTGCTGCTCGACAAACGAGCAGTGCATGGCACGCTGCTGGCTCACTGTCAACTGAGACGCGTATTTTTCTTCTTCCTGTGTGTTTTCAAATATATTACAACATTTCTTTACTGTCCATATCTCTTCAAGCCAAGCTTTTAGATGAATCACTTTTTATAAAAAATGAAAGACTCCCAAAAGCTAACGCAGCGATTCAGAAAATTAGAGTTTAACAAGATCTGTTTTTAATCTAAAGAAAATGTAATAAAAAACGTCAGTTATTACAGGTGGATATAGAGATTCTTTGGCATGTAGGTTTCTAAAGATCTAAGAGTGTCCTAAGAAATATATTTTCTGAAATTCTCCCCTTAAGGGTTTGGGGCCTGTTTGTAATAATTAATTGAAACGCGAGTCCAAAGATTGTTTGATAAAATAAAACTAGTTAGACAGTTTTATCATAATTTCAACCAGACTTCATCCGCCTAGATTGATGTTAAAAACAAATATTAATTTGAAGTAAAATCTGTACTCACATTCAACATATCTTCCAACTCTTTGGCGCGTTTCTCAGACGACTTCGACTTGTCTGTAGACTCCTTCACTTTTGCTTTCAATTCTTTTATCTGTGTTTAAATACAAATTATAATATTAAAATAATTCATTTACTCTTCGCGAGATTAACACTTAATGAATAATTAACAAAGCAAATGATTTATCAGTATACAAGGATTTAAAATAAGGAAAGCGATAGAGTCGTGTCTGGCAATGTCAAACGACTTGAAAATTGCAATTTTTTTTTAAATATCAAAATTCTTTAGAACGTCAGACAAAATCGTCGGAAAAAATTGTGCGCGACGCAAGATCCGCCAGTATTTGAGCATTGATTGAACAAGCGGCGATTTACGCCGACAAGTTATGTTGTTAAATTTCTGACCATGCCGCGTTTGTCAGGACTTACAGTAGACGAGAGAAACGGTCTCCAAATAACCAGACAAAAAAGTTATCGAGTCATTGCGTAAGGCGTTCTCCATGCGTGGATCATACGCCAACATCAAGGTTCTTCAACCAGCTTCCGGCGGCAGGTGAGAGGTTGTGCAATTCCGTCATGCCTCCAGGAAAACAGCGAAGTGGGCATTGGTTTAAGTAATAGAGAGAGGATGAGAGACAAACCTTGGAAGCCAATCCCTGCAGCGCGATATCTTTCCTGTGCTGCTCTTCCATGATCTGCCGGTTCTCGATGTGCAGCTTCTCCAGCGTGGTCCGCATGTTGCTCAGCTCGCGTTGGAGGCAGGCCACCTGGAAACGCGTACTCATCATCATTTCTTGTAGGTTACATTGTCAATCGACCATGTACACCCTGGTGTCAGGGTTGTGCGGAACCGCCTCTCGGCCTCTGACGTGGTTCCTTTAACGAGCACCAGATGCCTTAACGAGCCTTCCGAAGCACGGAATCATCTTTATTATCAGACAATCAGGTGATTCAAGCCTGCAATGTACTAACCAAACTGGAAACAACTAAACAAAGTATACTTCCCTTGGGAATCGAACCCGCGACCCCCGGGCCAAAGGCGAACGCCTTAACTACTGGACCACGGAGGCAATTAAGGAAACACGTACTAGGTTTTATCTTATAAATCTTTAATTTATTTGACTGATTAGAATTAAGGCTCAGTAAAAGAGCGCTTACACAAGTGCTAAAATTGCTCCAGATGTGATGTCATTTTTTGATAAGATTGCGATTTGCGTCGTGAGCCCTGTCCTTTGCGACCGATTTGTGTCTTTCGAAATGTGGGGCTGGTTGGGTGTAGGTGGCGGGATCCGCTGCTCAACGGTAAGCCCTCCAGGTTTAGGTGTGCCTGTGTCAGAACGCCTTTAAACAAGCGGGACATTTTAGCTGTCATCCCATGCTTTCAGACTCCTCTCCTTCGAGAGGAGTTCGTGGTTCTCAAGCCGAGATGGAGCACGCAGAAGCACACGGTCCGGGAATATGCGGACGTGACGGACACCGTGAGGTTTTTACTGGGTTCAAGTCCCACAGCTTCGTCAGAGTGCTTATTGGGTGCCTAAGTTGGCTGGAAGGCAAATGCCTTTTCTTCAAGTTAAAAGAAAGGCTGGCAATTCCAGCTTCGACAAAATCTTTTGTTGAATCCAACTCGGCTGCTGGCTCCGAAGCGTCTATCCGTCCAAGACACGTCAGTGCCTTAAAAACTTTTCTTCAACCATTATTTGTTACCAATCACAGAATTATTAACAGTACTAGCGTACAAAACCGACACTTACACCCTCCCACCCAAAACAGATATGTACCGCACTTCACCACACAAATTTAGGGTAAAATCGGGAGCGGCAGGGAGGGACAACTATGACGCAGACACGATAAATATAACCAATCCTACGTGTGACGCAAACATTGTCGCGCGTACGTACGCGTCTAATTGTAGGTATCGGGATCGTCGCTGTTCAAGTTCACGTTCACTTTATTTGTTACAACATGTGTATTTTTCTATTGTATGGCGCGTAAATACAAACCCGATTACAACACAGATAAGCGCTGCTCTGTAGTGTGCGGGTTCGTATACCTGCGTATAAAGTAAACGCGACTAGTAGTCGCGTTTGTATTTGAACGAATGATATTGTTTTCACAGTGGCGGCTGCATTATAGAACAGCTCATTACCTATTCGCTAACTAATGTATCTGTAACTATAAACGCGTTCGGTAAGACAACTTTGCACAATTATGCAGCAGCTTCGCGGATAATAACCTACCTAATTTTGATTTTAGTAATTGATCTAGCGACAGGTAGGTGCGTGCGTAAATATCAGTTTTAAAAAAAAACTACTTTCCTGAATATGACTCGAGTTGATTATACAATACTCAATTTCGAACAGAGACAAGAAGAGTCTTTTAGGGTAGACAACAGGTATATGAGGTCGATTGGCCTTAGGAAACTATTTTAAACTCGAGTATGCGATTTGAAAAGACATGAATGATCAAAAACATTGAAATGTGTTTATTTGGATGATATCTTTGTCTTTTTATCAGGTAGGCCGTATGCCTTTTTGCCTAGTTAAGTGTATAAAAAAAAAACATTTTTACCCGAAGGGTTATATTTTTAGCCGTCTATGTACCGATTTTAATACAATTTTAACTATTTACTAATTGAAAACACATAGTTTGGAGCAAAAAAATAATGTTTAAAAGCATATGTAATTTAGTATTATTTTTATTCAGAAATGGCGGATTTATATGTTGCCAAAGAAAAAAAAAACACAAATATAATTAAAACCTTATTACCTTTAGGGAAGTCAGTTGAAATTTTTTTAACGTTATTTTTTAAATGGGTTATTATGGGTAAGAGTATTTGTACTGTATTGTATTGATGTGTTTATTGGGTGTCTGTGTTGCAGTCGCCTTTTAAATTTTGTTTCAACCCCGTATAATGAAACAAAAGCCGCTGCACTACAGACGCTCTGTGTTGCAGCTGGGTTCGGTCAGACTTTACCTCTTAAGCACAGACTATGGGTGTCTGTGTTGTAATCGGGTTTGTATTTAGCCGCTCGGGGCGTGACATGGGTTGGAAACAGACCTCGCTGTGCAGCGCGGCGTTGACTTCCAACAACTGTTGGTAAGCGAGCCGCACGTTGCTAAGTCTCTGCGCGAGCGCCATGTTGTCTCGCTGCGCGTCGTTGTTGTTGCCGCGCTGTTGGTCGCAGAACGCTTGTTGTTCGCGGCACTCCTCCGCTATCTTGTTCGATTCGGCCTCGAGGACTGCGTAGTCCTAGAATTAAAATATAAATATTTATTAGCATAATTTTGTTAACAAAAAGCAGTGTGGAAAATGAAATTGTCTCTTTCAATAGTGATTTCGATTGCATGCTAAACATACAAACATGCTAACGAATGTTCCTTGTTCTTTAGGAATTATTATTTAAACTCATTCTAACAATAGTAGTATATGAAACTGTTGCATAATAAGAGTTCTTACAATACGAGAGTAAGAACTAATTATGTGCCGTTTCATATACTACTTTATATAATCTCATAAAATTAGCTAAAACATAAAAAATGGTGTAAAACTTTCTTCAGCATTGCTACGTTTTCTAACATATTTAAAAACAGAATCAAACATTGAAATTGTAATACTTTGCTGATCCTGATCGCGTTGGTTCTTGAAATCTTGTTGGACGCGTCCACAGAAAATAAATAACCAAGGAGGTCGCAATGTATAAAAAATGCTGGCTCGACGTCGCAACGGAAGATATGCGTGCTAATGGACTTATAACCAAGAATGCCGAAGACCGGGGGAAATGGAGGAGAAAAAGTAGGAAAGCGGACCCTGGGCTCCAAGGCAATCAGCCGGGGATGCAACCGGGAAGGCGCTAATATGAGTAGGAGTATGATACAGTTGTCCATACAAGAGCTATATCATAATTTAATTTCGATGGCATGTTTACAATGACTGACATTCAAGTTCAGTTTTTAATTTTCTTTATATTTTAGTATGAGATTAGATAAAAATATATTGTCTCGTTCTTTCACATCAAAAATCAGTAAGTGAGAAAGGGACTACACATATTTAAGTAAAAGTAAGCTAAACGAAAGATTATTTTTAAATAAGGCCACATGTGTTTTTGTGAAAGTAGCTTTGAGATATATTTAGCATTAAAAAAAATACACATACTTCTCTGATATGTCTAATGTCAGTGTCTCGCTGCCTTAGATTTTCAACAGCGTTGGTCCACATCTGCATCATTTGTTTCCTTTGCTCCATCCCTTCTATAACCTGGAAAAATAAAAGAACATCATATTTAGTAAAATTCAATTAACATTTTTTATTTGCATCATTCATTCTGCATCCTTTTCCGATTTCCCAGTTGCTTCTTCTGCTGGTTGCTTTGATGCCCAGCTCTTAAATAATGTTGATGAATTATCAAGCCCAGAGATGAGCTTTGAATTTGAAAACGGCTATGGACGCCGATTCTCGCGCCTTTCGTCGAAGGCGAGATTTGTAGAAAATAAATGGCGGAGGTTCAGGGTAATTGGTGTTGTTAGCTGGGCGAAAACATGGCGACTTGGAAACATAGTACACGGGTAAGCGAGCCCGACTTACCCGAGCTGCTACTCAACCCTGTCCATCCGAGTCAGTAGCATCCTAGTACCTCATCCTTTCCCCAAACCCAAGCACATCTCACGCTTCCCAATAACAATACTTCTGATGGGCAGCAGTGTCGGAAGTACGACAAGCCGCTAAAACTACGCTTGCCAACCCCCCTGACAAGCATGGCGAATATGCCAACAACCCCTCAAATTGGGGAAGGCCTATGTCCGGCATTGGACTGACTATGGCTGAAATGATGAATGATGATGATGTTTTTCGAGAAGATAAAGGCTTCAGAATCGGACCCATGGTATAAATCAGCTTAATTTGTACCTGCACAGAAATCCTTTCGCAGGCTCTCTCCTCAGCTGCAAGGTTGGAGACCAGCTCGGACAAACGGTCGTGTATGCGATCATGTTCCAGCTTCAACTTCTGCCTCTTTGTCTCCAATGCCTGCAAAATTGTAGCCAGGTAAGATTTTTTTCGTAATCTTCTAACCACAAATTTAATATGGGAATTTGAATAAAACTTATATTACAGGTTGTTACTTCGGAATCAAATCATTAATTTTAATTTAAGTGTGGAGTTTACAGGTTCTACCTAAATCGCACAACTCTTTCTAGATTGCAAAAATTATAAAAGCAATTAAATTTAACAAAGAAAGTTATTTGTGATTTTTTTATTATAATCTAGCTGTTTCCCGCAGCTCCGCCAGCGTCAAAAAGTAGCCTGTGTTTGACCCCGGGTCTTCAACTATATTCATACCAAATTTCATCAAAATTCGTTCAGCGGTTTAGCCGTGAAAGCGTAACAGACAGACAGACTTTCGCATTTATAATATTAGTATGGAAGTATGGATGAGTTAATGATTCCGTGCTTCAGAGGGCATATTAAGCCGTTGCCACACGACAGACACTCCATACAACAGCGGCTATCTGTATACCTATTACGACTACATACGATTCGGTTCGTCACAGCCGCGACCGGGCGGCCGAAGCTTTGCTCTCGATTTTTATCCTAATCCTGCTCGGGCAGGCTTTTAAACTAACGCACTGCATAATTAAAACATAAAATTACAGGATTAAACGCGTAACATACCTTCATACTTCCGACGTTTAAACCGTGGTACAACGACCGTGGTCACGGAACGACTGGCTCAGCATTTCTACAGCTCCATACTTCCAGCGGAATCGTCTTCCACCAGCATATTTTGATTTCTCCAAGTACAGTCATAAAACACACTAACAGTGTCCTTATTACGTATCGCAACCGATGCGTCCGTATTCTTGTAGGATTGAACTACGAGGGTAGATCGAAATATTCGCGGCCTTACACATAAATACTTGAACTATTTTAATGTAACTGACCTCATTCGATTTGCTTACTCTCTGGTTGTCACATTGTAAAATTCTATCGCAATAGCATTATCTGTTTTTAAATTAGACTGAATTTTGTGAGCCTAAGTGCAGCGTTTTTAAAAAATGGAGAAAATTGAGCAACGTGCGGTAATCAAATACCTGTTTAAAAAAAAAAACTAACTCCAAAAGAGATTCACGAAGATATGTCAACAACATTGGGGGAATCTGCTCCGTCGTATACGACTGTGAAAAAGTGGGTTGCAGAATTTAAACGCAGACGAGAGAGTATTGAAGATGACCCTCGCTCCGGCCGGCCTACGACGTCTACGACTGAAGAAAACATCGGGAAAATCTGCGATCTGATATTGGCAGATCGGAGATTGACCATCAGAGAGATTGCAGACACTATTGGCATCTCGTATGAACGAACACAAAACATCTAGTCAATGAACTTGGATTTTCTAAGGTTTCTGCGCGGTGGGTGCTCAGATTGCTTTCAGTTGAACAAAAACGAATACGGCTCACGATTTCTCGCGACTGTTTGGAAATGTTTGAGGCTGATCCACAAGATTTTTTGGCCAGATTTGTGACAATGGATGAAACCTGGATACACCACTACACCCCAGAGTCAAAACAGCAATCCAAGCAGTGGAAAAAACCTGATGAACCGACTCCAAAAAAAGCCAAAGCAATTTTGTCAGCTGGCAAGGTGATGGCGTCAGTTTTTTGGGATGCTAAGGGTGTCATCATGGTGGACTACCTTGCAAAAGGTCAAACTATAAACTCGGCTTATTACTGCACCCTTTTACGTCGTTTGCGTGAAACAATCAAAGAGAAAGTGTTGTTCCATCAGGATAATGCACGCGTTCACACGTCTGTTGAATCTATGGCTCAAATTCGTGATTGTGGCTTTGAATTACTGCCCCATCCCGCCTATTCCCCTGATTTGGCACCTTCCGACTTTCATTTATACCCAAACCTAAAAAAAAACCTTGGAGGTCAAAAATTTTCATCAAATGAGGAGGTCGAAGCTGCGGTGGGTGACTTTTTTGAAGGCCTTGAAGAAACTTTTTTTATGACTGGCATACAGGCGTTGGAAACCAGATGGAAGAAGTGCATTGAACTAAGTGGAGATTACGTGGAAAAATAAAATTACTTTTGTTTATATTTTATATTGTTTTCTTGCTGAGGCCGCAAACTTTTCAATCCATCATCGTAACTTTTTTCCTTACGCTGGGCGTACGAAAGGCGTTTATATAACACTCAGATCTTGTCTGTTGCTCCTTTGACACAAGTCAAATAAGCAGGTTGCCTGCATACCTCCTGATACCCAAATATTATGAGGATGAATAGATTCCAAGCTTATTTACAAATATATCTCACTTTAGCCTTCGATAGGTCCTGCTTGGTGAACTGCTCGATCGCGGTGATGTCTCCCGCACTGCGCTCCAGAGCTGCGCGCCATTCCTGGAGAGCACCGCGTTCGCCGCATACTTCACTCTTCAGGCTGTCTGCCTTCTTTAGCAAACGGCCAATATTGGCTACAATACAAAATAATAGTACATTATTGCAAAGGCAGCGAAATAGGCAATTGCAGGTCGAGTATGAGTTTGAAGGCCGAGCCGCAGACGAGGTCGCGTTCAAAAGTAATGACTATGTTTCCGCGCATGTTTAAGAAGAAACATTTAACATAATCTCTTTCATGAAACAGTTTCTTCCGACAAATAGCCACTTTTTCAATAGAACAATAACTGTTTGACCCAATGGTTAAGGTCTTGGATTAGATTCACATGGAAAGCAATTGTTCTTAGTTTGGTTAGGACAATGCAGGCTTGAATCACCTGATTGTCTTCTTTCAGTGTCTTTGTCTTGATTCATGCTTCGGAAGGCATGTTAAGGTTTAAGTACCTGCTGCCATCTGGTGGTCGTTGAAAGAACCACTTTAGAGGCCGAAAGACAGTTCCAAAAAAATCTAGACATCAGGGTCGATTGATCATGCAAACCACTATTTTTTTTATTAAGATTGAATAGAAAAATACCATTATTATTTTTCTTAACTTTGAAAAAGCCCCTCCATGTCACATACAGCAGAAGTTACGCAAACCTGTTTTTCTGTTGCAATAACTGTAAAAGGAGTCTGAATTTCTCAATCCTTTTATCTTTAGTTGAGACACATGTGACTCCAAGTAAGAATATGTAATGTGTCCTTTAGTCCTCATTTACATCATTTATGGACAGAACATCCTATATTCTTAAGCTGTATTTTTTCTATGAACTTACCTATATTTTACTTTAACTTACTTATATTTTATCATCTTTTTGAGGGATACTATGAGCAACATTTGAATAGATTACCACCTAAGGTTGGAGCCTTGATAGCCGATGCCCGGTTGGATTCAGAGAGATAAATACCCTGGTCTAAGTCAGTAACTGTTCTTGAATACGAAGGCCGCATTTAAAAGTGTACCATCTTGTCACTAACTCAAGAATAAAAAATAAGTGGTACACTTTCTAATGTGGCCCACAGTACCTTGGGCTCTATCAATGCGAACATTGATATCTTTACTCTGCTTATTGCTGTCAATAATATCTCTGTCCAATCGGTCTGCTTCATTGCATGCCAACTGCTTTAGCTTCACCTCTTGCTCCAGCTGCTGTTTGTGAGCAAACAGCAAGCGCTGGAAATATTAACAACCCATTGTTATAGCATAAATGAAAGTGAAGTTCAAAGTACTGCCATTGGAATGTACAATGACAAACACAAGTACCTAGTATTGTAAATAGGAGGGCAATAATAAAATACCCCATTTTACACCTAGAGGCCCTAAGGGTCAATCCCACAGTCCTGAGCTAAAGGACAAAATATATTGATTAATATTTATCATAAATTCTAATAAAATTAAATAATATCTGTCTCTTTGCAGATTTGGTTTGAATGGGAAGTACATACAAGCGATGGTCACTTTTACATGAAACATTTAATGATGACACTTCTCTAATATTACTATAGCTAGTTGATTTAAAAATAAAACATCTCCAACACACAGGATAGCAGAAATAAAGTTTAAAGGTATTCCAAACAAATTATTACAGCGCCAGCAAGCAGAAAAATCTTAATTTTTAACTTACTGTATTCTCCTGATATTCCGAGTGAACATAATTTTTATAATTGTTTAGGTCTTCACGTTTTTGATTCTGCAATATCAGAGCCTCTTTAAGTTGTTGAATCTCATTTTGCCTATAACATAAAAGCCAAAGTTAAATCAAAAGCCTGAAACAAGAAAGTAAGTAGTACAATCAAGAAAGTTATATTCATGTTTTAATGTACCTTGATATAAGCAGTGTTTCTAGTTCTTGGTTGTCAGGATTTGCTAAAGGAATTCTGGTACCCTGATTCCAACCAAGTTCTTCTAAGAGGTGTGCCATATATCTAGGAGCTTTGCTTTGTTCACTCATATTTGCGGAATCGAATGGCTGCCTTCAATATTGATTCACAAAATTAAAACCCTGTGGTACAACACAGTAAACTTTATTCATATGATACATATATTCATAATGTTAGATCAATATTTTGAAAACATTCTCAACACAAGAGTACTTTAATTTCTCAAGCAACGGTATCCGAGATAAACACAAAACAAAAAACAAATTCAGCGCCATTTTCAAAAAATTGACACCACTCAAATTTTGACATCATATTTGACTTTAGTCAGACATTGACAGTGGCAGCACCAAAAAAAGAGACTTCTCGAGATTTGAATTACCGTAATTTACCGAAATTCCGATATCGAAAAGTAAGCGAATGGTTTTCTCATATGGTTCTCTCTCTACGATATCAAAAAATAGAAACGGTTGACGATAGTTAAATGACAGATAACTAGACGCATGCAATCAATGCATCAAGATTACAAAATTTTACTCGAAAATAAGCGATTATAACGCTATATAGTTGTTCTAGACAACGACATTGGAAATTGGAATGAACATAAACATGTATTAGACAGACTATTATAAAATATTATTTGGTTTTTAACAGATTTATTATAGTTTTCCGCACAATAACAAAATTGAAGCTAGATAGAATAGAAAATACAGAGAGCTCTTGCTCAACGACAAGCGACAAACGAGCCTGGTTATAACTGAGACTTCCAAAATCCACAAAAGGTTTTCAAATCGAATAAGGATATTACTTTTCTTTTTAAGGTTCCGTACCTAAAGGTAAAAGGGTGAATCCGAGAAATTTGTTCCGATTGTCAATTTTTTTTTTACTTTTTTCCCTATGGCTTAACGAGCGTGTATGACATCATATACGTGTTCATATGGACTGAAAATATAAATATACCAATGTGCCTTAAAATTAGACAAGGATTTTAGTTAAAGAACAATTTTAAATTTTTTCGCATGAATGGTGATGACAATGTTACCATGGTTATGATTTTACGACTAATGGTATTGACAAAAGTCAAATGGTAATGATGATTTATGGAATAAAATGCAAATAAAATATGATGTAATTCTTATTATTTTGTGTTTTTAATGATTCAGAAATAACCTTAGGTCTTTTTCAAATACGTTGATTAATTCTAACGGTGTTGTAGGAAATACACCTTTTTTAGTTATTGTTGTTTTTCTAGGACCTGTTTTAATAACAATTTTTTCTACGCTACGTATCCACTTAAAATAATGTAATAGTTTTCTGAATTCGTTATAACATATAAATTTGTTGCTGCAATCATAACATTTTCTCATCAGGCAGCTTTCGCTGTACATAGAACGACATATAGCAAATCGCTGGCATCCTTTAGATCGATCATTTTTTCTTTGTAGAGGCATTCTAAGATGAGTTCGAAATTGGCATGAATGGTACACATGCACGTGTCTCTTTGAATTTTATTAGGAATTAATACCCAAAACGGACGATAGTGACAAAAGCTAGAGTAACTAATTTTTATCTTAGTCTGATTCACAAATTTTTTGTAAAGAATTTTAAGAGAACTCGTTATATATCTTTTTTGTCTCTGAACTTTATTTTTTGTCGTGTTTCTTTCCGGCCAAAATAAAACTGTTATCGTCGTCTAAGAAAAAAAATTCGATAACTTTTTGTAATTTAATTGAAGGTTTTTCTGCAGTTTTATTTATTTTTTTTATATGTTTTTAATCTTGATATTTCTTTAGTTTCTGTTTTTTTTCCGTAGTTAAATTCACCATGGGTCCATTTTCATATTCCTGAATCTTCCTTTTCAAATATTTAATTTTATCTTGTTGCGCTTTAATTATTCTCGACATTTTTACTCTCTTTCTCAGTTCCATAATTTTTAAACTTTTTATGTTTTTAGAACAGTCACATTGATTCAAAGGATCTTCATTTTGTTTAGTACGAGTATATAATATTTCTTCACCATCGTGTTTATATTTCATATTATCATTTTCTTCCTTTTCTTGTGCTTCAACATGTATATGTCTTCATCTTTGAAATAACTTCTGTTGGCAATGTTAACATTTTACTAGCTTCTTTATTTTTCTGCCTAGATTTTTTTTGCTGCTTTTCGCCATTTCTGCCGTTGGATTCTTTGATCTCTAGGAGATTTTTCATCTATGCTTAAAAATTGCTTTTTTCCTTCCTTTTCTTGTATCTATTTTTTTCTTTCTCTTTTACTAATGCATATAAAACTGGATCAGCTTATTTTTTCAGCCTACGCTTGCCATCTATTTTTTCGCCTTTTCTAATCTTATTTAATTACTTTTCGCTTTTTTGCTTCATTGTTATCTTTTTTTTTATCGTCCAACAGCATTGCAATCTGTGTCTTTGATATTCCGTCAAGAATTCCGAGACTCTGACTTCATAGTAACTATTAGTGCCTAAAAGTTGTTTATATAATATTATAACATAAATATAAAACCACATTTTAATGCCTTGCGGGATAGACAAGTCCAACGGTTGATAAATCTGAAGACTATTTTTTTCCTTAATCTACTTTTACGGTTTTGAACAAAAAAGAAAATAGCTAGTACATGGTAGGTCTCTTTAATACACTCACAATAATAGCGGCATAGAAGAATATCGGTTTAAAATAATACGATAATCAATAAGCGTCAAAGCTATTTAGAAAATATCATTACCATTTCAACGAAATAAATGGAGTTGATGTCAATGGTGATGACATTTAAGCCTATTTTGTTCGAAATTTCTAGAATCCGAGATTTTTGTGTACAAAATATATTTTCTGATTGAAGCTCCTATACACCTTAATGTAAGTAATTAATACAAAAAAGATCGTAACACAACTTAATTACTTTATGATTCCAAACGGGGATGAAGTTTATTTGGTCACACTTCCACTTTCAATTACATTATTATTTTTTCTTCGTTTTACAACAAGCGTGCGTTCCTTGTTCTCTCAATTTTGCGACTGCGACAGGGGAGTACGTGCAGTGTATCGCTCCGATTACCCTCCCCCCGCAGGTTTCCATAGAAATATGTATTTTGATCTTATTGAAATGGTGTTGACGATTTTATGGTTACAAATATAAAATATTTTTTAACATTTATTCAATAATTGTAAAATTGCCGTTTCTTTATAAAATCAATGTACGATAATTTGGGATTAATATCAAATATAGAAACACGATTAAACATTCATATTTTTTTAAGAATTAATATCTATGTTACAGAGTCCTCAAAAATAACGCATATGGTGTTGACGATGGACGCGTGTTTTTGCTGTTTTCTATGTAAATTACAATTATATATTTTCCTCAATTAATGGCACATTTAGAGAATGTTTTGTAGTTTCATTACATAACATTTTTAAATTAAGAAAAATTTATACTTTTTTTTTAGGACCAAAGCATTATTGAAATTTAATGAATTCCCGGAATCACCCAAAAACGGAATCCTATTACTGAGACTTCAATGTTCATCTGTCACCAGACTGTATCTCATGAACCGTGATATAGACAGTTGAAAATTTAACAGACGGTGTATTTCTGTTGCCGCTATAAGAACAAATATTATAAAACGGAACAAAATAAATATTTAAGAGGGCTCCCATACAACAAACGTGTTTGTATTTGCTTGATATTAATAATTGATAATGGCAATAGGTAGATGCTGGATATATTCATAGAATATTAAGTAATATATATACTTTAAAATTAGTAATTAAATCATAATAAAATAAACATTTAAAGGGGGCTCCCATTCAACAAACTTTTTGGGATTTTATTGATAGCTGAGCCCACGACTTCGCCCGCGTCACGTTCTATTACCAAAGATTATGAGAGTACATAAACTCAATGATGAACTCTTATCGTAGCGTATGATATGATATAACTTTAAAGTTTTAATTAAATATTTTAAAAAATTAAGATGTGTTAATAAACGATAATTTTTTATAGAATATCGAATTTAATGGAATGAATGAACGCTGTAAATTGACTTGAAATCTTGCCAAAGTTATACTGCGCAATCTTCTAAAAATATCTCATTAGATTTAGATTCCCGCCGTGAAGTCAGTATGCTGAGGACCGTTGTTAAGATAAATAACAAATATTTTTGTGTTAGTAATACATTACAATGAGTGCAACTGCAGCGTCATTAGCTTGTCCTACGTGTGCTTCTACTGGAATATTCGATTCTGTGCAATCACTAAGAGATAGATTGATTTTTGTGTCAACTAATAAAATTTCGTGCCCAGTATGTCAAGAGGAAGTTGTTGGCCTAGATAAATTAACTATTCATTTATTTAGTCACGTGAAATTGTTAACAACAATGAATTGCCCGGAAAAGGAACTAATTGAAAAAAGAACAGAAACACAGAAAGTTGATAAACAGAACACAGTGCAACAAAAAATAACTAGATCCAGCGAGGCTAAAAATAAGACTACCACGTCTACAGCAAGCGATCCAATTAAATATGTTAAGATATTCCCAAAATTACCAGTTATTTCGGTTCCATTAATAGACATATCTCAAACTTCATCTGAAGAATGTGTAAATATAAATAATCGCGTGTATTTGCCATCAGTGAAAACAGAAAATATATTGAAGACTAATACTACGTGTGATGTTTGCGGTTTACAGTTTGTGGATAATAATATTCTGAAGATGCATAGAGGGTTAATACATAATTTGGATGAAAAAACCAATCAAAACTTTACCCGATATCAATGCCATATTTGTCCAAAACATTTTAAAATGAGAGGATCATTAATGGTACATTTGCGAGTAGCTCATTATGGATTTCTTTCTGGAAATAATTTGAATGTGTTAAAAACGAATAAACAAGACTCTTCAGTTAATAATTCTGAACAAATTTCGAATGATAAAATAACTTTAGAGAGAAACGACAGTAAGCAATGGCAATGTGATGTTTGCCGTAAATGTTTTACTACGAAATACTTTTTAAAGAAACACAAACGATTGCATACAGGTTAAGAATTCGTGTATTTTTGAGGTAATTGAAACACTAACCAAAATTAATTGTAAAAGCGATAAATTTTATTTTTATATTTTTCAGCTCAAGCCGCAAATTATAACTCTTCTTACTTACAAATTAATAAATCTCATCTCATTTTGCTTTGTTTGCCAATATACACTAAAGTAATTCAATAAAAAAAAATAGTAATATAGAAAGTATATTCACGGTATTATTGTTACTTTTCAGGAGAAACGCCTTACGCTTGCTCTCAGTGCAATAAAACTTTCACATTTCAACAGTCATACCACAAACATCTCTTATATCACAATGATGAAAAACCTCACACATGTAATTATTGTGGGAGAGCATTTAAAGAGCTTTCAACTCTTCATAATCATCAAAGGATTCACACAGGAGAAAAACCATTCTCTTGTGAAACTTGCGGTAACTATGTCTAATCTATACTAAGCTCTATAATAAGCTGAAGAATTTGTTTGTTTGTTTGAACGCGCTAATTTCAGGAACCACTGGTCTGATAAATTCTATAGGCTAGGACGAAGTCGAGACGGGCTGCTAGTCAATCTATTATTATTTTGTATGCTCCCACTTATGTCGAGTCAGAATTTTAAGTGTTGAAGAATTGCGTATAATCTAACATGTTTTCGATGATCTATCTAGTCTTGGTCCAAGCGTTAGTACTAAAAGAAATAATTGCGCTCCCGGTACCATAAAATATGGTGGTGAATAGATTTGTTTTCAAATTTCACTTCAGAAAATGTTATTATTTCGGTGACAAATCTAATTTTAAATAAGTTTTTTAAAGTAAGGACTGTTAAATTATTATCATGACATGGAAAACTAAACAAATTCGGAATTCCACATGTGACGAAAAAAATCTCATGATTAATATTTTTATCAAATAATTAGCATGCAGTAATAAAATACATAGGTATTTATTTCAAATTACATTTTCAGGTAAGAGTTTCAGACAACGTGTGTCTTATCTAGTGCATCGCCGAATACATACTGGAGTTATGCCATATAAATGTACAGCTTGTGAAAAGAGTTTTCGTTATAAAGTAAGTTTACCTAACATTTCAATTCATGTCAAAATGATTTGTAAAATCTAGCAGGTATCTACTCAGTATAGTTACGCCCAGTTTCTTCTATTTTGCTCAAAAGGAATAAAATTAAATTGGTTAAATTGTTAATTGTTTTACTTTTTTTTTATTAACCTCGCAGGAATCCCAGCTAAACACTATATTCTATTAGTACAACTCTGAGAAAAAAGGTATAACATACCTACAACTTCTTTTTTCTTTCATTTACTATTCTAGGCATATAGTATCATCCATTCTGTGCTAATTGTGCTAAGGCGTTAGTACTATTAATAATTTTGTGGCTAAGGTGAAAGAACACTACTGTATATTTTTTTTCACAGGTATCTCAAAGAACGCACAAATGCCCTGCTAAACCTCCTGGAGTAGTGATTCGACAAAGTGGAGACCTAGTCGAAAAACTTAAAAAGAAAAATGAAGACTCAAATAAATTCAGCAATGAAATTTTCAATACTGATGTCTTGAACTACCATGAAGTTTCTGAAGCAAATGCAGAATTAGTTCGTACTGGAGCCAAACTATCTTTGGAGGACATGGAATCAGAAAACTTCAAACTAATAAATGAACCCTTTACTGACAACATTGCTGAAGAAAGTACTTTGCTTGCAACATCAACAATTGAGGCATCCATAAGTGAAATAACTAATTCAGGAAATGAAAATATTATGGATTCTAATATAGAAGAGCTGATAGATTCTCTACCTCTATTGGACAAAAATGTAGCTTCACCTTCAGAAATCCTGAAAAATTTGTGTTTAACCCAAGAAGAAAATTACAATATAGCTATGCTAGAACAAAATTGTAATAAAAAACCATTCGACCTCTATGAAGATTTTCATGAATTTATTTAAAATAAAGATAAATTATTACTATCTACTTATATACTAAATTTTCGTTTTATTATAATATACTTATTTAGGGAAAGGAAACTGCTAGTATCTAGTAATATACTTACTAGATACTAGCAGTTTCCTTTCCCAAAATTGAGACTATATGTCAAATGCCAAAATAATATTTGCCTCCCTACATTCATTTATTTATTTAAGCTTTATTACACAATACAAAAATTTGTACAAATGGTGGACTTATTGCCAAGTGGCATTCTCTACCAGTCAACCATGGGACCAAACAGAGAAAGAAAAGTTGGCGATAAAGACGAAATCACGAACACACAAGAAAGATAAAATATGATAAAATCAACTTACAAAAGAAAAGTAATAATACATAAGATTAAATTAAACTATTTTAATACGGTTTTTATCGCGTTTATTACTTATTTATTTACACCTGACGTTTCAAACACTTTACAGCGTTCACGGTCGCAGGCAGACTAAGTTAACATTTGTCTTTGATGTCATAAGATTACAAAATCGCGAAAACATAAGAAATCATTAATACTTAAGATTACATATAATACATAATTACATAAAATAAGTATATAAAATATATACATACAATACATAGGATATAAATTGGATGACTATGACTCCGCGACTTGCTGCAGAAACATTCATTGATTTCAAGTAAGTTACACGGTCAATAGATCCTGTGTACCCTGGTGTCGGAGTTATTCAGAAGCGCCTCCCTACAAATAGTTGAATACAGATTTATCCCTGCAGATTTGAAGTTAATTCATTAATTACCTTTTAATAAGAGATCATTAACTCTACACAAAACCATATGCAAATCTCTCGATTAATAATTAATGTACTTCAAACTTTATTACCTAAAATGGTACACAATGGGTGGACTTAATGCTAAACATTCTCTACCAATCAACCTTTAGGTAAAACATAAATAGGCGTTCAAATGATAAATAGAAATAACTTCAGTTGTTATTTAATCCTGGGGTCTTACTATCATCTCTAAAAGCAAGGCAGAAATGAGTGAGTAAGCGAGATGGCGCAATACAAGATGTAAGGCGACATCTCGCTTGCTCACTCATTTCTGCCTTGCTGTTAGAGATGATAGCAAGGCACATGTACTCCAGCAGTTTTCCCAAATGCAGTCACTAGATGCGTTTGCCAAAACTGACGGTAAAGGCTCGCGTGTGAGCTTAATTATGGGTTTTTAAATGTAATTTAATAAGTTTTTATATAATGTGTTGACGTGCTAATTTGATGTTTTTTATTGATTGATTTGTTTAAATATTATTACAAGAATATAGCTAAATGAAAGCATTGTCGTGTCTCTATTTCCAACATAACAAATCATACAA
Organism: Euzophera pinguis; assembly: GCA_947363495.1. Taxonomy (NCBI): domain Eukaryota; kingdom Metazoa; phylum Arthropoda; class Insecta; order Lepidoptera; family Pyralidae; genus Euzophera; species Euzophera pinguis. The sequence continues at coordinate 7,274,624 of OX376157.1, read as the reverse complement.
TAGTGTGCACTGAATCCCCGTAGGATGTACTTCAAAAAAAGCTTAATAATTAGACTAGTTACTAAATCAAAGAAACTTATCACTAATGCAATCTATATAAGAATTAATATAGCGAAGCTATGAAAATACTGCTCTAAAATAAAGTCTTTTATGGTTAGCAACATTAGCCATTGCCCTACCTCATTTTTTTAGATTTTACGGTTGGTGTTTTAACGGTCCTTTGTATTTTCGATTTTTGACGATTCTGCAGCACTTCACGGCTTGCATTTTGCGAGAAAAAAAAAAAAAAGACACAAAAGAGGTTTTGAGAAACCAGCTGTTTTTGTTCTCAACAAAAAGTGCTTGAAATTTTGTGGAAAATCAGTATGGATCTAAATTGAATAGTGTCATTTCATCTCCAAACAGTGACATTTTGTGAACTGCGTGTGTTAATTAGGATTTTATGAAATTCGTGTTCAGCTGAAAATTAATCGATTTGGACTTTGTGAAACATCACTTGCGATAAATGGACTACCTACGTTTTAGCTGTTTATTACGTCTCATTTGTAATACGTGCAATGTGTGTAAATTAGGCCAACGCGTGTATTTTGCTTACTGCCTATATTAGTCCAGTACGTCATCAATATGTAAGTTCTTTTCATTTTTATACTTATTAATTTATTTTCATTGTTCCTACTACCAGAATATGTAGGTAGGATTATACTTTCTGCGCCTGTTTTTGTCTTGTGATAGTGATGTAACTTATTTATTTTAGCATTTCCTGGTTACAAAATTAACCAATGGTCATTAAGCTTTAATATGACTTATTTTAATATTGTTCAAGAATATTTTTAAATAGGTTTCCAATAAATAAATTCTTAGTTACCTTCATTTAATTTGTGTTGGTTGTATGCGTGTCTCATTTTATTATGCAAGGCTAAACTTATCTTGAAATTCAAGGTAATATGGCATTAGGTTTCCTTTATGATTGGAAGATTATAAAAAAGGATACACAATAATAAAAAAAATATATTGAAGTTTACCTAGGGCGGTTTGACAGAAAAATAGGCTTTTTATATTGTATGTTTACTTGACTACCCACATACTTATGGAAAAAAATTTTGAAATCATCCATACTAATATTATAAACTCAAAAGTCTTTCTGTCTGTCTGTCTGTCTGTTACGCTTTCACGGCCTAACTGCTGAACGGATTTTGATGAAATTTGGTATGAATATAGTTGAAGACCCTGGGTCAAACATAGGCTACTTTTTGACGCAGGCGGAGCTGCGGGAAACAGCTAGTTTGTAATAAAAATTAAATCAAATATGTAGAACAACTACTATTAAAAAATCCTCAATTAAGTGGCATTTCAATGGTAAACAGAAATATGACTTTTAGTACTGTCTATTCCTCTTAAGTATAATCCTTTGTTTTTTTATTTAAACTGTTTGCTTAAATAACTAAAAGTGAATAAATTAGATTAGAGACTAATGGGTTACCATAGTCTTTTAATTCCATCTAAATAGCAATCTTGCTCACCTCACTCTCAGATTCAGGGATCATCTGAAAGAGATTTATTTTGAAATATTTAGTACCCTTTCTTATTAGGGTTCCATAGCCAAAGGGTAAAACGGTATTACTGAGACTTCACTGTCTATTTGGACATCTGTCACCAGGCTGTAGGTATATAATATGTAATAGTTCCCTATAGTAAAGTTGATTTCTTTGCTCATTTTTGCTTGATATTAATAATGGCAATGACTTGAAATATTCACAAAATATTTATTTATAGTTCACTTAAATGAATACTTAATTAAAACTAGATAAAACAAATTTTTAAGGAGAGCTCCCATACAACAAACATTTTTTGTGTATTTTATATCTATAAAATACCATTATCTAATGGTACAGAACCCTATGTGCGCAAGTCTGACTCGCACTTGACTTGTTTTTATTTTATTGTAGTAGATTTTAAGTTAAAAAAACAAAAGACAGATGACTACAAACATTCAGACAAAACAATACCAGTTTAAATCTAAAAACTAGTTATTGTAAATGCAAATGTGAGTTGGTATATTAGTTTGATACCTTTTCACAATTCATTTACTATAATACTGAAAAGGACATAGGGTACCTTTATTACTACCTTTACTAATCTTAGTATGTGAGCGAATCTGCAGGTGAAAGCTTGTAATTTCATTCATTATGGAAAAAATACTTTGTACTGAAGTTTACTTTAGTAAATTCAATTGACTGAGCAAGAAAGGTGAGAGGTATTCATTATTAAACACAAAAGTAACACAATCCGCCATTACCAATTAATAGAGAAAATAATGCCTATAATTTGTCTTCTTCTGTTATTATAACTCCACAACACAATAGTGTATAGTTTAAATCAATCCTTTGATTTAATCATGACATTGGTGATTGGAGGAAATACTTGTACTATTACCTCCTGCAAAACAGAGTTGACTGGAAGATTTTGAGTCAAATCAGTCCTGCTGTATAGATGTGATATAATCATAAATAAGATCACACAACAGATCCAGGTATTTGTAAACCAATACCTACTTGTGACAAATTGTTTGCATTTTTTGGCCAGACACGATTTCCAAAAAAAACAGTTGTGGAAACAGTACCAATAGATCTCTAAATCAGGCATCGTAAATGGTCATAGATTGGTCACACATTGAAACGGCACTAACACATGTTTAGAGACAAGCTATGGAATGCTGGTCCACTCAACGCATCGGGATGATGGACCATCGGGCTAATTAAGTTGGAGCTTAATTAAGACCATTGGGCTATTTTTTGCCTATCGAAATGCCGTAACACTGTTACTTAAAAGTCAAGACGAAGATGTACAGGTATCGTCGCAAAATGTTCCTTACGCAAAATGTCCCTTACGCAAAATGTCCCTTAGTCGCAAAATGTCCCTTTTGCAAAATGTCCCTTTCGCAAAATGTCCCTTTCGCAAAATGTCTCTTTCGCAAAATGTCTTTTTCGCAAAATGACCCTTGCGCAAAACGTCCCTTTCGCAAACTGTCCCTTTTCCAATTTTTCATTATTTATATAAAATTACTGTAAAGTGAGTTTGTTTGTTCTTTATTTGTTTGTTACGCCTTCACGCCGTAACTTATAAACCAATTATCATGAAACTAGCTTTTGCTCCGCTCGCGTTAATATCGATCCCTAAACAGTAACTTTTTCGGGATAACAAGTAGCCTATGTGTTAATCTGGGTAATAAACTATCTGTGTGCAAAATTTCATCTAAATCCTTTAAGCTCACAAACGTACAAACTTTCGCATATTTTATGATATTAGTAGGAAGTAGGATAGTAGGATTTTGCATACACGTTGTCTGTGTGGCACGGAAAAGGTTATAGGGTAGGAAGGTTACCGAGTTGATTATTTTATTTCAATCAAATTTAAATTAATATTATTAATTAAATAAAACAGATATTCTCTTATTATACAGATAGTCTTTAATTTTAAACGTTAATTATTTTACAATATACTACAGCTTTTGTGTATGGTGAGACCTCTGAAAATCACGAAAATGTTCACCACAGTAAAAAAAATCGTAATAATGGATAAAACCATCAATTTTTTATATTTATTACGGGTATGTCCCTGACACATTGTATAGAAAACATGTTTGCAAAAGGTATATTTTTGCCACCAGGAGACATTTTTCTACCAGGGGGCATTTTGCTACCAGGGGACATTTTGCTACCAGGGGCCATATTGCGAAAGGGACGTTTTGCGAAAGGGACATTTTGCGACGATACGGATATACATATTATGGGTTAATACCGTAAAACTTCCTAATGTTGAATAGATAATTGACAAATTATTTTGCATAGAGTTATCCTGTAGAAAAGGATGGTTGAAATTTGAAATAAGTAAACACACAATTCGGAAACAATGGATATAATACACATCTGACCAACATTTGTAATGGACATAATCTTTCTGTGTTGTCCATTTTGGCAGAGTACCTAGTGAGCGAATTTCAATAAATAAATTAATATGACGAAAAGGTTCTCAACTTCTCAAGGGTTGGCAATGGGCACGTGATACTCCTGGTGTTGCGGGCACCATTTGCTATGATGACCAGGTGCGCCGTATAAAAGGGCCAAGAGAAAACAGATCTTTACTGATAAGATTGTTTGCAACTAAACACAACTAGACAATTTTGGAATTTCATCCTTTCAAAATTATCATCATCAATCCTAGCCTTTTCCCCGTTTTAATTGTGGTCGGCTCTCCGTATCTACTTGCGTCAACAATCTTCTCTATCGTGCACCATTTCAGGGTGTTCGGAACCAAGTAACAGTTTATTTTGAATATTAGTATTGTCGGTTATGTAAATCGCCATAGATTTCAGAACTCTGCATCAGGAGTGGCCTTCGATTACCTGAGATCTTACGACTGTCCCTATGCAGCTACCACCGTACTTACGGCTCTACCTCCTTGTTCTCTATGGCTCTCTCGCCTGCTTGGTGACTCACCAGTGCCGAAGCGACACTCGCACAGCGTCCAAAGACCTGTTGAATTATGGAAGGATGCAAAACAACAACAAAATTTCATTAGCTAAACTAAAACTCATACTGAATTGATCGTCAAAGACCACCTTATTTGGACACATCAGTTTTAGTCTCATCATTCGCTTTTGTATGTATTGCATAAAGAACATCCGACGTTATACGGGTCTGTGTTGAATTGGCAGGGGTACAAGGTGGCAGGGTCGTGTCTGTATCGATCCGTCGCGGCCCGGCCGCCAGCCCCGACACCTCTCATTACCTACACTGAAACAATATTCTTAGCCGTTACATTATTACAAAACAAACTACAGTTCATGTGGAAAGGAAAAACCGACTTAAATTAGTTGGAATCGCCTCTAGGAACTTTCTATTGCCGATTCGAACTTAATTTTACTACCGTTGCAAAATCGTAGCTTCTATCCATATATTATTCCACCCCGAGAATGTGTAGGTATTTCAACGATCATGCTAAACTGAGATCTGAGATATGAACCGAGTATAATGTTTTTATTACTTTTTTAACCTTTCTATCTGCTTTAATTGAACTAGGTATAAAATAAATAACATGTCTAGTTCGGAATATAATGAGCCTAGAGTTAACTAAGCATTAAAAAGTAGCACGTAATAATGTAGAACAGGCCAGTAGGTTAGGTATCATAGACTATTTATACGACAGTAAAATCGATGAAGTATCGAAGATGAACGCGTGGGAGTTGATTGTAAGATTTATTTGTTTTTAAACAAATGTTTATATTTTTTGTATTATTCATCTTTTGGCTGCATTTTTAAGTTTGTCATTAAACTCACCAACTATAGTAGTAAGTGGGTGTGTATTATCTGTCAACACGTGTGGCGTGGTATTGCCTGTTATGTAACGCGATACTAGCACTAAAATAGCTTAACCACCTGTATCGACTCATAAAGTTTCAACCCACCGACATTGAAAATACGTCCGCATTCTAGTCTTGCTGCATGTTCGCATAATCAAAATAAACACCTATCCCGTTATGAGATGACGGATTTATCTAATCTGTCCATGGGTGTCTCGCCAGCAGAGCTTGCACGTGCAGCAAGTAACAATAATATCATTTTCATGTGTACCTAGAGGACGTGTATGATAGACACTGGAGCTGGACACAAATTATTATTTTTTAATCTGCGGGTCTACGGGAGATCTATCGAAATACATTTAAAAACAGGCGCTCTTACTGGGTTGGATAATAAAAATCGCCCTACTTTCGCACTGTGCGGTTATAATTGTAACTACGACGTTGTTGTGAGATAGGTATGTCATAGTTTTAATCCCGAACATTTTTGGCAAAAAACTAGCTTTTGCCAGAGATAGTAGAAAAGTCGGTATAAAATGTAGGTACCCTATGTCCTGTTCACAGTAGTACTGAGCAGGACATAGGAGTAAGGAGTACTGAGTCAGTAGTCCTAACAATACATACATACCATCACGCCTTTTTCCCGTAGGGGTAGGCAGAGACTACGGATTTCCATTTGCTACGATCCTTACAGACTTTCCTCGCTTATTCTACGCTCATCACTCTCGTCATACACGCTCGTCGATTACGGGTACTCCTGACATCTCCCTTTTTTAATATGACATTAATGCATTCCATTTTATACTCCTAACTATGTGTATGCGAAATTCCGGTAAGATTGATTCAGTAGATAAAGCTTGAAGAGATTGCATTCAAGCATGCCTATATACAAACTTTCGCCTTGTAATATTAGTTAGGATAGGATAAGATGAAATTACGAGATGTATTAGTGTTTCTGCTTATTTATTAGAATTTAGTTTTTTTTATTTCCCCCTTCCGATCCTTCGAAAAAGATATAAACATTTACAAAAATCAGATCACTCATAGATTAATAATAGGTCTCCGCGGCGGCGGCGCTACGCGAGACCAATTATTAATCTAAGCAAATCACTATTCTACACTATGAATCCTTCCTTGAGTTACAGTAAGCCCCCAGATACACAATAGTGACCTAGTTGCGCATATTGCGTAAATGGCCGTAGACTTGAACTCATTCTGACTACTGACATAAGAGTACAACTACAAAATATCACGCACAGCCATCTTGTAATGATCATTTTGAACCCATAATCATTATAATAATTTAATTATGAAGCCTATAATAGTTTGATGATCATTCATTTAGATAACGAATGTAACCTTTATCGAATAACCATTAATGGTACGCAATAGCTGTCCATTTGTAAATTTAGTCAAATCGTTTTCACTCTGCGAATCCACCAGAGTTTTGTGGTCGTGGTGAACGAAGATTATGCAAGAGGCTCGGGTAACCGTCTCGAAACCTTTTGGCTCCGGCGGCTGTGTGTTGCGACACCATAGCTTTCACCGCTCGTTCCGAATTATAAGCTGTACAGCTTCGAAGTTTCCATTATTCAACCAACATCCATGAACATTTCTTCTGCGTTTAGTGTTCTCTTTTCATGATTTTTTTTCACATTAGACCTTTACCATACTGCTTGGTACACAGAATAGATAATATCTAGGCAGACGATAATATTGTGTGTTCATTCTATTTCGATAGTTTTAAAAATTCTTACGATAATCTAATTTTTGCAATAAAATCTGTCTATTCGCATCGTTACCATCTGTGACATGACGTGCATTTAAACCATTTATGCACAAATCGATTTATTCTGCAATTCTGGTTGCGTGTGGAGCGTTGCAGTTTCATTCGTCGAGACGAAACTCTCATAGCGATTACCTTCTATCATACATAATCTCAACCACCTCAACTTAACCAGCCTTTATTAAAATAGATTTTCTTTCGTCTTCATCACCTTTCGCCAAGATAATCCTTGACGACACTGATAAGTGCATTGTTGAAGGTGGATCGTTCCGTTAAGATCGACGACATAAAAACTTGTTGGAATGGAAAACGCTTGGCGTGGCGACATTGGCGACGATGCCGACGCTGTTTTAGTTCTCGTCTAGTGTGTCTCTGTCGCGCTGCACAGAAATAGTTTGGCTTATTTTATCTGCAACCGGTCCACTGATATGCTGGCAGATGCAAACGAACCAAATAATCAAACTATACGGTATATTAAATTAGAAGCGTAACACTATCGAAGATAGTAAGATTATTAAGTAACTATAGGTATGATCTATAGTCTATTTATTTTCTTTATGAAATAATAATAAATAAGTATCTCAATCATTTTTAAAGTTAGATAGGAGTTAAAGCCCCAATAATAATATTGTACTGATTTGTCTGGCTTGTGTATAATTTGCAGGGGTTTTCATAAAAGGGACGACAAGGAGTTCGTTGAACCTGTAGGGCTCCGGAGAAGTCGCGTGCGTTTCGGCGGCGGGGGCGCGGGTGCACACTGGGCCGGTCGTTGACTCCCCGTGGGGTGCGCTTGAAGCTGTGCAAGGCGAACTCAGACTATACACAGATTGATTTCGCTGCACTCTTGCTCCAGCTGATAATCGATGCAACTTTTAGTTTTCTGGCCATTTTGGCACACATTTGGCGGTTACGACTAGACCACGCGCAGCCATGCCAATATTTACATTAACGCAACGGCGGCGTGTCGGCATTATGCTTGGCTTGGCTGATGACGTCACTTGTTCAAATGCTACAAATAAAATTGATTCATTTTAGCAACATGAAAATATGAATAGTAGTTTTTCTTGACGGGAATTTCATATTAGCCACAGAAATTTAGCAAATCAATCTAAATTATAATAGACAGGCTCTATGTTTGTGCATAACCATTAGGTATTTCATTCTTAGTTTTACCTGGAGATAGTATTTGATAGTTTGCCTTTCTCATTGTTTTGCAATTTATTTTTCTACAAATATTTACTTTCTACATAATAGAACAGCTAACGTGGGTTGGTTTTTTAATTGTTTCAAAGCATCGGGTAAATTTTTTACTCTATTGCTATACCAATTTTAATGCCCACAAGGAGCTTCCGCCCTTATTTCTTTTAAAGAGTTTTGTCTGTAATTAATATTTTAGTGTCGTGTAGCTTTAACGCATTGAAAACACAGTTGTTGCCAACAGCAACACGGCGCTCGAGCTGGTGTACGAGGTGAGCTGGTTTCGCACGTGGCCGCTGCAGCACACGACCGGGTTGTCGACCTGAGGCCTTGAGCCGCAGTCCCCCGCCACAACCATAAGAACAAAAAATAACACGCCTAAATATAGCCGATCTAAGGTTCAAAACAAAGTTCTATCTGTTGTTAGTCGCTTCAAGGTCTCACTAACTATATCATAGAAGAAGATTATCTCCTTTTTTACACAGAAAAGTAAAAAATACTTACAAAATTTTATTTAATTGTTGTGTGTTGGTGTTGTGAGTGGTTTGGTTACCTCTTCATCTTCATGAAATTTCATTTTAAACGTCCCTAAAATAAAAAAAAATCAAAATCATCCGAATAGAGAAACTTTCCTTGTTGTCGGCTAAAGATCTGGTACGAATTCAAAACATTTTCGTAGGTGGTGTGGTGTGTGTGCGGTATTGCCTCGTCGAATCGTCGCTCGACGAGCATGTTTACAAGGTCATGGAGTATTTTTATTATTGTCTGTGGTCGTGGTCATTATGAAATAAATTATCTTGAGGATTTATACTATTCCAGAAATTCATAACAAGTAAGTATATACCTAATTAAGTATAATAATTCCTTTATCGCAAATTTTGTGTCAAGCACTTATAACACAGTTTAAAACATCACAGGTTCTATGAGCTTTTAACTTTGAATCGACAATCTCGACTTGATTCGAGGAGAATTATACATTCACAAAAAACAAAGTGATTGGCTTGGCTTGGTAAGATTTTGAACTCTGAAGTCAAGGAAGGTCATTTTGGAATAACAAATCAGCAGCGTAGCTCGCGGCAAGGATTTATATGCCTTTTTGTCTTGTCTTACAAATGTTCGGTCCACTGCTGCACGATTTAATAAAATCGGACCACGTGATTGTAATTCTGCAGAGTATAGTCTTCAAAGCTACTTCGACAACATTTCTACAAAAGTTTCAAATTTACCTCTAAAATATTATCAGGGTGTTACAATTACAATAGGCACCAAACATCTTACATTACTCTACCTGACATAATGCACCTGGTGCTCCTAAGGATGTATCTTTCGTCTCACAAACCCCGCTGCGTTTGAATTGTAAGTAGACAGGTTTCTTTAAACAGGTTGTTATTGGCGTTTGTTATGGTTATAACACAATTTGAACTACCTGAGTTTTGCTAGCTAATGTGAGGCTGAATTGAACACAACTTGCAGTATAGTATACTTAGTTCATAGATATTTTATATAGGTGACAACATTTACAATAAATAAAACAACAAATAATCACCGAAAGTAGTCACGAATGAAACTCGTAATGTATTCTCTGGTAGGTAACTAACGGGTGTTTCATTGCGTCACTCTCACTCATTACATTTGCAGAGGTCATTGTTTATTAGACATGCATTGATCCTTTCAGTTATTTATTTCCTTCCTGATTGCCTCGAGTTTGGGGCACAAATATTTTCTCATACTAGTCATATCATTTCTCTTATTACGAAGAAAATCGAAAGCAGAGCCGAGCCTAGTAGATTGCATCTTTGGGTCTTTTAATCAATAACCCAAATATGGCCTGGCAATGGCCTCATATGATGTCACTATAGATAAATCAATTAGAGACCATTTTACGCTCACACAAAATGATATGAAATTAATGTCGAACTGGGATCGAGTGACAATGCTATTGACGTATAATACAATATCTTCATTATATGCGCCTCAGTCCACGAAGCCAATTATCATAAAGTACAGTTAGTGTAGCGTTATATCCGCAAGGTGCATAGTATATTTCCATGTAATGATTTCCAAGCGAATCCAAAGGAGCCCGTGCCACGGCGCGGACCGAACACCTCGGCCTGCGACATCGGTCGGCGTCGGGCGTGGTCGTTCACCAGGCTTGGCCCTTTGCCCCGCCTACGGGACCGAGATACGGTCTCGTGTGTGCATTGCACGCATAAAACTTGTTTTTAGGAAACACTCAAACAGTAAAAGTGATCACTTCTCTACAATGCACTTATTATCAACCGTTACTGATAATGGCTAGTCTTTGAACGCTGGCCTTGAGTAGGGCGAGGGTGTCTTTGCTCGTCGACAATTCGGCTAGACAGACCTACCTATTACTATTTCTGCGCTGTAGAAAAGCCAGTGTTCAAAATCTTGCCCAAAGAAATATTTTAGAAATTGTTGATCATAATATATCTGAACACATTCATTTTCCTTTCCTGTAAGGTCGACCACGCTATTTCTGTTTTCAATTGATGATGAATTCCGTATCCCACCGAATTCCTCGTGTTGCAGCACTCTAAGAATAACAAGGCTCCTGGATTGGACACGATTTCATGGACGAAGTGATGCCCGAAGAATGGCATTTGGGTTCCAAAGTGCCTATATTTAAAAAAAGGGACAAGACAGTATGCTCAAACTACAGGGGTATCACTATCCTGTCTACTGCGTATTAAGTTTTCTACATGCGACTGGTGGAGTATGCCGAAGAAATCATAGGCGAGTATCAGTGCGGATTCCGGGCGAGGAGCTTGTTAGTCGAGCGCGACCCGCGTGCGTATCCATAGCGAATGCGCGTGTCAAGTGTCTACTACTATTGGATTGGTCGCCATTTATCTATAATCATTAGGCTGCGTCAGAAGCCTTTAGGCAGCCTGAAAAAATCTGACAGATTTGGACACCCATGTTCCTGTTGGTCAGATTTTCGAGTAAAAAGCGTTACGGAGGTCACACAGCAGTCGCTCCATTGTAGTAACCAACACCAAAATCAATGTCCGTCTCGAGTAAAAAGCGTTTCGGCTCCGAAACGTAAGCTGAGGACGTAACTGGAAAACACGCTTGGACGAAGACGAATAAAAATTGATTCAATTTAATAATTTAGCTACAGCTATATCGAAAAAGGCAACTTAGGATGAACCTCAGGCGAAATAGATTAAGTCAAAACAGTACAGTATGAAAATTTATAAACTTTATGTATTTTTTAAATTTTATACTCAATAATTTTACTTCCATTGTATATTAAACATAGATAGATACAAGCTTCAAATTTTGAACAATTAGAGCAATGCCAACTCGCTGAGTGGCACAAACTTTCGATGCTATAGGGCCGACAGTATGGTGCCTAAAGGGCCTGCTAAGAGTGTGAATGATCCCAAATGGTCTTGGTCATAATACCTACTATAAATTTATCTTTTCATGTTAAAACAAATCTGAAACGAAATCACGGCCAGTTTTATAAATAGCGCCATCTTGATAACGGAAATGTCAAATGTCAAACTATCTACGTGAGATGCTTATTTCAATGTATTGGAATTTTACATGTTTTTTTTAATAAATTATTACTCGTAAACTATTAGGTCCTTACATATGAAATTGGCGTTTTGTCGTACTGGCCACTTTAATCACAAATTTCTCCTCGTTGGTTAGAAATTCCAAATTAAAATTTATACAGCTATTTCCACATGTATTTATGTGTCGTAAACCGTTATTCATTTGTTTTTTTTCTTCTGTTTTTTTCTGTTTGCGGCGCTCAGTTTACAAAATGGAAAACTTGAAATATAGCGTTATTTACGAGTACGAGTAATGATGTGTATGGCGGTCGTGTCGCAAAAGAAAACAATGCGTTTTTGGTTCCAACGTTTTTGTTCTGGAAATTTCGACCTGCAGAACAAGCCCCATGGACGGCCGAAGACCCAAGTTGACAATAAAGAATTGAAGGCTATTGTGGAAGCGGATCCATCGCAAACCACGTCCGAGTTAGCTGCAGGCTGCGGTGTTAGTGTTAAAACTGTTTTAATCCACTTGAAGCAAATTGGGAAGATTAAAAAGCTTGAAAGGTGGGTTCCTCACGAAGTGAGTGAAGCAAACCGGCAAACGCACGTCGACTGCTGCGTTACATTACTTGACCGGCACAATAATGAAGGGTTCTTAATCGAATTATTACCTGTGATGAAAAGTGGATTCTCTACGATAATCGGGAACGCTCATCGCAATGGTTGGACCCTGGCAAGCCAGCCAAATCCTGCCCCAAGCGAAAATTGACCCAAAAAAAGTTACTTGTAAGCGTTTGGTGGACTAGTGCCGGTGTCGTTCATTACAGTTTTCTCAAATCTGGCCAGACGATTACGGCAGACGTCTATTGTCAGCAATTGCAAACCATGATGGATAAGCTAGCTGCTAAACAACCGAGCCTTGTCAATCGTTCTACGCTATTGCTGCTTCACGGCAACGCTAGACCACACACTGCACAACACACGGCTACCAAATTGGAAGAGCTTCAATTGGAATGTCTAAGACACCCACCGTACTCCCCGGACCTTGCTCCAACAGATTACCATTTCTTTCGAAATTTGGATAACTTCTTGCAAGGGGAAAATTCAACTCCGATGGGGCAGTCCAAACCGCCTTCAAAGATTTTATTGATTCCCGTCCGAATGGTTTTTTAGTAAAGGGATCAATGAGATGGCAAAAGTGCATAGATAACAATAGTTCATACTTTGTTAAAATAAATATATTAAATAAAAAATATTCGACATTTTGTTCCTCCCATACAAAACGCCAATTTCATATGGAAAGACCAAATATTATAAGCCTTACGGCAGTGATAATTTTTCTTTAATTCATTGTAGTTTTCCCAGAAGTTGTTGGGGACACTCACCTCTATTTTTTTAACGTTATAGCTAAATATCTCATAAACGAAACCGTTAATCGAAAAACACTCTGATAATGTTTTTAAGAGACCTATTATATGGTACCCTACACAAATAGAAAGTAGAAAAAATTAATATTTTTGTCTCACAGTTCGCTCCGCGTCTGTAATATATGCTCACTAGATCTAAAAGTCTCTGAGAAAGACGTAGGACAGACTGACGGACAGACATGACGAAACTATAAGGGTTCCTTGTGTTTACTACGGAACCCTAAAAAACAAAGCAAAAGTTTACCTAATAATCATTTGGTTATCGCTTTTCGTAAATTTTAAATGTTATTAAATATCTTAAAAATATTATTTATTCTTAGAATAAAAAGCAACTTATAAAAATATGATATTATTAACTAGCTGTTGCCCGCGGATTCGCCCGCCTGATCAAAAGGGATTTCCAATGAAGTTGAATCACTTAGATTATATTTATGCGACAGGTCTCTTAGGATCTTCTTTTTATGTATTTAGAAGATTACTACCCCATCGGATCCCAATAGGGATTGATAGTATATCACATCCGGCACGTCGGATTATAAGGTTGTTATTTTCGTAGTCAGCAACCGATAAACTATACAAATAACACCCATGTCCCCCATTCAGGGGCTGAATTCTAAAATCCTTAAAACAGGTAACAAATTATTTATCAAAACAATTATTCAAACATCAGTTTCCCTTTTGGGGGTCAATTTTGAAAAAATTTTCCTTAGTGCACCCGCTGATCACAAAAGAAACCCCACTTGCTAAAATTCTATGACATGTCAATTGGCTAGTCAACTAAAAAATAAATTGTGTATTTTATATAATTTATTGATAGAATAGACTATTTCGGAGATACAATTTAAACGAAAAAAATCTTAAAATTATATTTATTTTGTTATTTATTTTTAAAGATTTTATAGTGATGACGTCACGCAGCTATAATGGCCATCTCGAACTTCAAGAAAGCAAAAATTACTAAGGTATTAAAAAATATGTATGTCAATATCAAATGTCAAAGTCAAGATGGACCGCGGCCGCGAGTTGGTTTCTTGTTTGTTTACAATCGCCAAATATTTAGGTACTTACCCCATTTCTCGTATCTATTGCAGATTGGCCTGTTTAATGGACTTTACTGCCGTCTCTTCATTCGTTGACATCTGATTTTTCAATAATTTGCCACCGATTCTTCATTAAAATGTATGAATGAATGTAATGAAGGTGTAGATAGGTTATTTAAGGGTTATGTTTACTTGAACAGAGATGACATTTGACATGGATGACAAGTACGTGAAGCGCCTAATTAGCGCTACCAAACAAAAAATATTTATTCACTACCCAGTGCTACCAACCTAAAAAATTAAATGTAAATAGCCGGAAGTTATCCGGCTACGTCATACGATAACTTTGCTAAAAAATGAAAGTCATTGGGTTTTCTGCGATTTTCTTTAAAAATACTTGCTTAACTAAAGATCTGATTAATGTAATCTGTTCCTTAAGCCTATTCCTCGAAATGGTTTACGAATTAGACATTTTCATGAAAAAGTTTACTAGCCAATTACAGTTTAGTCAGAGTATGTCCCCCCTTTTAGAACTAGAATTCTAAAAATACTGACACAGGTATTTATTCATTCATCAAAAGAAATTGTAAAGTTTCGAATAACTAGCTCTCTCCCCCTTACCTACTTTGGACCCCATTACACCCCTTTAGGTGGTGCGTTTTGAAAACTCCTTGCTTAGTGCAGCCTCTGATAACTAAAGGAACCCCCTTGCTAAAATAAACACAATCAATGATACACAACCTTTTCCCTCTTTTATGGGTTAATGCAAAATATCCTAAAATAGGTATTAACTTATTCATCATCCATACTTCCATCCATACTAATATTACAAATGCGAAAGTCTGTCTATCTGTTACTATTTCACGGCCGGATTTTAATGAAATTTGGTATGAATAAAGTTGAAGACCCAGGGTCATCATAGGCTACTTTTTGACGCAGGCGGAGCTGCGGGAAACCGCTAGTAAGAAATAATTATGAAGAAATATTTCCCCATACATGTTTCGACCTCATTTCATACTCCTAGCAAGTGAATTAAAAAAAAAAATTGGTAAAATTCATTGACGATCAATGATATTTTAGTTGTTCTTTTTTCAGACTTTGACCCTTTGTCCCTTACAGGAGTTAAATTTTAAAAAAGTCAAGATTTAGCTATTTAGATTTTATAAATCCCCATAAGAGGTGCATTTATTTGATTCTTGCTTAGTTAACCCGTTTATCTCAAAAGAAGTCATTGAGATATTAGTGGTCGTTAAGTTTTTGCTCTTTTAGACTATGCCCCCCCCTTTTGCCCCCTTTACAGGTGAATTCTAAAAAATCCTGAAACAGGTTTCATTTAACTAAAGAAATCATCTTGTGAAGTTTCGATTGAAACTGACTAACCTAATCTCCTTCCCCCATTCATACTTTGGGCCCTCATTTGACCCCCTTCGAGGGTGAATTTTGGGAAATCCATTCTGAGTGCACCCCTTGACCAAAACTGGAACCCTCAAGCAAAATTTATTGCCAAATCAGTGATCGTTTAAGTTTTACATTTTCGGCGTTTGTCCCCCTTTTTCCCCTTTAAGGGGGTGAATTCTGAAAAGTCCTAAAACACGTATCTAATCATTTATCAAAAGAAATAATCTTGTGAAGTTTTGAATGAAACGGACTAACTAATCTCCTAACCCCTTACATACTTTAGACCCCCTTTTGAGCCACTTTGGGGGTAAATTTTGGAGAATCTATTCTTAGTGCACCCCTTGACCAAAACAGAACCCACATGCCAAAATTCTTTTTTGAAACCCATATTTATTTACATCTTATGAAATAAATAACAAAATCTTTAAAATATCCAGTTCTAATTTAGTGCAAGGTGGTCCACGTAACAATTGATAAATTCCGTCGGCTAACACCCATATTCTTAAACCTTTACTCAAACTCAACTCAACCTTACCCCACCTCATTGGTATGATTAATCGTCACAAGCTTCCTTGACTTGAGATGATTTCTCATTGGAGGTGAGTATTGAACTGTTAAATATAAGGTTGATCGAGAGGTACCTTGAGGCGGCCTCTAAAGTGGTTACCCCTCTTGTGTCAAGCGACCAAAATTGGTTCGCGATGTTCGGCCAAATAAGGTCCTCGAACCCCGTTTGGTCGACGCGACCCGCGCATAAAAAGTTAATATTTACACGACACTGAGTAACTCTATGTGTCTATGGCTTTTTCTCGGCTTACTACGATCCTGTCACTATCGATTAAAAATAATTCCATTGCCATCCACGGCCGAAAAATCGAATTTGAAGTTGAGCTTGACAGGTCTCATTTTTCCTAGTACCACAGTATGGGAAAGTGCCTGGCTGGTGAAGTTATCATTTATTAAAAATCAGGTTTTTGTCACTTTTTGCCTAGTTAACTACTTTATTTTATTTTTTACTTTATTACTTTTCTTCTATTACTTCTTTACTCTATTAAAAACTGAAAATTACAAAAGAATTTTCAGTTTTTGTGTTTTAAATTTTTATTATAACCTGTGACGTTCCTCATTGGAGTTTGCTCAAGCAACTAACTAAGAATGTCTTTTTCAAGGAAAGTCAGAGGACTTCCTTAAGGCGCCCTCGAATGAGTTTGAGTGAAGGACGTCCCCATATGGTTAAGAATACGGGGGTAAATGCAGGGCCCGATCTAGCTATTATGCCGCTCCGGGCAAAGATCATTTTTGCCGCCCTTTACATACAGAAAACCACTTCACTTTTAAATCTAAGAATAGAACCACAAGTTGGTTCTATTCTTAGATTACTTATCATATTGTTACGAAATCAAAAATAAATAAAAATAAAATGCGATCCGCGGAAGTTTGAGTAGCGCTGTCCGCGGAAAATTCTCGTACAATCGTCGCGTGTTTCCATACGGGAATAATATCGCGAACGATCTAGTACATCGATTATCTCGCTCTGACATATTGCTTTGTCTCGCTCTCGCACTTCTAGTATGTACTAAGGGAACGAGACAGAGGGTTTCCCTCTCTCTCTATTCCGGAGTAGTTGTGACCTTTCTAGAATCTTATGGAGCGGGTTTCCCGGGCCATATAAATATCGGAAGGTGCCTCAGGAGGGCAGTTCTAATTTAACTGAGCTACAAGTGCGATCAAGAAGCGATATCCGGAGCGAATAACAAGTGATACAAGCGACCTCGGCAAGTTATAGTGACTGTGATTAGCAGTTTTAAGTGAAGTGAAGTGACGTCAGCGACCATCCTTGTGGGAATAAACGTTTTTAAGAGTCATCAGGTGTTTTTCTCCAAATTGCGAACCCCGAGCTCGTAACAATATATATTTCACATACGAGTTAGTAAATAGATAAAACATTTTAATTGTGTATCACTTATTAACCGCTACATTATTCACGAATATGACGAAAATTTGTCTCTAGGGCAAAACATTTTTACTAGGAGTCTTTTAAATAAGAAATGGAGAAATAGTACAATCTTTTGCTTATATATGATATTTAAGGGATTCCCCTAAAACATCGCGCTGTACGGATCTAGCTAATGGCTATTCCTCCGAAAGTTTGAGGGGCATCCCCATCTAACATAAACAGACTGAAAGATTTGGCAGTTCAGAAATGTAAAATCGGCACTTCGGCAGACTATTCGGATGTTTTTTTTGTCTGTAAGAGATTGCTATTGCGATAAGGCCGCCTATGCACAGCATTATGTCTACATGTACGTGTCACAAAATTGTATTTTCCTGGTGCAATAAAGTGTTTATTATTATTATAACTTCAACTAATAACTTCATCCGAACTTAGAAATTCTAAGTTCTAGTCTAGTTGGTTCCTTATTTCCTATTTAGGTATTTCTTCTTCTTAGTGTTCCACAAAATTTCAAAAGTATCGATACTTTACTCGATACCAGTATAGTATCAGATTTATCGATACCGAGAAAAGTAACAAAACAAAAGTGTCGACATTGTTAGGTATCGAGTACTTTTCAATTTATTTTTAAAACTTCCGATTGGGTAATATCCGTAATATCAAATTTTATCCGAGAAATTTCGGAACTTGGTGTTCGAAACTTATCACCAATGAGACACTTAATAATGGTATCAAACTAACTAAATTTAAATTTCGTTGTATTAAATTGTTGGTACAAAAATAAATTAGAGCAACAGTAAAAAGTAAATCAGGATTAAACTGTATTAAATCATTTTTTACTTATTTGATAAAAATAAATCTACTAAATGAGGAAAATAGGTACCAATCACGAGAAACTGGCAACACACGCTCTATACATAAGCTATTGTCTATAGAAGGGTAATCCGCTACGACCCAAATCTAATGATGTGACTTAAATTTTGTTAAGAGTATCGAGTACTTATAAAAGTATCAATACCTTAAAAATATCGGAACAAAAGTATCGTGTCCAAATATACTTAGTATCGGAATGAAAGTATCGATAAATAAATAAATATATAAATATTGGACAACATCACATTCATTACTCTGATCCCAATGTAAGTAGCTAAAGCACTTGTGTTATGGAAAATCAGAAATAACGACGGTACCACAAACAACCAGACCCATGACAACATAGAAAACTAGTTAACTTTTTCTACATCGACTCGACGGGAATCGAACCCGGGACCTCGGAGTGGCGTGCCCATGAAAACTTGTGTACACACTACTCGACCACAGAGGTCGTCGATACTTGTAGAAAAGAGGTTGTAGGCCCATAACCTGTAGAAAATACCCGGAATAAAGAAGATTGTTTAAATTGAACTCGGTTTATTAGAATGTAAATTTCGGACGGACAGATGACAAAATCATACACTTTTAAAAATAAAATCTATCAAAACACAAAAGAGGTTGTGTTTATTCCAACAATACTACTCAGGTATCGGTCTTCTTCTTAGCGAGTCGACTCTGGCAAAGTTAAATTTGGGAAGACCAAAATTCCGCCACTGACAAGGCATTGTCAGTGGGCTCGTAAAGGTCTCCGAGAGTGCAGGTGACTGGGCACTCAGGGCAAGATAAAAGATGCGCCATAGTCTGGGGAGAGACACCACAATGGCAGGAATCCTCTGAAATGTAACCCCACTTGAACATGTTTTCCCTGCACCGGCCGACCTGAGTTCGAAGTCTGTTCAGAGACTTTCACGTCAGCCAGGGCAAATCATGTCCAGGCGGTAGATTTTCTGACAGCGGAAAGTGCGATGCCGTCGGGTATCTCTTTCCAGATATCAATCCTTGACTGGAATACTTCGCTAATCAGAGGTCGAATCTCTTTGAATCGTATCTTTGTGTCTTTGTAGGTATCGGAACTTTTTGCGGATCCCTACTCTTTCTTTCTTTCTTTCGAACTAAAATAATTCAGTTAAGTAAAATACTTAAATATTTCCACTATCTAACCTGAAGTAGGTTGGAAGGTGGCGCATAAAATTCTCAAACTCGGGTGGTGGATGGCTAATGGCTAGGTTGGAAGATAGGAATAAGTAAATTTTGCCGCCCCTCATTTTTTGCCGCTCTGGGCAAATGCCCGGCTTGACCCCCCTTAGGCCTGGTAAATGTATGGTATGTAATAGTCCAACTCTATCTCTCCCATTCTCTCTCACTGCGCCCTAACACGTCACACTCATTATTTATTGTTTCCGCTTCCTATAGTAGAATTTGGCTGACCAGTGTTGCTATACATGGTTATTATCAGTTCTTAGTAGAATCACAGAATATGATATTTCGGATTAGGTAGTAAAATACAAGTATAACAATAATGCAGGTAAAAATAGTATTTGCTTATTCTTTTATAAATATTGGCATAAAGTACAACTCGTTCGTATTTAAAGGGCGTAATACATTACGATTCGCGTACTCTGTTCTATATTCTATACTTCGTGTATTCTTGTACTGTTTTATATCTGTGTAAATTTTAGGTGTATGGAAGAGCTCAAGATTGAGACGCCATTAGAAGCGACCAAAATCAGTCCACGTTGAAATCTCTTAGTCACGCTAAGTTATGGAGGTTTTTTTTATTTACTCTGCAGAAATGTTATAGTGGATTATTCGATGAATTTAAAAAAGATAAACTATAAATAATTAAATAAATGAAGTAGAAAAATAGAAAGAGTAATTTAAATAATTTAAAATAATGTATTTGCTTAAAAGACAGTAGATACAATACAAAAAAAAAGAACATATAAAAGTGCAGTCTTATTTTGCAATTTTTGTTGTTGCGATCTTTTGGCACGAAATAAGAAAAACAGTAATGTCAAAATATACTGACAAATAACATGAATCTGATGTTGTTGTGCTTTTTCTGCTGAATTATATTGTTTTAGAAGTAAATATTTTAAAGTTTAGAAAATAACCTCAACTAAACTGCTTATGTTGTTACAGCCTGACCACGAAACATTTCGCCACGGCGAAATTCGCCGCGATGCCACCGGCGACTAAAATAAATACATAACAAATGCATT
This sequence comes from Euzophera pinguis, assembly GCA_947363495.1. NCBI lineage: Eukaryota > Metazoa > Arthropoda > Insecta > Lepidoptera > Pyralidae > Euzophera > Euzophera pinguis. The sequence goes on along the minus strand of OX376157.1, from coordinate 7,253,841 downwards.
AAAAAGCCACTGGAACTGGTGACGGGCGAGGCGAAATGAGGAGCAGTAACGATTAGTGCACTGAAACAAATGCATTTGTTATGTATTTATTTTAGTCGCCGGTGGCATCGCGGCGAATTTCGCCGTGGTGAAATGTTTCGTGGCCAGGCTGTTAGGTTGCGAAGAGCGAAGCGGCGAGCATTAGTCAATAAATGATCTCTCAAATTATAAATTTCCGCATATAAAAATTTTGAGTTCTAATACATGCATCTAATAAATGGAAAATAATACCTATCTTTTAATAAAATCTATTTAAATAATTGGCTAGTCTACTAAAAAATAAATTGTGTATATTATCTATTTTATTGATAGAATAGACTATTTCGGAGATATAATTTAAACGAAAAAATTCTTAAAATTAAATTTATTTTGTTATTTAATTTTAAAGATTTTATAGTGATGACGTCACGCAGCTTTAATGGCCATTTCGAACTGCAAGAAAGCAAAAATTACTAAGGTATTAAAAAATATATATGTCAGTGTCAAATGTCAAAGTCAAGATGGACCGCGGGCCGCGAGTTGGTTTCTTGTTTGTTTACAATCGCCAAATATTTAGGTACCCCATTTCTCGTGTCTATTGTATATTGGCCTGTTTATTGGACTTTACTGCAGTCTCTTCATCCGTTTACATCTGATTTTTCAATAATTGGACACCGCTTCTTCATTATAATGTATGAATGAATGTAATTAGGTTATGTTTACTTGAACAGAGATGACATTTGACATGGGTGACAAGTACGTGAAGCGCTTAGTTAGCGCTACCAAACAAAAAATATTTATTCACTACGCTGTGCTGCCAACCTAAAAAATTAAATGTGAATAGCCGGAAGTTATCCGGCTACGTCATACGTCAACCTTGCTAAAAAATGAAAGTCATTGGGTTTTCTGCGATTTAAAAAAAAAATACTTGCTTATCTAAAGATCTGATTAATGTAACCTGTTCCCTAAGCCTATTCCTCGAAATGGTTTACGAATTAGACATTTTCATGAAAAAGTTTACTAGCCAATTTTATACATGTATTTAAATATCAGCCTGATGCCTTACTATCATCTCTAATAGCAGGACAGAAACTAGTGAGCAAGCGAGATGTCGCCTTACACCTTGTATAGCGCCATCTCGTTTACTCACTCGTTTTTGCCTTACTTTTAGAGATGATTGTAAGGTCCCTGTGCCCTCAGCTTCGCATGCGTAATTAAATCCCACGGGAGCCCGCTGACACTGACAGACGTCTTGTTTTAACTCTTTGGCAGTTCGCACACGGCGCTATTCCAATGAAACGTGAGTACCTATACTACCAGTATCTTTCATACAAAATCAGCTATGTCCGCAGACGACGCGACTCGTGCGACGCTACCCTGTCATACGTTACGCGACTCACGATTCGCATAGCGCCGTGTGCGACCTGCCTTAGGAAACCGTACGAAGTTTAAAAAAATATTCGTGTTTTACTTTTGGTAGATTTTTTTTTGTATACTGGGAACACTAGTTTGCCCAGCGAAGTGACAGCTAGCCAGCTGTGAGGAATGGATTGAAAAATATTTCGATGAAAAGCGTAATCTCCGTCCTTGATGTGTCATCCATTGTAATAATTTCTAAGAAACCTGTTATTTAAAATTATTGGAGATTCCCGAAAGTGATTTAAAATACTTAGGTGTGATTGTTTAAGAATAGTTTGGTCTTACGCCTAAATAAACTGCTGGTACCTATTATTTGTTAAAATGTTTATGTAACGCTGCATTGTTCAAATTGCTGAGTGCGTATCATCTTTTGTTCCAGATTGCTCAGCAGTAAGTGTCAGTGTCGTTTATTGGGAGTTTAACAAGTGCAACATTGACATAAGTGATAAAGTGGTGATGTGTTTGTGAGTTGTGGATGCGGAACCAGCGGTATAGCGCTCGCCCTGGCATGGTGCCGGGCAGGTAGCGCGCGCGGGCGGCCTGCGCAGGCCCCACACAAGCTGCCGCGTGTGTCCCCCAGCGTCGTCTATGGCCGAGCAACACATCACACCGTCGTCGCACTCTGCACTCACGAGAGAGTCCAGCAGGTGAGCCTCCAATAACAATAACTCAGTACAGGTAGATTACTATGACCACTAACGTCAGGGCATAACAAGTAATGAGACATCTTGATTACTCATTCATTACTGTGCTGCCATTACATGGGTGTATTCAGAACCCAGGCTTAGGCTCTGTGTAATCACGATGTAGAGTCACCAGCTAGGTGCCAGTGAGGTCCGTAGTAAATTTTGCATTATTAAAGTCACTGACATTTTAGTTTGTTTGTAGGCCAATACCTCTCATTTATTATACATAGTTTCAAACAAAATTTTAAATTGCGTGCATATTCTTTCGGTTTTGCAAAGAACAAAACGGAATGGCGGCGGGCACCAGCATGCCCATGGTGAAGAAAAGACAAAACTTTGAAGTGCCTAAGATTTTATGCACACAAACAAAACTACTGTGTATGGATATGTTTCATCAATAGTTCATATGAGTTCATACAAAATACAAAATCAGAAGTCACTGCCTCTAGTCTAGGGTGACATCACAAGATGAAATAAAAATAGTAACTCTCACTCCCACTTAGTTCGTTTGGCATGTGGTTTCAGCCATTATTGAGTGACAAGGGTTTGTTTACAAACACAATTAGTGAATTGATTGAAATGCAACCAATTTCTATTCAAATATTTTTAAATAAGAATGTGTTGTTTTGAATAAGCGAAATAAAAATGTTACTGTATAAATGGTGAATGTGTGATACGGCATCTTTCATCAAAATGGATAATGCAACTTTGTTAAATTCTTCAAATAAGTACTTATTTGGTAAGTGACAACAACCTATTTTTTGTGACCATAAAATAGCCAATTCATTTGTGTAAAAGAATATTTAGGTACATATTACATTACGTTTTTTTAAAGCACATTCATACTTTTACATAACTCGAAAACCTTTCATTTTTCACACAAATTATGATAAAATTGACATTGTATAAAAAAATTGCCTTCAAAATTGATATTGCAGGCAAATTAGCTTGTGCTTCAGAGCCTAAGGTATGCTGTTAATCATGGTCTTAGCTGTACAGGTTATTAAAATAACTAGTGCAACTGTCATCTGTGCTCTGTAAATCCTTTTACAGGGAAAACAGACCAAGACATTTGTCTTGCTGCAAATAAATTATAACAATGCATTTTCAATTGTTTATGCACATGTGCGTTTCCAGTGGTGAATGAGTTAACCAATCTCTATTTTTTCCAAGCACTTAATAAATTATTTTGCGTGCTTCCGCCACCAGTTAGTTCATGCAAACTATTGCCGGCCGGCACCCACCCACTACTGTTAGTCCCAACATGCCCGCCACCACTAGCTTGCACATGCAACACGTGTTTCGCCTCTACGCGAGGCATCTTCAGGCACTAGACCAAGCTGTTAATAGTCCGACGTATAAACGACGTTCGTCGTTGCCATGCAACACGTGTTGCATGTGCAAGCTAGTGGTGGCGGGCATGTTGGGACTAACAGTAGTGGGTGGGTGCCGGCCGGCAATAGTTTGCATGAACTAACTGGTGGCGGAAGCACGCAAAATAATTTATTAAGTGCTTGTAACTTTAACTTCCGCAAAGTAACGCCTGAATCGGTTAAATATCTATTTTTTCCTTCAAACAAAATGGTCTAGTTAGTCACTAACAGAAACCGTCACAGTCTCTATCTTACTACATATCATAAATTGGTTCAAATTATTGTTCTGTTTTTTTACTTCCTCTAACCCAATCTACTTTAGATCCTCTATTGATTTTGTTGACACTATTTAATATTGATTTACAACATTCTTATCTCCATGCTATTATTACTTTAAGAGAGGTAGGACATTTTGTAAGGAGTAGTCTGTCTGGGGGTACCTCCACCCTACAGAAGACCGCAGCCAAATAACACTGTGATGCAGTGTTGTGTTCCTGCTGGTGAGTAGTGTTTGCCAGGCTCCAGAGGGGTCGCTGTGCTGATAGCGGACAGGTCGGCAACGCGCTCGTGACATCTCCGGTGTTGCAGGCGTTCATAGGCTACGGTAACCACTTAACATCAGGTGGGCCGTATGCCTGTTTGCCTACTTAGATGTATAATAAAAAAACTTTGTATGTCAAAACTCAAGTCTAATTCCATAAGTCAGTATTGAAAGCATGCTGTTTAAAATGTCTATAGTAAAAAAATATGTAGTTAAATATTTATTTTATCTTACAGTGACCAGAACTTTTTATTCTTTTTTCTATTCCTGCATACATATGGTGACATTTGTAGGTTTTTCTACCCATAACAAATTTATTTAATTCTTTCTCACATTTGCCCAATGGCCAGAATATATAATATCTCATCTTAGTTCATTTCTATGCAATAAAGTTACTATGAATTTAATCACCAATTTTTTTATTTTTTACTACTTTGTCGAGTCCATGTTTAATAACATAGAATGGTTATATAAGGACCAAAAATCTAGTGGAATAATTAGGCTGATATTTTACCTATCAATTAAAATAAGATAATTAGAGGAGAATAATCCTAGTTACCAAATTACTAAATAAACAACAAAATTAATAAATGTGTGAGTTACAACATTTGATAGTGATAGAATCAACTAAGTTTTAAAAATACAGATTTACATTGACCATGACAGTGAGTGAGCGAGCAACAGAGCTTGATACAGAAACATTGAGTTTCAAAAGATGACTTTGTGACAGAAAATAGGTTATAGTGTTACAGTGATCACAAAAATGAGCGTTTTTTTACCAACATCAGTAATCCAGTTTGCAAAATATTGAATATTATGCAGTAACTAACTACCTTAGTTTGTCACTTAAATAAATATTAGGTCACTCGTCAATTTTACAATGCTGCTCATGTTATATTTTAAGCAGATCAAAGTTTGGCTCAGTCAGTAATTTTGCCATCCAAACTCATTATTTTTGACACTTAAAATTTGGATTTACAGTCACTTGTTTAATACCTACCCATTAATTGATTGACAGCCAAATTGTTCCATTAGATTAGACCAATGAAATTGAAATTTGGTGAATACACTTGTCATGATAAATATTAACTAGTTAGAATGTATTCCTTGAGGAAGGTCTATATCCAGAAGTGGACATTTTGTGGCCAAATTAAATGAATGGAAAATACAAACACTATAACTATGCTGTGTTATATTTTCGCAATTGTTACACATTACAAACAGCTTTATCAAATAATCTCTATCTTGCACACCCTGGGCTCTGGCTTGACTACAGCTGTGCAACTTTAAACTTGCTAAGATTGGAGAGAGAGAGAGAGTTATTTTTCATGTTATTTCCTGCTATATCACTAAATGGTTCTGTATAACTTTTACAGTTATAACGTCGATGCAAATCAGCTCGTCTGCTCACTAAATCAGTCTGTACTTGATATGTCTTAGAAATAATTACTGTGTTCACCAAATTCTTTATCAATTGTATCCTTAAAATTTTGAAAAAAACAAATAAGCTGATTATCTTTAAATAACTAGTTAGTTGAACTTATCTCGTTAATTTATAGCTAAGAACTATCTAAATCAAATAAGCTTTAAAAGAAAATAAATTGCTTTAAAATTGGTTTATCCTTTTGGGTGCTATAAAAGCATAGACAAGTCTAATTTATAACACCATTCTTTTATTCGACAGGGGTTAAACATGGGTTTAATTAAATTGATCCAATTAAACTAATTTTTGTCGAATTAACACATTGATTTTAATATACATTCATAATATTGAAATCACTAAAATAATGAAAATGTGATGTTTTCAGGTCTTCTCCTAGCAGGGTGGTGGGCGGTCGGTGGTTGCGTAAAGTGCGTCGTGCTAGCCACAGTCGCCGAAACAGACGAAACGTGACGTCGCCTCTACCTTGCTCCACCAGCCGGCACTCCGGCAGCCGCCGTTCCGACGCAGAGCCAGCGCACGTCGAGTTGCGAAGAAGCTCGCGCCTCATCAGCTCGCTGCCGAGGTCTGACTACTCTATCACTGAGCGCTGGTCATACGGTGCCGACGTATACGAAACGCGCTGTGACACTACAGACTTTAAAAGTGGAGACATCAATAAGTCTTCCTCTAGTTTACATCCGAAACGTGGAAGAACTTCCTCGCATGACAGGAAAAGACGCAAAAGTCATTCCATATCAAATAATAGCACAGAAGAGTGCGTCGCTTATTGTACACGCTCACGGACTGCTCTCAAGTTCACTGAGAGTGTTTGTGAACCGCCAAATAATAGTTTAAAGGCAGATATATTTTCGAATTTGCCTATCACCCCAGAAGCTACACCTAATACTACTCAACAGCATTTAAATCAATCTGAAGGGTTACTGCCCTTGGAGGATAGAGATTTTGCATATTCTCCATTTAGTTCATCAACTGTTACAGAGTTATTAGACTCTGATTATTCTGTATATAGTCCTACAGCAAACAGGCGGAAAGGGAAGAAGAGGAAGCGATCAGCTCATCGCTCCTTGTCAAATAGGAAAAGCAGTTGTATATTTAATCTTGAAGAGTGCCCTAAGAAATTTAAAATAGATTCCCATAGCAAAGAGGCACCAGAGGCTAGCAAGGAGGTTGGGGAGAGCAAAGTTCCAAATATTGAGAGTGAGAGGATCGATCAGCCTTCCTGTACATATCGGTTGAGGAACCGACATCATCGCGACCTCGGCCCACCTACCTCGACAGTTATCAGTGAAAGTTCAGGTAAGAAATTATCATTCATTTTATTTTTTATGATGATTTATCCAGTTGAATTCGCAATGCATTTCGTATTCAATCAGCATCTCAATGCCGAGCGAGCCGCTCGCGACATGCTCGCACGTATCTTATCTTGGCGTCGTTATCTTGTGTATCAAGTGCAGTTATTCATCGCAAATAGTGTTCATTTGTGTTAGGTTATACTATGCTACATATGGTGTGATGTTGCAGCGAGCCCGTCGACGAGTGACGCGTGCCATAACCAAACAACAGCAGAGCGCAAAAGTCGCACGGAAAGTTGCGGAAGAACAACCACTCCACCCCCATTTAAGGACACCGAAGGTTAATAATAAATGAATGTGCATATAATGAAATAAATGCAAACAATACTCGGCAAGATGAATATGGATGTATTATTTTGTTCACAGAAGCTTGCTCATCAAAAGGACTCGGCTCCAGCAAACTACTTATCGTACCGCGAGATCTCCCATATTTACGTCAAACTAACGCGCGTAGGGTGAGCATTGCTTTATTTACTAAATTAACGATTAGCCAATCTATACTAATTGACCGAGCGAGCGAATCTACTTCGACTTTTTTGCTTTTGCATCGGAAAATGTATGTTCCGGGCTAGAGGTCACATTTCTGGACGGATTTTTACGAAACTTGGCTTATGTATTTCTTGATTTAATATTTCTTTTTGTCGAGAGCCTTTTTTGATTGGGTGAAAAATGAGGGCAAATATCTATTTCTGTTATTTTTAAACAGATCTTTACGAAACTTGACACACATGATTTTTGTTTTTATTTGAAATTTTAGGTCGAGAGCTTTTTTTAATTGAGGAAAAGATGAGGGCAAAAAGGGGGAAAGTTTGCTGTAGATTTATTTCTGAACGGATCTTTACGAAACTTAAAACATGTTTTTTTGATTTATTTAAAATTTTGGTCAAGTTTTTTTTTTTTTGTTAGGTTTGTACTTACATCCAATACATTTGGTTATTACATTTACTCAGTTTGTAATTTATGTATCGTTATAGCTAGCGGTAACAACAATTACTAAATAATAAAGAATATATAATATTTAAAAAGGCTGCCATACAACAAACGTTTGTTTTTTTTGCTCGTTTTTGCTCGATGTTGTTAACGTCAATATTTAGTTATTTAATAAATAATTGAAATAATACAAGAATATTCAAGGGGACCCCTTTACATCAACCGTGTTTTTTTTTTTTTGCGGTTTTTATAGATAATGGTACTAGTGTCTGAAGTCTCCGTCACGAGAAGCTATAAAAGTAACAAACTATAATCTCTACTGAGGTGAGTTCTAGTCGGTGGTTACCTAGCGACAATATTAATAAGTTGTATGTATGTATGTAAAAATCTTTATTGTACACAAAGAACATAGTATCAGAATACAGGTTACAACAAAAGGCGGACTTATCCCAAATAGGGATCTCTTCCAGTCAACCAAACTAACATAGGACATAGACATATGGGCACAGAAGAGGGCACAACACGCAAAAAATCTTAGGTGCATAGACTTACATCTAACATACAAATTCAATTACACATAAAAACAGTAAGCTCAGCTCAAGTCCGATCGTTCGTAGTATTCCCTAACCCGAGATTTAAAAAGTTAACCAAATACAGTTGACTATACGGGTAATATGAAACCAAGAACCATTCCAATTAGTCGGGTTATTGTCGCGCGGTATTACAGACATGTTCGGTGTGTGGCAGCCTTAAATGTGTAAAACTTATTATTTAATAGAAATACAAAAATCTCATTGATGTACATCAAATTTGTTTGTGTAGAGTATTGCAGCTGCGACGGGTGCTACTCTGGGAGCTTGCCTGACGAGGGGCGCTAGCACTTCGCAGCGGCAAAGACAAGATACCAACACTAAGAGACAGGTCAGTAAGAGGCTTCATGTCACAAATCTCTATGGTTATATTCACATGCCACCAGAAGTTGATTTCTCTGCTCTATTTTTTTCGCTAACAATTAGCGTATATGTTACAATGTATGTAATGCGTATATGTGGCAATCTGTATAATCCGACATTCTATATAATACCTGCTGGTGAGTAGGGTCGCCAGGCTCCAGAGGGGTCGTTGTGCTGATAGCGGACAGGTCGGCAACGCGCTCGTGACATCTCCGGTGTTGCAGGCGTTCATAGGCTACGGTAACCACTTACCATCAGGAGGGCTGTACGCCTGTTTGCCTACTTAGTTGTATAAAAAAAGTACCTAGAAAAATATTGAAGCTATAGTGAGGAAAGAAAGTAGGACTTTACTTGCAACTTAAAACTGGCCAGAGATTGAGCCGTTCTAATATGTAGTGGTAGGGAATACCACAGTCGTGTTGCTTTGATCGTAAAAGAATCAGCGTAGAAGGTAGTGGAGTGGGCAGGAGTTCTTAGGCGTAGATTTTCGGCGCTAAGTAATTATAACCTTCCAAAGCACGGAGGAGCTCGAGGTAGAAAATGTCACTAAATGGCGACCATCCAATACAGGTCGAGTCTTGCCGTCGCTTGACACTCGCATTCGCAATGGATACGCGCGTCGAGGTCCTCAACTGGGCACCTTAACTGATTGTTAATTTTAATAAATTTGATTTTAAGTAATGCAAGATGTTTCATTTTCCCGTCATTTTATAGGTAGGCCGGTTAACATTGATAAATAGACTAAGATCTAATTGTTTTACACATTGCCGATGGAACATTAAGTGCTCTATACAATCTCTAGCCATTGTATTCATTACCTAGTTAAAGTATGTCTTCATCTTAGCGAGTATTTCTAGTTGCGTCGTCAGCTAACGCTTCGTAACCCAGGGTACGCTTGAATCATGGCCCTAGATTTGGCAGTACTGGTTATTACATTGGAGCGACTGCCGTCTGACCTCCGTAACTCTTTTTAATAGGGACACCAGACCACTAAATGGCAGTCGGGACCCTCGCCACGGCTTAACGTGCATTCCAAAGCACGGAATCGTGTTTTTTTATCAGACAATCAGGTTATTCAAGCCTTCAATGTGCCTGCAACCAAACTGAAAACAACTAAACAAAATATGCTTTCCGTGGGAATCGGATCCGCGCGTCTGGGTCGAAGGCAGACGCCTTAACCACTGGACCACAGAGGCAGTTCAGACCTAGGTAAAGTATGTAATAGACAATAATACTCATAATATTTCATACATTGCCTCGACGCCCCAGGTATACATTGCCTAATTATTGTATAGAAATCCTGAATTATACAGATTGCCGGTAACATATACACATATACTTTATGTATAAAAGAAAACTTTTATTAAAATTTACTCTAATAGCAACAAAATTTCCAACAGTTGATTTTTGAGCTTCCATTCCAGACATTTTTCTATTTACATTTCATCATATCATCGTTAACTCTAGGCCAAATAGGACGTAAAGTAAAGCTAGTGATCATATAATTATCATCATTGTGTACAGCACAGATGGGTTTGGGTAAAGTTGGTGTCGTTTTGAAGTCTGGCGGCCAGTAATGAAATTTAGCTATTACGATAAAGCATTTAAAAAGGAACCATTTTTGTTACGGAGTACATATAGCTAAACCATAGATTTAGAATTTTTTTGATTACGTCAATAGATTGGCTGATCAGTACAAGAAACGAGACCAATTTGAAAACTTTTGGTGTGCGTGTCATACATGTGTGCTCTGTCAAATTAGTGCTGAGCCGAGCAATGTCGACATCACTTTGATCGATTTTCTTAACGTTAGAACATTGCCAAATTAAGTATGCATATTTGGGATAAGTAAGAATAAAATTACATAATAAACATGCTACTTTAATATTTTTATTTTTAACGAGCATTCCGACTCGATTTCGAAAAGGTTGACATTAATAAACTTTACTTTGTTATAATTTTGATACCAGTGGCCGATTCTTGCTCTACTGAAAACTGTATTGAAAGTGTTTACTACATATAGTTGAATATATTTTGGAAAACCATTCTTCTCTGCCAACAACTTTAAGCCATTTTTCGCAAATATCTTTTATCTATTAGATAGAAATCTGAAACGTAGGTATAGAAATTGTAATATTACAATTACGAGATATGAATGAGAATACGAACACGGGGTTTTCAGTAGAAATCAGCCATGTTTTGTCGCGATATCTCAAATTAGACTTTATCTCTAAAGGCGTGAGAGTTTTTTCGAGAAATCTCGAATTCGACTTATCTGAGAGACACTAGAATCATTACCCGCGTTTGCTGCATTTTAAATATATAGGTAGGTTTGATATCAGTAGGTAGGTATTTATTCCTTCCTAGCGTTTGGGTGCAATACTAGGGATAAGATGTTTGTCAGCATCGACGTCAATCCCTATACTTCAAGAATAAGGTTGCAAATTGTGAAAATTCACGTATTTTTTTTTTATCAAAATTTGAATTCTTATGCATTTTACACAATCATGTGACAAAACTACATGATATTTCTCATATATTAGTGCGGCAAAACTATCGAAACAATTATAAAATCATGGATTTATACAGTGATGAACTTTGGTAGTGCTTAAGTGTAAAATGTGAAATTATGCGGTTTTTATTTGTTACTTGATTTACATTTACACTGCACTGCACATGAAACCATAATTATGCTTCTACTGAACACTTTTTTAACACTTAATACTTATTTGTTTTTGACAAGAAATCCGTAAGGCCGCTATAGGACATTATTGTGTATATGAAATGGTCTCGCTCTCTATCTCATTCTAACATACGCATATCCTATATATTTTTGTTTCGCATTTCCCGTCTATTGGATCCATAGTCTAAGAGCTAAACAGTATCGGTAGTCTCCCATGCTAATAGAAGCAAAGACTAAAACAGAATATATAAACTGCTGCTCATCCCGCGCCTTCTGATCGTAAAAGCCGGTCGAGGGAGTGACCAAATAAGTTAGAAATCATGTTATAAGCGATGTGGCTGGCAACCCATCGCTAATTTCCAACTTTGTGACCAAAATCACTCTAAACGGGGCCTTTAGTTCTTATTACCTTAGGCCCTGTCTACCCAGTATGTGAAATATGCGCGTAACATATCCAACAAACTCGTAGTTATTACGGCAAGCACATAAATATAGGTTATATTTATTGAACGTAATCCGTACTGACCAAATATGTCTGGCCGCTGAAAAACAATTACGCCTCTATTTCATATTAAAATACCCATACCCCTTTATAAGTACTATTATTGTTGTACGTGAGATGGAGTCTGGTTAATTCTTATATTGTCTGTGTACAGTCGACAAGCAGCGAAGGCGCGGGTAGCAGCGCGGTGGGCAGTCGGCGGGCGCGTGCGCGCGATATGCCGCAGCCGCAGCCGGCAAGCACGCGACGTGACAAACGAGGTCAGTACAATCTCATCCAAATGTATTAAAGTCCATTCAAACAGACGCGAACCCGCGCAACTGGCGGGACGCCCACAGAAATAAGAAGTGCCGCGCCAAAAACTGGTCTGCTTATGGCACTTCTATATATTCTTATTCCTGTAGGCGTCCCGCAAGCTGCGCGGGATTCGCGTCAGTTTGAATAGAGCTTTATAGTACCTTCGTAGATCACTCGAAAGAAGTACAATCTATTACTGACGTCTTCATGCACTAAAATCTAAACCTCTCCACCTGAGAAGTCATTTTATACTGTAAACATTCATTTAACTGAAATACATTTGGGTCCGGTAGTTCTTTTTTGGTGCTTTAAATACTCATAATGTGTGTTATTTATTCAGATTAAATTTTAATCTCTTAGTTATAATCTGACATTATTTAGACGTGAAACTGCTTATTTTTGAGTTAGGAACCTCATATAACTTGTAACCCTAAAATATATTAACAAATCATTTATAAAATGTGACAAAACTGTTTGGGTAGCTTGTGTCTGGCCAGAGAGATGATAAAAATGCATATTTAACAATACGCAAATATACAATGCAATACAATATAACTTTATTGCCCACATCTGGGAAATCTCAAAATATAAGAAGATTTACAAAGTAATCTCACATTTATAATAGTTTATCTTTAAAATTAATAAAATTTGATCAGTATTTTTATGTTGTATCAATTTAAACTTCATTTACACAAACATTCACTATTCACTACGAACAAATGTACTTATATCACTTTTAACAAAATTTTTATGTGCTCAAGAAAGTGTAAAATGATATAAGTAAAAAATAAAGAACTTCACGAAAAGAACAGTTTGAAATTAGTAATCTTTGTTTTGCAACTTTTTCCTTAATGTAGAAAAACTAGTTTCAAAATCAAAAATACAATGCTGGTACCATTTTCCACCAAGAAAATAAATTATGTGTAAACAGATAAAACTTCTATAAACTTACACATAACAAAAAATGTGGTGTAAAATGTAGTTTTTTTTTTATATACTTAGTTATTTTAACAGGTATTACCTTAAATTATCACAAATCAGATTACGAAAATATTCCATAAAAATGAGAAAAAAAAATTTTAAACTTTGAATTCGATTATCTCAAAACTACGTTTTTCGAGTTCCTTCTGTGAAAACTGCTGTAACTCTTTTGTGCCACTTACACCATGGAATCTTAACCCTACAGTGCACGATTTTTTATTTCCGCCCGAAAAAAATATATGTTGTTGTAAATGTTAAATTCTATTATTGTTTCAAGAAAAAATAAAAATAAAATCTTATTCTATCATAAACAGATACAAATTACATCGATTGGTAAATATGTCACACCATGCATTGCATTACCAATCTGGACCAAGTAATTTGGTTGAGAAAAAGGACATGTAGACTGTTCGGTAGTGTCGGGTTTTACAGTGCCATAGCAATCCAACCAATGACCAAACAGGAGCCACCAATGGGTGTAAGACGTCGCAGGCTGCGGTCCCCAGTGAAACAGTGGTAATAACAAGTTCCACTGAAGAGCCCCATGCCAGCTATGAAGAAGGAGCCAGCCTAAAAATAAATAATTAATAACAATAAAATAACAAATTTTGAATAAATAGTGATAGCTAAAAGTTCTAATGGTATAATAATAGAAACAAGACTACATTTGGTGCAGAAGCATAGATAAACATCCAGGCTTTCTTATAAACTTTGGCCCAGAGTGTATGTTCTCGTGACCAATTAATGTTATATTGGGTTGGGGAAAGTCGCATATAGTATGTATGAACTCGTAATAAAATCTCTTTGGCTATATTATTTATATCTGGCTGGTTTTGGTATCATTATAAGTTTAAATTTTAAAGAAGTCACAGCCAATTACTAATAATATGATTTTATTTCTTACACCGCAGTCTTTTTGTAAATTAATTAATTTAAATATATACGTCAATATGTCATGTAACAGCTTACCCAGAAGACACCACTTGTATTCAATTCAACTATATTAGCATTTTTATGCATTGTAGGAACTTTTTAATTTTTTCCTTTCACAAAGAGATAATAAAATTATCTTTTTAGCTTTAATTATCCTCAAGGCAATATAGGCTCAGACTCTATTGGGAGTAAATATTTAAGAAAAAAATTATCTTTATCTCATTTCTTTGAAAAGAACTTACTCTGAGATTTTCGTTATATTTTTTTTTGTATTGTAGGAACTTTTTTAATTTTTCCCTTCACAAATAGATAATAAAATAACCTTTTCAGGTAAATTCAATATCTCTTACACCTGTATTCTTAAACATAACCTTAAGGACATCCTTCACTCAAACTCATTGGAAAAAGCCTTAAGACAGTCCTCGAACTTTCCTTGAAAACGATATTCTTAATTGGTTGCTTGAGCAAACTCCAAAGAGGAAGTCGCAGGTTATATTAACAATTCTAAACACAAAAATTCAATATTACAAAAGAATAGAGTAAAAACTAAAATAAAGTAATGGGTACCTAGGCCAAAAGTAACAAAAACTCGATTTATATTCGCTTTCTTTCATTTCAAGGACGCCTCAAGGTAACACTCGACCAACCTTATATTTGACAGTTCGGTACTCACCTCCAATGAGAAATCATTTCAAGTCAAGAAAGCTAGTATCGACTAACCATACCAATGAGTGAGGTCGAGGAGTTTGAGGAAACGTTTGAGAATATGGGTGTTAACCTCCTTTCTTTGAAAGGAACTTACTCTAATACACCGTGAAATTTTAGTCGTTTTGGACCCATCGTCCAGTGACTCCATTCATGAACATAGCTCGAAACATGAAAAACAAATTTGGACTTTCCATAGTAAGTTAGGTCAAGTGATGAGACATTTTGTATGGGATGTCCAAAAATTTACTCCAAATTTCGACCCATGTATCTTGGGGAAAGTTGTTCAGTTGCATGAATGGAGTCACGGGACGATGGGTCTAAAACGACTAAAATTTCACGGTGTATATTTGGAACCTTTTTATTTTTTTTCTTTCACAAATAAACCTTTATGCAGGCAAAAGCAGTCTGGGTTCGTGTGCAAGCACTGGTGGTGCGTCCAGCCGGTCTCACCCCCAGCCTCTAACCACGGTAAGCTGAGTAAAAAATTAAACCTTTTAATGTGGTAAAAAAATAGCCAGGAGTTTTATCTTTGATAAGTGTGACTCACGCAAAATCGGCAAGACGAATAAATAATATTTGTGTTCGATATAGAAGGAGTTTTGTTCGTTAACGAAAGACTTTCTTTCGATATATAATGTCATAAATTTCAAAAATAGGGCTCCTGGTTTCTTATCAGCCAGGAAGGTAAACCTGAGGTGAAAATATCTTAGGTATCTCCAAAGCAAAAGAAAAGATAACATAGAATAGTTTTATAGATTACAAATAAGGACGCCATTAGTCAAATGCAAAAATAAGGGCCCTAATAGTTTTCCTAAAAATTACAAATTTTAGGTTCCAATAAATACTTCCGGTTTATTGTTCACCTTTTGTGTTACATTTGTCTAAGAAGTGGCTTGAGTCATTACTAGCAGGTAACGAAAAACCATTATGCGAAAAGTAGAGTTATAAAATTATGTGCCTACATCAGTTCCGAATTTCTGACGATTGTCATTCGTGTTCAGGGTGCCGTAGCATCCACATCGACCTATATTCGTTCTGAATTTCTAACAAGTATCATTCGTGTTCAGGGTGCCGTAGCATCCACATCGTCTACACCGCCAGCGTCAGCTTCTGCATCAATGCCTGACAACGCTTCTTCAGAGGCCAAGCCTAAGGGCAAAGGTAAGCTTTCATAGTTCATTTATTTTTGTCAGATATTGTTACATTGGTACTTTTTGATTTTTGAGAGATTTGGTTGATTCATTATATTTTTCAATATTCTTTTGATATAGTATCTATTTATTTATTTAATAAAAGTACTTAGTACAATAAAACATAATAAATATAAATAACACACGAAAACAGAAAACCTACTTTGTGTAGGCGAGGCTCGTTTGAGGCGAGTTATCATGTTGATTTGTTGTTTCATTGAGCTTGGTTTTTTAACGAGTATGTCTTTCGTCTTTACTATTTTTGATGTGTATATCATATCATGTATTTAAGTGACTTCCTTTATATCTTCGATGCCAATCACATGCCAATCCATTAATTCAAGTTAATTGTGAAATGGCCAATTAAGCAAAATTGCTGTATTATTAACTAATCATTTTGGATCTTATAACCCGCGTAACTTATCTTCACGTATGTGTGACGCGGTAGATTATTACAATAATTAAACTTAATACAGCATTCTCTGTCAGCTGACCTTTGGGAGTTTGTAAAGATTGCAGTAGTAAAAAAGTAAAACAACCAATTATCTATACTAATATTATAAATGCGAAAGTCTGTCTGTTACGCTTTCATGGCCAAACAGCTGAACGGATTTTAGTGAAATTTGGTATGAATATACTAGAAGACCCGGGGTCAAACATAGGCTACTTTTGGATGCAGGCCGAGCTGTGGGGAAAAGTTAGTTAAAAATAAAAAACACGACTGACTACAAATTATTATTTTTTTTTCTAACAAATATTTTGAAACATATATAACTTTAATAGATTTTTAAAAACTACTTTTAAATCTCTTTATTTTGATACCCCACTCGATTAGGTTACTGAGATTTTTTTCCCATTCTGCCTTTTATTGCGTATATAGCCTGCCATTTTGTTTTTATGATGACGTCACATACCCTATGTCACTCGCAAGAAAGCAAGGAATTTAACCTTCTAATGCGTCTTTATCCAATAAACCGTTACTACGAACGATCGGACTTGAGCTGAGCTTACTGTTTTTATGTGTAATTGAATTTGTATGTTAGATGTAAGTCTATGCACCTAAGATTTCTTTGCGTGTTGTGCCCTCTTCTGTGTCCATATGTCTATGTCCTATGTTAGTTTGGTTGACTGGAAGAGATCCCTATTTGGGATGTCCGCCTTTTGTTGTAACCTGTATTCTGATACTATGTTCTTTGTGTACAATAAAGATTTTCACATACATACATACATATTGTTCTTGACTTACGGTGGAATAATCTCACATACATACAAACATACATGAACGCTAAAACCATTACACTATTTGGTCAGTCGTGTAAAAAAAAACATTAGAACCGCCATACCAATGTCTGCAAATGACAACCTGATTCTGGGGAAAGGGTTAAATGTCACATGCAGGTGAAATCGTGTACACTTACGAGTAAAATAATATTTGTGCCCAATTTTATACCTTAAGTACATACTTAAGTAATACTATTTGTACTTATCGTGATAAAATATTATAGATACCTATTGAAAAGCGTCAATAAATTGGCTGCTCTGGATCCCATTTTTTTTAAAATGTATGAAATACTAGCTGGTTCCTGCAGCTCCTCCTGTGTCAAAAAGTTTGATCCCGGGTCTTCATCTTTATTCATATCAAATTTCATCAAAATCCATTCAGCGGTTTGGCCGTAAAAGCTTTACAGATAGAAAGACTTTCACATCTATAATATTTATGGATATGTCGAATAAAAATCCTTTGTTAATGAAAATCATTTGATAACGAAGAAAAATTATTCGACATGCCGATTTTACGTCAGTCACACTTTTCAAAAATAGCACTTTTGGACGAGTTAGTTATAAATAAAATATAAAGAGTCCAAAGCAAAAAAAAAAAAACTTTATGATAGTAATTTACAGGAAATGGGGTTTTAGGTAGATTTCATATTTAAAGTTATATTAGTAGTTTTACCGCCTTTTGTATTCACTTTTGTCTAATCTACCGACTCTAGTTGGCAGGAAGAAGAAATTGCAATAGCGATAAGCCCGTTTTTGTAAACAATTGTTTTAATGTAAAAAAAAATCATTGTCAAGTGTCTTATCTATGGCTTGTCTTTTATGGTATTGTTTTGTAAATATTTTATTTTGGTGCAATAAAGGGTACTTGTATTGTATTGTAAGTATATTGCTCTAGCAGGTAGCAATAAAACTCCTACCTGCTAGCTTAAAAAAGCTATTTAGGTTTTTGAAAGGTTCTTATCGTATTTTTAAGCTCAATTGCGATATGACTGTACTTTATGTATAGCTATTATATTCTTAATAGCGACCCGTCAAACTTCGCCACCTTCGTCATCTAGACTCTTAAAAGGCAAGATTTTTTCTGACTTGGAAAATTGTCATATTTTACCCAATATAAAAGCTCGATGTATCGTATACCTAAACTTTCACAGAAAATACACCGGTTAGTAAAATACCTAAGTTTGAGTTTATCATGAACAGACGGCTGGAAGACATATGACATTTGCGAGAAATCCGCTTACTAAATTTATGATTTCTTTTCTATAAATTTAAATGATACTATGTATATTCGTTCATTCAAAGCAGGCAAACTGCGCGAACAATTTCATTTTACAATAAGGTATAGACGACTAGACTCTGAGTCTTCAACTATATCCACACCTAATTTCATCCAAATCAATTCAGTGGTTGCCGTGAAAACCACAATTGGATTGGTCTACATTAAGTGGCATTTTCTATCTCGAGCTCCTCCGTGCTTCGGAAGGCTCGTTAAGCTGTTGGTCCCTGTTTTTACCGTTAGATAGCAGTCGTAAGGTTGTGTCATGCAGATAGATGCCTTTAGGTAGCCTGAAAAATTCTGACAGTGTTGGCCACTAACACATAAAGTCATGTTCCTATTGGTCTGGTTTCCCTGTAAAAGGGTTACGGAAGCCAGACGGCAGTCGTTCCATTGTAATAACCAGTGCCGCCAAATGAATGAATGAACACTTTATTGCACCATTTACAAACAAAAGAAACACATAGTTAAATCCAATACAACTAAATGGGACTAACTAAACGGACTTATCGCTAATGCATGTAGTAGTATGGATTAAGATATCCAGAATTTTCCTTTTAAAATGTGCCAATTTTTCGAATTGTCAATATAACGTCCAGCAACAGCGTCGTCAGTTGACGATTGCGTCGCGGGCGGTGTATCTGGCGCGGCGGCGGCGGCTGGAGCGACTTCCGCGGCCGCCGAGGAGTCCTCGTCGGAGGAGGGCGAGGTCGGGCGGCTGCAGGCGCTGCTGGAGGCTCGAGGGTTACCCCCGCATCTGCTGGGCGCGCTTGGTCCGCGCATGCAGCACTTGTTGCATCGCACCGTCACTGCCAATTCCGGTATGTTTCAATTAGTCTTTCTTACTTTAACGATCGTATTAACACCTAAAAATATTGCTTCTTTGCAAATTCTGATGGTGCTAAGATTGTTATTTCCTTAAAAAATATTGTTTTGTTGCAAACTCTGAAGACACTTTTGATTCTTGGCTGCATCGTAACTAACAAACAATTGCAATCCTGTTTAATACAATGTTGTAAATGTTTTCATGATCTTTAATTTCGGTTTTTTGATTTTAGAGTCTTGAACTTGATTTATCTATCTGTCCTTTATTTTGACTTCAATTTGTTAAAAAAAAAAGAAAAGAAAAACTAACACCAGGGTCGATAAACCAGTAACCAACTCGATGTATGAATAAATCTGTCTGTTAGCGTGTTCTCAATTTTTTATCACCTATTGAATTTTACAGCGGCTTCCAAAGCGGCGCAGCTTTTGGCTGGGCTGCAAGCTACTGGCGATGAAGGCCAACAGCTCCAAGCTGTCATAGAGATGTGTCAGCTACTAGTGATGGGCAACGAGGACACGCTGGCCGGCTTCCCCGTGCGGCAAGTCGTGCCCGCGCTCGTCAACCTGCTGGCCGCCGAGCACAACTTCGATATGGTGAGTGTGTTTGTGACGTCTAACTATCTACCCGCTGAATTTGTTTCTAACAAACACGATTGAGACTTATTAAACTTTCAGATGAACCACGCATGCCGCGCTCTCACATACATGCTCGAGGCCCTGCCGAGGAGCAGCGGCGCCGTGGTGCTCGCTGTTCCGGCCTTCCTGGACAAACTACAGGCGATCACTTGCATGGATGTGGCCGAGCAGAGTCTCACTGCGCTGGATATGCTGTCACGACGACATTCCAAGGCCATATTGCAAGCGGTGAGTTAGTGTTTCATTTATTTGGATGGGCTCGTCAGCACATTTTGCCTATAAATTCTCCATATAAACAAAAGTTTTATCTATTTACACTGATTTTGAATTATGATAACAACTAATGCAATCAGATAGCAATCAATAATCATCGTGTGAACACTTTACATTCTTCTGACGTCAAGATGCCGCCGACCTTAATGGTTTTCGAAAACACACGTAGTCACGAACTTAGAATAATCTTAGAATAGAATAGAATATGATTTATTGAGAACGTTATTAACAAATGTTTTACAAAATAAAGATAATAAGTACCTACTTACGTTGCCATTTCTTACTTGTACCTACAAGTAAGAAATGGCAACGTCTCAATAGGTGGCGGCTCAGTATTCTTCCGATGTTAACGTATTTTTCTCAATTGTTATAGCAAATTTCAAAAGCGGGCATAATGTAAACTGAGTACCGTATAAATTTACTACTAAACGAATCCAATTATATTGATGAAAATCGTTCCCTCCCACTAGCACATTAAAATTGAGTTTATTGTGCGAGTGAGAGGGAGTGATTTGTCTCGTTTTATCGAATTCGTTTCTTTATTGACACAACTAATATGATAATTATTTGTAAATATTCGTATTTACAGCGCGGTGTATCGGCCTGCCTGACCTACCTGGACTTTTTCTCGATCAATGCTCAACGCGCCGCCTTGTCGATCACTGCGAACTGCTGTCAGAACCTGACGCCCGACGAGTTTCATCTCGTCAGAGATTCCTTGCAATTACTTGCTAACAGGTAAACTTTGTGACGGCTTTTATTTTACGGATTCAAAATTGATGACATCAACCTGACCCATAGAGACGATTTTTATAACAATACTTATCCTTGTTAAAGACTTAGTATAGATTTAGTATAGTCTGTCATACTTTACTTCAATATTTATCCTCGAGACCGTATTCTCATATTCTTCTTCGTCATTCTAGCGTTTTACTGGTTGCTTTGAATCACAGCGTTTTAAACGATCATCTGCTGAGCAGTTTTCTTACTATTTCTCATACTTGTACAAAATCTTCTACTAAATTAGTTTACATTTTGTTCCAGACTTACTCAACAAGACAAAAAGTCGGTAGAATGCGTTTGCCTCGCGTTCTCTCGACTCGTGGACAGTTTCCAAAACGATCCCGCGCGTCTGCAAGAGATTGCTACGCCGGAGTTACTCACTAATTTGCAGCAATTGGTAAGTTTACTTCATCATATAATGTGCAATCTTGATTATATGTAGTCAGATAATTTTGAGGTGCTGGGATCGATCCTCCAACATGTTTCTGATTTACTTTGCGACTAGTTTCATTTGTGTGATCTAGCTATTAGGTATGATATTGATATTATATATGTATATTGATTCCTTTATGACCGTTTTACTAGTATTACATTTTGAAGTGTCACTTTTAGATGATGCACTATTTTCTTGAGTAGCAACTGCGTTAAGATTTTGTATGAATGTATATTAAATTTGTAAATTATACAGATGACGAATTTGTTTGTTTAGCTTGTGGTGCAGCCGCCTTTGATCTCCGGACAGACATTCATAACGGTCCTACGATTGCTGTGGGTGATGTGCAGCGCGTGCCCCTCGCTAGCACTAAAACTGCACCAGCGTTCCATTGGAGACACGTTGCTGTGTCTGCTCACCGGAACTACGTTACAACAAGAGGTTAGTGACTCTTTCGCTCGTTATTGTTGATTATAGGATCAGCTTCGTTGTTCATGATGATTTGTTGTTTCTCTGTCTTACACACATGGAAATGGGCTGATCTTTTCACCACGAAATTCCACTCGAAAAGAAGAAGAAGGAAGAAGATATTTTTGTTTTAAATTACAATTTTATTCTTATGTCATTATAAAGTTTCTCTTTTCCCAGTGTATGTGTAGTTCTAAATTAATTATTTATTAGCAAATGATAACTTTGAATTGAGCGATTAAAAGGCATTTCACTTCCACCAGCGAAAAAAACTTCTCGTAGACTTAGAATTTCATTATTTACTTGTCTGAAAAACAGAAATCCGTATTATTTTTTTAATTTATTTTGTCTTACTATTGGGTATAGGTCTAAATAAATATAGGAAGCCTTTTCTGATAATATTAGTAAAGACGAGAAGTGTACATGTAACGTTCCGTACGTTTCCAGCAAGTGGAGCTGCTGCCGCGACTGCCGCAGGAGCTGTACGAGATGACGTGCCTGATCGGCGAGCTGATGCCGCGGCTGCCCAGCGACGGCATGTTCGCGGTGGACGCGCACCTCGACCGACCCTGGGCTGCCGCTAGCGACCGTGCCGCGCACTGGCAGTGGCGCGACGACAGGGGTACGTCTAAAGCCTGCCGTCTGCCCGGAGTTTCGTTGTCAGCACGACGCCATACCGATATCAGCTTGTCTCGCTCGCGCATCCGCCCGACTTGCCGAGCTGATTCTACTCTGCGCGTTTTTGTTCCGGGCTAGTAGACGCGGATTTGTAACAAAGTATTTGATCTCGGATGAACGATACAACGATGTCTGTTTTCAGTACAAAATTTTAACTGAATTGAAATTTTTAATTGTTCTATGCATCTTTTAGTTGGGCTCTATTAACGCGCTAATATCTACAGGAACATGGCGATCATATTCATGGGCCGAAAGCCGAGCGATCGAAGCCGGAGCAGCGGCAGGCGAAGAGGAAGTCTGCCTCAGCACGCTCGGCCGGTCGTACACGGTGGACTTGACAGCCATGCAGCAACTGAACGACCACACCGGCACCGCCCGGCCCGTGCAGCGAGTGGCGCCCGCCGCCGACCTGCAGGGGGCCACGCCCGCCGACCTGGCGCAGGCTCAGCCAGGTACGTGGGAACATAATGATTTCTTATGTTTTCGCGATTGTTATTCATTAAATTAAACTATTTTAATACGGTTTTTATCGCGTTTATTACTTATTTAAATAAGTATTAAAATAGTTTACGTGGGAAGGAACACTTTCTCGCCAATTACTTTTTCCCATCTACTTGAATTCTGCCTTTCTTGTCCGACTTTTCTACACTGCACGATTTCTGTTAATGACACTTTGTTTCGTGTCATTGATGTGTCCTTTAGCTCAATCGCCTTGATTCTTCAAAAATTACCGACTAGATGAATGATGGATCAATGAGAATGTCGCAAATATTACTATTGCAAAATGGTCTAAGACAAATCGTATGCGAATGTGCTTTGATGAATGTTTTTATGGTGTCTCGTTATGTGTAAAATTTAACACGCCTTATTTTGTTTGAAGCAATCACTTGAACGATTAAAAAGTTAGTGTTTGATGCGAGCTACATACGACATTCCCAACTTCTACTGAAAGCATTGTTGAAAGCACTTGGAGCGTGCAGCGTAAATGTCAAGAGTAAATATGTAATTACCGCCGAATTTGACAGCTATCGCTTTACCATGATGATTAATAAGCTGAACATTTTGCGCGTCCCTATTGAAAAGCGTACAATATTCGTTCGACAGACCCTCGTATCGCAATGGTGCGCTGCAATCCGTCGCTAGTGCGCGCACTACTGGCAGTCCTGCACGAGGTGTACTGGAGCTCGGCGGGCCCAGCCGTGCGCTCGCAGGCGCTGAAGGCCATCCTGCGCTGCGTGTACTACGCGGATG
Organism: Euzophera pinguis; assembly: GCA_947363495.1. NCBI lineage: Eukaryota > Metazoa > Arthropoda > Insecta > Lepidoptera > Pyralidae > Euzophera > Euzophera pinguis. The sequence continues at coordinate 7,229,927 of OX376157.1, read as the reverse complement.
CTGCTCTGCTGCGGCAGGTGCTCAAGATGCAGGTATGTTCAATGTGCGAGCGAGACGCACTTATACCGCTTCGTACCGCTCACACTCGGCACGTTTGTCCACCGCCAGTTCTAGCAGGAATCAAGTTGACGTGACTGCGATCGTTTGTCCACGGCGACGATCTCCGTGTTCACCCAGTATGTTGTTAATATTGTGCGTGATGCGACGACGACGTCAGGCAGTATATTAAAACGTTTGAACGTATTTTCTATTGCTGCCACTTTGGGTAGAAGCAGAGTTCTAGTAGTAGCGATGAACTAGAGGTATTTCGGCGGACGGAATGACGGTGCTCAAGTGACGGTGGCGGTGAACTAGCCATGGGTAATTTCGACTCCGACTCGTGTTTCGGCTCACTAAATCTTCAAAATTCCGAGTCCCTTATCGGCTCCCGCTCACGGACGTCCGTTCTGGTACCAGATTCAATACAGAACTTATTGAAACCGGTACTGGAAAGTGGAATCACAGTCTGGTGATTCAATAGTCAATCTTAAGCAAAGTAAACTGATTGATTCTATTGATCTAATACCACTCAAGTATTTTTATTGCATCATCTCGTCTGTTGTACATTAGCATTCGTTGAAATTTTCATTAAAATAAAGATAAAATGTGATTAAAAACAATTAGCTTTCATATACAGTAATGCTATAAACAATGTCTGTCTGTTATTTTTTGTTTTCCTTTTTTTTTCTGTTTTGTGTTTTTATATGATTTTTTTTGGTTTCTATGTTTTTATTTTATTTACACTAGGTAATTATACTTTTTTATAAAAAAATGTGTAATCGGCATTTTTACATATTATGATTCAAAAATAATAATTGACTCAGTTTCGTCGAAGTGAGTCTCGAACGTTTTTCTATTAAAATTTGTCCAGCTTTGGAGAAAACCCGTTCGCATGGCACCGAAGTCACGAGTACTAATACGAGTCGCGACACGAACGCGACACGAAAGGTGCCGAATCCCGGCGGTATCAAGAACACGATGCGATTCAATAACTCCCGGAGTCGATACGAATTGCTCGGACTAATTATGGGAATCGGCTCCTGTCGGTGTATCGGCTCATTTAAATCTTCTAGTCCGGAGTTACCCATGTCTAACCCACTACGTCAATTTATATGCCTGGTGTTGTTCATTGAATTTTGATGGAGATTTGTCGAGATTGTTAAAGAAAGTATCAGGCAGTGAAATGATGATGTCCAAGGTTTTGAAGGTTTAGCAAGTTTGGTAAATGTGTCGGCTGATGACCATGGACTTGGAATTGCAATACTCTGTTTTTTTATTCTGATATTTTCCTGAGTATCAATCCCACAATTACATTTTTAATAATTTACATGCTTGTCGACAACCAATGCTTCCTGACCAAACTTCTATTAAACTTAACTTCAGCTGCGATTTTCCTCGAAGTGTATTTCGAATTTTTTAGATTTTCGCGTATCACAGGATTAGTAGCGAGCATCAACTCAAACATTCAACCTTGTACCATAACCAGGTGATCTCATCCCACATCGCGGGAATGATGGCATCGAGCGATCTCCGCATCGTGGTGGGATCGTTACAACTAGCAGAGATACTAATGCAGCGGCTTCCAGAAGAGATGAGCGTTCAGTTCCGTCGCGAAGGAGTTCTGCATCAAGTCGCGCAACTGTGTGAACGATCGCCTTCTGCGCAACAGACGCCGAGACAGAAAGTCAAGGTAAAACTGGAACATGTACACATTTATACAGGGCAATATAGACCACTCAACAGCTTGAACCATACATTCAATAGTAGGTAGGCGAATCAATCATAAATGACAGACTAATTTACATATTTGGATTTGCCTGCAAAAATATTTAAACTAACATAAGGCGTGGCAATTGTTGTACCTAACGTACTTAGTATTTCTATTATTAATATTACAGATTACAAAATACTATAAAACTAAAACGGTAGCTAAAAAACTCAAAGAACTTCATAAATAAACACTGTATTAAATATTTCTGTGGCGTATATAATGGTTTCCTAACTTCCCACAGAGCCCAAGCAGCGGCAGTGTACGTTCAAGTGACGGTTCGTCCCCACCGGCGTCAACGTCGGCCACTTCCATAGAGCAACACAACTTGTCTCTGGCATTCTCTGCCTCCGGATCTTTTGTCGCTGGTTCCCATCGTAAGTATCTTTTGCCTTTTTTACGGTTTCGCTGGCTTTAGATTTTTTTAATTCCCATCAAAAAAGAAGATTAAAGTAAGGTCAATTTAATAGGTCCCATTTGACATCTGTCAATCTTAGTCTCATAGTGAAGTGACTTGTTAATTGAATACCGAGAAATATCGATACAAACTCGAAATCGATACTGATTTGGTTTATACTTTTAAAGAAATATGAATAAAAAACAAACTGTTGTAATATTAATTTAATACAAGTAAATAACTGTACATACTTCAATCAAATATCAATCCCTGTGTATATGTAATAATTTATTTTTTAAATGAAATGACATAATTTAGTTTAAAAATCCATTTATTCAGTGGAACTACAGCTATTATCAGTGTCATCATCATCACTACTGTCCGCACTTACAGATATAATCAACTCATTTTCGATGATATTGTCAATTTTAATATCGCGTTCAAAATCACTTTCGATGATTTTCTTTGTTTTTTCAACAACCTTTTTCCAATCTTCTACAGAGACACTGTCACATGCATTTTTTAACAGCGTAAGCATTTTTCCTGTGCTGAAAGGTGGCTCGGTGTTATTTCGTGCTGCATGACCCTTTATTTGTGCCCAAATAAGCTCGATGGCATTATACTGGCAGTGGTAAGGAGGCAATCGAATCACTTCGTGTCCATGCTCTAGGGCTAGTTCGTCGATAACATAGCGTGGCTTGGACGACATAGTTGTATGCACTAAATTCATTAGCTCGACTTTTAATAAATTTGGATTAACTTCCACACCATGTCTTTCGAGCCACGAAGCTATTTCATTTTTTTTATTGGCTTGAGTTGGTGGTTTGTCAACCTGTACCGAATGGTAAGGAGCATTGTCCATTATAATTTTTGAGGGGTTTTCTAGGCTAAGAAGTAGTTTTACAAACCATTCTTTAAAAACATCAAAGTTCATTTCTTCGTGATAGTCACCTGTTGATTTGGATGCAAATGCTAGGAGGCAATCTGGAATAAATCCTTGTGAAGCTGAACCCGCATGACATATAATAAGACGGGCTCCTTTTCCTGATGGTACTTTTGATGTTGAGGCTGCTGTATCATCAGTCCATGTCCGTGAGACTGTATGGTTTGCATTTAACCATGTTTCGTCAACAAATACAACATTGTCCCAATCTGTAATTTTATTTACTTGCCGCAAGAATGTCAGTCTCTTCAGAACAATATCATAGCGTTCTAGGAGAATTTTCCGCTTGTCTGCCTTTTTATATCTAAATCCAATTGATTTCAAAACTTTTGACAGTGACGTTCTTCCGCCAGAAAATAAGCCTGCCTCATTTAATGAAATAATTAGTTTCTTGTAGGATATTCCTTTCTTGAGTAATATCCATAAATGTGGTTGCGAATTGCAGCAGCATCAAAATTGTCAATACCGACAACTTTCTTCTCTCTCTTTCTTTTTTTCGGTGTTCGTAATCTATTCTCTTCCAAACCTGAGGGTCCATATTTCTCGTTGAGAATTTGCGTTACAGTCTTCTTCCCTATTCCTAATGCATCAGCAACGCGATCCCTCGTTTGTGTCACAGGCAAAAGAGGCCCACCGTTGGCCGACTCACGTTCGAAATAAGTGTATAATTTTACCACTTGTTCGCGAGCTTGGCTGTTTAAGGTTATTCCTCGTTTAGACATGGTTAAACCAGAACAAAGTCCAAATAATAAGCAATCGGAGTCCAAATGATAGCCAGGTAAACGTTTGCGGAAGATCCGATCAGTAAGAAAAGCCAGTTCAAAAGATAATAAGGGATACACGGAAATCGCACAGTCACTTCGCACTACAGTGGCGTCACTGTAGGTTTAAGTGTTGCCAGGAATAAGTTATACTAAATACTATGAGTTTATACTAAATATTATTAAATATTTTAATATAAAGTTATTGCTTAAGTATTCCAGTATAATTGTAATTAAACATATTTCACAAATAAACAATTTATGGTTTTATATTTTTTCGTACACACGTAGGTAAGTCATTACACATACATAAATCATTATATCGATTCAACTAATTCGGTTTTGTCGGGTTTTTTTTGTGGTACATCTCTAGTGATAAAAAAGAAAAAGCGTTAATCGAGCTGACTTTGTAGTGACGTTTAGATTTCATTAAAAAAATAGCTTTGTATTTTACATACATTCAAAATGAATGTCTCTTTAATCGAAACAAATGGTAATAATACCGTTTTCTGTCATCACTATACAATAATTTATGAATTAAACAGAAAATGCTTAAAAAATTAATTAAATCTCACTTTTGCAAAAACAAATAATTGAGTACCCGCCGTTACAAGTACACATTGTTGAATTTAAATGAAGTGTCAAATGTGACCTATTAAAATGGCCCTACTTTAATTTGAAATTTAGTGTACTTATTTCGAAGCTTTATAGAAGATGTAGGAACTTTAAACTGATGCACTTAGCACAAGGAAGTGCCTGGGATACAATCAGACCTTCGGAGGATTTTGTAAATTTTCTTTTGACGTTTGCCTTCGAAGGCTGATTCTTGAATTTTCTTCTACATTTATAAAAATTTTATACATTGCAATTTTTTGGGACTTTGCTACGTATGATCATGGTTTTATTGAAATATGAAATTATTTTCAGCACCTACAGCTAGTGACGGAAACGAACCCGGTCCGGCATCGTCATCTGCGCATGCTCAGACCTCAGTTCACAGGTTAGTGTTAAAATTACTATTATTTCATGACTAGAATAATAATTTCATCAATTTAGTATTTTTTCTTAAACATGCGCGGAAATATTGTCATTACTTTTGTATAAAGAATACACGAAGTATCATATTTACGTAGACTGAAAAACCAAAATCACTTCCTGGCGCGTTCTTTGAATTTGGAACGAAGAGCGCGCCGTCAATGTTGTATGAAACGGTGTGCTGTTTGAATTTAGAACTCTTTCATATATCGTACACATTGCGTTCTCGTGGCTGTATAGCCACAGATGCGTTTACCTTTCGGCACAAACTGTAAAATAAAAATAAATATAAAAAATTGGCGGTAAAGCGGAGGTCGTTGTTTATTTGACATTTTCGTTCAATAATTGTCCTAACATGAGCCATAACTTTTAATATTAATTAAATTTATTATGTTTATTTATTTATTTATTTATTTAACATTTTCCAAAAATTGATACAAACAAATTAACATAAGATGCATTTCACAAAACCACTGAGGTTTGTTTAGAAATAGCAGGTACATTCAAATCAAGCTAATTCAAAATCTATGATATTCATATAATAATATTAATAAAATGAAGTAAATCTTACAGTGAGCCGGGCAATCAATCCTGATAAGAACCACAGAAATGAAGCTGCAGACAACAGCTAGTTCTACTGAATGCTCATTTCAGTCCTATTTATGCTAAGTCATGGGCCCATACTTATTAAAGGTATAGGCATGCATGTCCAACTAAAGCTGATTTTCCAAAATTTGTATGAAATTGAGCAATGAAGGCCTACTTATTAAAGAGCAAAATCGATGTTGTCAAGAAAGTATTTTTTAAGTTTATATTTTATATTTTTGTTAGTAATACTAGTTTTTAAATCATCAGGCAACCTGTTAATCAAGCGAGGCAGGAGATAGTCAGTCGTCCTCTCACCGTAGGCATTGTTAGCGCGCTCGGCCCATTTTTATTTCCTTGCATTTTTTTAAGAAAGGCACTATATATTCCTCGGCCGAAATGGCAATTGCCTGTCTCGTATCATTGAAGTCCTCGCCTGCGGCTGGGCCTTCAAACTCATACTCGACCTGCAATTGCCTATTTCGCTGCCTTTGAAATAATGTACTATTTTTTATATCACTTCCAAACATTGCGATAATGTTTTAGTCATATTAATGACATTAACAAATAATAATTATAAATTGTGCTTTTTGAGAACCAATTTTAAAATATTTTACCGTCATTTTTAGACTACGGACATATAGGTTGTTAATATTTTATTTCGAAATTATCAATCACATATAATTTTTTTAGTAAAAAATAAATCTTTACAGGATATGTGTGACTAAACCATTGTAATTTTTTAATCAAGTCATATTAAATTATAAATATTAGTAATGTTAAAAAATATGAAACGTCTTAGCTGTAAGTTAAAAAAATAAAAAAACTTTTCTGTAAAACGTAAAGTTGTATTCTAAGGGAGTGTACGACGTTCCACAGATCGGGCAGTCCGCTGCAGCTGGCGGAGATGTTAAAGCGCAAGCGCGCGGTGAAGCGGTCGGGCGGCACACGTCACGGCCGCCGTCGCGACGAACCTCCGCCTCATACTCCTCACGCTGACTTGCCGCACGGTATGTAATTGGCTAGTAAACTTTTTCATGAAAATGTCTAATTCGTAAACCATTTCGAGGAATAGGCTTAGGGAACAGATTACATTAATCAGATCTTTAGATAAGCAAGTATTTTTTAAGAAAATCCAATGACTTTCATTTTTTAGCAAGGTTGACGTATGACGTAGCCGGATAACTTCCGGCTATTCACATTTAATTTTTTAGGTTGACAGCACAGGGTAGTGAATAAATATTTTTTGTTTGGTAGCGCTAATTAAGCGCTTCACGTACTTGTCACTCATGTCAACTGTCATCTCTGTTCAAGTAAACATAACCCTTAAATAACCTAATTACATCTTCATTACATTCATTCATACATTATAATGAAGAATCGGTGTCCAATTATTGAAAAATCAGATTTCAACGGATGAAGACGGCATAATTGCGTCCATAATATTTATAGATTTATGTGTCTTATGAAATGAAATATTTTCTCTTTAATACAGAATTTTATTATTACTCATTTGAAATTTACTAACACTTTCAAAACGCAAAAGAAGAGTCGGCGCTACAAGTTTCTTTTACAGTTTTACTAGTGTTTTTGGTGACCAACTGCTTTGCTGTCAGTATTATAGATGAGTTTCGTATGAGATTCGTTTCTAGTGTAAAACGTCCAATACGCCACTCGAAAGACGTATGTCCTTATGAATATTATAATGTAACGTATATTTTGTTGTATGTAGCTTCCGGCGCAGGATCTGGTGCGCGATCGACGAGTCGCGCGGGTGGCGCGTCCAAGACGTCCATGTTCTTGTCGTCGCTGAACCCGTCGCGTTGGGGACGATCGCCGCACGCGCAGAAGGAGGCCACCTCGCCACACGCGCACTGCCCCAACCTCACGCTGCAGAACAAGTGAGTGCCCTGGTAACATTAGAAGTCGTCCGTTAATAAATTGATGTTTCTTTTCCATCTGGTGGTCGTTAAAGGTTCCCAACAACTCTGACACCAGGAGTGTGCATAGGTCGATTGACATTGTAACCTACACGATAAGATGATGATGATCATCTTTTTGACCCTTTCCCCCTCTTGGTGATAGGTAGTGAAATTTTTGTGATTACCACTCCTTAACATAGTCTAATCCTGTACATAATCGCGGTTATTATCATAGCGTCTAGGCTGTGTGGTCATAGACATCTTTTGGTCCTTCGTATTAAGAATAATTTGTTAAGTAAACGTCAGCTAAATTGTGTTTCGTCCTCCCCTTTCTATCCTATTCGATTTTTATCGTGAAAGAACGAGACGCGACACATTTTAGCTTATAATTTGTTGTTAATACGAGGGTATATTTAAAAGTGTAAAGTATCGTATCGGATAGAGTAAACGAAACGAATGCGTCGTTACAGAGAGAAAGTCCGCGAATGGATCGAGTGGAGCGCCGGCCGGCTGCAGCGCAAGTGGGGCGCGCTGGGTGGCGGCGCGGGTGCGCTGGAACAGCTGGCAGCACTCGCCGCCGCACTGCCGCATCCGCAGCAGCAGCGTGCCGCGCTCGACCAGCTGCGCGGCACGCTGCTGCAGCACGACGTGTCGCCCTTCGAGGTACCTTGGCGAGGAACTTAGCTATCAGTATCACGTTTTCTGCTGCGCAATTACAATAAATATATGTTAAACTAGCTGTTTCCCGCAGCTCCTCCGCCTGCGTCAAAAAATAGCCTATGTTTGACCCCGGGTCTTCCACTATATTCATACCAAATTTCATCAAAATCCGTTCAGCGGTTTGGCCGTGAAAGCGTAACAGACAGACAGACGGACAGAAAGACAGACAGACTTTCGTATTTATAATATTAGTATGGAAGTATAGATTTGTCTCAATGATTTGATTTTGAATGACACCTGGTGAAAATTGCGTATTTTAGACGAGTGCAAACTTTTTTTTGTGCTATTAAATCGCTCTATTTACTAAGTAAATATACGTAAATCACTCGCGACGCTCTTGATTAATTCCTAAAGTGAGCTAGTCCACGATTTAAAGTCTTAGCACTTAAATATAACTTTCCGTGTGGTTTCTTTAGTGAAATTCTACGGAATCTAATTGAAGTATGTCTGCAGGTGAACCACTCGGGCGTGCTAGAAGGTCTGCTACAGTTCTTGACTGGGGCGGAAGGCGAAGAGGAGCCGGCTTCGGAATGCGAAGACCGCCTGCGACTGTTTCTGCACGTGTTTGCTGAAATGCCGCGCTCAAGGACACAGTAAGCACTTTTCATTATCTCTATTTATTACCTATTGATGTAAGTGGTTTTTGTACAGAATAGCCAGATATTTGCTTAAAGTGCTTACTTTAAAAGACAGATCGAAACAGTTGCCCTGTAGTTAAAAAATGGCTATTTTTTTTCTTTCTAAATTAAGGATCAGGCAAAGGTTCCGGAAATGTTCTTAATCTTTTAGAAAATGTTGCCTAATATATTGTTTCTTTTTTATTGTGTTGGTAAGACATCTAACTACTTTTCAAATTATGCATTTTAACAGTTTCCTTTTTTCAACAGCAGCGATTGGGGCGAGGACTTCGAGCTGGTGCCGATCGGCAACAGTACGGCCCTAATCGCCCTCGTGGTGAAAGTGAACGCGTGCGTGTCGCACTTGGAACAGTTCCCGGTGCGCGTGCACGACCTGCCCGCTCGGCCCGCCACCTCCGCGCTCAAGTTCTTCAACACGCACCAGCTGATGGTGAGTGCTTGGACCAGTTCCCGGTACAATTTTCACTAGAGGCGGCTACGGTGGCGTAAATACCACTAAATAATCCATTCGCCAACTAAAGCCGCGTCTCCTGCGACCGTATTTTTTGTTTGCAAACACCTAACTTCGACCATCTATCAAAATGTGGGCGTTGCCTTACAATTTCGTCATACAAAATGTTATGCCCGGCTTACAGAAAACATGTTTTGTTATTTTTTAGCTCAAGACAGTTACGAACAGACAGAAAAATCGGAAACTTGTCGCCTTTGGCCGTTAACGTAATCACCATAACCAGACCACGATAAGCTAAGGCTATTTTTGAGAATGCAAAAGGTTTTTGTTCGATTTCGAATTAACGATTTTTCGATAATAATAATTAATTACACGTGCTACCAAATCATAGATCACAAAATATGAAAGTATACCTGAAGCACCACTCCCTGAACTTTAACATTTTTGTTTCAGTGTGATCTCAAACGTCATCCGAATTGCAACAATCTCAAGCAGTGGAAAGGCGGTGTAGTTCGGATAGACCCCTTAGCATTAGTTCAAGCAATTGAGAGGTAAGAATTTAGGTATTTTTTACAGATTTAAGTAGATTAATTGTCTAGTAAATTTAACTATCTGGCGCTTCGCCTCTACCTTTTATAATCACACTAGCTTTTTGCCGCAGCTCCGCCTGCGTCATAAAGTAGCCTATGTTTGACCCCAGGTGTTCAACTATATTCATACCAAATTTCATCAAAATCCGTTCAGCGGTTTGGCCGTGAAAGCGTAACAAACAGACAGACTCGCATTTATGATATTAGTATGGATTGCAGCCCGCTGCTGGGCCCTTATCATTAACTCTAATAGCAGGGCAGAAACCAGTGAGTGAACGAGATGGCGCATTACAAGATACATAGGGCGCACTGTAAGTTTCCGGAACTGGCCACTTACATAAACAATATTTAAAAATTTATTGCAACATTTGAAAATAGAACTCTTTGGCTGTAGAATGCAGTTTGTTTCATCTGACTGTCTTTTGTTTTTACCTTGTGGCGCCATTTAAAAAATTGTGTGTCTGCATCAACATGGATTTAACTCGGGAAAATTTTCGTAGTATGATTTTCTACGATTTTAAGTGTAATTTGACAGCTCAACAGAGCATCGCTCGGCTTGAAACAGCTTTTGGCAATGAAGCACCATGCAAGACAACTGTTTATAGCTGGTTTGCAGAATTCAAGCGTGGTCGTATCAATCTCAGTGACGAATCTCGCGATGGTCGGCCGTCCACCGCTGTGACCAACAAAAACATCAATGCTGTGCGCCGTATGATTGAAACAGACAGGCATGTGACCTACCATGAAATTCGCGCATCCTTAGAAATAGGCATGAGTCAAATACAATTAATCCTACACAAACATTTGGGTGTGAGAAAGCTGTGCTCGCGGTGGATCCCACACAACTTGACCGAGGCTCAAAAAACGGACCGCGTCACTTGGTGCAGTTCCATGCTTACCAGATTCAACGAAGGTGCGTCAAATTTGGCGTGGGACATAGTAACAGGTGACGAAACATAGATTTATTGCTACGATCCCAAAACAAAGCAGCAATCGAGCGTATGGGTCTTTCAAGATGAGCCGAAACCAACCAAAGTGGCGCGCGTGAAAAGTGCATCTAAGCGGATGATTGCTTCTTTTTTTAATAAAACTGGACACGTGGCTACTGTTGCTTTAGAGAATCGTCGTACAGTGAATAGTGACTGGTACACGACCATTTGTTTGCCGGAAGTTATTGACGAACTCCGTAAAAATAACCGTAAACGCCGTATCATCCTGCACCACGACAATGCTAGTTCTCACACGGCCAGACAGACAAACGACTTTTTGAAGGCGAAAAATGTAGAACTCATGAGTCATCCTGCATACAGTCCCGACCTGGCACCTTGTGACTTTTTTCTGTTCCCAAAAATTAAGAACCAATTACGCGGTCAACGATTTGCATCACCAGAAGAGGCTGTCGAGGAGTATGAAAAACACGTTTCAGAGGTCACCACAGAGGAGTGGCACAAAAGTTTTCAAAACTGGTTTCATCGAATGAAAAAGTGCATAGACGCCAAGGGAGATTATTTTGAAAAACAATAAATTAATTTTGTACCTTTAATAGTATTTTTTCATATTCATTCCGGAAACTTATAGTGCGCCCCACGTATAAGGCGACATCTCGTTTACTCACTCGTTTCTGCCCTAAATGTACTGCGCTTTCGTCTTTCAATATTATTTCTAATTTCGAGACTGGACAATTTTGCTTGTGTAAGGAAATAAGTATGTTTGTTCTGGACTAGTCTAGAGCTAGAGGTCACATTTCTGAACCGATTTTTAAAAAAACATGACACTCGTTTTCCTTGATTTAGTTAATTTATTTTATCAGGCTAAGAAGAAAAAAAGACTTTGTCTTTTTTTATTTGGAAAAAAATTAGAGCAAAGAGAGAATATTTTGCTGTAGTTGTATATAAATATAATTATTTAAAGTGTTGTTTGTGTCTTAATGAGAATAAAGTTCTTTAAATTCTTTCAATATTTGGTGGCAAAATCCGTCCGGGCACGAAATAGACAAGTAATCTATAGGTGCGTGCGTCATCTAGCATATTATTGACCTGTATGTAGGTCTAAAATCGCCACTTTGAGCAATTCATCAAAACGAAAACATTTCGTGAAATCCTAGCAATTTCTATGCAATTCTTTTTTTTTTTTTTTGTAAAATGGACACGCATCATTCGCAATTCATCAACAATTCAGTTCATTTCGTGAATCATTTGTCGTGTTAATATTGCCATAGTAATAAAATGAAAACCGGTTCTTCACAAACAAAACCGATTCACTATTTTTTATATAATTCTTTGTTATTAATGATGTTAGACGTACTGCGAAACAGGAAATTAAGATTATTGTTTAATTAACGTGCGTACATTGGGATTTGCGTTTGCAATAAAGAAAATAGAGACTACTTGAATAATTATTTATAACTAGCGGTTTCCCGCAGCTCCGCATGCGTTAAAAAGTAGCCTATGTTTGACCCCGGCTCTTCAACTATATTCATACCAAATTTCATCAAAATCCGTTCAGCGGTTTGGCCGTGAAAGCGTAACAGACAGACAGACAGACTTTCGCATTTATAATATTAGTATGGATAGTGGCAAAAAAGTTAAGTCTATCATATCAGTCAATGTCAATCAAGTGCAGTCATTTGTCAACAAAAAATGGGTTTTACGGCCGTGGATACGAGTCTTTTAGGCTCTTCTTATTTTTTGTATCTTTAGTCGGGGCTTACTATCAACTCTTTATTCTATATAAATGCGCACAACGGTGTGTAAATAACTAAGGAAGGCAATACCTAGGTACTATGTGGGCGTTACCTACTGCGTGCCACGCGCGTGAAGCTCGTGTTTAGCATCGCCATATAAAGATAAGATTCAAGAGTCTTAACTGGCACACAAACATGTTACCCTATCTTATTTTTTGAGATATCATTAGTTCTAGTAATGATTTTAAGGTGATATGATGTTAATTCGTAAAGGCAAGTCAGTTGCTTTGTTTTTGTGTGATCACAGAAATAAAATTAGTTTTAAGAAGTGCCATGTGTCGGCTAGTTAATCCTCTCAAGTCTTAACTTTATATGAAGAAAAGAAAGCAGACACTAAGAAAAGGGCTACCTACCATGATCTCTTAATTCTATCCAACAAATGCTAGGAAGCGGGATGTGTGCCCTACAATACATCCCATAAAGCGCTATCACGCCCACGCAGTCGCATTTAGACGAATTTTATATATCATGGTAATTCTCCATAAGTATCGGTTTGGTCGTTAGATTTGCACTGCGACGTCGGCAACGTCTACTAAATAGACACGTATTTCCTACCTTTAAGTCATGTTCCTACCACATTTAAGCGCATGTTCTAAAAAAAATTTCCTACAAACCAAGATCTTTACACGAAATAATAACAATTTAATAATACGTTCTAATAATTCTCTTTGCAATTTAATACGAAACCTTATTAGTACTATTTGACAAATTTAAACAACAATAAATGATAAAAATTTGCTTGACGAATCGGAACGGACGAATTTTACCCTAAAATCAAAATTACAAAGTATTCTCACTCCACAATTGAGTAAATTTTTGTGAAATTTGGTGAAATGAACTGTAGATGTTGCTAAAGAGTAACTTTTTATGATTCTGCTATTTGACAGTAACGCAATTGGCTAGTCAACTAAAAAAATAATTGTGTATATTATATATTTTATTGATAGAATAGACTATTTCGGAGATACAATTTAAACGAAAAAATTCTTAAAATTATATTTATTTTGTTATTTAATTTTAAAGATTTTATAGTGATGACGTCACGCAGCTATAATGACTATTTCGAACTGCAAGAAAGCAAAATTTACTAAGGTATTAAAAAATATATATGTCAGTGTCAAATGTCAAAGTCAAGATGGACCGCTAGCCGCGAGTTGGTTTCTTGTTTATTTACAATCGCCAAATATTTAGGTACCCCATTTCTCGTATCTATTGCATATTGGCCTGTTTATTGGACTTTACTGCAGTCTCTTCATCCGTTTACATCTGATTTTTCAATAATTGGACACCGCTTCTTCATTATAATGTATGAATGAATGTAATTAGGTTATGTTTACTTGAACAGAGATGACATTTGACATGGGTGACGCGCTTAGTTAGCGCTACCAAACAAAAAATATTTATTCACTACGCTGTGCTGCCAACCTAAAAAATTAAATGTGAATAGCCGGAAGTTATCCGGCTACGTCATACGTCAACCTTGCTAAAAAATGAAAGTCATTGTGTTTTCTGCGATTTTCTTAAAAAATACTTGCTTATCTAAAGATCTGATTAATTTAATCTGTTCCCTAAGCCTATTCCTCGAAATGGTTTACGAATTAGACATTTTCATGAAAAAGTTTACTAGCCAATTCTGTAAAAGTAACCCATTTTACGAAATTCCATAGAAAACTGTCAAACAGCAGAATTGCATAAAATGAATTGGTTGGGATTCATTTTATGAACTGCCAAATTATGGCCATTTTAGGATTTGCAATGACATTCATATTGTGATCATAATGTGATTCGCGCAAAGTGGCGATTTTAGACCCGCTAATCTATTTATATCTGCTCGGCTTTGACTCTAAATGAAAAAGCTGGTCCCTATCAAACCGATTCCGATCCAACCACGGGAAAACTATCACCTCCATAAATGGGGACTAAGGGATACTGCGGAGAACCTGACCAGACGAATGTCCATTTCGCTGTTTTTCCGACGTCCGAATGTCGGAACTTCACTAACTCACATCCGCCACTGAAAGCTGGTTTAAAAACCAAGACATAGTGGTTCGATCCATCCAGGACGAACGTCATACGCAATGACGATGATGACGATCTGTTTGTGTGTGTAGGTACTTGGCACAACGCGGTTACGCGAGCGCTCGAGCTCGATCGGCGGGTGCGGGCGCGGGCGCGGGTGCGGGTGCGGCGCACTCGGACGACGACGCAGCCTCCGACGACGACGTGGACGACGGCGCCAACACGCCGCCGCACCACCACACAGCCGAGTGAGTATACTGACACGTTGCGTCTGTAGGTGTGTGTGAACACGTCGCTGCACTACGCCGACGAGTGTGTTTATGGAGAACATTGCGCGTGCAGGTAACTTATGCAGCGTGAATGTGAGAACATGCGCGCGGAATGATGGCACCGACACTCTGCCGAGAGATACTACACTAGCGTCATCTCTCTTAGGACTGTCCTTACGGCCGACTGCTTAACGGCAGCAGGAGACGCCAAGAGAGTTAATGATTTCTACATTAGTATAACTCATTATAATTATTAGCTATTTTGGATCTATCTGTGAGGACCTGTAGTGGCTCACTTGCTTTATATATTTTTTACCTACCTTTATACAAAAAAATGTTGGTCTTCCTAATAAATAAATAAATAAATAATTATTTTTTTGTCATAGGCTATTTATTCTCTTAAACAGCAATGATATTCGCTCTCTTTTAGGATTGTCCGTACCGTTGTCTAGGACTGTTTTATACAACTAAATAGGGAAACAGACGTACTGCCCACCTGATGATAAGAGGTTAGGTTAGGTCGTCGGTAAATGTGGATTTCAAAAATACACCTGTATTTTTCAACCAAATATTATACTTGACTATGGTATGACTAGTTTGCTTAACATTTAGTTTCAACTGTTAAATCACTCAAAATTGTTTCATTTGGCTCATATCTAACATATTTTGTTACAGTTCGGAACACAAACTAGAATTTTTGATAGGCGACACAGTGTTGCCGTACAACATGACCGTGTACCAAGCGGTGCGGCAGTACGGCGAGCAGACTGACGCGGACACCGACACGGAAACACCACTTGGTAAGTCATTTTTGTAATCATGATATCGATATTTTTGAACAACTCTTATCAACTTTCTTAATGTATCTTGTTAACCATAATCTTCGTTCAAAGTTGACCCCAACGCTAATCTTACAAAGACTTGCTATAGTCTTTTGCAATTGGATATAAGTTCTAGCCCTTGCACTGAATTTGATATTTTGCCAAAAAAAATCATAACGAAACAAAAAAATCCGCTTGAAGTCGTTGTTTTATCTTGTCAATAACATTGGTTGTATAAATGATGTGTTTGATTGCAGCGAGCGCCGGCATCTGGGTACAAACGCACACGATTTACTACCGCGCGGTGGAGACAGGAGAACCGCCTCGGACTGACACGACGACCGCGCGGAAAGGCAAGGGGCAACCGACCAAACTGTCTTCCCGACGCAAGCCAGACCTCTTGTGGAACGGTACGTTACCTCCCCTCTTTTTCATTTGTGCTTTTTATTTGTTCCGTTTGTTGACAGGAACCGTTATCTTGGTTTGAACATGTGATGAGACGGGAAGATTAAAATTATCTCTATAAAGCCCTAAATAGGAATGTGGATGGAAGCAAAATCAGAGGGAGACCTAGGAAGCGATGGATAGATTAGAATAGGACATGAGGATGGTAGGAGTTAATAAGGCCTTGGAGGGAAATCGAGAAAAAGACATATTGCGCCGACCCCAGATAATAGGAAATGGTAAGGGGAATGATAATGATTTTGACAGGAAACGAAGACTATAATATGATAGATAGGAAGTGTATTTATTATTGTGCGGTGGAGATGGACAAGCCGACAAATACGTCCTCGCACTGTAATTCTTGTGGAATTATGATTTGATTATTCAAATTGTGTTGATGTTAGTGTTAATGTAATTTGTTATTTCAGAGGGCATCGTGCCCCCGGGCGAATCTCCATTGGTGGTGATCCTACGGTCGCCACTAATTTCCGGCGGCGACGTCAAGGACGCGTCACTACCGGCACTAGGAGTACTGCGAGCTCTACACGCACTATCGCGGCACTGGCACACGCTGTACAACGCCGCGTGCCTGCCAGATCACCGCCCTCTGGTGCCAAACGCTGACTTCATCAACGCTAAGGTAGGAACCAGAATCTACTCCAAATGATGTCATTTTTAGCAAGTTTACTCTGGCAAATCATATTCAAAAAAGATAGTACGGCGCGTCCTCGCCTTTTGGCCAGATTTGTGAGGACCAAACATTAAGCATGATCAGTGGTTAGATACAAGACCTCGAATGTGTCCGGCAGTAGACTTGTATGGCAAAGATTTTTTTTAATAACATTTTCTTTGTATTCAGCTTGCTGCCAAAGCTAACAGGCAACTACAAGATCCACTCGTGATCATGACTGGCAATCTACCTGGATGGCTCAAAAAGATATCTTACGCTTGGTAAGTTTTATTTTATAATTTATTAAAAAGTTAAATTTTAAAATATTTCAACACGGATTAGTCTAGAATGTTGACACAAACTAATCGTTATTTATTTATGTTTGCAGCCCATTCCTATTCCCGTTCGAGTGCCGCCACTTATTGTTCTACGTGTTATCGTTCGACCGCGACCGCGCACTGCAACGTTTGTTGGAAGCTGGCGGCGAGCGCGGCGGCGCTGCTGCCAACGCAGGCGCGGGCGCTGATTCCGAACGAGTGGCGCCGAGACTCGACCGGCGCAAGCGCACCGTACAGCGACACAACGTACTCCGACAGGCCGAACATGTCATGCAAGAGTTCGGAAACACCAAAGCGCTCCTCGAAATACAATACGAAAACGAAGTCGGCACCGGACTCGGCCCGACGTTAGAATTCTACGCGCTCGTATCGCAAGAGCTCCAGCGCGCCGATTTAGATCTCTGGCACGGCAGCGAGAACTTCAAGCAGAAGCCGACGTCGTTCGCGGGTGAAATCGTCAAGAGCCAGCCGCCAGTGGTTACGGATCGCTCGGCTGACGCTGCCAACCGATTGGCTTCTTCTGTCAGGGACGCGTTGAGCCTCGACGAGGTAAGTTCAAAATGAATTTGACACTTGCTATTTTGGTTTTCTTACGGCAGATTTCACCAAAATCGGATAAGTTTTATTCCGAGGATAATGAGGCAATTTACTTCCGTATAATGAAGTTTACATTTCACTACACAGTTATCCTAAGTCTACATCTACACTAATATTATAAAGAGGAAGGCTTTGTATTTTTGTGTGTATGTTTGTAATGAATAAACTCAAAAACTACTGTGCCGATTTCAAAAATTCTTTCACCATTGGAAAGCTACATTCACCCCGAGTAACATAGTCTATATACCGCAGGTGGAGCTGCGCGAAACAGCTAGTCTCTAGAATAAAAATGTCTGCCATCTATTTATTATCCTTAGATACTCTTGGATAGGAATGATGAAATCGTCCCTTAGCGGGGTATGCTGTATATAAATTGTAAAGTTTACTGTAAATTTATTCTGTGTAGTATTATAATAGTTAAAAATAGTACAATATGATTTTTGTCTGTTAGTAGAATTAATGTAGCACTTTTTTCCAAGCTTTCGTTACTTAAATTTTGCGATTTAGTAAAGTTTTATATGTCCCGTACATCTGTTTTGTAACTCAAGATCTAACTCCATTTTTTTCCAACTAGGAGCGTTCGCCAGAGCCTTCAGAGCTAGAAAAAGAAACTCTGATCCCGTCTCCGGCGCCCGACGCCACGTACGTGTCGTGGGCGTGCGGCTTGTTCCCGCAGGCTGTGGGACGCAACGCTCGCGCCTCGCATCTGTCCCGCGTCAAAGCCAAGTTCCGCTTCCTCGGCAAGTTCATGGCCAAGGCGGTCATGGATTCCAGGATGGTGAGTTGTTGTTGCATGTGACCTCAGCCTCTGCCGCTGTTGGGACATATGCCGGTGACAGCGGAAGTGACTTGTTTACACTTGTGCTGAATATAAACTAGGCATTAAAAAAACCTGACAATAGATTAGAAAATTAATTTGAAATTTTTAAAACGAACCTGAGCTTAGGTTAAATGGTTTATTTATCTATATGACTCTTTAAGGTTTTGTTTTACTTTCAATTATTTTCTCCTGCTGCAGGACATGCCTCCTCTAACGGAGAATCACGATCAGTTATTATCATTATTTAGTATATTTCTAATAATCTATTTTATTTATTCAAACTTTATTGCACAAGAATACAATGTGTACAGTACAAAAGGCGAACTTAATGCTAGAAACATTGTCTAACAGTTAACCTTTAGGTTATGGAGATAACAGTTTGTTTGTTTTACTCTTGACTTTCTCTCGTTTCGGAAACCAAGATCCACTTTGAATGAATGAATAAATGAACACTTTATTGCACCATTTACAAACAAAAGAAACACATAGTTAAATCCAATACAACTAAATGGGTACAAAGGCGGACTTATCGCTAATGCAATTTCTTCCAGCCAACCTTAGGATAGAAATGAGCTGAGGTAAAAGTAAAAGACACTTGCGTGAGAGCTTAAATGTACATGCCTACATTAAGACGCATATAATATACTTACATAAATAAATAATAAGAATAAACTTTCAAATAAATACATAAATAAATACTGTCAATAAGTGTAAGAAGTTAGTGACAGACGATATATTATCACAATCTTTGAATCGCTGAGTATATACGAGGGTAGATCGAAATATTCGCGGCCTTACACATAAATACTTGAACTATTTTAATGTAACTGACCTCATTCGATTTGCTTACTCTCTGGTTGTCACATTGTAAAATTCTATCGCAATAGCATTATCTGTTTTTAAATTAGACTGAATTTTGTGAGCCTAAGTGCAGCGTTTTTAAAGAATGGAGAAAATTGAGCAACGTGCGGTAATCAAATACCTGTTTAAAAAAACTAACTCCAAAAGTGATTCACGAAGATATGTCAACAACATTGGGGGAATCTGCTCCGTCGTATACGACTGTAAAAAAGTGGCTTGCAGAATTTAAACGCGGACGAGAGAGTATTGAAGATGACCCTCGCTCCGGCCGACCTACGACGTCTACGACTGAAGAAAACATCGGGAAAATCTGTGATCTGATATTGGCAGATCGGAGATTGACCATAAGGGAGATTGCAGACACTATTGTCATCTCGTATAAACGAACACAAAACATCATAGTCAATGAACTTGGATTTTCTAAGGTTTCTGCGCGGTGGGTACCCAGATTGCTTTCAGTTGAACAAAAACGAATACGGCTCACGATTTCTCGCGACTGTTTGGAAATGTTTGAGGCTGATCCACAAGATTTTTTGGCCAGATTTGTGACAATGGATGAAACCTGGGTACACCACTACACCCCAGAGTCAAAACAGCAATCCAAGCAGTGCAAAAAACCTGATGAACCGACTCCAAAAAAAGCCAAAGCAATTTTGTCAGCTGGCAAGGTGATGGCGTCAGTTTTTTGGGTTGCTAAGGGTGTCATCATGTTGGACTACCTTGCAAAAGGTCAAACTATAAACTCGGCTTATTACTGCACCCTTTTACGTCGTTTGCGTGAAACAATCAAAGAGAAAAGGCCAGGATTACTCAGCAAGAAAATGTTGTTCCATCAGGATAATGCACGCGTTCACACGTCTGTTAAATCTATGGCTCAAATTCGTGATTGTGGCTTTGAATTACTGCCCCATCCCGCCTATTCCCCTGATTTGGCACCTTCCGACTTTCATTTATTCCCAAACCACCTTGGAGGTCAAAAATTTTCATCAAATGAGGAGGTCGAAGCTGCGGTGGGTGACTTTTTGAAGGCCTTGAAGAAACTTTTTTTATGACTGGCATACAGACGTTGGAAACCAGATGGAAGAAGTGCATTGCGCTAAGTGGAGATTACGTGGAAAAATAAAATTACTTTTGTTTATATTTTATATTGTTTTCTTGCTGAGGCCGCGAACTTTTCAATCCATCCTCGTATATTTCTCGTTAGCTTAAAAGTACCGGGGCTTCAAAACCTTGAAAAATCCATTCTTAGCTAACATTTTCAGCATCACCACAATATTACTAGTCCAACTAACGGGTATCATTAATAACCAGGTGGACATCCCGCTATCAGTGACGATGTACCGGTGGGCGGTGAGCGAGCACCGCTGGCTGTCGTTAAGCGACGTGCGACACGTGTCGCCCGAGCTGTGGCGCTCGCTGTGTCGCCTGCGACGTGTCGCGCAACGTGCCCGAGACATTGCCGCTGACGACACGCACACGCCCGAACAGAAGAACCACTTGGTCAGTATATTGATACTTGGACGATGCGTGCGATCTCGATTGGATTGTTCATATTGAGTTCTCTAGAAATTATTTCAATTCTTTTGTGCGTTTAGAGATCTACACGCACTTAAAGTAAAAGATGTGTTTGTACGTGAATTAATTTTTATAATGGGTAAAACTTATAGGCACATTGACATGTACCGCATACATAGGATGCGGTCATTAGTGTTACGAAAAAATATCTTTTTTTTTAGCAGACAAAACTTAATTTTCTTATGTCTTGGTATTTAGTTATTATTTTGCATAAAATTTGACATCAAAGTTCAAATAAAATCATTCATTCATCATCATCATTCTAACGTGTATTCCTAGTTGCGTCGTCCACTTACGCTTCGTAGCCTAGGGTACGCTGTAAGTCATGGTCCCAGATTAGGTGGCACTGGTTATTACAATGGAGCGACTGCCGTTTGACCTCTGGAACCCCCTTTACATGGAAACCAGATCAACAAGAACATGATCCTGAAATCATTCATTCATATGATCCTGAAATCATTCATTCATATGATCACGTCACGTCTATCCCTTGCGAGGTATATGGAAATGTTCTCATGGACCATCCGTAAATCATTGGCTTTCTTAATTAGGTTCAATACGCAGTACATATAGCTAATTAGTTTATATGGGCACGCAGATAAGCGCGCTCGAGCTGGACGGCTGCCCGATCGAGGAGTTGGGGCTGGACTTCATCCTGCCCGGAGACGGCTGCACGGAGCTACGACGTGGCGGTCGCGAGATGCCCGTCACCGCGCACAACCTGCACGACTACATCTCGCTCGTTACCCACTGGCTACTCTATGAAGGTAAAACCGCACACCATCCAGCCTGGAGATGGCTGCACAAAGATTCAAATTTATCTATCGATATAGCATAACAACTAAATGCACAATCTTGCAAAGTGTTCCAGCCAAAAGTCTTCCCATTTCGCCGATGGGCAGAGTTTAAGAACAGTATTACTACTGGAACTGCCAGATCAATGTTTGTTACGTGTATTAGAAGTATCTCCGGCGTTTTGAGGATTTCTTAGTCTTGAATCTTCATTTCATTATTATTATTTTGTCATTCTTGTGACAATTTAAATTTGGCATTCAATTTTGTATTTTTTTTTTTGATGTAATAATTTACTTTAATTGTTCCTAATTAGTCAATGTAATAATCTCAACATTCATTCTCTTACGAGACTTCGCAACACCCAGTCTGGGTACATGTACTCACAAAAATTGTTCTGACTTCATCTACATTTAATGTGCATGTAAACGAGAAAATAAATAAATAACAGACCCTTTTTCACTAGCATTTTATCATGACTATGTATCTAGTTGTTATCCTATATTGATGGATTTAATATTTGGTTATTTTGACACCGCATTTTATTGTGATTTTGTTCTCATGCTTTCTTTTACTTACAGGTGTTGCGAAGCAAATGTCCGCATTCAAAGAAGGATTTGAAACAGTATTTCCATTGGCCAATCTAAAGATATTCTACCCTGAAGAATTGGAACAAGTATTTTGTGGAAGCCCCTCTGGTAAGCATTATATCACAACAGTTTTTATCTATTGCCGTACAGGAACTAAATTTAGTTCATTGCATTGATGGTTTTCAAATCACTTTATTATTTTTTCTTGAGATCTTTATTATTGGAGACCAAGATTTACTTCGGGTCGCTGTGCGATCTTTGGAAACAATGCAAATGGCACTTGTACTTAGAATGATCAAGTTTTAGATGGATGTAAATTTTGCGTTTTCTCAGTCTTCCAATAGACATTTTTTCGAGAAAGCTTTGAATTTAGAATCAAAATATTTAAGAGAAAAAATGAACACTCGTAAAATGTATGTAGTTCGTTATTAACGATTGTGAATGATTGTCATAGGCGGTCGCGACTCTCGCTGGGAGCCGCGCATGCTGGCGGAGTGCATCCGTCCCGACCACGGCTTCACGGCGTCGTCGCGTGCCATCCGCATGCTGGTCGACATCCTGGCCTCGTACTCGCGCGACGAGCAGCGACAGTTCCTGCAGTTCGTCACCGGCAGCCCGCGTCTGCCCACTGGAGGTACGGCACTAGATATACTATACGTTTGCTTTCATTAATTCCGGGGATGTTCAATATTTCGTGATGAGATAGATCGGAAGCAGATTGGAAAACGGAACCAGGGGTGCTAAAATCACAGGAAGAACAAAACTTAAAGACTGCAAAGGCAGGTGTGAAATAGATTGTGATTGCCCAAGACCAAGAGAAATGGCATAGACTGAAAGAGGTCTGTACCCTAGCGGTCGAGAAAGGCTAAGGGGAAAGAGAGAGCTATCGGAAGGAAGTTGTCCTTTAACTTTATCGAATTTGGTCAATTCATGTCCATCACAGCACTTGCTCTGCTTTGGTTCGATAGTAGTCCTAGATTAGATAAAATTATCTTGTTATATATTGCTATACGTAAGTAACCCATATCATGTGCCCTCCGCAGGCTTCAAAGCGCTGAACCCGCCTCTGACGGTGGTCCGCAAGTCTCTGGAGTCGTCGCTGGACCCCGACGAGTACCTGCCCAGCGTGATGACGTGCGTCAACTACCTCAAGCTGCCCGACTACAGTAGCGCCGACGTCATGCGCGCCAAGCTGCGCCTCGCCGCCTCCGAGGGCCAGCACTCCTTCCATCTCTCGTGAACTGTGACCGTGTGTGATAGACTGTTTTGTGCAATCAGACTGTTTATTTACTAAGTGACGGACGCTGTCCAGTGCTGTTTACGTTCAACATTTTGTTTTCTTTGGATTTGGATTACATAAATATGTTTATAGCTATATTTTGTGTTAATTTAATGTGATAGCTTTGTATATTTCTTTATTGGTTTAGAGAGACTCTCGATGGGAGGCCATCGTTTGCCCTGTCGGTCGCAAACCTCGCCCGAACCCCGCAACTTGCGCACACTGATAACGCATCTTTTTATTGTCACCATTTAATATTATGATATATTATATATATAATTAATATTAGTTTTCGGGAGACCACTACGAATCTTCTTTGAGAGTCTTATAAATATAATAGCATTTATTACCAAACGGTGTATGTTTTGAGTAACATTTAAGTATCATTAATGAGTAAAGAAAAAGTGCAAAATTTAATATGTAACAATTTCAATAAAACCATGTAAACAATATTGATCAAGTCTGTGTTTCATTGGCTGTGGCACGACCCTCAAAATGGTGACAGTGTCATAAACATAGCAATCATTGCGTCCACCCAACACTCACTTTCGACCTGCCAAAAACAAAACAAAATAAACCCTTCTATCCAAAACTCCAGTTATGAAATTACAATATATAAGCAACTACAAGTTCAAGTAATATAATATGTACAGATCTTGGAGATAAATTAAAACCTGGAATTTCAGGAACAAGATATAATAAGCTCTGTACAGATCTAAGAGTAAAGAGAGAAAAGTAACAAATTTTAAGTAAATAATTAAATTTAGTGCTTTGTTGCTCCTTAAAATCATCAGGCGCTTTCTCCTGAACATGCTCCCGGGCGTTGAAACCATCACCTTTAACCAGACGCTGATAAAATTAGCAACGGGCATATCTTGGAAAATGTTCTTTGTATAGTTCCAGTTCTTGATATTTATTTATTTAAGCTTTATTGCACAACACAAAAATTTGTACAAATGGTGGACTTAATGCCAAGTGGCATTCTCTACCAGTCAACCATGGGACCAAACAGAGAAAGAAAAGTTGGCGATAAAGACGAAATCACGAACACACAAGAAAGATAAAATCAGATAAATGTCAGGCAATCGTTATTTGTAGCAGTAGACAAATTAACCAGCTCAAACTTAGCTCTGTTTCACCTATAACCTACAATAATAACGTTATTCCTATATATTGATATCACACTCAGTTGGACTACTCATGTGGCTGAAATCAGCCGCTCTATTAATATTGTTTTTCAACAGCTGAATCGTCTTAGAAATTTTCTACCTATTAAAACGAAGATTCTTTTGGTTCAAACCTTCAGATGTATGCTATCCGGACCTTAATCAAGATCTAAATAAGCTAGATCGTCTAGTAAATAACTGCATCCGCTTCATATTTTGCCTCCGTAAGTATGATCACATATCGCCTTACCGCTCCGAGCTTAGATGGCTACAAATTCGTCAACGCTCCTGATTATTTTAAATATCTATCCGACTCTCATGATCGTCAACTTCGCTCTTCTAATTCTCTCTTACTAAGTATCTACTCCTCTTTTTCGCACCAGTTTTATGGCTAATTCCTTCACTTTACAATCTACTCGACTTTGGAATGCTTTGCCTGCTGATATTAAGGAAAGTCCTAACAAATTTTTATTTAAAAAGCTGGCACGTGTGCTCATTTTGGACTCGCTCAGTTAATGAAAACTTCTCAATGTGACTTGACTTCATCATTGATATTTGTGTAGGTATATGTATATAAATATAGGTATATATTTAAAATGAAATAGTATTTGTGTATGTTTTATGTATGTTTACGTAGTGTATAAACTTAAGCTTTTGATAAAATTTGCTCTATAAGTAATACATTTTTCCTCCTTAACTTTTTTGCGCCAAACTATCTTTCCGTTTCTCCCAATGGTTGACTGGTAGAGAATGCTCTTAGCATTAAGTCCGCCAATTGTTATAAGTATATGTGTACTTTGTGGAACAATAAAGTTTTAATAATTAAATAAAATATGATAAAATCAACTAAGTAATAATACATAAGATTACATATTATACATAAAATAAGCCACATATCATACATATGTGGCTGAATATATCAGCCACAGGAGATACACCATCATGTACAGGATACAACACAATAATTCTTCCCAGCTTCTATTTTAATGGGAAGATTGTCCTCCTTGATCACATAAATTACAATACAATTTGAGGCCATTATTACTGAAACGTCATTTCACATCTTGCTGCAAATTTGCAAAATACTCCTTGCTCCATTGATCCCAAAAATGTTGACTCATTTGTTCTATTCAATCTTATCGCGGCAAAGAACTGGTGGAATGATGCTGAAGATCTCGATGTGGCAATGATGTCATTGGACGCCCAATAAGAAAATGTCCTGGCGTTAGAGGATTACAATCTAAGGGATCTGAAGACAGTGGTGTCAGAGACCTGGAGTTTAATATAGCTTCTATTTGAGTTAAAATGGTGTTAAGCTCCTCGAAAGTTAAGTTACAATTCCCCAACACCCAGCGTAAATGGTATTTAGTTGACATAACACCCGCCTCCCAAAATCGCCAAAATGAGGGCTATAAACTGGTATTAAGTGCACGCAGATGCCCTTGCTAAAGTCTCAATCAGAGAGTTGCAACTATCTCTTTAAAAATTTGCAAGATCTTATAATCAACAACAATGAGGTCCCATTATCAGAGAAAATGTGACTGGGTTTACCTCCGCGATATAAAACGGCGTAATGCTAATAAGTAACAATTACTCATCAAATCACCCACTAATTCTTAAGTGAACAACTGTAGTTGTTAATATTAAAGTGGGTACTATGCGCGCGAAATGTGAAGCTGTGCAGAATGCGCAAATAAATACTGAAAGAATAGAAGGCAGCTAGGATGCACATAAAGTGTAATCTAATAAAGGTGCACAAGCACAGTTCCCTCCTTCCAGACCATGCTACTCAATTACTTGTTCTGTGGACATGGGACAGCTCTTTACAAGTGATGTGAGGTTGTAATGGCAGTATAAATACAAACAAATTGTTATACATTTAAGTTTATTATTTGACTAACAATATTACATTATCCATAAATAAAATATGTACAAAACATTTTTTGCCACAAGGAACTTAGGATTTGTGTGGGTATAAAATATTGAAAATTTCATTTATGTAAAATATTGATATGTGAACTATTGTTTATAAATAAATATGTTGTACACTTCAAATAAAATAAATTACTACAAGTAATTATACATCAGTGAAGTTACAATTATATAGTATTAACAATGAAAGTATTAAAACCGAACTCACTAATACCCAATGATCACTACTTAGACACTAAATTGTTACAATAAATTCAATCCTAAATAATATCTGCCTAAGTATAGAATGGAATGAAGCAAACATTCACTTGACTACCTTATAAATATACAATAACATGGATACATGATGTAGACTGTGTTCAGTAGTGTCGGGTTTTACAGTACCATAGCAATCCAACCGAGGATCAAACAGGAGCCACCAATGGGTGTGAGACGTCGCAGGCTGCGGTCCCCAGTGAAACAGTGGTAATAACAAGTTCCACTGAAAAGCCCCATGCCAGCTATGAAGAAGGAGCCAGCCTAAAAATAAATAATTAATAACAAATTTTGAATAAATATTGTTAAGCTAAGAAAAGTTCTAATGGTTTATTAATAGTAACAAGACTGCATTTGGTGCAGAAGCATAGATAAACATCCAGTGGCTTTCTTTTAAACTTTGGCCCAGAGTGTATGTTCTTGTGATCAATTAATGTTATATAACATTTTAGTATATTAGTAGCATCAAATTGTATTGTATCACAGTTTAATTTGCCTAAGATATAGGAATGTCATAATTTAAGAATGTTTATAGGCTGCAAGCTGTGTCCAAGGTCTATCTTACAAAAATAGAAAGAGAAATTATAAATTAAACTTAAGCAAAACTTACAATAATTGGCCTCTTGCATAGTGGTACCGTCATTAAAGCGAGAGTATGAAGAAAATGAAATCTATTGGCAGTTTCAAAAATTTTCTTCAAGTCTTCTTTTGTGTCAGTCTCCGGAAATGTCCTATGGGCTCCCATGGCGCCAAGGACTACAGCCGCAGCACCGCTTAGTCCCGCTAGCCGCACAAACGGCCCGGCTTCTTGTGCAAGCTCCCACAAAGGCCTCCTAATCATGACTGGTGCTGGTGGTGGATCTAAGGAATTTGTCTTAAAAACTCCCTGTGAAAATAACAGACCATGTTAAGTAGGAAGATTATGTGAATAAATTAAGCATGATTTGTTACGTCATAAACTTTCGATTGACTCAAAAATATTAAATCATCGTAAAATAGCTCTTGAAACTTACGATCTGGCGTAAGAATTTCATTGTCCCATCCGTCACCGAATTTATCATTAAAGCGTCGGCCCAGGTCACCATACCTGTGGTTACTTCAGTATAAGATTTTAATGAAATTGTAACAAGCAGATGAAGCAAAAATCAGGATTAAAATCAAATATATGATAATATATTTACCAAGACATTTACTACAGTCCAACCAAAAAAGAAAAATCTATATTTATTTTTACTAAACCCCACTTATCTATCAATGTCAAATCTTTTTTTTTTAATAATGTGCTATACGGCCATGGATACAAGTCTTGTCTAGCCCTTCTTAATTTTTATATCTTCTACAGTCTACAGTGTGGTTTCGTCAAGTCCTAGTCTAGTCTAAAGTGGGTGATAGACGCACGAACTTAAAGTACGCGTAATGATTTCTTATGTTTTCGCGATTGTTATTCATTAAATTAAACTATAAATAAATAAGTAATAAACGCGATAAAACCGTATTAAAATAGTTAAATTTAATTAAAGTACGCGGTTTTTAAGTTTGCGAACTTACTCAGCTCGACGTCGGTGACACACGTGAAGCTTGTTTGCGATTTCGTCGACAGAAGAAGCTTTGTGTTATTTAGGAATAATGGCTGGTTTACACACGATCCAGTGGCGGCAATCCAGTGGCGTCATGGACACGTAATTACCCACCGTATTGACCGTCAATAAGAATGCTTGTGGAATATAAAATCAATTTATACAGCGTTAATAAATATTTGTCTAGGAATGAAAATTGGGGGTTTGACTAATTCGGACCTCAAAAACAAAATAAAAGATAAACATAATACTTGGAAGTTGATAAAATAAAAAAATCTACACGGCCAGGGGCTGGTGCTAACCAATATATTTCCAGAATAAAGTGGTTAAACGAATTGCCTAGTAAACTTTTTCATGAAAATGTCTAATTCGTAAACCATTTCGAGGAATAGGCTTAAGGAACAGATTACATTAATCAGATCTTTAGATAAGCAAGTATTTTTAAAGAAAATCGCAAAAACCCAATGACTTTCATTTTTAGCAAAGTTAACGTATGACGTAGTCGGATAACTTCCGGCTATTCACATTTATTTTTTTTAGGTTGATAGCACAGGGTAGTGAATAAATATTTTTTGTTTGGTAGCGCTAATTTGGCGCTTCACGTACTTGTCACCCATGTGAAATGTCATCTCTGTTCAAGTCAACATAACCTAACTATAAACATTTATTAAAATAAGACGTAAAAAAATATCTAAATTACAACTAACTAAAAATAAAAAACCATAAACTTTTCTTATCTAAAAATAACATAGCTACATCTTCATTACATTCATTCATACATTATAATGAAGAATCGGTGTCCAATTATTGAAAAATCTGATGCCAACGGATGAAGAGGACGGCAGTAAAGTCCAATAAACAGGCCAATATGCAATAGAATAGATACGAGAAATGGGGTAGGTACCTAGATATTTGGCGATTGTAAACAAACAAGAAACCAACTCGCGGTTCGCGGTCCAACCTGACTTTGACACTGACATACATATTTTTAATACCTTAGTAATTTTTGTTTTCTTGCAGTTCGAGGTGGCCATTATAGCTGCGTGACGTCATCACTATAAAATTAAATAACAAAATAAATATAATTTTAAGAATTTTTTCGTTTAAATTGGATGCATTTATATGAGTTGTAGCCATAGATTTAGAATTTTTTTGACTACGGTTGTAGCTATCAAAAGACAATGGTAGGGTTTTTATATAGAAATGTGTCCGTGAAAGCACTGGATCGTGTGTAAACCAGCCATTATGGCGGCTCGCGGCTTGCAGTGCTGCCACACGTACGAGCCGAGACGAGCTACGATTCAAACCGGTTGGATCGCTGATGAACTAG